>CM012440.1:20854958-21453160 GCA_003999625.1 Oryzias javanicus
CCATGTTAGAGCTTTTTGTGTGTGCGTGTGTGTGTGGCTTTGTGTGACCAGGTTGAGGTCAGTGGGTAAAAATATCCTCATCTGTCTTCGCCTGGATGTCCAGACGGTCTGTCTGTACGAGAAAAAAACAAAATCGCTGTCGTCTGCGACTTTTTTTGGTCAAAATTTTGCAGGAGAGAGCCAGGAGAGGTGAAGAGGGGGAGAATCATGAATATTTGTTTGAGGTTGGAGTTTATTTGTAACCCTATCCAAAAATAACCTGTAAGGTTAACAATGAAAAATATTCTATTAAAATCAAAAAAATATAAAATAACAAATCTATATAGTAACAATTTGCTTGATTTTTGCTCTTTGGGTTGAAGCCTGGAAAAGTTAAATGTGTGTACCAGTATGTCACTGTGTGCATGTAACTGTCTCAAGACCCAAATTGAATGATTGAGGTTCTTACTTGCATTTACGTAAAAAGTGGTTAGAAAACAGGTTCTTTTTTGAACTTTTTTTTTTTTTTAACTGTGGTCTGCTTTGAATTTTCTTTATTTTGCTCGTCACACTCAACCCCGATGTGTTTGAGCTTGGTTCGTCATGTTCCTGTCAAATCCTCTTGTTCTGTACTCATTCACATCGAAACCATCAGGGTTTGTGGGATGGAGACACAAATAGAAATCCTAGGGGAAAAGAAAACAAAAGTGACACACAAGCATTTTGGAAAATAAACTTAAATGACAACATTATTTTTAGTTGTGAACTACTTCATTTCTATTTAAATATTTATCTTTATTTAAATAAGTTAACTATAGAAGATAAGATAGAGCATCTGGATGGCTCAGCTGACTGCATGTAGACCTGGTGCATGGATAACCAGGGTTGGTTGGGGGTCTCTAGGAAATACCTTCAGGCTACAGTCTATGTAGCCACAGAGGGTCCGAGTTTGTCTCTCCCTCTGCCGGACCCCAGCCCGGATAACATTCAGGATTGTGTCAAGAAGGACATCCGGCATGAAACTCTCCGCCAAACCAACTGTATGGATCAGTGAAAGCTGATTGGCTGTGGCGACCCCTGGCAGGATATGCCAAAAGGTGAACAATAGCTGTAAAAGATATGGTCTTAGTCACTGTAGTGTTAAATGATAGAAACTAGCATAAATTAAAAGCAAAGTCTAGTTTGCCCCCAATAATTTTAATGAACATTTTTTCATTTTTTTTTTATTGTGTTTAAGACAGGCAAAAGAATAAAACACCAAAAGGGTGTGCTATTGGAATGTACACAAAGGATTGCAAGTTCATATGTCACACCTTCTTCTTATTTTTATCTTCTCATCTTCATCTTCTGTGCTCTTCCTCCTCTTCAAGCCTTAATTGTTATGCTCTGGGGCATGAATGTTCTCCTTCTGGGGGTATCTTTGTCTTCTTTTTTTTTGTTTTTGCAGGATGAGTTTTTGACCATTCTCAGTTCTTAGTTTATGGCTATTTAGATATTGAGCATTTGCCTCTATTGCCTAAATATTTGGCTAAATACTCAATGCATTTATCATAGAAAGCAACTAATATCTTGTGACTGTATTTCAATCCACCTTCAAGGACTGCAGACAATTCAATGGGTAACTGCAGTGTCCAGTGTTTCATTCTCCTATTTCTGTCTGACCACCGTCAGAAGCGGTTTCAAATAATTTTTCCCAAGACTAAAATTCAATTAATTGGATTGCTCAAATTTCAGCCATTCATTTTGTATTGAAAAAAAAGGTACGTCATGTTGTATAATACACTGTTTATGGAGGCAAGGTTACTTTGTATTGATAGTAAGAAGACCTTGTCAGTGTTCTGTTGAGAAAGTGTGAAAAGGTGTGTGCGATGTGGATAACAGCAGAGATGCAGAAGGAACAAAAGAACCCTTTGAGTGAAGAGATCACAGGCAGCTTTCAGACGTGTCTGTTCTCCTCTTAATCTGGTGTTTGGGATTATCCTGCACTGCTGTGGAATGCTGTTTCACACACGTATGCAAGTGTTGGCTCTCATCTCCACTGCTCTCTGCTTGCCAAAGGGACACACATCCATCTGTACAGTTTGCGTCATTGCCTGTTTGGCCTAAAATACCCAGTCAATCCTCAAAAATATGAAAACAAAAATTGTAAAAAAAAATTTCGAGTGCCAGAAACATTCACTCAGATGTCATTGTGAAACCACATAGAATATTTAAGGATTGTTACCAAGAAACAAAAACAATCATGTAGATTTGATATCAGAAAAAGCTACCAAAGATCTATGTAGAAACATGAAGTGAGTTGATCTCACTTTGCTCTGCGTCTCTCACTATTTGAAGTTTCACTCCAATCATATTTTGATGCTTTTAAAAGCATTTTACAGTGGTATTTTAATTATGATTATGCTATTTTTAGATATAGTTTTTGCAGTAGTCCATTAGAAATTCACCTCTGAGCTTCTACATCACTGCAAGCTCTTTCAAACTGCATGTTAAAATCCCCAAAACTCAATTTTCATTGAAGTGGGGGTCTGTAATGACTGAAGACCATACTACTACTCCTCTTCCGCCATGCTGGTGCCTGAGAAGTTTTCTGTTTTTGGCCACATTTTCAAAACATCCTTCATTTTCTTCTGTTAAAGATAAAAAATAAAATCTAACGGAGAGTCTCTCAGCATTAAAAGGATCTTCCTCACTTATGTTGACCGTCTTGATATGTTTTAAATCACCATGAAAATGATAGTTTTCCCAGGTTGTTTAGAAACTTAAGTTCATAGATTTGCAGCGTTGAAAACTATAATTAATCATACACAATTTGTAACTTTTTATTTTTGGACATTTTTATAAACTAAAAAACGTTTTAAGACAATGGTCTTTATTGTTTTTGGCAGTTTTGTTGTTTTTTTTTTTATATCTTAAGTGGTTTATGAATTAGATACTTTTAGAAATTAGCTTTTTAGGATTTAGGTAAATCTGGAAGAAAAATATGTTTGTCTTCTCTACCAGTGGCTCCACCTAAAACAGAAATAACGATGTCTCAATGTGTGTGAATTTACATGAACTTTAAAGACTGTTAGAAGTAAAGATGAGGTCTGTACAGAAGGAAGTTTTTCACCCTCAGATTTTGATTATGGAAATGATTGTTGCCTTAATTAAGACTGAGTGATATTTGACCTTAAACTTGGCCGTGTGTAAACAAATGCATGAGGGAAAGGTTATCTCCCTGCAGTCTGCCACTGAACCCCCCCAGGTCATTTTGAAGTTGTGATTTCACTACCATTTGCCTAATCCCAGTCCTAGATGGTTGTAGATGATTACCAGTTTATCCGGGAACTAGTGGCCCTTGATGAATGTCACCCCTGAAAGAGCAGCCGATAACAGCGTTGTATGACGTACGTGACCAGGATCGTGTTTGTGCTGAAATGTGTCGTCGTGCTCTGCTTTTCTTGTTGATGCTTGGGATGGATATCCACATGAATGTGTTATATCATAGCAGTAAGTGCAGGCCATTAATCTCATTATCAGCAGTAAGCGCTGGCAGGCTGGAGCTGCGTCTGCTCCATGAATGGTAGCAGACACGGCTCTGGTCCATGGCGACACAAGATCAGTTTTTTTTTTTACTTGTTTTTCAAGCTTGCACTCTGTTCTCCAGCAGCTGCGCAGGCATGTTTTGGAACAGAGCGGAGAACCTCTTCGGCTACAAATGATCTGGAAAAGCCAGAACTGGTTGAGGTTCGTGGCTGAGAAGACATAAATCGGTAGCTTCTCAAAACATGGCAGCAGAGTTAGGGGCCTCGCTTCCCTTTAACCGGTTTTAAAGCTGTGATTACCAACTGTCTTCAATAGTTTTAAATGGTTTCCAGTTTGAGGCAGCTAATACGTATAATTAATGAGTCCAGTTCTGAAGTTTTTGTTATAAAAATCTGTTGTTTGTGCAGTACTCTGAATAAATCCCTGAGTTTGTTCACATATGACTTTCAGCTAAGATTGGCTTTTTGTTTGCAAGTGCTTCTGAGGCGGAGCTGTGTGCGTACGGCTTTGTGGGTTTGCCCACATGTGGATACCTGTGTGTGAAGCCCTGGGGTTAATGGCATTAGCAAGCTGTGATTGGGCCTGATGGCTTTCTGCAGTCATAATGGCAGCTCTATTAAGTGTTTACTGTGAGCAATTCCACATGTCAGCTGGAGTCAAGCAGTTTGAGAGAAGACTGAGGAGCTGGGAGGCCCCAGGAGTGAGGCAACAATGGGGAGAAGGGAGGACCGAAGGGGTCAGCTGGCTGCAGAGAAGGGAGGTCTAGCTAAGTCATCACTTAAGTTGCGGTTTGGGGTTTCTCCTTAGGCACTTTAGTTTTTCTTTTTCTTCAACAAGTAAATCAAGATCAAGATCTGTTTTTAGCCTGAGGACTCAGAGCTTTAACTAAATTTACCTACAAGAAACTCCACTTGCAGCCAGGATTATGTCCTTTTAAAGGATAGACATTTTTTCACCATTACTACAAGAAAATGCAATTTTATAAATAAGCTTGGTGACACATATAACTATATTTTGATCCAGGGGGCTCTTTGTTTGTACCTGTAACCATTAGTTTTGCTTTTTTACTCTGTCCAGCAGAGAGACATACTGAATTGCAAACACACAAACACCTCTTCAAAGTCCACAGAAACTAAACAAAACATGAACAATTTAGGAGTTGCATCCACTTAGTTAGCAGATTCAGTTATAAGTATTAGTAATTCATATTTAAACATGTTTTTTGTTGTTGTTCACCTTTGGGTTTGTCTTGTCAGGGGTCACTACAGTGAATCAGCTTTTACTGATTCTCACAGGTGGTTTGGCGGAGAGTTTTACGCCAGATGCCCTTCCTGATACAACCCTGTATTTTATCTGGGCTGGGGACCAGCACTTGGAGACCCAGACTTGGGCCTGCTTGTGGCTACATATTTAGGCAAGACCCTTCACACTCCCACACTGGATTATTATTTTTTATTTATTTTTTTAAGCATGCCAAGGTTTCCCGTGCACCAGACAACCAGGACTATTGAATTATTATTGAATTTAAATTTACTAATAATTTATTTTCTTCTGTTTTTGCATTTACATTTTTGCATTTAAATCAAAAGAAAATTAAACATGCTCATGCTGAATTTGATTAATGATTTTATATTCTATGTTATGGCTAAATCTGAGTATAATGGTAACAAAAAGTTCAGTTTGTCTAATGTAATCCATTTTTTTATCGTCATTAATAATATCTATAATATATTATATCTACATAATACCCATAATTATAATGACTTCATTGTAGTGATTGGATCAATTTTATTTGCTAGTAAAAATGTTTTCTTCTGTCATTGCTTACCATTACCATACACATGTAACACCACTTCACACATACTAAAGGTATTACTTACACCACATTTAATTTTAAAATTTTATGCATTTTTAAATTATTTTTGTAGTTTTATTTTCATTTTGTATATTTTTCTAGTTTCTGCCTGATGAACTAAAATCGGATCTTTCTTGTGTATTTTGGTGAGTTTTATTGTTTGTGTTAAGAACCTTGATGTAAACCTTTCTAAGAGGTTCTGACATTTTAAGATGTTTTAAGGGCCAATATACTGAATCAAAGTCCCACTATTGCCACCCACAACCGAGTGTGGCAAAGCTGATGCTCCTCATTTGACCCATCCTCTTGGGAAGTGATAAGCTGCAGACATGAACCATTGTGTAAACTATGTTGGTAGTTCAACCCCCTTTCCAATTTAACCCCTAATGCATAGGTGTCAAACTCTGGCCCGCGGGCCAAATTTGGTCCGCATTGTAATTATATTTGGCCCGTACGGCAATTGATATAATTTTAGAGCTGGGCCGCAGGTATTATACGGTGGCAGTGCTGTAACACTGCATTTGCCTCTCTTACTACAAAAGCCATAATGCTCTACTGTGGCTTTGGCGCGTCAATTAGGACGGAGGCAGACACACCCCCTCCTCTTAGTCAGTAGCGTCTATGGTAGCGGTCTTGGTTGTTGGAAGGAATTGATCCATCTTACCTCAGAAGGCTGCAAACAGAAAAGAGGCATTTAATTTTTATTTAAATCACATTTGATATGCTATTGATATGTTTTATTATTATTATTATTATTATTATTATTATTATTATTATTATTATTACTACTGTTATTAGTAGCATTATTAGCAACTCAATTTTGCATGCCTGCACTTTAAAGTTATGTAAGCCTTGCTTGTTCAATATTCATTGTTAAATTAAAAATGTATTGGTACCATATTAAAAGGTTCATTTGTTCAACCTTGGCCCGTGGCTTTGTTCAATTTAAAATTTTGGCCCACTGTGTATTTGAGTTTGACACCCCTGCCCTAATCCCAAGTGTTCAGCAGGTAGGCATTGGGCTCCACATTTTGAAGTCTTTTGTTACACCAGGCTATGGTCTGGAGACCATTATCTTCCAGTCTCAGAGTGAACACTCTCCCACTAGATCAACTGATTTGCTGATTATCACAGACATCGCCATAACAATCTCAGCAGTTAAGTCTTGAATCATGTGTCAATTCCATTAAGATGACATAAAACGATGACAAACTCTTGGTCAAATAGTCTGACGCACTGAAAGTCAAACTGATAGATGTTGCATTAGGAACCAAACCAGAATACAAATTTCCAACTGTCTCTACGTCTTTCTGGAGACTCTGAGCACCGCAGAGCATTTGAACTCTGCTCACCGGGTTTCTCCCTCGAGTATGTCGGGGCATAATTCAGGTAAAGGGGTTTGCTGTGGTCGCTGAGGTCCATATCTGTCTCGGAGCTGCAGCCGAGTGTGGAGCGTGTGATGGGGGTTATCCAGTGGCCATGTGAACAGGAAGGTGCGGGTTCAGCGTGAAGGGCTGAGCCCCTGAGTTGTTTATCAGATAGCTAATGAAGCAGAGCAACCCTGTGAGACTCGAGGAGGGACAGGGAAAAGGGGAAAGAAAAGAGTAAAAGAAGCAGGAGAGGGGGGCAGTGATGGGAAAGAGCTTCAAACCAAGATGGAAATGTGGAACTGTTGCAGGCAAACCAATGCTCCCCTGTTGTGACAGAGCAGGCTGAGAAGAATAAACCACTTTTTCCCACAATTTACCTCAGCTTTATTCCCACCTCATCAAGATGAAAAATACACATCAAATTATTTATTACGTTTCTTGGTTCTGAATCTGCGGAGGCCATATCACTCAGCTCTTGCCATAAACATTTTCTCTGGCTGGAAGAGAAGCGGAGCTGCTTTCCCAGCTCCCATCATCGCAGCCATCCAGTTTACTGCGGGCTACACATTCATCAGAGTGGTTGGAAGGAAACGGGACCGAGCCTGCTTCATTACAAGTTCAAATAATCAGGCAGTCAGAGGATCAAAACAGAATTACAGTGTAGATGTCAGTGTTGAATGTTTGGTGTTTCCAGTGATAATTAATTCTGTTCACACAGAGGAACCCAAGACTGAAACAAATGGAAGGACAATCTGGATAAATTCTGACTTTTAGCTTCAAAACAAAATGCACTGAAATAATTTGTGGACTGTGTTTATTTGTCAGTCAAAAGACAAAGACGAAAATTAAAAAGAACAACTTTGACAGATTCCTTCTTTTATAGACCAATTTATTTAATGTTACTAAGTTTTTTTATTGAAAACTAAAATGGCCATCATTTAGCTGAGTTATTCCCATTATTACCACTAGATTATCTGTAACAAGTTAAATAAGTTTATTTGAGAAGAAGTTACGATTTGATGGTGTTTATAGTGTAAAAATGATAATTTACTTAGATCCTATTCAAAAAGTCAGAAGATGGCAATTTTTCTGGGTCAAGTTTAAAGTTCTTCACAAATACTCTGCTTAACCAAAAATGAAACGGTTCATCTTTAAATAAGCAAATAACTAGTTTGCTTTCAGATCATTTAAAACCAAAGCTGATGATTCTACAAATATGTTTATCATGTTGTCATAAGGTGCTGTTGACACTTCTTCTCAAAAAACAAGCTAAATATTTTTGAGTTTGTAATTCAATTTTCTAATTGTTTTGAGACACATGTTGAAACTGTCGGACGCTTCCTGATTGGTTCTATCTGCTGTCATTCAAGCATCGTGACGTTCTTGTTGGCTTGTATGAAAGAAAAAAAAAAAATCTGTTTTCTTCATTAATGGTCATGGGGTGAAAGGTTAGAGGTCAGGCTCTGGGGAGTCATCAGCGCCGAGCTGTCAGATGACCCCGAACAATCTTAAGGGGGTGGGGAGGAGTTCATTCCTTTACTTATTGTGTGTAAAAGAGGCTCATACTTCAATAAAAGAATGAGGAGAGAGTTTGTAAATGTACCCCAGAGTTCTGAAAACCTGCAGCCCTTTAAACCCATGAAGTCTGAAGCAGATTATCATCAGCGGGAGCGCTCCACAGGTTTTTCCATTGTTAGGTAGTACTTTTATGTTGGGTTTTAAGCACATAACAAAGAAAAATAAATGAACAAAACTGTGTTAAAATAGAGGGAAGTTATTAGTAATTAGTAACTAATTGGAGTAATTAATTTAATGGTTGACAATCTAGATAAAAGCCTTTTATATATATATATATATATATATATATATATATATATATATATATATATATATATATTTTTTTAATACAGTTTTTCTTACATTTACAGCATAATCTGTGTTATAGTTACACATTTAGTGGGTTGGGACAAAGACACCACAAAAAATGATTGTAGGAAAATTCGAAATATCAGATTAGGGACTAGTAGAACTAGCTTTTGGACATTTAGGCCGAATCCGAATTGCTTCCCTACCCTTATCCCTACATTTATCCCTCCAAACGGAGAGATAGGGAAAATTTGTGTCTTCACCCAATGACCTCACCAATAGTCACTGGTAATCTGTTATTTCGCTGCTGCCAGCGCTAAAAAAAAATACAATCAGATTGGTTTTATAGCTTTAAAAAGTCGTGCAAAAACAAAAAGTCATTACTTGTAAACTTCTGTGCTTTAGTTTTGAGCACACCCTTGTAAGGTAATTTGTTTCTCCTCCATGCCAAATGTTCGACGTGGCTCACCCTACTGATGAAGAAATAACTAGCCTGGAGTCGCTATGGGCTCTCTTTAAAAATGATCACTTTCAGAGACACTACAGCTCAAAATGTCCCTACAGAGCAACAGCCAGAGGGATAGGGAGGCAATTCAGATCAAGCCTCAGACTCTTCTATAGGGACACAAAGTGCAAAATAGATTTGATTTTTAGCAAAGATTATTAGCTAAGATTTAAAAAATGCTTTTAGGAGTTAATTTTCAACCATTTTCAATTCTCCCAATGATGAGTGGTTCCATTGCTTTTGTCTGAACACATTATTTAGCTGGAACCAATGTTACAAATCATTCTCTCACCTTCTTGTATCATGAGAAGGCTCTGTTGTTCAAGAGTGTTCATGTCATTAAGAAGAGATCAAAGAGAAATAGTCTTTGGTGGTCAGACTTGGGGAAACAGCAGGCCACAGCACTGACACCAATGCAGATAAGATAAGCTGAGACCCCCGGTGTCAAGACAATGGTGATGGACATGGAGCAGAGGATATTGAGGAAATGTTTAGGAGAAGACTGGCTGGATACAAACAATTTGATTTAAATGAGAAGTGATTATTGCAAATTGATTAAACAAAGGAGAGATACGTTTTTATTAGAATAGTGAGGATTTTAATGTAAGAAGGTAAGTTGACAGCGTGGGAAAGTGGAACCAGCATGTAACCCCCTCTAAACTAGAGATCTGAGTGAGACTGTCCATTTCTTGAAATTAAAAGAATCCGTTTTACAGGATATTGCATTTAAAGTTATTATAGTTTATTCAAACAAATCCTTCTGAGCACTGATAAAATTTTTGTACCTCGACTATTTTATATTTCTGCAGAGGAAACGCATCATCAGCTAAATGTGCTGAGTGAGACCAATATTTTCTTCTACACCTCATCAACAATCCTAATGTGATGCACACATTGGCGTTTCTTTCACTACAGATCCTAGTGGAGCGCATAAACTGTCCTGATAATGCTCCTCTGGGACAGCTTTTCCACAAAGTTAACGTCGTCTTTCTCCGGTTCTGTTCAGTCTTCCTGGAAACAGGATTTTGTTTTGGAGCCATTCTGCGTTCACACCAGGTTTTAGCAAAACAATTGATTAAATGCTGAGTCATTAAAATTCTGCATTTTCGCAGAGTTTGCAGAGAAGGTTAGTTCTATATTTTTGTATCCAGGTGCCAGGACTCCTAGGGGTTGAACTGATCTTAAACTAAACATTTTTCCACTTGCAATTTATCTTTTTCAAAAAGCTTTCTAAAATACCCCTCCTTTTCAATTTTTTCCCTTTTTTGATGTGTGCACAGTTCGTCCTTTAGTAATACATTTTTTTAAAAAGCGTAGTAGAAAGGTGTTTTTTCTGACTCCTAAATATTTCAAAAGAATCTAAAAACCGAGTGTCAAAACAACACTAGAAAACAATGTCTACATTCAATGTGACACCAGTAAAAGCAAACTATACTTTTTTTTCGATGTTACCTTTTTAAATAGAAAATTTCTGTTAAACTAGTGAAAACCTTGTCTTTACAAGTTAAATTTATCTTCAATTCAATTTTATTTATATAGCCCAAAATCACAAAGAAATGTTGCCTCATTGGGCTTCATGCAGGTATCTTGTTTCCATAAAAAATGTAATGAACATCATCAAGAACCTCTGATGACAGTTACTCACATTTAAATATAGTTTTTGTAACATTACAAGCTAAATTGTTTTGAATAAAAGCAGTTCTGTTAAACCCAGATACAATTTAGTTGTACAATTTTTAATAAATTAACTGAATATGTCTATAAAGTACTATTTGAAAAAAGTATGTTATTATAAGTTAAGGGGGAAAACCTGAATCTATATTTGTAAAACGTTAATTATATCCTCTTGTACGCAAGTAATCTAGACTTTTTAACCCACATTTTTTAAAGACAAATTAAGACAGACAGACCCTCTTTTAGATTATCTTTCTTTCTCCGTTGGTTCTGAAGTGCATAACCATGTCCGTCTGTCTGTCTGTCTCCTGGGAACTTTATGTATTTATGCAGAATGTGCCAGAGGTCAGCAAATTTGACATGACTGCTCCATTTTATTATAAATATTTGGTTTTCATTCACAGACATCCTGGCTCTCTAACAAAGTGCTGGTTCTACTAAATAAAACACACTATAAGCTAATGCTACCTACTTCTGTTTGTTTTGTGAGGCATGGATGAAGTGGAAGAACATCTTTTCCTGCAACTGCTTTTACTCATAAACTATTAAACCATGAAACTTTTATAATTCTCTTGTCATGCATGTGCATTTGTAGCTACACGTGTGCTTTTTCGTGTGCCAGCAGTTCAGTGAGCCTGTGGGAGCGCTCTGTTCTCATTTCCCACACAATCTGTCCCGTGAGCCTCTTTTGTGACGTCAGGATGAGCGAGTGCCCTGCACAGGGGTCACAGGTTTACTTCCTGTCTGTCAGGGTCGAACTGGGCACAGTCCAGAACTGTCTTTGTGACCTCTCAGTGGCTTACCTTCTATGCATCTCTGTTTTCCAGGCTATGTGGGTGATGCTGCAACAGGAGGAGCCAGAGGATTTCGTCATCAGCACAGGAGAGGTGCACAGTGTGAGGGAGTTTGTGGAGAAGGCTTTCAAGCATGTGGGGAAAACCATCGTGTGAGTGCACACACAGACACGCTTTGGAGACAAAACCACAGATGATACAATCCCTTCTATTAAAATAAAATGTAGGAATTACTGCATATTTTAACTATAAGGCTGAATCATTTTGAAAACAATCTCATTTAATTTTTTTAAATGTTATTAAGACAGTATTTCCTTGTTTATCGAGGGGGATAAGTTCCATAAATAATCAACTATAGGGGAAATTTGCAAAGTAGGATTATACTTTTATGGCTGTAGAACTCCTCACTACACAGTTTAATCACTTTTCTCAGACAGTCATGAACGTTTTCACACTTCTCTCTCTCGTTTAAACTCTTAAAGTTAGAATTTTCACAGAAAATAACCGGTAAGTCCAGTATTTATAGAAGATCTGATCGCATTGAAGATTTATTTAACTCTGACAAGAGACATGGCATGGAGAGATTGATTTTCAAGATCAACTGCCAATCGGGACACAAAACAGGGTGCCGTTTAAAAGGAAAAAAGCATGCAAAGTCATGAATGATAAAAATGTGTGGCACTGCGAGAGGTGAACCGCAAACTGGCGAGTGAACACACTGTATTGGGATAATTGCTTGCTCTTTTTACTAAATTTAATTTTTTTTAGTTTTTGAAGTCTCTGTGTAACCAACCTGAATTACTTGTGAAATGAAAATGTCAGATTTTATTTCCAGCTACTGTTATATTAAAAACTTTATAGTGGAAAATATAGCTCTATCTGTTAAATCTAGATCACAGACAGCCTTCAAGTGCGAGCAGACTTTTCAGACTTTACCAATGAAGTACATAGATTTTAATAATATAGATTTTGCTTTTTTTTTTTTTTACTATTTACTTGAAACATTCAGTTCTATCTCTCAAGCACAGGAGCTCAGCTCCTGCTTTGCTCATCTCAACCCCCATAGCAGGTTTCCAAAATAAGAGCACAAATATATACTGTGTGTGTGTGTATGAATGATTTAAAAAATGATTTGTCTGTTCACATTTTATTTTGTGTCTTGTTGTAGCATTTTGTATACTGTCTTTTACCTGTGTTTTATAATGTTATTTATACTGTCTATCATTAAACTCTGTTGTATTTCTTTTAACATCAACCTCCCAAGGGACTCCGGCCTGTGGCTATAATTTGACATATAAGTCTAACATACACTTTTACTAATAAATGGAATAGACTGCAACTGTAGCCTTATTATTCAAATCTAGTTTTTGATTGCATCACAATTATGTTGCAAATGTAATGATTCGTTTAATGTCTTTGCTCACATTTAATTCCCTCTTTTGTCCCAAAATCACTGACAAGTACTGTGAACTTGTTTGTACGTTCTCAGTATCTGTTGTTGGTAGTAGAACAAAAGGTAGGTGACATCTTTTGTCTGGAAGATGGAGCACGCACACATAAAAAAAAAAAAAAAAAAAAATCAAAGTTGAAAATGTTGTAAAACAAAAATAAAAAGTTTCATTTGTAATAAGTTTGTTTTTTCCTTATATTTTTCAGGTGGGAAGGCAAGGATGAAAATGAAGTTGGCCGGTGCCAGGCAACAGGTGTGATACATGTGAGAGTGGACCCCAAATTCTTCCGTCCCACTGAAGTGGTAAGTCTAGCTTTTGTTTGTTTGTCCATGTCTCAGTTGTCTCTTTGAAGCGGCCCATAAGGCTGTCTAGCTGAGGTTCTTATACATCTCTTCAGACAAATCCATGATACTACCACCACCATGTTTTTGGTTGTTTCACACACACAAAAAAAGAGTTTGAGTACAATAAATCAGCCTTTTTTGGCCTATAATTCTTTCCAAGAATTTTATGACCCCTCTGTAAAAAAAAAAAAAAAAAAAATCTGTCAAAATGCTTATTTACTGTGTAATCAGCTCATTTTAAAATGATCCAGTTGCATTAGCTCAGACGGCAAGCGTTACAGCTCAGGTGCGATGCCGGAGTGGTCTTGCTACAACAGATGCCTCTTATTGGCTACTGGATGGCTGCAGCCACAGACTCTGCCAATCTCGCGAAACTCAGGTAGGTTTATGTGATAACCCACCATTTAGATAGGAAATACATAAAATCCCTCTTATTCGCTGCAGTTCAGCGGCGTCCAGCGAAAATGTGAACCTAACGAAATGAGTTTGCGCCGCAGAGGCCAGACTACCGAGGTCGAACATGATCAATGGGATTTTGTCTATCACTTTTAAAATTACTGCAGCGCTCGCATCAGAGCTATAACGCTTGCCGGGGGGGCCCAGGGTCGGATTCAATGTCAGGATTTATATTTAAAGCGAATATTGAATTGCCATTTTCCCTATTGTTAGAATTGCTCTTTTTGTAAAAATTTTACTTGAAGAAAATGTTCGGTGTTTGGTATGAAAGTCAGCCCAACTCCTCTTTTACATCTATAATTTGAATCCTTAAATTTCTTGGAACCCTCATAATTCAATATTTAAAAAAGGTACCTTAGCTTTACTTGACATTTTAACAAGACTGATGAAGGATCGGAATAGAAAAACATTTTTTTTGTGATTGGAAAAATTAGATTAATTGGGAATATTAGAAATTGGTTTCTTAATAGAGTATTTTATGACAATGCACACAAATTTACATACAAATAAATTGTATTTTAACTTTTATTTAAAAAATTTGACATCAAATTAAAATGAAATATACTAGCAACTAGCATTAACTACTAGAACTTTGAATTTCAAAAGATCTGATCTAGACTATAACTTAAAAAAACTCTCTCCACTTTTGGTAACAGTGAAATGTTGCTTTCAGAAGACTTAAGAGTTTGAGGATAAAAGTGAATCTAAATAAAAGCCAAGGCTAAGACCAAAGCCAATTTTAATAAACCAATGAATAAACCTTAAACCATTTCTAAAGCTAACAGCTTTAATAGTAGCAGACTTTAAAACTGTGCTGGTCTTCTCCCACTGCACAGTCATTTGCTTTTATTATTATTGCCTTGAGCTGAGCCTCTAATGGATGCTAGGTCTTTTGACCTTGTAGTTGCATATAAACCTACTGAAAGCTGTTACTAATATGGTGATAAATGAAAGAACTGCTGTTGCACTTCTGCAATGATTCAGTCACAAGTAAAAATGGCCATTAACCGTTTCACCTAAAGCATGTTTGTTTCCATTTGTCTCGTGTTTCTTGCCCATTGCTGTTGGTCAGGAAACATGTGGTCTATGTTAAAATGTTGCAGCAAATGCTGGAAAATGAGGTAGGTCTTAAAAGTAATGCTACTCATATACAGTATCTCTACATAATTCATCACTGCGCTGTGTATATTTCCTATTCTTTTATACTTGACCTTAAAATCAATGTTACACATTTTGTCTGCATGTATCTGATTGTCGGGCATTGTGTCTGGGACCGCACACTTATCAGGCATGACGGGCGCAGCTTAAAGTCTCAGGCTGCTCATTGTATGCTTTTAAACAGCTGGAAACAAGCCAGTCTGCCTTTAGAAGAGTAATGTCGGCTGCATCCTGCAAGTGTATGTGGAATGGGTGCATATACCTTGAAAACATTTCTTACTATTGAGAGATTGGATTTGTCATATCGGTAAAACAGATCTTTAGCAAAGAATGGCACATTGTGCAGTGACACTAGTGGAAGTGTTAATTTTTTGTTTGTTTTTCAGCTGCATTTTAAGACATTTTAAAAGTTAAAAAACCAGTGGGGATTACTGCCTTTGACTCTCATTACATTTGAATTGTCTCTGGCATTTAGGACGCTTTGATTCATCGCCCCAGCTACTCCCTATGGATGGTATAGGGTTACTCTGGAGTGTTGGGGCTGAGATTAGCCATCAAGCTCTTGGCTAAAAAGCAGGCGAACATCTCTCATGAGGTTTGGCCTGTTGAGATTAGGGCTGAGATTTAGTTGAGTGACGGCAGAGGATTACCAAGGAGGCCCTGCTGACTGACGGCTATGGGTATGGAAGCGCCGGTTACACACCTGGGCCTGTATTCTTTGTGCATGTTGGCTCTTTCATACAAGGTCCTAACCCTGAATCCTCCTGAAAACCACCCCAGAGACTGATCAAGTCAGGCAACACGGACCTGTCAGTCAAGTAACAGATGCTGGCTTTGTGATATGTCTGCATGCGGGCCGTATCTTGTTGTGCGGATACGTTCTTTATCCTGACACCTGATGAGCACGGAGCACACCACACGAAAATATGAGAATGCTGCAAGCTTATATTAGAGAAGTTATATCAGTCAATGACAATTGCAGGCATCCCTTTCCTACATATTATTGTGTCAAACTTTAGCTCTAAAATAGCAAAGAATATACCTAAAAAGCTTGTTACTGTATGTGTTGTCTAGACTTTAGGTAGCTGCTGTCCTATAGAGTTTCTTAAAACAGTAGTTCCAACCTGTACCAGTACCAGTCTGTCTTTTCAGATTTGAAAAGAGTGATCATCTCTTCACATAAGGATCTTTGATCCCCCATGGCGTCATAAGCAAAGAGTCCATTCACGCAGTGCTGTGACCCCACCCAACAATACAAACGCTGCTGCTTTTTTTTTTCTTTTCAATAAAACTTTATCGTTTCACACAACGCACATTACCTTCAGCGCCAGACTTCATGATCAGGTGATTTAAATTAATGCGCACTGTTGAAAAAAGGTTTCCGCAGTGAAATTAAAAAGCTGTGATAATTCCAGTGTTTTGAAACTGTTGCCGATGAGTGTGGCGATTTGAGCACGTGTTTCTGGATGGACCCTTTGCACGATCATAAATTGAAGAGCATGAAGCAAAAGTTTATAACTGCACAGGTTTTTTTTTCTTTTATCATGTTTTTGTCGTCGCTGACATTTATGAAATTATGTTTCCACATGGGGATCTTTTGTAGTCGGACTTGCTGGTTTGGTTGGTGTTTATTTTTGCGGGTCTTTCTCTTGTTGGAGCGGTTTGGGTCCAGCATGCAGCCTCACAGCTGCAATGGACCTGTTGCACTCTGGTTCTGGTGGGCGCTGTGGTTGATCTGCGGCTGATTTAAGAGATTCCTGATCTATTGTTTCCTCACAGTATATTCAAGCCTTAGTCTCTTCTAAAATGATAGTCATTTATGCCTGCTTGTATGCGGGGGCAAAGGTGGGTTGGTTTTCCTTTTTCTCCTTTTTCTTCATTTTTAATTGGAAAGCACTCTAAGCTGCAACAGATGAAAAGAGCTTTTAATAAATAAAGATTTCTTGATAAGTTCAGGTTGTTGAATAATAACTAACCAAGGTCAGATTAAACTTAGATTTACTTTCTGTTTTGCCAAATGTCAATACAAAATGTGAACAAATTTTAAAATTACTCTTACATCTGATCATCACAGCATCTCCTGGAGAAGAAAATGAAGAATGATGCTGTGCTGTTGCAGAAAATGTAAATCTTTATAAATAGAAAACTAACGAAAAAGTAAAAACCTTTAATTCATCATCACTGAATGAACTAACAAGTTACTCAGGTCCTGTGTTATAATGTAACAAAATATAAAAAGCCAACATCATACTAATGTTTTTTTCTTTATTAACAATAGTGCAGTTCTTAGAAATATTGATGATATTTTGTCCTGATCTATCCAACCCTATTACTGTCAGTATGACACTCTACAAATGCAGTACTTTTGATTTCAATCAAACACAGTTGCGATACTATTTCAACAACTTTCTTTGTGTAATATTATTAAGAAAGTACAATTTTGAGCTAATAGATTCAAAAAAGGTATTTGACCTGATGTTTGTGAATTACAATTTTTTCAAATATATCGGACATTTTTGTATTTCTTTGTATTAATGTTCACATTATAGTTGGAAGTGGCTGGATAGCTTAGTTGGCTGGGTGTACGACGTTCAGTTTCCAGGGCAATGAGCTAAAATCCAGTGAGGGTCCTTAGACAGGACTGTTCATGCTGCTGCATAACTAGATCTTTCTGTGCCTTAAAAATACAGGGTTGTGTCAGGAAGACCATCCGACGTAAAACTCCCAGTATAACCACCTGTGTGAATCAGTGAAAGCTGATTCATGGTGATTCCTGTCAGGATGAGCCAAAAACTGAATTACAACAGAGATTGCATTATAGTCGGTGATGGCACAGTTGTTAGGGAGAAAATTTTGAATCGGCACTTCAAGTCATAAACGTTGCTGACCCCTGATCGAGATCATTCAACTGAATTGTTTTACTGCTAAAATTGATTAGTGAAAGACTTAACTTTAGTCTTCAGTCCTGAGCACCAAGTGTAACCCCAGAGTGAGGAGGAAAATCTCCCGAAAATTGTTTGGAGCCATACTTTTAGTTTGTTTATTTATGCTGTGAAGTGAAATTTTATTACTGGGAATGCTTTACTTGTGTAACAAGTCATTGAGTAATTACCCCGTTAAAGTTGCCTTTCCCAAAATCATACAACCGAAAGACTCATGAAAGAAAAGCACTCCAGCAAATTGTTTCCAAATTTTATTTCTCCAATGTAAAACAACTCTGGGGGTCTACACCCATCAAAGCCTAATTGTGACTGACCAAATAAAATAATAATAATAATAATAATAATATTGGCACTGATACTGCACATCTACACTTGTGTACATGAGTTCTTGGCTCCTCTCTGACATTGGCTTGCAAAGGTTTCACACAATATATTTGTTACTACCGGGTAAATTTGTGTCCCAGTCTTTATGAGGTGAATACAACACTAATTTTAATATAATTTTGAGTCAAAGATGTTCCTTGTTTAACAACAGAAAAAAAACACCAGAGGAATCTGCATTGTGGCTCTGAGACATTGACTGTATATCACAATTGGACTGAGTGACTCCTCCTTCCTTCCATTCCTAGTAGGAAAAACCCGCTGGTCCCAAAAAGCCAAAATCCCATAAACTCATTTAGAGAAAAAAAACAGCCATTACTCAGTCATTATATTTGTCAGAATAACTATTCTTGCTCTGCTACATATTTTTAACATGTTTTTGCTAATCCGTTTTGTTTTTGTTAATATTTTACTGTTGCACAAGTTATTCATGTTACAAACTGACCAATCAGATGTCTCAATAAAAGTTGGTGATCTAGTGTCGAACGTTCAAATCATTTGATTGACAGATTCTCCAGAGCCCACTTTCAGTGAAAGGGGTGTGGCTTTATAACATGCACACAGCTGATTGGGGGGAGTGGTTGCCATAAAAATGTAGACTAAGACCAACACGAACCAATCACTGCTTGCTGAGGACATCTGGTTCCAAAATGACTTAATTTATTGGAACGTTGTGTAAAGTAGGAGTAGCGTCTCGCTCTCTCAGTCCAGTTATACAGTCAATGCTCTGAGAAGGCCTAATTTAGGAAAATAATAGAATCCACACATTGGGCTGCACAACCTAAATACACTTAAGAAAATTGTTATTACCAGAATTTATGGAAGAAAGTCTTCAAAACAATTTGCTTGACATAATGTCTAATCTCAAAAATTGTCAAAATCATAGAGGCCAATTGTGTGCAGAAATCAATGATTTAAACTCAACTTTCTCCGAATTTTATCCTGATGTAAACTGAAGCTCACTCTTGACGAAACGGATCTTTCTCCAACTGCTTTTGTTGATTCCAGTCTGCTTCAGCATGGTCAGTTATTGCTATAGCATTGACCTCAATGGTTCCTGCATGTGTCAACTTAAAAAAGGAAAAATCCCACAAATCATAATATTCTTGTTTGCAGAAAACCTGCCGTAAATTCTCTTTCAGAATATTTCCAGGAATTAATCGTAGTGTTGTTTAAGATTATTTAGTCGTAGTCGATTTATTTCGTAAACCTTCATCCCCACATCTGTTTCTTGAGAGTGAAGCTTGCAGAAATAGGAAGGAAGGTTCAGTCACAGCAGGGATTTCTCTCTCCGCTGTGCTTCTTTGTCCTTATTACAATGGTAGAATCTAAAGAGCGCATAACCTATGACTTTGCTAGACAGGAAGCAGGTGACACCCGGCTTACGGCTCAGCTTTGTGGCTCACCTCAAGTGGAAATACCTGTCATCAGGGGAGTGCTGTGTGAGTGTGGCGAATATAGCTGACTCAGACTCTTTTTGGTGTCACATTTACTTCTCGGATGTTTTAAAAAAAATGTTTTTGTGTCTGCTAGGGGCCTGCATGCGTTGTGCAGCGCGTAAGGAATGTTACCTCAAGCTGTGTGTTAATATGTGTGTAATTCATCATTATCCCTGTCAGTGTCTGCTTTTGACATGACTCTACAGGGACAAGGGCAAGCAACCTGTGGGGGGGCTACGTGTATCTAAATGTGCATTTTGTCTCATTTCATCAGTTTCTCTGTATTTTTCTGCAAGCTTGATCGGGAGCTCCGAGCTGAGTAGTCGTTCATTTTTCAATGTGACAAGATTGTTGTTTTCTGAGAAAGTTGCATCCGAAACAGAAAGACGTGCACTGTTAAGCTGTCAAAGTTGTTTTGAAAACCGCTCCAACTGTCGCGGCTTTGAAGAGCTGCCACTCACTCTCGACAGCCTCCAGATTCCTGGCAGAGCTGATACTTGGCTCAGATTGGGCTTCTCTCCCCAAGGCGTGTCTCTGAGTTTAACGCTCTAATGGTTATGATTCGCTTTGGTCGCCAGGTTACGGCAGGTATCATGACTGTTGCCTTTTCAGGTGTAATTCCGTAGCTTCCTCTGTCTGTTCTGTTAAATTTGCTGACAAAAATTTGAAGGCCTTGAAATCCAATGTGTGGATGTGACATATGGGCTGATTGTGTCCATCCTATCTGAAAAACATGGTCACACCAGTTTCTTTTTAATAACTATTGTTCTTTGTTAAACTCTGCTGAAAAAATCACTATCACACAAATCCAAGTTTGCAACATCAGCGTAAGGATCTTCCTGCTTGAGCCAAATTAGCCAAACGGATCTTCTTTCTTTCCTGGTTTACAGAACATCTCCTTTTGTCTACGTGTTTTAACTATCAATGTAAACTCATTGTCAGACCTCATATGCAGAGTGTGTCTGTGCTTCAGCAAGAGTGTATGAGTCAATGAATTAGTGTGCGCCTCGGTGCATGCCATCACTTGTGCATGTCTGTGCTAATGCAGCCTCCGTTGTCATACTTTTAAGTTCACATGTCCCTTGAGGGAATCAACTGCTGTGGGCTGATTGACATCTCTGTGGTTCCTGTCCAACCTATTGCGCAGAGAAGGAGCATGCATGATGAATGGGAAGCTACTTCTTCCCTTTCCCTCGTCCTCTCAATGTGCGCACAACTGTTACACCGGCAGTTTCTTGTCTCACTTCTATTAACTCCTGAATCCCCTAAAAAGAATTGCTGAGCAGAGAAAAGATGGTTTCTTGTCCTCAATAGTAAGGGAAAAAAATCATAATCAAATGAGTTTTCTTCCATTGTTATTTTAGGAGAACTTCAATTCATTAAAAACTCGTAAAAAAATACAATTTGCAAAAAAATAAAGAAAAAAAGAAATGCATTGTCCAAAGCCTTTTACTTTGGAGTAAAATAGCTTTACTTGAGACTTGATTTTACTTTTCCATCCATGTTAGGAATTTTCTTGACCACCGTTTTGGTGTGCAATAAAAAACCCTGTTAGGGGTTTGAGTCTGGGCTTTCTCTGGATCCTTGCTCATCATTTCACTGAGGTATCAATCATCTTACTTGTACACCACAATATTGTTCTTTTTACTTCATGCTTTGCAGCCGTTGTACACTTCACTGTTGGACTGTCTCAGGATCAGTGTCTGAAGTACTCTAGACACCCCACTTGAATTGTCTACAGTTAGACCAACTTTCGCCAAAATAGATGAGCACAAAACTCCTCTACTTTCATCAAGTATTCTTTCAGAACAATTTCCATTAAATTATATTAACCCTCTTTATTCTTAAAATGAGGCTAATATTGTTGTGTTCCAGCTTCTAAATCTCTCTGATCCAAGTATCTGAGGAAGTTTTTCTTGTTTTGTTAATCAATTATAAAACAAAACTTCTTTTGCAAGTTATCCCCGACTTTGGTGACTTTGCATTGTTACAGTTGACCTGTAACAGCTTATAACCACACATTTGCCTTTCTGGTTGTTTTATTTTTTTTTTTTTAGCAAATTTGCACATCCTCTGAAGCTATTGTGGATTGACATCTGATTTTTTATCTTACTTATGGCAAAAATTCAGTGATTCTGCTTAAGGTGTTTTACGGAAACGGCTTTCTTACTTGTACACAACTTTTTTGCCTGTTGCAGAGCAGCTGTTCCTCAGAGTTCCTTTCATTTTATCAATGGAATCTTGAAGTCATCATGGTGTATTGACAGATTGCAGAGATATCCATCTTTGAGCTCTCAGTGTCTTGGCAGCGTGGTGTTAACAAATTACCTCTGAGTTTCAAAATAGAAATGTTCACTTGTTTTTTTAGATTATAAAGAAAAGAAAAATTGATAATTCATTATTAGTTTTCAGTGCTCAGTGACTTACAGTTAAGAGTATAATAAAAACAACAAATGACAATCAAGATCGTCAAAGCTCAAGAATCAAGTGAGCGGGGTAACTGTCATGTCCGTCATATCAATATGTTGACTTTATCTGCAGTGCTGTGGATGGGTGGGATGAGTATGTGCTTTATACAAACAGTCTGGAATCTGTCCAAGGAGTTTGTGATTGGGGACACTATCAATGCTTTGATTTTGATTGACCGGTAATGTGAAGCTCCCATATATCAGGTACAAATTATGTCTTTGTAGACTCACGCACAAACATTCCTTGGCTGCCCTCATTTGCTGTGTATACACGAAAGGTTGTTTTTCAGTTCAGTCTAACTTGCAAAATAGCACCCTGCAAGCTTGTTCTTGTGAACATAACAAGTTAGTGTTACTTAAGTAGATAAAAACCCACAATAAACTGCAACAGTTTCCTGTTTTATCAGTGTGGCCATGCAAAGAGAGGAAAGACATTGACGGAGTAAATCATGCTTTTATCTCTGCTCTGACCTGTGCAACATCTTGCAGAGGATCAAATTCACTAGCTGGATTTTGTTAGTTGTTAAGTATACAAAAATATAAACAAGGTTTATTGACATTTTGTCGTTTTACTGCTGAATATTTGGTCTCACTCTTGTGTCAGAGTGGCATGCACTTTTCAAGACCGCCTAAACCTGAAGTTAAAAAGGCTCTTGGTGCTGGTATCCTACGTGGAAAAATGTGCGATTTCTGTTCTCACCATAGACAAGGATCAGAATCTCCCACATCAAGTCCTAAAAATAGCTCTGTTGTATTAAAGCACTTGTGTAGCAACCGTCTGTCCATGGTGGCTTATGGAAACCTGCAAGTCTTAACTTCTTTCTTAGTCCAAATAGCTGTCATTCCAGCGGAGATACGTGCGTAATAAATTCACAAGAAACACCTTTGGCAGCAGATTCTCATACGTCACCACGCATGTTGTCACCCGATGTGAAGCTCAGACAATGGTTCCAGTCTTTCAAAGGAAGAAAGAGGTTGAGTTGTTATGGTTGCCTTTTACCTGACAGTTGGGAAGGTATTCACCTCACCTATTAAGGTATTTGGGGAAACAAAGCATACCTGACTGATGCAACTAATAATGGCTGTATTGTCAAACTTTATGAAGCCCAAACAAGAATTCAGTTTTTGTTTTTGCGGTTGGAAATTAACTCAGTTAATATCAACCAATGCAGAGATACTTCAGGACAATATAAAAAAAAAAAAAAAACGTGTCAATTAGTTATGAATTATGACTCTATTTTACAAGTGTTTTATGTTTTTGATTCCCAAGTTTTTTAATTTAATCCTTCCATTCCTTTTCCAAATCCAACAAATACCCTTCGGGTTGCTGGAGCCCACTGCAGGTCCACACAGAAATATACAACTACACATCCTCACATTCACACCTAGGGACAATTCAATCTACAAAGCATGTGGGAGGAAACTGAAAAAAACCCATACATGCACAGGGAGAGCATGCAAACTCCACACATACGGGGCCCAACTGGGATTTGAACCAGGGCCGTTTCACCATGAGACTGCCACCACACCACCATGCAGCACTAATTTAATCCCAACTTTCAAAAAGTTGAATTTAAAAAACATTATTCCATGTTCTCTTAAATAATATTTTTAAGACCGTGATTGGTTTTCCAATCCCTTACTTAGATGTGCAGGATACTTAGTTTTGCATTCAAATAAAACTGCATCTGCACAATAATGTCAGTGTGTCCTTGATCTAAGCGCTGACTCCATCTTTGGTTTTGTCTCAGTGAATAGTGTGGACCTCATGGGAAAAAATTCAATACTATTTTTTCTATTTCAAAAGGACAGAGATGTATACCAGCTATGTTGACCTGTGCTGAGTTGTTTTTCATTGGAAGCTTGATTTTTATCTGCATTCATCTTTTTCAGTGTACCAACAAAATGCCAATCAAAGCCTAAAACAAGCAGAAAGCAATGCATTCTTCCAGTTCTTTTCCCCCATATGTCTATCAACTTTTATTTTCCCTTCTACTCCAGTGGAAGAGCAACATGTGACCATATGACTTTATTCCAGCTTTTGGTCAAGTTTTTTGAAAGGATTTATGAAAAAGTTAGAAAAATAACATTTTCATTTTCCTTGTAGTACAGTAAGTTTAAATAAATAAGTTTTAGTGATCTTGTGTCATTAAAGTAAAACAAAAACTGTAGATATTTAAGAATGTTTGACTTATTTGTAATGAAAGTTGAAAACAAGGTCGTGAAAGGTTGATTTTTTTTTCTCTGAAAGCTGTTTATTTCTTTTTCTACTTATAATGAAATTCAAGTTGAGGAATCAAAGTTCAAGAGTTCATAAATTCATATTCGCTAAACTCAGTGGTTATGTGCATTTAAACCCAAACAGATGTTTATGTTTTAATAATGTTTCATTAAAACATGTATTATTTTATTTGTTTTCGGTGATATTGAACTAGCAACTGTGGTCCAGAGGTAGAGTTGTCGACCTGTGTTTGGAGGGTCACAAGTTCGGTATCTACCTTGTCTGCCAAAGTGTCACAGTGTCCTTGGTTGGGCTCGACGCTGAACCCCACGTTGCTCCTGGTGGTTATAGGCTGGCGCCAGCGTTCTGCAGTGGAGCTATACTAGTATACGCCATTTTCAGTGTCAGTGGCAAGAACATGGTACCACTAAAGAAAAAAGCATCGGAAAGCAGAGACATTACTGGGCTTTATTCTTTTCTAAATTTACAGTGTTTACCTTATTTATAAACTTTGAAAATATTTCAATAGAGTAGATTAAAATCAAACAATATTAGAAAAAGAAAAACTTTTATAAATAAATAAAATGTGATAATTTCTCTGTGAACATTTACTAACAATGTTTTTGACTATCTAATGTCATATATTTAAACTGAAAGCACCACTTTAGCTGCCGTTTTATTTTAACCCTTATTAATCATCCACTCAATCGGCCAATCTGTAACTTCCATATTTAAACAATTATACCAGAGCTAAATCTCAAGTCTAGGAATCTAACACCTTATTGTATTTTCAAACTAAAAGGCTGTCTTGTGACTCTGCAGTTCAGTGAAGATTAAAAACAAAAAACGGGGAAACCAAAAACCTGTCTTGTTTTTGGTAGTCCCTGGTACTTGAGTAAAGAAATAGACCCGGTTTTTGGTTTCATTTTACATATGCAGTAAATCCAGACCTCATAAATCCACTCCCAGGTTCCTTGTAGTGCTGTCTCCAACTAACGGAATGAGTACAGCAGCTTTTTAATGCAAATAGAACGATGCAAGCTGCTCTGAGCTGTTGTCACGTCTTGCGGACACTTTCTTGACACCGCCCCATCTCAACATCAATTTCTCCTTTACTATCTGATATCACCAGTACACAATAACATTGGTTTTGGAGAACCCGTCCACAGATGGAGTCAAAGACTGTAGGAGTGCAGAAACCCCACTGCTGAGGCACACTATGAAGGACAGCCTTCAGCGTAACGATGAGAAAAACAGCCCGGCCTCACATTGACGTGTGCTGCTAACATAATGGCCTCTGGCAGGCAGTAACTCATACACTGTCCCTGTGCCCCAGCGAAGATTTTAACAGCTGTTCTGTTTTTTGCCTAATATCTGCTAACAAATGAAGCCTAAAATATGGCGGCTATTTCAATTTCCAAGTACCAAGTTGGAATTTTCTTTCGCTATCCAGCTGAGGGCCTAATCAAAGCAGAGGATGCTTTTTAAGCTGTTCACTGAAAACAAACTCTGTACAAATTCTGTTGGATAGTAAATTGTGTACATTTTATATATATATATATATATATATATATATTATATATATATATATATATATATATATATATTAACATAGGATAATTTACCAAACTATTCAGATTTTTCTCTATAAACTCTTTGGGCTTTTCCAGACATTGTCACATCAAATTTATGTTACATTGCAGATTATTTAGCAGACAGTTAAATCCACAGTGACTGATAGAATTTTGGGCCATGTTGGGTTTGATGTCCTCACCATGGACACACCAACAGTCAACAATCCAATTTATTTATTTTACTTTTTTTGAGCTTCAGGGAAAAATAACTTTAAGAACATTAATTGAATATAAAAATATACACAAAGTTGGAATTTACTTATTTCATTTTTTATTAAACTGGCAGTTTTTGTGCAAATAATACAGATATGGTGTTAAAGAGAGGGAGAAGGAGTTTTGAGTTACAAACGCAACACACAATGTTTAAATTTCACTTGTATTTTCACTCTATATGGATCAAAATAATAAAACATTTTGTTCCATCTCATAAGTTTCACAATCCACTGAATCCTCTAACAATCCCATGGATTGTTAACATGAGAAGAGGAGAAGTTTCCCTTTTAAGGGACTGTTTGAGTTTTCCTGCAAGGCTGTCACAAAATCTCTCCGTCCGTCAACGGCCTGCCAAGATTATGACCTGCTAAATACGTCCAACTGGATCATAGATCTGATTTCACTGACGCTGTAGTCTGAGGCCCTCACCTTCATTTGTCAGTTATCATTCAGGTAAATATGGTTTTAGACAGTCTGGCTCTCTCTAGTCGGCATGAATCGTGAGGAATTATTTTTATTATTATTATTATTATCCCAGTTTACGTCTCTGGCAGTGAGGTGGTGTCAGTCAGAGGCCGACCGTGGCAGCCAGGGGGCCGGTTAGGACTGCTGGCCCTGCGAGGTGCTTCATCTCAGGACTGAGGCGGTGAGACCTCTAACTGAACCGCAGCCTTTTGGATAGAGGAGTGCTGAGGCAGCACACTTGGGTAGAGTTCTCACACTGTACTACAGGTCTTAAAACAAGAGGAGGTGGCGGTTGGCTAAAAGAGAGCCACGACTTTATTACGCTGCAGACCTTGTCCCTGTGCTCAGATTTGCACATCATTGTCAGTTGCTCTGTTTTATTCCACCCCTGCCTCTGCGCTGCAGTAGTTAACACAACATCTGTGATCAATTTGTGTGATTTATGGGCCAGAAATTAGTCTGCGTTATAGAAGACTAATACAGTATGTCTGTGTTTCACCCTGCTATACTGCTGGCAAGACTGAGGATTCTTCAGATTCCTCTAGCAGAACACTGCGATAAGAGAGAATGCAAGGTAAAGAGGCCTCCGTTTTTTTTTTTTTTTGACAGCTGTTTGGCTCATTGATGGATGGAGGTGAACACTTAAACACCAGACAGACATAAAGAAGCAAATGGCTTTCATGAGGAGCGTGATTTATACTTTGAACAAGCTTTACCGAGCCCCGCCGCCTCAATTTATAGCACTTGACACACGAAACGGGCTATCAGTGCAAAGTTTGGATGTTTGGCAGAGGACTCAAGTACTTTCACAAAAGAGACACATGATATATTAGCTTTAATTTAAAAGGATTCTCTAAACTGGGGTAAGAGGTCAGGTCTGCTTTTCCATAATGGTTCACCGTCAAGCCACTCTTTATCTGAAACGATCTTTGACAGCCAGAGTGTCTGCTGGTTTGGACCAAAGATGATGGATAACAAATAAAGACAAGGCTATAGAAGTCTTTGCCTTTTTGAACGATGTTTCCAAGTTATTTAGTTTTAAGGGAGTTCATGAAGAGAGTTGAGAATTAAGACATTTATTTTATATTTTGGTCTAGTAAAATGCGGAATCAAAAATGACATTAGTCAGTGCCATAATCTAAGTGTGTCACAAATATAACTATTTAAAACCTAAAACTGCATTGAATGTGTTTTGTGAAATTTTAACTTTCCCAATGCATGTTAAAACTTCCAGCTTGTCCTAATGATCAGTTCTAAACCCCGTCAATTCAACTGCAATGCTTTTCCATAAGATCCACAATAATTTATACTATAAGTAATAAATCTGTGTAAACTAGATGATGCTTTGGTGTATTTCACACAACATAAACTCAATATATAAGGTGTAAAACTATATTGCTTAAAAAAATAAAAAGCTTCAAGCTAAAGATCCAACCCCTCATCTATGAATCCTTAGATCATCTTGCCTCTAAATCTGTCTCAGATGAATTTGCCTGGTTTATTCCAACAAAACATTTGTGATATCATCTTCCAAAACATTCGCAGGTCAGATTACATGAGCATCCTTTTCTATACTTTTCCGTCTTCCTGCATTTTGTAGCAAACTTTAAAACTGCCATGCAAATAATGTTTTGCTGCTATGACTGGTTATGTTGTCATGAAAAACGCAAAAACAAGTCACAAGGATGTGGCATTGCAGAGTTAAATTCTAGCTAATTAAAATATTTACTTAAAAATAAATGAAAAAAGCTACTATTTACCAATGGAGTAAATAAAGCATCAGTTCAGAGAGAAAGTTCCCCTCTTACCGCTTGTTTTTACCCAGAAGACAGTGATATTGAACATTTGAGCTATGTGACTGAAACCTTCTTTTAAGGTGCGCTTCCACACCCAGCAGCCAATCAAAATTAAGTAGTTACCTGGACCACGGTAGAAGTCCATCTTAAAGTTAGTTAAAGTTTCAGAAACACAATGTTTGTTTCTTATGACTGTATGTCAGTATCTGGGAGTTTTTTGAAGCAGTACTGCAGACATAAAAGTCTTCAGAGTTCTCCTTGTCTTACTGTTTATGTATTTTTGTGCACACTAATTATACTTCTGGGTATCTGAGTTAACACTATATAAAGTAAGAAATTTCAGAAAGTAAAAAGGAAGGAAAGTGTTTCTTTTCTGGCCTGTTTTTGTTCAAAAGCCACAAATTGTCATATAAAATGTAGCTAGTAAAACATTAGGATTGATCATGATTAATCACAATCCAAAAGTGTAATTAATTTTTCTTAATCGATTGACAGGACTAAGTTTTACATAAAATCCCAGTTGCTGAAATAACTCCTAACGTTGTGAGCTCTTGTCAAGTGGTTGACCCTCCTTGCAGGAGGTCATTCCAAGCTCCGTCTTACCCCTTAGAAACCGGATTTTCTCCAGCTCTAACATACAGCCCAACCAGTATGTAACATAGACACTCCAACACAATGACACAAAGAGACCAGCACCATTTCCAGCTTGTTTTTAACCATGTCCACTTCTTTGTCTGAGTAGTCCCAAAGATCAGAGACCTGTCCATCAAGTGGACACTAAATCGGCTGTGTGGGTGTGGAAAATGGGTTTGAGTGTGCGGGAGCAGAGATAGCGGGTTTCCGATGAATACCACTCCTTTGCTACGCGTGAACTAATGTGAATTTAGGTGACAGGAGCTTGTAACCCATGGGAAAGACTCTGTGAGGGGGGAAAAGGGACGGAGAGGGCTGAAAAATGGGATTGACCCTTAACCTCCCAGAGTTGGTAATGTGATCTTGGTATCTCTATTGTGAAGGCAGGAGATGAAGAGTAGGTCAGCAGGGGAAAGGGAAGGTAGCAGCCACGCCACATTGCTGATTAGAATTTCCTGTGGTCAGCCACAGAGCCGCAGCCAAAAAACACCCTCACACAGAGGTAATAAACACTGAGCTGCAATAGTAATATCTGAATATGTATTTAAGCAGAAAAAAAGAATTGGGAAACAAACAAACAAACAAAAAAACAAATATGCTCCCTTAAAAAACTTCTTATAATTAAAAAAAAAACACACAATCAAAGCAGTTTTGTCTGTGTCTATGATTTAAGTTCCTCAAAATAGCATCAACTTATGCATATATTCATTATTTATCTGTGTACTGGAAGTCACTATTATTGTAACGGCCGTGTAACTGTGTATGAAAACAACAATGTTGCTACTCTCGTTTACAGGGCACTTAAGCTGAGGTATATCTGTTGATGTGGGCACTTTGCCCCCATGCCAAATCCAAGTCTTCCTTGAATTCAAACTTTATTTTCAGAAAAGTTTGAAGATTGGGTAACATAAAAATGCAACTCAACCCCTTTTCTATCATTTTACTCGTAAACAATAGAAGGCAGCATTTTTACTAGAATTCATTTTTAGAAAATTGAAGAAAATATGTAAATGGGTGTAAGGTTCACTCACAAAAACAAAGTAAAAATGCTTTATTAAAGACGCATGGCTTTAATTTTTGTTGTCTGTGATTTGTGAGGGTGTCAGGATTAGATATGAAAGAAACATCAACCAATCGATCCATCAACAATCAATCAACCAATCTACTACTGAATAGTGTCCTTACAACAACAGAACAGGTTTGCAGGAACAACTAAAATCAATTTTTATAAAATGCCTTAGAAAAAACTGCCATCAAAAATGTTTCCAGAACATTCTGATTGTGTGCTGAACAGCAAACAGTCATATATTATCTTAAGAAAAGAAGTGATAGTTGTCTGAGCTCGGCTGGAAAGAAGGATTACCATATTTTTTGGAGTTTAACGGGTGGTTCACATTTAATGCGGAAGCGCTGCAAAGCGGCACGGCATGGAGGCGGCCTCCATTTGGTGCTTTTGTTAACTTAACGTGAGTTCACACCAGATGTGAAGCGCCGCGGACCTCCGCAGTCAGCTCGCGCCATGCAGCGATCGTTTCGCTGCACACTGCTTTGCATCGCTTTCACGTCCGGTGTGAGACAAACCCAAGTCGTTTTCCTTTTTTTTTTCTTCTTTTTTTTATTTTGCATAATTCGGGCAGTGGGTACAACAGTGCACTACAGTTGGAACTACAGTATAGTAGTACTGAAGGCAATGCAGAAGAATAAACGGCACTCAGTCTATGCCGGGCTTGGCAGAATTGTTCCAAAGTAACACAGAAGAGGAAGATTTTAGCCGATTTAGTGTTTATAGTGAAACAGTTTTGTTGACTTGTTTGGATGTTCATTATGCTATGTTTATCTCGATATGCCGCACTAATATACTCAATTCCTGCTATGTTTAATACGGCAGTGAAGCATGCAGATATTTGTGCATTGTTGTTATCTTTTCACTTATTTTGATTCGTTATTCAAGATGAAACGTCCGTTATTGTTCCTGTATTTTGTTGAATACATTTTTCAAATACATGTGCAACTTATACTCCAGGGCACCTGAAGAGGATTTTTTTTCTTCTTTATTATGCATTTTTTTGACTGCTGCAACTTATTCTCCTGGATGATTTATATTCCAAAAAATTTGATAGATGTGTTCAGTGTTTATGTTATTTGGAAAGTGCTCGATGACCAATGTTATGATGTTGACTTGTAAGTGTTAACATTGATATACATTTGTCTCTTTTGAAAAAGTGACATAACTTATTACATTCCCTCTACCAAACAGTACCAGCTCCAGTTCTTAAATCTTCAAACCAGCTTCCTTTCAAATAGCCACAAAAAGTCATTACATACTTTCTTAAATATTATTTAAAGAACAAAACAAACGAGCAAAACATTAACCTAGTTTTTAACACGCTCTGGAAAATATACTCAACTTAAGATATTTTATGCTGTTTCCTTTCACTATAGCCAAATTTACTTATGTCAAATGTTGACAAATCTAAAGAACACACCTCAGTTTACTAGATCCGTATAGTTGATCCTTCAGGTTTATTATCTTTCTGTACCTATCTCTAATATTTCACAAGAACATCAAATTGAAATCGATGGGATCTACTGGCTGACCTCTTGATAAGATGGGTTTGAACCACACCAACATCAGAGGCTGAACTCATGCAAAGCAGTTGCAGGTTTCTGCCGTCATTTCTTACGTATAAGGATTTGAATGAAGTGAGGGGAGGTAGGGATGATTAATAATCTTGAACTTTGCAGAAATAAAAAGAATGATTCTCTTGAAATAAAAAAGAGATTAAATCAAGACAGGTAGATTTTTTTTATCTTTTCAGTCACTTGCAAGATAAAACCTTGAGATGATGATATCAATGCATAACATATTATGAATACCACTTTAAATGTATTTTAATCAACTAAGTTAGTGTCTTATTTACAGACAGAAATATTTACTTGTGAGACTCCATATGAAGTGGTGGGATTTCTTATACGCTAATGTTCATAAACTTCTCACTCTTTTTGAAGGAAATAACTCAATTAGATTTTACTAGCCTGACTGAAGTGGTCGGACTCCCGGGGGCAGAAACTACAGTGATTTATTGTTTAATTGAGCTGACTTGTTAAAGTTTGCTGTAATTGTTGCCATAAAAAAAAACTTGGCTGTCTTCCAAAGTCTGGATTGTGTAACACTACTGGTTTAGCATGCGAGCCAACACAGAAATATTGGGCAGTACAACCAAGACTTGCACACTTTTATGGCATCTTTTACTTTTAGTTTGCTGAAACAAAGAAAAAGTTCATGCAGGAATTCTAACCTAAGCAGCCCTGAGGTCTGCTTTTACTAGAAAAGAAAGGGAGATTGTGGGCTGTGTCTGAGAGTGTGTGTCTGGCAGTTTGGTATTTCCTGAAGGAGTTTCCTCCTACCGTCAGAGCGGAACCACCCTGGGCCCCTCAGAGTCCAACCCAGAGACTGACCCGGTACTGCTCCCAGAGTGAAGGGAAGAGATGCACGGCTGCAGTGCGACACTGACTTAGAAGCAAACTTGATCTAAATGTAAAGACACAATGATAAAGCTCCTAGCAAACACAGAGTTTAGCTGGCTGACACCAGGCAGTGCCCTCAGTTCTCCTCCAGTCAGGGCAGGTTTTAACTTTGAGCTTCATTTGGGTGTTATGCTGTATTTCCATTTCGGTGTGGAGCTTGATAGATTCACTTTTGACTGTAATTTGTTGGCTACAGTTGCCTCTGAGATAGTGATGGGGCTTAGAGCATCCTGAACCAGAATTCCTGTGCTGTCAGCGGGCTGCTCTCCAGCCCTGACAAGAGAAACCTGCCTGATAGGCAGGAAGAATGAAAGAAAGGGCAACACAAAACTGTTGACATGGCTACCAAAGAGAAAGGTAAGTTTTGTCAGCTTCCGTCTATCCTACAAGTAGGACTTGATTTCCTAGAATTTCTTGCATAAGAGACTTTTTTTGGAATTGAAGTGACTGTCCAGGCAGATCTGTACACACCACAGTTCCTGGATTAACATTTATAGTTGCAAAATAACATGCACACTTATATGTTTATCACAATTTTATTGAACACCAGTCCACACAGATTCTAAACACAAAAAAACTAATATGCAGATGTGTTCCTTTTAGTATTAGTTTGATGGTAATTGCCTTTCTGGCTATACAATTTAAATTTCCACAATTAAATCCTTCTCTTAAAAATCAAAAATAAGATAAAATGCTCAAGGCATTGATTGGCCCCCAAACTCCTCAGATTCCAATCTGATCATTTAACTGCTGGATGTGCTTGAACACGGTAGACACACTCCTTTCCCTATAAAATCCAAATGATCTGTTGCCAGCGCTTAAATGCCAGATACCACAGAACATTCAAGGAATCTGTTTTATGGAGCTGAACTCTCGGGGTGGCATTAAAGCCAATAACCCACAGTATTGAGACTGGTTGTATAGTATTTACAGTGAGGTTAAAAAAAAAGTGTTTGGCTGTTACAGATCATGCCAGATGTTCCACTAAAAAACATGAGTGAGGTTTGTAATGTTTATAATTTTCATTCTAAGAGTCTGAATGTAAAAGAGAGAATCCAGGAAATAACTTTTTACATTTTTTTGATAAGTTACGTGTACAATGGAGCAAAAGATAAGTATTTAGCAGCTACAAGCAAGCATAAATCTTTGCCTTCACTATCCTCTACTCGTTACCTTTATTAATAGCACCTGTTTGAGCTGGTTATCTGGATTAAAACACACAGTCAGACTGCACCCTTCCCACCAAACAGTACAAATAAATATATTTTTTTAAAATCAAACAATATGATTTCCATGTAATTGTTTTTACATTCTGTCCCTCACATTTAAAGTACATCTATATGAACATTACAGACTTGTATTATCCTTTAAATTCTGACAGAATCAAATGCTTTTTGCTCAAATGTAACAAAGTGGATCTCTAAAGCTGACCTACTGACCTCTCTACAGTCACCATCATGCCAAATCAAATTAAAATATCTTATTTATATATATTCATGCATTTTTTTTAAGAAAATAACTATTATTCCTGCAACATGGAAGTGCTCGTTTAAAACCGTTTCAATGTCCTCCTCCTCTAGTGCTTAAGAGCTGCCTGAATGATCACACCTCTACTCTCGTGCTTCCCATGGTGTGTTAGATGTTTTTGTTGATGAGCTGTATTTTACTTCACGCAGCATGTCCTCTGGCCAAAAACCTCTTCACTTTGGTTGTGTCTGATCAACCGGCATTCCTCCAAACGTTTTGTGGTTTATTGACGTTTAACTTTACGACCTAACTTGTGTTGCCATGTTTCTTTGTTGGGCACAGTGGTTGATTTTAGAAGCCTTTCCAAAGAAGTCATTCACATTCAATCTTCATCTTGTTGAACAGTCAGCAGCTGTAATAAATCACATGCTAATAGCAGCCCAGGTAATCAGAGTTTTTGCTTATTAGGGATTGTGTTTTTCATATATTTAGAACTATTTGACAATCTTTTTTTATTTTTTATAGAAAATACCTTTAAAGAGGTTATCTTTCTAACCCAATCTTCCAACTTGAGCAACTCCATTTATTGTTATTTTTTGTTATTTGGTCACTTTATGACACAGTTTTATTGATATTACATTTCTAAAGGGAGGATGATAATGTCCTCAATCATCAGTGTTTGCTATGGATGCTTCACAAAGAAAAAAATGAAAGGAAAAGGGAGTTTTTGAAGGAGGTGCTGTGTTTTTAACTGAAACTTTCATGTGCGTCTATGAGGGTGTGCGTCCTACAGCAGCGGTGTGTTTATAAATCACAGTCAGGCAGTGTGTGTCTTGTAGGGCCGGTGTTTCCTGTAGTGTAATCTGAGTCTCTAGTGGAATGTGTGAACCACATCCGACTCCACTCCACTCGAGCCCCCGACTCACTCAATATCCCACTGTAAACAACGTGGCTTTGCCAAAGTTTACTGGAAATGGACAGGTAGACTCTTTAAACCTCACCAGCACCACCTTCTCTTTTACTGCCCCACGTTCTACCCATAGACCCGTAAGCTTCAAAATAAAAGATCCTTTTTGACTCTTTGGGAAAGCAGACTTTTCTTTGCTATGTTGTGTAATGAACCTTTACTTCTGTGACAGTTTCATTGTGTAAAAGTATACGTATGTGTGTGAGTATGTAGGATTTAGACTAAGAGGTTAATTGTAGTGTGACCTCCCTGATGCCTTTCCCCGGCTTGTTATCTTGATTGGGTAATTAATTCTGCGGTTGCTCTCTCCAGTCACCCCAGCATTTGCGCAGTCATACATCTCTTTTTCACTCGCACACATTTACAGAGACACACATGCACGTTTTTTCTAAACCATCCTGAACTCAAGAACCTCCACATTCCTTTAAATTTCTCTGCTGCGATTCTGTTTCTGTCTCTTTTTTTTCCTCCTAGTTCCCTTTGTTTTCCCTCTTGATAATTTTATTTCTCTTTTTCATTTGTCTCATTGAGTTCTCTATCACCTCCTTTCGTCCTAATTTGTCTGACCTGAAAATCAAATACCTTTAGGTAAACAAGGCCAAAAAGAGACTTCTTGCAAACTGAATATTTATTTAAAAGATTATTTCAAGATTATTTCTTATTGAAGAAAACATCTAAATAACTTGTCAGAGTTGACATAAAATATTAGAAGTATATAGAAGCTGCCAAATCCTAAATAATTGTAGGACATCGAAGCACCCTACCGGAATACTCTGCACCTCTGAAATAAGAAAATATGTTGCCTGAATGTGTTATTCTGGATTCATCTAGACTTTGACCAAAAAGCCAGACCGACCTTTCTTTAATTTACAGTGTCAGTGCCACTTATTAGTTAAAACTTTCCCAATTGCAAGCATTACAACATGACTGTTGCAGAAGTTATGCAGATTTCCATAATTGCCACAGTTATCTTTCTGTAGATTATTACACAATTCTGAAAATGTGAAACCTTAATTTGCAAGAATTAAATCAAATGCTGGGGATTTATTATCAGTCATACAGGAATGCTTCATTCAGAAGTTCATAATACAGATTACAATTCCACAAATGCTGATGGCAATGGTTCACTGCAAAAAAAAGCTATATCACCGGTATTGAACAGAGTTGAATTCATAAAAGCCACCAAAAAGTCAACATTCAACTTGGCCATCACACTGTAAAAAGTAGGGGTGTGTATTGGCAAGAGACTTGCGAGACGATACGTATCCCGATGCATGTGTCACAACACGTATCGCGACACGTATCTCGATATATCCCATGGCTGTACCAGAACAATTTTTAACTTTTTTAATAGTGTGACTTAGAAAAAACTCAACCTAGATATTAATACGTCTTTTCATTATAATAATATAATAAAATTCATTTTATTAAATCATCACAAAATTATAAGTTGTTTTTACCAAAGTAAAATTGTAGTGCTTTTATTTTGGTAAATTAAAAAATATTTATTTTTAAGAGGAACATTCAACACTGTTTGATTTCCACAATAAAATATTTTTCAGCATAAGAAAAAAAAATAAAATCAATGTTAATAATGTTTAATAAGGTTGTAAAAAGTATGATTGAGGATACTTTATTTACATGACAATCTACACTGCAGCGCTACAGTTCTGTTTTCACACACTGAAACACGTATTTCACCGCTCAAGCGTTGTACACATCACTCTGATCCATCAGGTCGCTGAACTAGACTCTTGCTGTGAAGTTCAGCAGAACTTTGGCCCGCTTCGTTCGCTGCCAGCATTTTGACTGAAGCTCCATGGATGGCCTGCTGTGCAGCTGCAATGCTTCACTTGTTCTTATCTGAGCCGCTATGAAACACCGCAATCCGCGTTTATATATGATACTGACGGCAATGTGGCACAGAGTTTCAGTGAAGGACCAACCCAAAGTAATAACTAAGTAGTACATGTCTCATAACAAAAAAGGCAGATTGAATAGGTTTTAGGAGGAAAACAAGAGTTAGACGCTGTAGCTTACTCATAAATAATAATCTTTTCAGCATTTTAAATTGGTACAAGTATCACCAAATGAAATATCATGATACTTTGCAGAATTGATTCTGTCGACTCCTCTTGAAAAAGGATTGGTCAAAGCCACATTTCTAAATGTCATGTTCGATGGTGGTAATGAATGAAACGTTAGGACTATGTTTATGCTGAAAAAGTGCATTTTTGCATTAATTTTTTCCATATTACCATGCGTATATTTTAATAAAACATTAGAAAAGAGCATTATGTTCAATGGCTGCATAGTAAATGGATGCAGGTGATATATTGGAGGGTTTACTCTAGCATTAGAAATATGTAGATGCTTTGTTTTAAGTCTTCTTTGAATGCTTTGCTGGCCTGATGAGTAAAAGTTAACAAATGAAAGCTGAAAAAAAGAAAATAAATGTTTTAGGTCTATTAATTTTGCTAGACAGGTTTTAACCTTAGTGCTTTTAGCTTAGAACTAGTTTGAAAAAGTCCGAGCCACTAGGCTGTCAGTATACTTCTAAGTTAATAGTTACCATGACAACTCGACTCCGTAACATCATTATACACACGCAATGCAAGACTATCCAGCATCATCAGAAAATATTTAAAACAGTCGGTCGTAAAAGGTTTAAACAGTGTCAGTCAAAAAAAGCTTTTTTGTTCCAAGAAGTACATGTGCAGGCAGCTTCCCCATTCTTTCTGTGATCCCACGCTACATCACTACGTCAATCCACATCTTTTGTTATTGTTTCTCTAGAGAGACACCTAGTGGTAAAAATGACACACGTTATGTCTAAATGAGCTCTCAATTAAAAGCTTTTTTTTTTTTTTTGACATTACTCAACAGTTTGCCGGTTTGCATTCCTTGTGTCTTTGTGATTCCCCTAAACTTTGGAGCAGTAGGCAGGATGGAACAGCTACTTCCTCTAGATGGCAGACAGCTAGCTGTTTTCTTTCCCATCTTATCACTCCATCACCAGCAAGCGGACATGGAGAGAGTTATTGTACGAGGGAGCAAGTGAAGGAGCAACTTTTCTCCCCGTCTCCTACACATCCAACTTTTGCTCTCCCTGTTTGGGCACGATGAGAGGGGCAGATTATTCTGACTGATAACACGAGGAATGCTGCTCGGAGAGGAAGCGGCATTTGGATGAGATGTAGCCTATAGACGACCGTTCCCCTGTCCACCCTTTGTGTCATCCAACACCCGCTAATGCCACCTCGAGCCTTTTCCTCTGTCGTCTGCCTCCGTGTAGCTGAAACAGGGATCAAAATAAGAGCAGGGATTGAAACCCATTGACCCAAAGCCAAATGAGCATGCCCATTCAAGACACCTTCTTCCTCATGCTTTCCCTGTTTACATCTTTCATTCAAAGTCAAACAAAATAATTGTCTGTTTAGCAACGGAAACCCAATTTTCCCCAAAGCAATCGGGTCATCAAAGTCACTTTTTTAAAACTTATTTATAGAAATGAATGACTGTAGAAAAATAAATAAGTTATGGTTGATTCTGCTTTTCAGGCCAAATGGATTTTAACATTTTGATCAGGGATTTTTACAAACGCCCCAGTTTCGATGCCCAGAATTTTTGACTATGATCAGTATAGTTCAGAAATATTCAAGAGTTCTGATATTTTTTCTGAAATGGGTTTTTATAATCCAATATTTTCTGTTGTTTCTGAGACGATTGGTCATTTACATAGGGCGTTTGCGGTTACTATTGCGTTGTCTGAGGCTGAATTTAGAACCAATGCTTGTTTGGTACTTTTTTAAGGAAACAAGCTATTTATGGATCTTGTTTGAATCCCCAAGTCCCACATATACCCATGTATTTGTCACTTGGAGCCAATCATTACAATATATCAACCAAATTTAGACACTGGGAAAGGAAATTTAGGATATCTGGAAAAACCATGCTCATCCTTGCACTCTATTTCCTGTTAAAATGACATATTTTTGACCACTGGCGTATGGCATCAAAAGACTTTTTTCTTTTTTAATTATGCAAAACTACTATGTCAAGGTGTGTTGTAAAGATCTGCAACATCCTAATGCAAATCATTTGGTTCCAGGAACCTTTTTTATGGTGTCATTTATGAAAATCAGTAGAAGAAACTCCCACAAACACATACATTCTGGGCTTGTCTAGAATCCGTCCATGAAGCAACAAACAAGGAAACAAAGAAGGTTCAATATTGTTTCTTGTGCCATTACAAGTAAAAATGTTTCTTTATGCAAACAGAGGAGGAAGAATGGCTACAAATTTTGAATCTTTCTCGCTGACCTGTCAATAATGTTAATGAATCTGACACTAGCGGAATATGTTTCAATAAGTTATTTTTTTTCTTTTTAAGCTAATTATCGGTTAATCCCTCCGCTATCTTTCGGTGTCCAGATGACTCCAACCATATATTCATGTGTGATTCCTTCCATGACAAATGTGGACAAAGGTGGACAGGATTGCATGTCTGCCATGGACATTAGTGAAACTCCAAAATCAAAGATTAAAAAAAAGTGCAACGCACTGTCTTGTGGGGTCCAGATGACCCCACTTTTAAATTTAAACAAGCTAAGGAGAACGGAAGGGTTAATCTAAACATTTAAACCTTAGAAAATAATAAAAATGTATTAAATTTTATTTATTCTAACACTTTTTCACATTAAAACTAGACGTTCATAGTATTTGGCCCATAAAAGAAGGCTGATACTTCCCTCTTGCAGCAGAGCAGACCCAACTTGATGTACAGGACTTCCTCTCTACTCCCTCCACCACCATCATTATTTGGAGAGGAGGGAAGGGGCTGCATGTTAGCATGTTTATGGAGCTGCTGAGGTGAAAAACAGAGCCAAGGAGAAGCAAAGACCATGGGACCAATAAATAGTGTATTGGGAGTTCAAAGCTGCAGATAGTGGAGCTTTGTGAGGAGAAATATCGCTGAGAGATCAGCCACAGCCTCAGGCAGATCGCATATATCACTAAGTTATGTCTTTGTGTGTGGTGTGTCATATTTCTCCCTCTGTTATTCGGTTTCTAAATAGGTGCTGGCATGTAAACTGTGTCGTATGTGAGGTTGATTATTCAAGGTTTTTGGGGTTTTTTTTGAGAAGGGATTTTTTATGGTGCTGTTTTTGGTTCCTGATGAGGTCGATATTTTGAACCAATATTCTGTTCAACAGCCAAGCCATTTGTGCTGTACAATACAAGATGCTATAAATCAATTGATTATGATAATTTATGACGATGTCAAGGTGACCCCATCCATCCCTCGGAGAACCGTGGCTCCTTTAACCTTTATCGCTCATACGCAGAACCACAAATTTTTAACTTGGACCGAGACGCAGCTCTGCCAGCAGGGGAGCAATTTCAAGAAGGCAAATTAAACATATTGCTGTTTTGGCTGGAAGAGGATTTAGTTCTTTTATTTTTCCTTTAGTCTTGATTCTGTGTGCTTAAGTTTGAACATTTTTACTGTTATTTTAATCCGACGGAATGATGTCAGAGCGACAGAATCAAACTTTCTTTCAAGGTTCACCGCACCTATAGGAAGCTGCTTAGAAACCCTGAGGCTGAGTGTCGAAGCTCAGACTGGCCCCTCGGTGCTTAACTGAGATTACACAACTATTAAGATAAGAATGGATGACAGTTTTCTCCCTCCGATTCTGTCCCCCTCTCCCACTCACTCCCTTTTCTTTTCTTTTCGGGGCATGATTGTAAAGAATGTTGTTTAAAGTATGTTCAGAGAGCTCGATTTGCCTTTGATGTCAAATAAAACACATCACACATGTGAGCTGCTGCCAATCAACAAACTACCACACAAATCTGCATTTTAACTTTTTACTGAAATGACTTCACTGCTCAGTTGAGGGGACTAAACAATCAGGTGACCCCCCACCCCCCCAAAAAAGCTCCCTTTTTTTTCCTTTTCTATGACTATCCTCTCTCCGCTTCCCTCCCTCCCTCCATCTCTCAGTCTGCAGCTTTTTGCTGACTCCAGGAATTATGATCTGTTTCCCGTCCACAGGAATAATAGAATACAGGAGGAAGGAGCAGAGCGGGGGGGGCGGGGGGAGTCAGCAACAGCTCTGTGGAACATTAGCGAGGAGTCCAGCTTCAGTGTGGTTTCTGTGTGTGTGTGTGTGTCTGTAAATGCGTTTAGGTCCAGATGTGCAAATGTGTGATGTTTTCCTCCTCATTTCCATAAACTTCACACATAAAAGATTATTCTTGGACACCAACGCAGACTCTTAAAACACAAATTTAGCTGCAATTCGCGGTCGTAAAAATTCACCCTCATCCAGCTATCTCGACAGTAAACACCTCGTGTGTACAAGCACGCATCGGGCTGCGTTCTGTCCGCCAGAGCTGCCGAGCACTTAACACTAGCGACTGTCTGATCCAGCCGCTCTTGTGTGTTTGGAGTGTGCGCGGAGTGTGTCCTCAGCCGTGCAAATATTTATCGCACGGCTACCCCTGGAATTTTAATGAGCTCTGACGGAGGGTAATCAACTCAGCAGAGTGGCATGACGTGACACTTTGTAATTTTGCATTCGGAGCGCTTCATATCAAAGCATTTTTCACTGCATGGATTCACACTTTTCCTGCCTCTCGTTTCCCCTGTTTGATACTTTCATCCCCAGCATGGATCTGCACTGCACACATAATTTGTGGTGGTGTTTATTCTTTTACACGTTTTACCCCGCCGCGTACACTGGTGTGCGTGGGACGGTGCACACTTATGCGAGTGTGTGTCGGCAGTGTACAGCCTCATCAGGGTGACAGGGCCACCCCTTAGAGGTCACTTCACACATTGTGTGGAGGCCAAGCTGCATGGGGAGTCAGGGAAGGAAACCTGAGCTGTAACTCACAAATCTCTCTCTTGTACACAGACACAAATGCACACATAAAAAGAGACACGCTGGACCTGACCTTTGACACCCAACTGGGAGGGGCTAATAACTGTCTTGGATTCCCGGAGACGGAGCAGTTCAGTTAATTTACTCCTCTGATGCATTATTGGCTTGATGAAGAGATAAAAATAATGAAGTAAAACTCTAATGGAGATTTTGGGAGTATTACAGTACATCAGAACTTAAGCGCTTTTTTAAGGTTTGATCTACATTAAGCATCTGAAGGTTATTCAGTGAGGAATGCAGAGTTTTACACTTTCATTTAGCTTAGTTTGCAGTCGCTGCACTTTTGTGGAGCGTCCTATTAAGAAACACTTCAGTAAGTAACTATTCAAACATTTTTTGGAATAAATGTTAAATGACTTTAGAGCAGTCAGTGTAAACTCTGACAGAGTTGTCAAAACAAATCATCAAATCTATGTTCCTCTGAAAAAAACCTTTTCCTTCATTTTCTGAAAGAAGCTTTAAACTTTATCAGTTAATAAAGTTATAGTGATTTTGTTACATAATTGAAGACTTAATCTTTGAAATTATATTGATTCAATTGGTAGTTACTGCCAAAATTCTGAATCAAGTCAATCTAAATATGAAAAACCATGATTTATTTTGCAAGTCGAAGCAAATTAATCTGTAATGATTTGTTGTTTGAAGTTCTATTTCAAAACAATTTTTAATGCATAAATAGTGAATTCAATTGAACTAAGGCAGAACTGTCATTAACCCTTTGATGTCTATTGATGTAAATAGGCATCAAACCATTAATCTCCAAAATTAGCTTAATTTAGCATCTACTTGAAAACAAAAACATTGGTCAAATATATATATTTTCATAGCTTGAAATAAAATGAACCATCAAAGGTTTAGTTATCAATTCTTATCTAAGAACTGTTTTCTGTAAAAATAAAAAAATAAAAAGTTTTAGGATTATTTCTCTGTATTTTCATAAATCTAAAATTGACTCCTTTAAATTAAGATAACGTTACTTATTCCATTAGAGCAGTTAGGTGGTAAAGATCAAAACAGTAACAGTTTTTAGATCTGCATTTTTCCACCCCGCTTTGGACTTTCATTCTTCGTCAGGCTCAGGACCGAGTCGTTTGTTCTCTATGCAAAGACAAAAAAAACCGTCAAAAAGCTCTTTAGATGGCCGAGTCTGAAGTATATTGTTGTAAATATTAGTTTCATTTATTCTTCCGTCCTTGTCTAACAACTCTAAGCCTTTGTGCTCCAAAGGAAGTGATATATTGAATCATTGCAGGTGAAGGGGTTTTACAAACTGACCAGTGACAGATTTGTGACTTTAGGCTCAAGGGGCCTGGAAAGGATGAAGAGCTCTTGGTTTTCAGCAAAGGTATCTCACCCCCACCTGTACAGACAGCAGCTCCACACACCTGTTGGTCTTGAGAAGGCATCAGTCTTCATTTCCCCGCCGTCACACCGCGGCGTCACAGCAATAATCTCTTCCTCTCCGTACCGCCCTCATGTCCTCGTCCTTGTACCCGCAGCAGAAGTTTTTTTTCATCCCCCCCTATAAAAAGTGTCGGATCCGGGTTGAGTTCTTCCATCGAGAAGCCCCGAAAGGTCAAAGATGGGAACGTCGGGCTATGTTGGAACATCTGGTTCTGCAGGGGACACAGAGACCGTGGGCTCCAGACTCTCCCAGCGTTCTCGGACGCTTTATCAGATTTGCTTTGAAGTCTCTATTCGCTGCATCATGTCCACTACTGTTCAAATACCAGAGATGCTACTGAACTTCCCAAACCACATCACAGTCTCCCAGCATGCAACCCTCTGAGACAGGGAGGAGAGTGTTTGATCTGTCTCCCATAAACGGCTAAACTTGCAGACTAAAAAAATCAATGAATATTTTAACTTTGGTTTTTTTCTACCTATTCTTCCAAACAACTGTTATTTTTGTAGGGCTGCGTGTACCCTCATGTGTTTGGGGATCAGCCCCTGTGTGTTTCGTGATTTATTGAAAGGCCTTGCAACGATACCAGAATTCCTTTGCGTTAAATGCCTGCTCTGAGGGCCTTTTACTGCTTCTGTGCTTTATGGACCGTGATCCCTCCCTGTTTGTGTCTCTGCTCCACATTTCTGAAGGTTGTTTTGAGGCTCCTCGTCTTTATTGCACAGGATAAAATCAAGGAAAGAAGAGCGGTACGGTGAAAGAAATGTACTGCCGATTTAAAAGCTGCAAAAAAAAGTGTGCACTGTGAATAGTCAATACAGCAGAGGAGATGTAAACCGCGCTTCTGACTTTTACAGTCAAGTTGTTCGGCTCAAGTGCGCCTTACAAAACGCCATGAATCTTAAAGATCTTCTTTTAGGATTTTTTGTATGTATACTAACCTAACACCTAAGATTTTAAATGCCATTTCTCAATATGGGGAAATTTACAGCTGCTAAAATCAGATTGAGACACATCATTTTTACAGAATTTATTTAAAATAATAATTTCAAAAGAATAATAATTTTTCATTATCTTTTTAAAAAGAAAAAAGGGACAAATATGTCTCTCTTTTACTCTACTAGTTGCAAAATTTTAAATTTGCAAAATAAATTCACGTATGTCATTAATTTTTTTACTTTTTTTTATCAATTTCACTCATTATTAGATGTATTTTAATCATAGTATTCTGAAAGAAAATTTTCCACTTTCTTCTTCAGCTCTGGAAGCACCGGATGTTCACAGATCAGGTCCTCGGCTACACATGCGCTGTGAGAGCAGATCGAGTTGTTGTTGTTGTTGTTGTTTAATCCCAAAAATGTGTGTAAAACTCCCAGGCTGAGCAGCGAGCACTGTTACGGCTCATTTTCAGCTTTCGGCGTTTTTTGTTATCATCACTGCTACATATCTTCAGAAACAGGTAGAGCAGCGCTCTAAACAGGATGCACTCTAAGGCAGGTTCCTAATCAGATCCATATGAAGATCATATTGTGCCCTCATCTGTTAGTAGTTCATGTTGAATTATTCGCTACATGCTCTGTTTGGGTGAGTGCACTCGGCCGCAGAATGCTCTCGTTAGCAGTTTAGAATCAGCTTTTTTTTTTTTTTTTTTTTTTTGCTCCAAGCAGAGTTGGGTCGGCAAATCTGCGAGCGTGAGACTGTCTGTCACCTGCAGAAATCCTGCCTGAGAAAGACCAGATGCTGGATTAACTTCCTGGATGCTGAACTGTAGGATTGCTAAGGCAGACCCCACAGACGGGAATCTGATTTCAGCTGACGTTCCGCTAAACACCGTTGGAGATCTGAGAGAATAGACCTGATGATGCTGACAATTGTCATTTCAGCCTCTTTTATGCTGACAACGTTCAGCATTATTCCATGTTTCTTTCCACTGACACCTGCTGTTTAGTTAAATTAATTTATAATTTATATAGTGATGTCATACGATTTATTTTTTAAGCAATTTATTAATTATAACCTGTAAGCAATTAAACACATTTGTGATCTAACTTAATTTTGCTGTGAAAAGCCTCACTTTTAGGCATTTTTATTTTAATTTGTTACAATGTAGCGCAGTAAAAGATCAAAATACAGCTAAAATTTACTATTATTAAGTTCCAACCTTTGCTTTTATGTCAATAAGGGGTATTTTTTTCAATCTCAAATAATTAAGAAAGAATTGTTCTAATTTTACAACTAAAGTTTGCGTCATAATCTGGTCTAAAAGAAGCGATAGGAGGTAAACTTTCCCTCTGAAATGAGGCTTTGTTTCACTTATTATGACATTTATCATACTTAACACTTTCCTAGGTAGTCATCCCCATAACAACGCAGCCCACTACATATTAAATAGTTCACTTTTTGCGAGAAATGACTTAAATCTAAGAAAAATTACAAGATTAAAGTACTGATAACTGATTTCTTTTTTTATTAAGAGGCCAAGCAGGAAAATGCTCTTCGAGGTGTCTGTTATCAAAAGTGAATAGACTTTCCGATATGATCAGGCCTCTGTCGTCCACTAATTTCTGATAAATGGTACCTCATCTGGCATAATCCAATAATATATAGTACATAATAGTTAAAGATTAAAAATTTAGATTAAGTGATTTTTTTTTTAATGTGTTAAATTGTCTTTTACTACTTTACACAGTAATTTGACCCCTTTAATTTTATATAAACCCAACATTCACATATGATCATTCTACACTGCTGCACTTACGAGAGAGTCACACTGCAGCATCCACTTTAATTTGTGCCACATTCCTAAATTTAAAGATATTGAAAGATAATTTTCTCTTAATATATTTCTGTAAGCACTATCAGATTATATACAAGTGTCTTACTCTAATGGTCTTGTATTTAAAATGTGCCAGCAAGTGACGTTCCGATATGAAAATCAAATTAAACAAGAACGGATTCTTTTACCTTATCTTTGCACAACTTCGGCAAACATGATAGAACAGAAAATTCCATCTTAAATTACTGTTTCATTTCTTTAAGCATCCCAGTAGTCGTAAACTCAGTGTTTATTTTTGACATTTCCTGATTGAAATCAGAAGATTTTAAAGGATCCAATACGATAAATACAGCCATCAACCGTTTTTGGGGAGACGCGGCATCTCTTTGTAAACCAGATATTGTCAGCTTTAGATTTGATTGTTTCAAACAAAAATAAAAAACACAGAATGTTCTCAGGAGACCATAAAACTGTCTGCTAAAACTTTTATTACTGCATCTCTGATAAAAACTGGGCACATAAAACAAGCATTTAGAAGTATAAACAGTCTGCTATCAGTGTAAATGATCACGACTGCCATCGTGTTTGAATTTTAATGTTTCTGCCCTGGAAAGTGCTGATGTGACTTGTGCATCGCTGCAGGCTTGAAAGATGAAACCCGGCGTATATCATCATCAGCAGGAGTTCAAGAGAAAGCAATAAAACCTTCAGCCCAGTGGTGACAGTAGCCCCGCTTACATGTCGCGTCTCGCCTGCTTTAAATGTCTTTGTTCGTTTGTTTGTGATCTTGAAATGTGCGAGAAGAAAAGTCAGAGGATTAAAGAGGGCACCTCGCGGTCACCCCTCAGTCGTAAAGTCGTCGTCTCGCTTCCAGCAGCCAAACGGCGGATCAAACAGGCGGGGACAGTTGAGCTGGCACGCAGCAGGCGTGGCGTCGGAGCGTCCTGGACAAAGGAGTCCCACCGCCATGTTCCCGCCATCTCACTCTTGATCCACTTCAGCCCCAAAGATAAAGAAATTTAATCTGGCATAAGTGAAATAAGAGCTCTGGATTTAGGTTTAATCTTTCCTCAATAACACACAAATAGAAACAGCTTTTCTGCGTTTACAGACAGCAGTAATGACATGTCCCTTATATTTAGAACTCAGGCTGCATAGTTAAAATTCTATTATGTTCATCGACATCCAAAATCCTGTGGAGGGCAAACAAAAGCAGATTTTTACAGAAATGTTGGTGTCGGATTACCATAAAAATGTCTTGTTCCAGACCTGTTTTGTTTCCTCTGGCAATCTGGGTGATCAGAAAGGTGATGAGGAAATCACGTTGGAACGTCTGGCTTTCCTGCCATGATTTGTGTCTGGAGACATATTTTTTATGTAGATTATTCAAAAATCTGTTCAATTGAACTGAATTTCATTCATTTTAATGGGGAACATCACCTGAACTGCAGTTCACAAGTTTATCGCACCACATAGAACATACATGTGTGTTTTTTTTTTTTTTCGTCACGGCTAAGGCCGTATGTATTGTTTTATTTGTATTTTTGAAATTTTTTCAACTTTTCTTTCAACTTTTATGTTATATCCTTTTCAAGCCCCTATACCGGGAGGTAACATTTTTAGCTGTTTCGTTTTTATAAATAAAGAGAGAAATGACAGAAAAGATCACTCATGGAGTTGGAACTTAAATCCCTAAATGAAACCAAATTAAAAATATTAGAAATGACTGAAGAGTTTTACCTGTCAAATAAACATAGAAGTATGAATTTTTAAAATAAGAAATTTCAGTTTCAGAAAATGTTTCTGAAGCCAAAATCAAGACAGTTGGGCTTAATGGTTTTTCAATACTTACATATGTATGTTTTTGCATAAAAACTGAAATTTAAGAAGCAACTACAGGCAAACAAGACACACACTAGTGATCAGAAATAAACTGGGCTTCCAGTTCCAGATTAAAAATAACCAAAATGAATTATATAAAATAATTCAGACAAAATAAAACATTACGGGTAGTTTATATATGTATTAAAAGGGTTAATTAACAGAATTATTGCAACACTGATAAAACCCCATTTGCAACTCTTTTTTTGTGCAAATCATCCAGATCTTTAGTGTTTCATCTCCACATGTCAAACAGGACATTTTTCTCTTGCATTTTATTTTGTTGAAATAAAGCTGATGGCCGAATTTTATTCTTCAAGTTGTGAGAAATTTTCTGTTTTTGAGATTTTGTAGTCGAATTGTGTTTCAAATATTTTATTTATGTAGCTCTTAAAATATCCCACCCAAAAACTTTCAGATTTTTGATCGTGTTTCTGTGTCCGTATAAACACGGCAACATTAATTTATGGCTAAAAAAAATAACATTAAATGTTGAAAGAAGAAAAAAAAAGTAATAAATTTATTTATATATATTGATCCATCTAAGAAATGTATTTTTAGATTTAGAATCTTGCTTTTATTATCTATTCTCTTTTTTACATCAATCTTTTTTTTATGTCCCCATCCAGTAAGACCCATACTCTTTGGTTTTAGTCAGACCTTTGGGGGAAGAAATTCAATTTGTGTGGCCGTCGGTGCCGAACAAACCTCACAGCAGGTGTAGCTGATACTTCCAGCCGTCAGCTTTCAAAGCAGCTTTGGAGAAACCTTCGTGACAAGGCCGCTTGTTTTCCTTATGTGAGCAATAAAGCAGGCTTAATTACAAACCCTAATCAATATAATTATGAAGCAAGTGGATTATTTAATGTAATTGTTGAACAAGTCCCCCTATAATAATTACATTCAGGCTTATGATGAATTATGTCTCATTGCTGAAGGTAATTAGTCTGAAAATGTTTCCAGTTATGGCTTCAGAGCCAGAAGTACATGTGAGGGATGTGGAGCAGCTCACATGAGAGAGAGCAGTTTGTTGTTGTTGCTGCTGAACAAAAAATGGGCTTTTAAGTGCAGATAAAAGTTCTTTAAAAAAAAATCACCCCTCGCACCGAACCGAACCAGGTTTTGGGTTTGAAAGCAGGTCAGAATCGGCCTGTACTTGCTCCCCTCTCTGTGTGTGTTCAGGCGTTTACGTGTAATCAGAAGAGTGTGATTAAGCTCCGTGGAGCCTCCCCGGGATGTGGGTCCCAGGCTGAGCTATGCCAGCGCTGCCGTGTGCGTTCCACTGTAATAAGATCACTCGCAAACGACGCCTTCAAGAGGTTCAGGACAGATACCAAACACCGCTCCCTGCTTCCCTTTTACTTTAGTCTGGGCTGCTCTTTTAGAGTTCAGTCAGTTTAGTGGTGTTTGCAAAGCCGTGGGAACGTTTTCTCCTGTTTTTATATTAAAACTGCATATTAAGAAAGAAATAATTTAGACTTTCATGAAGCTATTCAGTCCTGATGTCTTGATTGTGTCATTTAACTCAAGGAGGAAACTTCCAAATAATTCCAGTCAAAACTCTAGAAAAAAAAAGGTCAAATTGAGAATCTAAAGTAAATTTGCATTATTTATGAAGTTAAATGTTAGTAGTATTTGTTTAAAAGCTCCCATTACAGCATAAATTTGCCTTTAACATTTTTAAAACTTTATAATATCTCAAGATAACTCCTTTAAAATTCCACAACTTGGATTGACTTGTTTTTTCCACTTTCAATACATCGATCGCTTGTATGCTACACGAACTTTCAAGATGATTTGTCTCATATGCACCTGCAGTATTTCCTGTGAAGTCTTTGTTCGAGTACATCCTACGCATGCTGCTGTCAGTTCAACTCCCTTCCTGTTTGAACGTCCGTCCTTCTGTGGGAATGTTCGGCCGCAGATAACCGAGATCCACTAAAGAAATTGATAAACATTTGTGTGAAAAAGGGGCACAAAATAGTATTTGATGATTTTATTTTATGGTTTATAACAAAAACAAAACTTCTCATCAGAAACCTGTTTGATCAAATAAACAGTTTTGCTATTAATTCCATGTGAAAGTCATTAGGAAAAACTTCAGATATGGAGGCCAACATAAATCTTCCCGACACAAACGCAGACAGCTGAGTGACAGATTAGAAGTTAGAAAAAGACAAGAAGCTTTAAAAACAGACGTGCAGGGGGAGCCGTTTTCCTTTTCTTTTTTTTTCCTGCGTTTTCTGGCTCTTTGGTGGTCTGAAGCGAGGTCTCCTGAACCCAGTGCAAAACACGACAGAGGGGGAAATGAGTTAGGGGTTGGAGGCTGGGGGGGTGGGGGTTACGGGGAGGGTGAATGGAGGGAGGGGGGTCCCGGGCTGAGGGTTACGTCGCCAGAGTCCCACAATTCATCATGCTTTGGCACCGGCGGGGGCCGTCTGGACATATTGGAGGTGGGGAGCGGAGAGGAGGGATTGATGGCCAGCGAGACTCTGTGACCTCCTTTTTCCCCAAGAGAGGAGATAGTGTGTGTGCGTGTATAAATGTGTGTGTGTTTGAGAAAAAGAGAAAGTACTCATCACCCACAGTTCTCCGTATATGCCGTTTTTTTGACTCCGACTTGAATCCAGGACTTTTTCATATCAGGACGCATCGGCGCTGCAGGATCCTCCCACTTGCAGCCATCAGATCGCCCATGACAGATGATTTGTTTTTCTTTCTCCCCCTTTTGTCCTCCCTCTTGTCTCTCCTTCTCTCACTCACTTCTGTACATTTTTTCTTTTTTTTCTTTTTTTTTTTTAACAGGACTACCTGCAAGGAGACTGCTCCAAGGCCTTTCAGAGGCTGGGTTGGAAGCCGAAGGTGACTTTCGAGGTGCGTGTCACGTTGCTTTCAAATACCCTCAGTCTGGCCGGGTAATTTGCTTGACACGGAGATAATAAGTGCAGTGGGAGCAGTTATCCACATGAGCACCATCAATCACGCTGCTATCATGGAAGCTATTGGAACTACAGGGACAGAGGGAAAATAACTTTTATGGACAAATGCAAGATGTCATTCATTCAAATGAAGTTTGTTCAAATTATGATTTCAAAAACTGTTTTTTTTTTTTTTATCAGCAATTTCAAATTAGTTAAATATCATTTTCCCCTATGTAGCAATAACTCAGAACACCATTAATTCATAATGCATTTATTATTTATATAATATATTTATTATCATGTCATTAAATTATATAAATAAAATATTATTTTTGCACCTTAAAATCTTATTTTCTAAACATGTTTGTGTTAAAATAAAACAACATTAAAGCAGTAATGTAATCAAAAAACAACTGCATTTTTTTCTATTTTAAATATATGTTTTAGTACTGGTTGCTTTTATAACCATTAAAAAATTAATGATTGCCAGAAAAATTTTACAGCTATCAGCAGGAGAAAAGAAAACAGCTTAAAATAAAACTGTAAAAAAAAAAGGCATAAGGAAAGGCTTTTATTTTTGAAATATCCATCTGTACTGAAATCCTGAATACTGAAATATTTTTTTTAATTTAAGACACTTATTCAGTTCAGAAAAAAATGTTGATCCTCATACAGAGATTTGGTTCTCACTTCATTTTTTTTAAAACACCTCACAAGCCAATATATTCTGCAAATTTGTCATAGCTGTTTCATTTAAAAGTGTTTTTGTTAGAAAATGTGTTGTTTCCTAACAACTTCCTGTGTGTGTGTGTTCAGGAGCTGGTGAAAGAGATGGTGGACGCGGACGTTGAGCTCATGAGGAACAATCCCAACGCCTGAGGATCTCCACGTCTGCTGATGGAGACAGCAAAGCACTCCAGATCTTCGCGCTGGGGCAGAGAGCTGCAGCGGCGGGGCCTTTTTTTCTTTTTATTCCCACCTTTGTGACTTTTTCCAAGTTAAATGTCTGCATTCTCATTATTTAGATTTGTTAGAGGGAACCAATCGATGCCTTTGAATCCGGTCACTGGGTTTTTGTCACTTTGTTTTGCAGCATAAATGCCTTTTTACATGTTGTCAGAATTAATAATTTATACTGATTTCAGGGTCTGTGGTGTTTATTCTATTTATGCTTTTTTATGTGAAGAAATTATTTCTGTGTTCAAGTTTAAAATGATTTTTCTTAAGGGGGCCCTGTAGAAATGTGGAAATAATCAAATCATTGCTGTCCTTTCTCTGTCTGTCAGTACCCCCTTTGTACCACCGAGTCTCAACTTTTAATATGTTGTTTTTTTACTACTATATAAAAAATGAATTAAAGGGCTAAGGAGGATAATAAAACTGAATTGAGTGGTTTTATTTTCCTTTGGAAACATGGTAGTTGATGCTTTGATAGAGGTTCTTGCATTGTGTGTATGTATTTTTATTGCTGCCAGGTTCAGATCCTGATGTGGTCCTGATGATCGCTGCAGTTCATCCAGCAGATGCAATGTGGAACTGCTTTTAGATTTACTTTCCTCTATTTTTCATTCTTGTTTTTTTTTCTCAGTAAATACAATCAGAAAAAAATTACATTTCAGTGTTGAGTTCAGGCCAGCACAGAAACTGTGACTGTTTTTACATATTTCACTTTTTTTAATATAATAATTATTATTTTCAATATATTGATTAGAATTATTCTGTTTTCATCGTTAAGCATTATTATTCCATATTTTTTGCACAAATGTGCATTTTAGGAGATATGAAGTAGCTTGCGGATTTCTGAGTATTCTTTGTTTTATTGTACATAAATTAAATAATAGGAGTGTTTCTGCTGCTGTTTGGGAAATTAAAGGATTATTTCACTGCCCTCATAAATGCATCCAAGACATGCGGATGAAAAGGGGTTGAGTTCCATTGTTTTTGTAGTTATTTTTTATTTATTTATTTATTTTTTTACATTTGTAAACTTTAAGTTCCTGATCAAATTCTAAACAGGATTGACACATTTAAAAGGATGCTGAGAGGAGGAAGAGAGATGATGCAGAAATCCCTGATCGTTTTTCTTGTCAGAAGCGATTAGATTTTATTTATTTGTTTTTAAATCGATTTATTTATTTAAAACCATTGTGGCCTAGTTTGGGCCCGTAATAGACTGCAAACGCGCACATAAAGGCACAGCGCCGCGTCACGCAGGTGCATCGATGACAACCATCAAAAGACGCACGACTGAAACTGTCGCAAAAACTGCTGCTGGCCTTCTAGAGCGGGAAAAACCAAACAGTTCAGCTCAGAAAATGTTTAAATAAAAATCAAAAACTGCAATTCAAATGTTTACATTCACTTAAGGTGATGAAATAAACAGCATATTTTATTTTCCTGGAAAAAAATCGCTCACTACTGTTGCTATTGCTGTAACCCGCTTAAAGTTGCGTTTTCACGCTGTAATATTGATCAGTCACGGTTATCTAATCAACAAAGATGTTATTTTTTTGATAAGGCAATTTTATAGTCATGATTTTTACGTCAAGGAATTTCAGATTGAAAAATAAAGTATTTGTTTATAAAATTGTGTAAAACGCACAAAAATGTGTCATTTCGAAAGACAATAGCTTCTTCTAACCAAGCGGTTAACCATTTTTTTAAAAAAGCAAAACAGTAAATAAATAGGCTACGAAAAAATGTAAAAAAAAAATAGATCTGAGTTAAACTGATTAATGTTGCTCCGCTGGAGACTTTTAATATATTTGATTGAATATTGTGTCGGGTGATAAACAGAAAAAAAATATATATTATTAGCTCACATAATGCTCATTTTTAATGAAATGATAACGGGTAAATTTAGAATTTAAATAGCGCTAAAAACTTTTAATTGGGAATAAATTTAATCTTTAGTGATCTTAAGCTCCGCAGCTTCATGAAGTTCACTGGAACACCTGAAACACACCTGCGCTCCGCCTTCTCTACGGGCCTCTCAGCTGAACACAGATTCTTTAATCGAGTCTTTTTTTAATGACATTTAACGCCTCCCTCTTTCCTTCATCCTCCATCCTCCTTCTCCTCTTCTTGTATAGGAGCAGCAGTGAACGAGCCTTAAACTTCGCCGCGCTTTTCCTAAAGCGCATTGTTGACATCCTCTCCGCTGACCTCCTTCACCTCCTCCTGTCTTGTCTTCAGAATGACAAACGAGCCGCCGGAGTGCCTGGATTTCCCTTCCTGACTCCGGAGAGCCGCATCAATCACGGACACGCTGGCTTCCCCGCGCACGCGCGTGGCTGCTCGTTATTAGAAGCGAGGGGGTGGGGGGGATTTGGTGCTGCGGGCCGCAGACGGAGCTCCGTCCACGCCACGGCACCCTCAGGAGGAGATGACTGTTTACGCTCCAGCTTTAGGACCAGTCAGGCCCTTGGGGGAGGAAAGGGGAGAGGAGGGTGTCTGCCATATTTATATATTTGTTTTGTTTCAGTAACTCATTAAAACCTCATCAACACGGAAAGTGACAGCAGGCGCCGTCAGTTACGCATGCGTAAAAGGGGCTGCTGGCGCAGAGGGATCAAAACGATCTGAAAAAAATAAAATTATTTTTAAATATTTTCCAAATTCAAAATTTTATCAAAGATTATATAAATAATTTTGAAAGTTTGTTGTCAAAAACTACAAATAAATCCGTTTTGCCGCTCCCCGCAGAGAAAGTCTAAATCCCCCTTTGGATATTTGGTGATACTGGGATCATTTTAGGGGGAAGGTTGAGAGGGGGAAGAAGAAGGCGTCACGTGATCAAAGAAGTGGCAAAATAAACAAACATCTGACAGCAGCGATTTTTCAATCAGCAACCGCTGCTGCGCGCACGGAGCTGCAGAAGGCGAAGCAGGCCGCGCGGTGCAGCGCGGCGCGCCTCCCTGCATCCAACCTTCGGTTCTGAGCTCTGGTTGCGGACGGGGAACCTTTCAAGTCTCTGGACCTGCAGCACGAGGTTCTGCAGTGACATCCCGACCAGTTGCTGGTGCATCCAAACACCCCCTTTGTGCAGGCACAAACTGCAGTCAGGCTGCAGGAGGCCATGCGTTTATTTTTTAAAAGCATTTTAAGGATAAAAAAACTGGAAAGTTTGCCATAAAATTGCAGGGAAAATCCCCCCTGAGGCTGTAAAGAGATCCGCGCGTGACCCTCCTATTTAAATCAATCCATAGTTGTCGTTTGTTTTTAATTACGAGACTCTTTTTAAATGTTTCTTGTGTGATTTCATTTTTTTTTGTTTTCTTTTTTTTTCTGCTTCCTGGCTCTGATAAAATCACCCAATTAAAATCAAATAAACGACAGTTTATTAGACAAAACAAAGGCCTTCAAAAATAAATTTCAAGAAATACACGTGAATAAAAATAGGTCAGTACAGGCTACAGAGTCCTCCCCTTTCTGTACAAGAGCAGGGACAGCTAAAAGCAGGAGTTTCAAATGTTTGGTCCTAAACATTCCCAACTTTTTTTTCTCCTAAAAAATAAATTACTAAATTAGACTATAATTTACAGTCTTTTTAAAAAAAAGAAAGAAAAACAGCTGATTTGTTTATGAACAGATCCCAGAGGGAGAAGGGAACTTACGTGTTTTGGTGTTACACATCTTTCCACACACGTTTGTTTGTGTCCATGCGGGGAAAAAATACAAAAAAAAGTTATATGTAAATATATAATCGAGTTGTTTGTTGGACGCTCAGAACTTGCTGCAGTCATAAACAAAGGCTCCTGATGTGCGATAGATGGACTGGCTGGACGGGAAGGCCATCTGACAGCTGTTATTCCCGTTCACCGGGGAGCCGTTCAGCCCGATCCGCTGCGACTCGAACATCTCCCGAACCGAGTGGAAGTTCTGCTGTTGAGCCGGGTAGCCCGGGCTCAGGTGGCTCAGGTCCCCGTACCAGGACGCCAGCCTGCCCTGGTGCGCGTGGTGGCCCTCCTGGGCCCCTGCCTGGCCGCCGTGGCCGAGCGGGGACGCGGTGGTCGTGGTGATGCAATAGTCAGGCAGGGCCTCCTCTACTGTGGTGGGGGCCGCCAGGTGGCCCCCCGATGACCTGTCCCCGGCGTACAGGCTCATGGCCTGCATGTTGCAGTGGTAGGTGGCGCTGGGGCTCGTGGAGATGATGTTCTGGTTGCAGGTGGGGGTGTAGCCCGACGTCTGGTTGGGGGAGTAATTGAGCGACAGTGAGGGGGTGATACCTGTCCGAGAGGAGGCGATGAGCGGCGGGGAGAGCTCGGCTTGCGGGGACCCCCGCAGGGAAGTCATGATGTTGTCCACGCTGAAGCCCTGCGCCGGGACCTGGTGGTGGTGCTCTGCGCCCTCCATGCTGAGGGAGCGGGTGGAGGGCACGCTGTGCGGGCTGCCCGTGGACATGCTGCTGCTGCTGTCGGGGCTCTCGATCTTGGGCACGGCGCCCAGGGTCGGGGAGGCGGCCTGAGGCGGCGTGGCGGTCCCGTTCTCGGTCTTTATATCCTGGATCCGCACCGGCTGGGAGCCCTGCGCCGGCGGCTCCTGCTCCCGGCGCCCGGAGGCGTCCTTGCCCGGCCGGTCCCGGTCTTCCTTCTCCCTCTGCACGTCCTTCTTCTTGAACCTCCGCCGGCGCCGCAAGAAGCTGCCGTTCTCAAACATGTTGTAGGAGTCCGGGTCTAAGGTCCAGTAGCTGCCCTTCCCGGGCTTCTTATCGTCCCGGGGCACCTTGACGAAGCACTCGTTCAGGGACAGGTTGTGTCGGATGCTGTTCTGCCAGCCCTGCTTGTTGTCCCGGTAGAAGGGGAACCTCTCCATGATGAACTGATAAATCCCGTTCAGGGTGATCTTCTTCTCCGGGGAATTCTGGATCGCCATGGTGATGAGGGCGATGTAGCTGTAGGGGGGCTTCACCATGTCCTTTGGCTGGTGCGGTGGGGTGTACGGTCCGTACCGGGCCATGCTGGCAGGGTACTGGTCGTGGGCCGCGTGAGAGTACATGCTCATGGGCGCGGGCATGCCGGTGTAGCCGCCGCCCGCCCGGTAGTAGCTCTGGTCGCCGCTGATGTAGGGAACAACTCCCAAAGAGTTGGGGCTGGAGACGGAGTAGCGCGCCTGCATCCTGCGCCGTGCGTAAAAACGTCTCCAAACTTTCACGCGCGCTCCGCTTGACTCCTAAACGTCCCGCCTCAAGCCGCAGTCCTCCACGGTGAACCGGAGAGAGCGCGCGCTGCTGCACAGAACATTTGGGAAGTGAAGAAGCCGGAGGAGCGTCTCTCTGCACAGCCGGGAACTCTTCTTTTCTTTTTTTCCTTCTCGACTCCTCACATTTTTTCCTGTCTTTTGGCTGCTAGAGCTGCTCCACCCCGAGCGTGCGCTCAATCATCCAATGGGACGCCGAAATGAACCTGTGGAAAAGAGCACGACGATAAAAATGACTCCCTCCTCCCCCTTTCTCCTCCACCCTCCTCCTCCTCCTGCGTCTCGTTTCTTTCTCCTTTCAGTTCAGACGTGGAGTTATTAAAAACCCTTCCAAGGGTGTGTCCAAAAAGTTCTAAAAAATATTTTAATGACCTTAACCGCAATAAATTTTCAATTTAATATTTTTTCCGATCACACCATTTAAATTAAATTAGAACCTATAGGTTTTATTCATTGATTGAATTTGAAGATACAAGTTTTTCTTTACCTAAATTTGAATGAATATATCAAATTTTCTTCTAATGATTAATTTACATAATTAAACCTTCAATTAAGAGCCCACACATGTACGCACAGGAATGCGCAGTGTGTGGGGAAACTCAATCAGCAGCTGAGCCTCTGAATAAACAAGAGGCACATAAAAGAGGCGCAGAATCTTCCTCCTCGTCGTCTTCCTCTCCATCAGCGCCGGTGGGCGGCTGAGCGGGGAGCTCGTTAAAGCCCGAATGAGGAGCGTTTGGCCCTGTGGATGCAGAGGTGAAAAAACGGGCCTCCGCTGGGGAGCCAGGCGGGATCCCTAAAGAAGACCTCCAAATGTCCGGCGCGCAGCGTGAAGGCATTAATTCTGTCATCTGACACCCAAACGCACCAAAGTCTCTGGAGGTTTAATCCAATAACGCACAAACCAGAGCAGCGTGGGCTCAAACACTAATGGAAAAAGCTTATTTAAATTTATTTTTGTTTGGGAGAATTGAGAATTGAAATAAACTAAATGAAAATAGGAAGAAATATAATTTCATATAACAATTTGAGATGCTATAAAATAATCCACAATTACCACACAATTTATTATATTTAAAAAAAAAAAGATACTTTTTTTATTTCATAAATTGGACACATTTACCCACAAGTTCTAGTTTGACAGAAATGTCTGAACTGGTTTTGTGCGCGAACTGTCGTTAGTGCAGACGGAGTGGATCTCGATTTGTTTTGGAGGTTTTTTAAATGTGATCACTGCGTTTATTTAAGGGCTGCGTCACGAGGACAAATAAAAACAGGTAAAACTGTGAATTGTGTCATTTATGGAAGAAAGCTGATATATTTCACTTTAATTAAATGTCATAGAAATATGTTAAAGATGGAATTGAAAATAAAATTGATTTTTTTTAAAGATGAAATTAAATTTTAATTAATTCGTTAATTTTTACTCTTTTGTTGTAAGGAATTGCATTTTCTTTAACGCACGTTAAATACGCGTCATTCTGAAAAATGAATAAAACACAGAGTTTAAAACACCCAGAAAAAAACGAACTGTTTTTCACTGGATTTTAACAAACCGATAAGATGCAGTCAGTTAATTTCTCACTAAAGTGTTTTCCTTTTGCGCTGTCTTTGGGGGATTTGCATGTGTCTACAGGGCCGCAGAAGGAGGAGGGAGAAGAGGAGGAGGAGGAGGAGAAGGAGGTGGAGGAAGAGACAAACAAACTTTGACACCTGTGAGGCCCCGCCAGGTGCGCGAGTCCTGTGAATCCCCCGTGACCGCGCCGGGAACCCCACTGACCGCTGCGCACAGCAGCTGCTGCGCTCAGCGTGCGTCCGCGTGTGATGGAGGGCTCCTCAGGACTTTTCAAAGGAAGAGAATAAAACGTTTGATGGAAATTCAACACTTCTATTGTTTAAAAGAAATAATTTGAGTTTTAAATGTTTCATCAGATATTTAAGAATTGCTTTTTATTTAATAAAAATCCCCTTTAAGGCAGCTTTCTGGGGCTTTCATCTGAAACCTGCTCGATTGCCCCTAATTTGACACACTCCTGCCCCCTGGTGGTCAAAGATTAAACTTGTACAGCCGTTCGTACATTTGTAATTATCCCATAAAAACAGTGAAATTTGAATTTTCAAGACAGCTCTAGGATAATATTTTTTTAAATAACTCAAAACGAATATTTGTAGTCTATTTAAGATGTTTCAATATGTTCAATTATAATCAGACGACAAGTTTCATTGGTTGTCATATAATTCCTCAAAAAAATACAGACAAAATTATGTTCTGGGGCGTAAAATTATTTTAAAAAGCCGTTTCAATAAGCATTAGCTTCCAGAAAATATCTCTCATAGTAAAAATATATATATATAGATGGCAATACTATGAAATGTGAAACCATTGCGCCATATTTGTTGTAGTTTCTAAAAAAAAAGTAATTAATAAATTAATTAACTGACTATGAAGAGCATTAAGAGAAAGGTGGGCCCTACCATGATTTTCTTCAGCCTTTCAGAGTGAACTTTATCAATATATATGATCATATATTACTTTCGGAACACTAAAACAAATTATTTAAGAAATGTTAGTTATATTTCATGAGATTTTCCCTAACCAAAGTAAAACAGCTGATTCCTGAAACTCCGCCTGCCGCTGCGAGTAGCTGCGGCCCATTCCTTGACTTCATCCAAGAGTTTGTGGCAGTATCTTTATATTCTCCCACGAAAATAATCCAAACTTCTCCGAAGATGGATGCACATACGATATATCTGCCTTTAGTACAATTGGAAGATATACGTATTCTGCATCTAAAATGAAAGTATTTTTCTGATTATCATCAGCTCAGTGGAGAAATAGAGTGCTGCTGCTAGTCTGGGGGTGGAGCTGTCAGGGCCAGTCTCTTCCTGGAGGGAGATGTTGACACCGTGCTTACGTCAGCACTTTTCCAACCGCTCATATTCGTGGGTATGGAAGGGGCTGCTGTAGACAGCGCAGGTTTTCAAAGGATTACTCTTAAATGCACGAACGGATCAAAATGCTGCTTAGGGGTTCTTTATAGTGAGGAATGAACAGTAAAATGCATTTTAAACCTCAAAAAGTAGAATTTTCATGGTAGGGCCCCAGTAAATGAAGGACTGGGGTTTTAGAATATTTGATGTGATGTCGCCCCCTGCTGCTGATGTAACACATGTACACCATTTGAAAGGTAAAAATCTAAATTTCTAAGGATTTTGGTTATTATGCCTATAGGTTTAAGACTTTTAAAAAAAGTGCCACTACATCGAAGGCAATAACAGTTTTGATGTGTTTTTCCACTAAGACATAAACTCACACTGATGCAGTTTTCTTTCTGCACAGTTGATCATGAAATTCTTCAAAGGGCCTCAGCAGCTCCATCAACCCTGATAAACACTGAGGGATGATCAGAGTATCTCAGATCTTTTAAAAGCCATGAGCCCACGAGGCTGAACTGGATTGGTGCTCAAATAAACAGCTGTCAGTCTCCCTCTATTCAGTGTCCAGATGTTTGAGGAGGGCAGAGCTGTTCTCAAGGTCACACAGCGCCCCACAGTTTGGCAGCTTCCCCCCTTCTTTACCTCAAAGTGGCTGTTTGAGGGCTGACAGATGAGTGAAAAGTGCTGCTCTGGAATCCCAAACATGGGATAAAGAAAGTGAATCCCAAAGGAGTCTCATGAAGGAAGAGTGTGTTTGATTCAACTCCTTTTACAGGAAAACACTCATTTACTTCTCTGGTTTTCAAGTCTGCTGAACAGTGACCCCTAGTGGATTAATTAAAAAAAAGGAAATCACATGGAAAAAAAGAAGAATTTTTTTTTCTGCATCTTCTACATTAATCCAGACAATAATCCAGACTCTGGCAACTTTGAGTCTTTTTTTAAGTTTCTTAAACTGACTTGGAATTAGGCAACAAAATTAATTTAATGTATTTTTGAAGCATTTCTTTTCTTAACATTTTATTTTTAAAGTCATTCTCTTAAAAATATTTAGATCAACTTCATGGTGAGAAATCTCATTATCCTCAACAGGCTTCTTTGTTTATCTGCGAGACAGCTTTCAACAAAAACATTTTTTGCAGCAGTTTTTGTCACTTTTTTCTGCTGTAAAATTAGATAAAATGTCACAGCTACAAGTAGATTAGCAAGGCACTCACATACAGATATTTTAATTAAGCCGAATAATAATAATAATAACAGTTTATTGTCCCGGAACTCTTTTTTTTTTTTTTTTTAATAGACTAAAACCCTCCTCAGCTGCAGCTGCTCTTGTAGCCTTCATTGAAGTACAGTGAGTCCTCACCAAACACTTGTTTTTTTTTTTATTCTAAGAACCTTGTTGCTTACAATCATGGAAATCAAATCTGAGCGAGTCATCTTTTTAAATGCTCAGTGGTGGCACTCTAATTTGGACCAGATTGGACTTTCAAGGACAAAAACTTCCATGAGCCATTTTCCCTTTTCCTCCTGGCACCTGAGGCAGGACAGCTGAAGTGAGCTAACGGCCGGCATGTGGGTTGCACAAGAGTGAAAATGACCTAATTCTTCTGGTGCACATTACCTACATTTACCCTCAGCTGCACAATGGGTCCATTCTTCCATTTCAACATCAGGAACTTCCTGTTCTGATCTGTACATTTGAAAAAAAAATTGAAAATATACCATAATTTTTTTATTATTTTCTTTCAATATCGAAAGCAGACCAGAATGTTTCTTTGTCGAATTCAAACAAGCTGTATTAGATCTGAAAGGTGTCATATTTCTACACTCTCAAACACTAAACTGAGAGACCACATGGCCATATGTTCAGAGCAACTCTAGCAAATATAGGAACAATAAGATGTTTTTGAATCACCTTTAATGTCCTAAAGAATTAAAAAAAAAAATAAGGGATAAAAATAACAGAATCTCCCCAGGGGTCTTTTAATGATGAATATCCCATTTTTAGCCTAAATCCAAAAAACGGTAGAACATAATTTCTGTAGAGTGGCAGTACTTCATTAAGGCTGTTTATACTTCCACGCGATTTGTAATCACTCACATGACAGTGGTCGCACGGCCATCGCAGCAGAATCGCTTCAGTCGCATCAGAGTGCTGCACCTGCTGATGACGTCATCCATGACTGAAATTTTACACCGGTAATGCAATCGCATGCAAATTGCGTCACTTAACTTTAATTTATTTGAGCGATTAGAGAGCGCGATTACGCAGAAAACTATCCAGAAAAAACCTTTTAACACTGAAAATGATTAAAACTTAATGAAGAAGTTAAGAAATACCAAACTTCACTCAAGGAAAGAGACAGAAATTGGACAAGTAGATAGAAAATAGAGCAAGTTGGTGGAGAACTATGTCTTCTTTCTCATATCTTACAGCACTAGAGAATGCAATTGGTTCCTTTTTCAATTTAATTTTGTTGTCTTTGTATCCTCTGCTTCAGTTTAGCGTACAAACTCATTACTACCTCCTCTGCCTTTAATGTAGGCCTACATGTGCGCTCGCAGATGCCGCAAGTGTTTGAGCGGGATGCTGATCATGTTAAAAATAAATGCTAAACTCGATTGCGTTGCTTGAAAACTATAAACACCAGTCAGAAATACATCGCAGTTATAGCGGAGAGTTGCAATCAAATCCAACCAACATTAGTATGAACGAGACCGCGAGATTGTACATGCAACATGAGCGATTATGAATTGCTTTGAACTACACTGCTCACAAAAATTAAAGGAACATTTTTTTATTGGGCCTGCCATGAATTGAATGAAACCTGTCTGATAATTGTCTTGTTGGTTAATCAGCTGAGGGCCTCGTTAATCAATTTCAGCTGTATTGGTGTTCATGGAATTAACAACAGGTGCACTTCAGTGGCAACAATTAGAAAACCCTCCAAACAGGACTGGTGTTACATGTGGAGGTCATTTCAAGTTTCTCCCTCTTGATCTTTTTTGGCTGGTTTTCCACTCGTGCTGATTTTAGCTTGTGTAATTATCTTTCAGGTGACTGGTGGTTATTCTGGGAGAGCTGGACAGGGCCGTAGAAGGTCCTCAACCCCTCAGCAGGACCGATACCTGCTCCTTTGTGCAAGGCGGAACAGGCTGAGCACTGCTCGTGTCCTACAGAATGACCTCCAGAGGGCCACTGGTGTGAATGTCTCTACCCAAACAACCAGGAACAGACTTCATGAAGGTGGCCTGAGGGCCCCACGTCCTGTAGTGGGCCCTGAGCTCACTGCCCAGCACCATGGAGCTCCACTGGCATTTGCTCAAGAACACCAGAATCGGCAACTCCGCCACTGGCGTCCTGTACTTTTCCCAGATCAGAGCAGGTTCACCCTGAGCACCTGTGATAGACGTGAAAGAGTCTGGAGAAGACGAGGAGAACGTTATGCTGCCTGCAACGTGGTTCAACATGACAGGTTTGGTGGTGGGTCAGTGATGGTCTGGGGAGGCATATCCATGGAGGGACACACAGACCTCTACTGCCTAGGAAATGGTGTGCTGACTGCCATAAGGTATCCAGATGAAATCCTTGAACCCATTGTCAGACTCTACGCTGGTGCAGTAGGTCCTGGTTTCCTCCTAATGCACGGTAGTGCCCGGCCTCACGTGGCAAGAGTATGCAGGCAGTACCTGGAGGATGAAGGAATTGAAACAATAGAATGGCCTTCACCATCCCCTGACTTAAACCCAATAGAACATCTCTGGGACATTATGTTTGGGTCCATTAGGCGCCTCCAGGTTGCTCCTCAGACTGTACAACAGTTCAGGGATGCCCTCACACAGATCTGGGAGGAAATGCCATAAGACACTATTCGTCGTCTCATTAGGAGCAATGTTGTCAAGCATGCCTACAAGCTCGTGGGGGCCACACAAGATACTGGAAAAGCATTTAGAGTTGCAGAAATGAAGTTTTGGAGAAAATGGACTAGCCTGCTACATCTTCATTTCACTCTGATTTTATGGTCTCTACACAACTGAGCCCTCTATAGGCTGAAAACTTTTATTTCCATGAAAAGACTTGACATCCTTTTGTTCCTAAGACACTGCCTTGTTGTTATATGCATAGATATCCAACTTCATATTGAAATTGGATGTATATAGTGTGTTTCTTTAAAGTGCTCCTTTAATTTTGTGAGCAGTGTACTTGTAGAACTGGAGCCCCAACCCCCCCCCAGCGTTGCGTCCCGAACGGCTCTGGTTCAATAATAAGTCCCAACCTATTTATTTTTTTAAAATATATATATATATATTAAAATATTATTACTATGACCTTGGAATTTTTTTTTCTGATGATCAGACTTTTTTCCTTGTTAAAATTGGACCAAAATTACGCATTTTATGGTCATTGTTTTTATGCCATTCCAATATGGCATCGCTCTTTACTGATCTTGGACAATAGTAAAAAGCTTGCGTTCCATCTCTATTGATATTAACCTCTATGGGTACCACATTGAATTATGCTAGGCTAGGCTTTAGCTAGAAAACTGTCATCAGTTCAGACCTTCAGACAGGTGTTTTAACATTTCCAGCGCATTTACCTGTGTCATGTGTTCGGACAGTCTTCCTGCCCGCTACAGCCACCACCACAGAAAATTTATCCCTCTTTCTTATCTTGGAATTCAGTCTTGTGTCCCTTTGTTGGAAGTTGGGGGAAAAGTTCAGAAGTTGGTCTAAACATCTGTCAGTGGATAAGACACAGAGGATTTTCGCTCTCTGTTAAATTCCTCTGATTGATCGCTGATGGTGTTGCATTCACTAAAGCTAGGAAAATTATATATTGGGGGCCAAAAAAATACAGTAAATACAGTGGGCTAAAAAAACAAAGCACATACAGCATACCTACACAGCATCCACATCTGGAAGCCATACTATGGTATGGTAAGGAAGCTATACAAAGGACAACATGGACAAGAGGGACAACATGGAGGCTAACAAATGATATATGGAAATCAATGGAATATATGGAAATTGAGGTGTAATGCTGTGGTGTGCCAGCAGGCTCCTAGGGGTTGCCAAGGCTGGTAGGCACGCTGATCAATTGCAGTATCACACCACTGAGGGGTCATACAGATCCTTGATAGAGCCACTACTGCTGGTCTCGGCTGATCTTTTTGTAAAACCTATATTTTAGTTGTAATACAGAACAGCCTCCATCAAACTCATATATCATCTTGATTCCTGTCCCATGAATCTGTCATCATAATGCGATGCTAGAAAAACAAATCTCTTCTGTAAATGTAATCTAAAGGCTTTCACTGAAGAGTTTATAATCAAACATATTAAAGTCAGAACCCTTCCTCTCACCACACAATATCTGTCATGATTTAGTGCTTAGGGTTTGTCATGTTCTGTTTTCTGTCAGTTTCACCATGTTCAGGTTAATCATCCACAGCTGTCTTCATTTAGTTAATTGCCCTCAGTGTATTTAAGTGTCTAGTTTATCAGTTTCTCATTGTCAGGTCATCTGCGCTTCTTTATTCTGTCACTGCACTGGTTGTTCTCCTGGATTTATCATGTTTTAGTTGATTTAGTAAACGTTTATGTTTTCCGCCACCAAGTCTGGTCTACTGCATTTGGGTCCTCCACCACCATTCTTGACAATATCTAGAATTGTAGAAGCATAATAAATGGTTTCCCTCCAAACAAATTTCTTTATACAACCTTAATTGATGATTGTTTTAACTTAATTCCATTATTAACCTAATATTCTAAAACTGTAATTGTTTTTTTCCAAGACTAGAAAATAATAAATCTGCAAAGAGAATATGAATAATTCTCACAATTCAGAGTATTTTTCCCATTGAAGTATGATCATTATTTTTCTAAGATTATTTTTCGGTTCTTTATTGCATCTTTAAAACTGGGTCAGTTTCGACACAATTTCTGTTTACGTATCTTATTTACCATGCTGCATTTAAAAACCTGAAATTGTAGATGTCATTTACATGTTTTTTTTTCAATTGACAATATGTTCTTCAGAATTACTTTGAAAAAAAGTAGTTCAGCCAAACAATTCAGTTTTCATTATGAATGTTTCTTGTATCGGCCACTTTGTATAATTCAAGTTTATAAAATGAAAAAGCTTCCTTGTAATAATATCATCCTTTAATTTGAACAAAGGATTCAAAATGAAAAAAAAAAAACCTGGAGACAAGAATCCACGCCAAGAAGGAAGCTATGAAATTTATTAGAAATAACAACTAGCTTTGTTTACACTAAAATGCCTCTAAATGGCTGCTTGACAATCATTAGCACGTCTGTAATCAGACTCACTGTTTGTCAAGATATCCGTCAACAATGTTCTAGTAAGAGATTTTCTGTGGAGAGTTTTGGAATGAATTGCTAAATCTAAACCTAAATATTTCAGTCTGATTCCTGCATCTTTCACAACAACCCCTGTTTGAATTCTACCATCATGCGTGGCTCTTGCATCACTTTATTTTGAGCTGGATGTGCAAGAAGACAACAAAGATGTTAGATTCATGTAAATATAGTCATTTCTTTGATTATTTCTAGGTCAACCCTCACCGCTGAGGATGTCCACAAAGCCCATGGTGTCATCGCTGCCTCGCAGTGTGTCGAGAGCCAAATTAGAGTAAGCAAATACCTGTCCACCCTATTCTCCATCTGCAATTTGAGAGGAGTGGGAAGCCCCTGGATGTTTGGAACTGTTGAGAGTCATCTTGTCCTTGTTAAGGGCAAACTGAAGCACAGAGACACAAAACAAGCCGTTTTATTTAAGTATGAGTGTTAATCTGTGATTTTTTAAACTAGGTTCTAGACTAAATTTTTGAACTGGTTGCACCAATGCGCCTAACTTTTTTTCTTAGGTGCACCAGCGTAACAGTGTGGTGGACCCACCTTCTCGATCACATTGCATTTGACTCAGCACTTTTATTTGGTCACATTCTTTTTTAATTGCTGTCAAAATTGGCATTAAGACTTAAAATTATCAACTTACAAACTGGTAAACATAAAGCCCATTATTTGAAACACAATTCTATAACATTGATAAATTCCAGTAACAAACTGGTGCTTAAAGACCACATCAATGACATTTGTGTTTTTGGTATTTTAACATATTCTTGTAGCATTTGTTTGGGGAAAAAGTAAGCAATTGTTATGAAAAATATATGAATTTCTTGTTTTAATAATGCCATATGTAGCTCCATATAATGTAGACATGACAACTTTTAGCTAAAATATTCAACTCCGTTACATTCAACCCCGTAACAAAACACAACTGTTACAGGGTTGAAGATTGGGCTGCTCTTGAGCCAGTGAACCACTTTTTTATCTCTGTAATTTCCTGTTCAATATGTGCTCGTAACAGATGGCTAAATGAAATGCAGAACGGCAAAAAGAATACATGGCGAGAAAAGATATAGAAGAGTCAGATTGTCCCATTACTGGGTTGAATTTAAAACAACCTAGCTGAAAAATTAATTTTTAATAATTTTGGAGATGACACAATGTTAAAAAACACAATTTGAAATTTTCAGTAACCCGAGAACCCAAAGTGTCCCAAATTCAGAGAATGACCATCTTCTATTGACAAATTGAGGCAAAATACTAATGGTTGCAGAAAATAATTTTCCTGTTCCCCCCAGAATTATCATTGTTGATAAAATGTTTGCATACCAGAAAATTATAGATGAATTAACATTTGCCATGTTTTATCTAAAAAAAATGAATGTCTAGATCACATCCCTTCAAGACTTGTGTGAATGCTGCAGCTAAATCAGGAGATCCACTCTGTGAACCTGCTCAAAAAGAGTTGAAACTCATCATCTTAAGTTATGGTATCAGCAGAGCCTTTGACACGTTCACTAACCTTCTTTATGATGTTATACAACTCTGGCTAATTTTTCTTCACCTCTAAAAGGTACACAGCCTTATAGTTTCGGCAGTTTGTTCAAATTGTGATATCTTTTTCTGAAGAAACATTTCCAAGCTTTCACCACTAAGAGTCAGATCAGAAATCCCAAAAGGACAAAAGAAAAAAGATCAAATCAGCCATATTCAAAGGATTTTGATGGACTTCTAAATTATATCTTTCAAATTATAAATAAAAATGTCCATTATGTTTTCCAATGCTCTCCCCTCAAAACTTTAATGCCACCTCGACATTCTAAAATCTAAAGGTAAGTGTGGTATAGTTAGGTTAAGTATCGTGAAATATAAGGAGAGCATGGGGAGAAGGCAACCTATAGGGAGACGAGCAGGATGTGCTAAAACTGGACGTGTGTCTAATAAATGAAGAAATTCTAAACTAATTGACTGATTATTGGATCAACACACAGCATTATAATGGCGACGAGGATTGAGTTGAAAGTGGATCTTACGGCAAAGAAGGACAACTAGGATTTTACGTCCCTGCTCTCAAAAAGAGTAAAGAAAAAGAAAATAAGTTGTTGTCGGATGAGAAGCGCAAAGGACCCAGCTATGCTCAGCTAGCCCCGCCGATGTTAATAAACAGAATATAACCTGTGGATGGACTTATAATTTTTTCGAAGTTGCCAGCGGAACTATTTGAGCACAAGATTGGGTGAAAAGAGACATTCTGTTGCATTGTATTAGAGCACCAACTCAGAGGATTTTCGCTAATCTGCCTGGAAACAAAGGTACACATGCACAGACTGTTGCTGCGCTAAATGCATATTTCACACCAAGAAGAAATATTGTACTAGAAAGACACAAGTTTAGACTCTGTGCTCGGAATCCAGATGAAATGATCAACACGTTTGTAAATGCACTAAGAGAACTGGCAAAATCCTATATTTTGGCTCGCTAGATCTGCAGGATCAGATTGTAGAAAATGCGCAATGAAGCAGCTGCGTGACAAGTTATTGCAGGAAGATGAACTGAGTTTAGACAAAGCACTGTCAATTGCACGCGCTTTTGAAGCCGCAGGAAGAATCAAATCTGTTCTGGCCACAGAAGAAGGAACACTCAGTTTCACTTTACACAGAAAAGTTCATATGCAAAAAACGAAGAGCAGCAGGGACCCGCCCATCAAAGGAAAGGCAGCCAAGAGGAAGTCGAAAGTGACACTCAGTGTCACAGATGTGGAGTGACATCTCACACAGTGGATGATTGGCAATGTGTCTCTTTTGCAGAAAGAAGGGACATTATGCACAAACATGTTTTAAAAAGAAAAACATGCGCAGACAGGAAATGAAAATGTCAAAACTAAACACAGTAATAGAGAAAATGAAAAAATAAAATAAAAGGAACCAGTGAGAGCAGTAGTACAGGATGCTTCAGACTCAGATTCAGATGAGTTTATCCATGCTGTTGATTCTAAAGGCACAGAGACAATAAATGTGAATGGACAATGGCTAAAAATTGTCATAGACACAGGAAATGGCACCCACTATCTTCCGATCATGAGACGACTGCCCTACCACTGCACCACGGCCATCATATATGTGATTGAAGGAAATGTTGAAGCACTGCTTGGAAGGAAAACAATCTTTGAATTGAAAATATTTAAAACAGCACAAGAAGTGAAAAGAATAGAACAGAAAGACAAGTTTAGTGAGCTTGTTGCAGAGTAGCCTCTAGTTTTTAAAGGACTTGGTCAGATTAAAGGTTTACAGCCACAAGGTTACAGTGGATGAAAAAGTTGCTCCAGTTGCACGGGGTTTGAGGAGAGTTCCCTATCCCTTGATAGAAGCTGTAACCCAATAATTAGACAAGATGTTCGAACTGGGTATAATTGAGGAAGTAAGGATCAGAATGGGTTTCAAATATCCTGATTGTGCCTAAAAGAACACCAAAGAAGTGAGGCTGTGCGAGGACCTATGAGAAGTGAATAGAGCTGTGATCAGGGAGAGACACCCAGTGCCAACAATCAATAGAATCTTACAGTTCAGCAAAAGTGTTTGCTAAGCTTGATGCAAGGAAAGGATTTTGGCAGTGTGACTTAGCGCCAGAATCCAGACCACTGACAACGTCCATTACTCACAGAGGATGCTACCGTTTCAGAAAAGTTTCATTTGGATTATTAAGGGCACCAGAAGCCTTTCAGAAAGCAATGGACTCTATTTTGTGTGGAATGCAAGGAACAGTTTACGACATGGATGATGTGGTGGTTTTTGCAGAGAATGAAGAGGTGTTACGTTCAGCAGTGTTTGCCCCTCCTCCTTTGCTCTCACCTGGTTGCCACAGCTGCATTATGTTTTGTAATTATTATCACAGGTATTTATGCTACAGTGTTTTTTGGGTTTTCAGTGTCGCAGAGTCTTTTTTGGTTGCCTTTGTTTTGCGGTCTCTGCGGGCTGCAATTAAACGTTATTCCTTAATTTCCCGTCTGTTTTGAGTCCTTCCTGCTCCTGGTTCCCTTTTTGCCTGATGTCGTAACAAGAGGAGCTGGTGCAAAGACTGAGAAAAATCTTTCAGAGATTTCAAACCTTACCTAAAAAAGGTGGAAGCAATCAGCAAAACATCCAGACCTGAAAACGTTCAACTGCTTCGTTCATTCTGAGGAGCCTGATGAAGTTCATACCAAACTATGCAAACTTATCAAAACCATTGCAGAAGTTGATAAGGAAAGGACAAGAGTGGAAATGGACAAGCTAATTTCAAGCAATGAAAGAAGCATTGGTGAGTGAGGCGTTACTTTAAACTGGATGCTCCAACCATAGTAGTTAGTGATGCTAGCCCAGTAGTACTAGGTGCAGTTTTACTACAGACCCAGTTAGATGGGCAGAACAAGACAGTAATATACGCAAGTCGTTTGTTGACCCCAACTGAACGTCACTATTTTCAGATAGGACGTGACGCGTTAGGTTGTGTGTGAACTGTAGAGCATTCTAGAACTTATTTGTGGGGAGGCAAGTTTACTTTGCAAACAGTCCAAAAACCTCTCATTTACATGTTCAACCCAGAAAAAACTATGCTGACACCTCTGAGAATACAGAGACTTGGATTAAGATTACTACCATACGACTACAAGATAGAACACATAGCTGGAAAGTCAAATGTTGCAGACATACTTTCGAGACCTCCTTTATCTGAGAAAGAAAACATAGAGGATATGGATACATATGAGGAAAGAGTATTGTCATTGACAATGCATGAAGTTCAAGCTATAAGCCTACAAGACATAAAGCAGAAGACAGATGAGGATGAAATACTGAAACGATTGAACAAGCTTCTTGAGACAGGAGTATGACCAAACCAAGTTCCAGAGGATCTGCAGCCATCCAGCAGATGTGGAAGAGAGTTGAGTACATATGATGGACTCATTCTGAGAGGAAACAGGATAGTGCTACCCACAGTAATTAATTTTACTGGCCAAACATGAACTTGAACGTAGAGAGAATAATCAGAAACTGCTCCGCTTGTGTTCTCAACCAACCACTTCTGGAAGATCAACCCTTACAACCATTAGAACTACCACCAAGACCTTGGACAAAGATTGGTTTGGATCAGTAGTTCCTATCCAGAACCAGTACATACTAACAGTGATAAATTACTACACTTCGTTTCGGAAGCAATGGTCTCAAACATTTCTTAAGCTACAGTTGTAACTTAACTCACTAAGATATTTGCTAGATTTGGATATCCCCTCGAGGCTGATACTGATAATGGCAGGCAGTTTGTCGAAAAAGTTTTTGAGACATTTCTAAAGACGTGGAATCATGCATATCAGAGCTTCTCCTTATTACCCAAAGAGTAATGGCAGAGAGATTTCACAGATACCTGAAGAAAACATTCAGCGCAAGCAGATGTGAAGGAAAGAAATGAAAAGAGGAACTTCCATAGAAACTAATGGCATATTGCTCCACACCACACAGAGCATCAGGAGAAACACCAGCCATGTTAATGTTTGGAAGAGACATTCGCACTAAATGTCCATATCTGGAGAGTAATCTTCTAAAAGAATTGGAGAAAGACATAGATGTCAGAAATCATCATGAAGAATAGAAAAACAAGATGAAGACATATGCTGACCAGACCAGCTGAGCAAAGGATCACAATTTCAAAGTTGGTGACATAGTTTACATAGCAAACATGGAAAATGGAAAGCTGGATTCAACATTCAGAGATAATCACTGTGTGCTGCTAAGAAACACCTCAGACAACTCTTTTGAGATGGTCAATGTAGAAGAAGGATCAAGAGTGTTCAGGAATGTCTAACATCTTAGAAAAACGCCTGTGATGGTTGACTTTGACATGCCAAACCTTTCATCAATCACCAAGGAAGAAAACCAGCATGCGACAGAGGATGTGTCTATCACTGAACCGACTCCATCAGTGGAGACCCCACCAGCATGTGAACCCGGTATAAAGATAGATAGCTAGAAGGAGACAGGGGAGAGAAGGCAAGCTAGGGAGACGAGCAGTATGTGCTAAAACTGGATGTGTGTCTAATATATGAAGAAATTCCAATCTAATGGACTGTTTGTTGGATCAACACACAACATTATAGCAAGTTTAAACATAAATTATCAAAAATCCACATATAAAAACAATGCATTACATGTAAGAAGAATACCACTATGCAGGAGTCAGGAACACTGGTGTTAATAAAGATCACAGTCCACAATACAGCATGTATCTCCTTTTATGTGCTGCATGTCTTTGTGCACAATGACAGTCTTCCACACCAACCATCAATAGTGGGTATCTGCATCTTTCCTGAGAGTAAGGTATTCAACAGAGAAAAAGCTTACAAATGTAACCTATATGTGGTTCAATTGGCTGGTAAATTAACAAACTGAATTTTTTAAATTTTATGTAAACATTTTAACAATGAGTTAAAAACTCACGGTTCGGATCATGTCACCGTTTTAGGATCATTTTTTGTGTCAGTAAAAAGAACAACTGTAAAAAATAATGAGATAAAAGCCTAAAAATACTCTTGAAAAGTTTCAAAACACATGTTTGATCAAACATATATACAGTACTTGAAAGAGTAAATAAACTCTCACATATATTAGATCAAAGAATGTTCAGGTCGATTTCTGGCTGTGATGGATGCTAACGGAGCAGTGACGGATGCTGACGTGACCGTGGAGAATCAAGTTGGAGTATTTCTTGTGTCTGTCATCCGCTTCCTCGGAGAAAGAATTTGGATAAACCAGCGATCCTGATCAGCACAAGATAGCTGTGATGTAGCACCTACATAACAGCTATAAACTTTTTCAAATTGTTTTTTTTTCATCCTGATTCACCACAATTTGAATAAATACTCAAAAATACAATTTTATGCTTAATTTTCTTTATATATGTCCCCCATCGTGAACAAAATGCCACAGGAATATGTTAAAAACACAATTTGTCATGTTTTTATAAAGATAGCAACAAACAAGCAAGACAGTGAATGTGTAGATCCTTTTGCTGTCACGGTTCTCTGACCAACATTGGCTTGTGGCTTTTACTGGGAAGCGGTTTCCTTTTCAATCCACTGGACCCTGGATGTGCTGAAGGCATCATTGCATCGCCTCAGTAAACTGATGACTGCAGCGTGCAGTGCTGAAGGTTTGGACAGAGGCGAGAAGCACCATCTTGACCACTTTTTAGCCTCATGTGAATGTGTGTGTGCTTTCTTTTTAAATCCATTTTAGAGCCAGCCCCCTGCAAGAACCAGGTTTCAGGTGGTGGAGTGGACCTACATGTGCTGTGATCCCTGGGTTGGACCCCCCTCCCTTCATGCTTGTGTGGAACGGTGCTTGTGTGTGGGGTAATTTGTTGTTTTGGGTATCCCTCCAAACCTGTTGACCCGGTCTGGTATGTGCAAGAAGCCTGTGCAGATTCTAATTGTAATAAATTATATCTTTCAAAAACTCCCAGAACTGCGTCCGTGCCCTGTGTGATTGTGTTTTAAAAACTTAGTGTGCCCAATACCTTGCCCTCAACTGCTTGTGTTGATTGTTATCACTTGTTTGTGATTTTTGTTTGTTCATTGGTTTTGCTTTGAGTTTCATGTGTAGCTGTACCTGCCTGAGGTGGCCAAAAGATGGTGCCAAACAGACGCAAGAAGGTTCTACCACTATCTGGACTCCATGGGGAGGAGAATGGAATATTTCTGTTAAAATTTTCTCAGCCCCCCATTGTATTGGCAGTTTAACCCATTAATTTAAAAGTAGTCAGGTCTGTGGTAATGGCAGGTCAGTTATTTGAGTTCTTTCCTAAGTTACAACCTTCTGTACTGTATGTAAAGTTGACCTCTTTTTATGGGCCCCTTTAAATCAGACGTTCAGTTGGACATTAAAAGGGATTTATTCTTGGAGTACACACCTGTGCTCTTGGTAATTATCTGGTCCATCAAAGACCCATAGCTTGTCATTTCACTACTGCTGCAACTTCCTTTAAGCATCAACTCGTGTTAAAGACCTATTCATATTTTTTTATTCAAATCGTGAATCAGAAGCAGTCAAAAAATTTTTGTAGGTGCGACATTGAAGTTACTAGCATGAGCACGCTCTCTGCACTGCTCTACTCGGATGCATCTACTTGTGGATAAAGATCCATGGATGTCTGGTTCTTCTGACCACAATTTTAATGTAAACATGGCTAGGATATGGTTACAGGACTACATTGTCTTCACATCAGAATCTGAATGCTGACAGTTTTTACTGGGCTTTAGAATTCTTTAAAGCTCATTAAATCTTGAGACTGAGTGCAACCTGAACTTTCAGTAAATGAGCTGTGAAGTTTAAGCAGTGTTATCACAGACCTGAGCAAACAGGAAGCCAAAATGTGAATAAAAACCCTCTAAATTTCCTGTTAAAAGGAACACATACCAATCAAGAAACATATTTAGATATAAATCTCATTGAACTGCAATCATTGGTAAAAAGATTGTTCAAGTGTTCACATTTGTGTCTTAGAAACCTCGTTCTTGTGTTTCTGGGTTCTTGAACACATTTGAAGACATTTTGCTTCAATTACTTTTTTTCTAAAATAGTCAGATGTCTCAAAGTTGTCTCAAACTGTGCCTGATTTAACTTGAATGAGAAAGCACAGGAGACCACTTTGTTTGGACGCAAAAGGGAATCTGACTCCCAGGACATACTGATGCTGTAGGAGGGATTTGACCAAATGTGGCCAGTATTTATGTAATATCACTGTAGTTTTTTTTTTAATCAACATTGTCACATATTCTTTTAATTTTTCAGTTTGTTCTTCAGCAGTTGAAGCTTCAGGAGGTCCAGCCTTTATGTGGCTGGTTTGTTACATTACAACCTTTTATGGGTTTTTGCGTCAACATCTTGCACACATCTTTCTGCAAATAAGCAGGAACTACAAAATGCTGCAGAACTCAGCAGTTGACTCAGTCCAGTTCTCTTATACAGTCTATGGTCTTGAGCATTGACCGGAGGTTTACAGATGACAGTTATCCTTCATGTTTTATCAGGGAACACAGATCTGTGTTTGGGGAAGGATTGCTGTAAAGTTTCCTTTTTTGTAAACATTTAGAAAATACACTGCTCACAAACATTAAAGGAGCACTTTAAAGAAACACATTAGATACATCAGATTTCAATATGAAGTTGGATATCTATACAAATAACGACAGGGCAGTGTCTTAGGAACAAAAGGATGCCAAGTCTTTCAATGGAAATAAGTTTTCATCCTACAGAGGGCTTAATTGTGTAGACACCATAAAATCAGAGTGAAATGAAGATGTGGCAGGCTAGTCCATTTTCTCCAAAACTTAATTTCTGCAACTCAAAATACTTTTCAGTATCTTGTGTGGCCCCCACGAGCTTGTAGGCATGCTGGACAACGTCGCAGCATGCTCCTAATGAGACGACGAATGGTGTCTTGTGGCATTTCCTCCCAGATCTGTGTGAGGGCATCCCTGAGCTGTTATACAGTCTGAGGAGCAACCTGGCAGTGCCAAATGGACCGAAACATAATGTCCCAGAGATGTTCTATTGGGTTTAAGTCAGGGGATCATGAAGGCCATTCAATTGTTTCAATTCCTTCATCCTCCAGGTACTGCCTGCATACTCTTGCCACGTGAGGCCGGGCATTGTAGTGCATTAGGAGGAAACTAGGACCTACTGCACCAGTGTAGAGTCTGACAATGGGTTCAAGGATTTCATCTGGATACCTTATGGCAGTCAGAGCACCATTTCCTAGGCAGTAGAGGTCTGTGCGTCCCTCCATGGATATGCCTCCCCAGACCATCACTGACCCACCACCAAACCTGTCCTGTTGAACCACGTTGCAGGCAGCATAACGTTTTCCTTGTCTTCTCCAGACTCTTTCACGTCTATCACAGGTGCTCAGGGTGAACCCGCTCTTGTCTGTGAAAAGTACAGGGCGCCAGTGGCGGAGTTGCCGATTCTGGTGTTCTTGAGCAAATGCCAGTGGAGCTCCACGGTGTTGGGCAGTGAGCACAGGGCCCACTACAGGACGTGGGGCCCTTAGGCCACCTTCATGAAGTCTGTTCCTGATTGTTTAGGTAGAGACATTTACACCAGTGGCCCTCTGGAGGTCATTCTGTAGGACACGAGCAGTGCTCAGCCTGTTCCGCCTTGCACAAAGGAGCAGGTATCGGTCCTGCTGAGAGGTTAAGTAGTCTCCTGAAATCTCCTCCATGTACTGGAGATTGTGCTGGGAGACATATTAAACCTTCTAGCAGTAGCAATGACCTCCACATGTAACACCAGTCCTGTTTTGAGGGTTTTCTAATTGTTGCCACTGAAGTGCACCTGTTGTTAATTCCATGAACACCAATACAGCTGAAATTGATTAATGAGGCCCTCAGCTGCTTAATCAACTGTTATGCACCATATGTCTAGGGGTGCAGGGCATAACATAAGAAAAGAAAATGATCTAGGAAACTAAACCAAATGTCAGTCAGAAAAACCCCAGACAACCAAAATAGAGGCTGAATATTGATTCATGTAAAGACATTAAGAGGCTTTATTACTCCTCATCAAAGATAACAAACCAAAATAAAGAACAGACAAATTAAGTCTTTGACTTCAGGGTGAACACAGGCCAAAAAAATAAACAAAACAGGACTAATTTGGATGTCAAACCCTCTACCTAACCTGTAAATTAAACAAAAGAAAATAAATGACGGAGTCTAACCTGTCTCCCTGAACTAGAAAAACAGGAGAAAACAGTCACAAACAAAAATGGCAGTTCACCCCTACCGGCTATTTAAACTAACAAAAAAGTCCGAAATTCACATAAAGTCTTCACAAGTCTTAAGTCTCCAGTCTCTCAATGAAAGCATCAGAGACCAACAACAGTTCTCATAAAGGTGGGGAGTAGAGAACCCCAGTCCATCAACACAACATCTCCCCACACGAGGAAGTGGAGATGCCTGGTATATGAAGTGTCTTCCTCCAATCCTGAGCAACCACCAATCTTCTCTCCTCCAATCCAGTGCTGGGATCCATCTTCCTCCGGCCAATCCTGAGCTGCCACAAGATCTTCAGTCCACCAATCCACAACCTGAAATAGAACATAAGGAACCTACGCACATACAAAAAGAACTCCTACATTGTACACAGCACAAAAAAATAATGTAATAAAGAAAAAACAAGTAACACCAACAAGAAAATGATCTGACAGGTTTAATTAAATTCATGCCAGGCCCAATAAAAAAATGTTCCTTTAATATTTGTGAGCAGTGTATTTCCAAGCGATTCATAATCGCTCATGTTTTTGAGCAATTATGCTTGCTTTATCAAGTCAAAAAAATATACATATTTGAACTATTTTTGTTTCACAATTTAATGTGATGACTTATAGTTATACTTCAAGTAAACATAACTCCATCAGGTTCTTTTATCATCTGCATCCTAAGATGTATTCAGACTGGTCACGTTTGGTAAAAGTGAACCAGATTCAATTTCCAGAACAAATTTTTGGTCTAAATACACACAAGTGGACCCTGATCCGTGGCCAGGAACCAATCTGAGAGGTGGTCTCAGTTTCAGTGGAACTAAATTTCGGTTCTGAGTTTCCTCGATCTGAGTGAAATCTGTGGTCTTAGTGAAACAACTGAACAGAAATGACCACCTTAGCCAGGCATGACGGGAAGTAAACAGAGTAGTGGAGTAATAATCAGACATAGCAATTCATTAATATGGGGTTAAATGGCTGTAGGCTCTTGCAAACATCTTTTAAATGTGACACACATTGCTTCACACTGTTTTCCCTATAATCTATATGTCGTGAAGCGTACGTTCTTTGTCCTCTCCTCAGTAACTGTCTTGCAGCATACCTCCATCATACCAAAGTAGCAGTAAAAAGTGTTGTACCTGACGTTGATACAGACGTTAAATCGAAAGTTTGAATAAGTGAACTATCCTGACAAGGATTGCAACGTGCAGGACTTCCATTATTCTTTCTCATTTTTTTATGGCCAATGACTGAAGAGGCTTTGGTTTGAAGCAGAAATATTTGGTTGACAGCAGTCTGAATCACAGACTGTAAAATCGAGTGTGACATCCCCCAATGAAAATGCCTTACTTCTGGCTCCAGTGAAATGAAGCCAATTCAGTCGCCATGTTTCTGTATTAAGGCTACCACCATTTGGAGCCAGACAGTGATTGGTCCAAGTCAGTCAGAGTCTCATTTTTAGGACAACTAATGTCGCCAATCATAAGGGAGCGTGTTAGAAATACGGAGGCATCTAATCGGTCAGTTTATTACTTCATTAACTTGTAATAAAGAAAATACATATATAATTTAAAAATTAGGATTATCAAGAATAAGTTAAAAAAGACATCAGCGCATAAATGGTTATTCTGACAAATAGAATGACTAAGTAATAACTGTTTATTTCTCAATAGAAGTCTTTGGAATTTTGGCTTCTTGAAAACAGCAGGTACTTCCTGTTTGGAACATGATAGGGGAGGGGTCAACCTGTCCAGTAATATGTATATATATGAACCAAATGCAGACCAAAGTTCAGGACTCGATCGGGACCAAATTAAGTGGACTCATTCCGGCCCAATGGACTAGTGTGAATGCACCCCAAAGATTACGTCTTTTTGAAAAAATGTTCTGCATTTTTTTTTAACATCATTTTATCCCCTGGTAACACTTTATAATAAGATTCCATGACAAGCTTTATTTTTAATTCAAACACCTAAAACCCGAAAAAATGTGTTTGGTTCATGATAAATAATTAAAAAGTTCTTATATCAGAGAGACAGTAACTGTAACTGTAACTGTAACTGTATTTCAGCAGTGAAATGATTCTGTATTTGGGCTTAATGATAACACATGATTTTTCTGCATCATTAAAGCATTTTTGTGTGATGTACCTTTTTTTTACTTTGTTGTTTTGCATTATTTTCTTATTTCAAATCAGGCACAGGTGTGGGCTGCTGCCAGGTGAGCTTTACCTGCTGCTCATCCAGGTAAGCAGGTTTTCCACTTCAGTTTAAAATCAACCAATTCTATCATCACTTATCCTGATCAATGTTTCTATCATAGTTGTTTTTTTTTAAATGCTGAAGTTTTCATTAGTCTGATTCCATCTCATACATAGTTATTAGGTCTAAAACAAATGACAAAAAGAATGTTTTCTATTAATTAAAAAAAGTATACTCAAGAGGTTTTTGCTCCAGAGGAAAAAAAATGGTTCCTGGTCATTGAATCAAATTGAACTGTGATCAATATTATTGCTGAGTCAGCAGAGTCTTGCACCAATGTTTTTAAATTAATCAAAGTTGCATTATTGTTGATAACGAAAACATCTCAGACTCTTCTGCATAAGTTTGAACACGTGCAATATTCAAAGAGGATCAATGTTTACTATAAGTGACTGGATGGCATTGATGTAGCACAGTTGAAAATGCTATTTTATGCTGTCTATATTTATTTCAAAAAGTAGTAACTTAGAGTAGTTAGCAGTTAAATAGCAAAAGCATTTGTAGTATTACACAAAGTAAAATGGATCTTAATTCACTACATCTATTATACATTTCCTTGATTATACCATACTTTGAACTACTGTATAGAAATGTGGGATGCAACTTATAAACGTATACTAATCCAATTTACATATTACAAAAACAGCCATAAGAATTAATACAAAGAATAATAGGAACCTGTCTAATCCATTATTTATCAAAGGAAAAATATTAAAATTTTATGATCTTGTTAACTTTAATGTTTTAAAAGTTATGTCTAGTGTTAATGTGAAATGCCTTCCTCCTAATTTAATGAAAAGATACACGAAAAGTAAAAGCAAATTTAATCTTAAAGGACATGAAATATTTATTAAAACAAAACAGAGGAATTCTAAAGGAGTGATGTGTATCAGTACATGGAGTAAATAAATGGAATGCATTCAACACAGAAATTTAAAAAATCCACATTAATATCAAGTTTTACAAACTATATTAAAAATAGTGTGATCAATGACTATAAATCTAACTAGTACAAATGAAAACTCATCCCAGAGGTATGGAATTCATTTCACACTTATGTTTGTTATTGAACATTTTTCTTCTTCTTTCCCAATCTTCCACTATTGTATCCTAAATCAAATGAATGTTTTGTGTTTTTCTTTCTTACTGTTTGATTTATTGATTTGTTAAAAGCAGCAGGAAAAATAAGTTTTTCTTCCTTCTGTCCCCTTTTTATTTTTTTATTTTGTTTCCATCATGTTTGAGTTTACAACTCAAGGTTGTATTTCATGTTTTTCATTTAACCAATGAAAATGAAATGGATTGTAAAAAAAATAAAAAAATAATTAAGTACAGTTTAACACTTCTGTTTTTTGTCCAGATATTATAAATGTCATGCCCTATATTATGAATGCACACCAGTATTGTAACTGCAGTAATTTTCCAACGTTTGTCTGGCTCTTTACATGCACAGAATCAATGTGAACTGGAATCTCCCTCAAAGAACGCAGGTTTTGTTAAACTCACACAGTATTGTGTCCCCCATCCTCCCCTTAAAAGATTTTTGAAACCCCACTTCAATGAAAATTTTGTTTTTGATGTTTCCAACATGGTCCAGTTGCATTTCTTGATGATTTAGGACATGTATAAAAAAAATAATCTTGTAAATGAGAACCAGATGAAAAAATACAGTTGGAAAAAGCCTGTAGCAGTGACACAAGTGCTACAACCTCCCTGCTCCACTTCATTCTGATGCATCCACAGGACAAATAGATCCACGTACATATCCGTCTGAGCTTGTATCTGTATGACATTTCTAATGAACTCCTGCTGCAAAAATGATGTCCTGATAAAAAAGGCAAAGGTTTTTTTTATTTTGGCTAAAGATTATAATCATAATTATAAGATAGGGATGCTTTTACAACACATCAAAAGAGGATTGGAGTGGGTCTTTGAAGTTTGTCAAAATGTGTTTATTGTTCTGTAAAATAGTTCATATCTTTCAAAGCAGCAGAGAGGAATATCACTGTATTTGAACCCCACTTTAGAGTCATTTTGTTCCTGTCTTTGGATTTTGTTCTTTCATTTTGACAAACGCTTCATAAATCTCACTATTCTGAATACATCTGATGCTGTTCCACCACTCCAAAAAAATATATTATAAATATACACATTGGTTTAATCTCATTTATAGACCTTATCTTCATTTCCATGTATTGGAGTTTTTTTTCTGAGGTCAAATGAGTTTCTGACCTCTCTTGTTCCCTTCTTACTGTTCTCAGACACTAGATGGCGCAGCACTCCAGTGGATTCGAGGCAGCAGATGCAGAAGCAGTTTATGTGAGAGCTCCCATCATGAAGGAGAAGGAGAAAGTTTTAGTTGTGCAAATGAAATACATTTAGATTTTTAGATGTGTGGATGAGTCGATGATTTCTGCTTCACTTTAGAGAAGACTAACAGTCAGCTGCTTCACCCCATAAGTGACATTTGTTCTGACCCCAAAGGAGGGGAAGTCTGAGGTATTTTTTGCCCAATTTATCTCATTTTAAATAATTTGTATAACTATTAAATTTGATTCAAACACAGAAATGACAATATTAATTTTGTATGTTTTTTAAAGGACTGTTATTTTCACACATCCGTTTAAAATAAGAAACTCACTGAGTTGTTGGAAAGCTGGAGGTTAACCTGATGGATAAACAGTGTGGCAGCAGCGTCTCCTCAGAGGCTCAACACGCCGGAGGCCAAATAAGGACCTGCAGTCCTTTCAGGCCCCCGCATACCTGCGTTTGATGGGCTGCTGCTGCATATGATTCACGACCAACAGCCACGGACGCGGCGCTGCCCGCGTCTGCTTTCTGTTTGTGTGTCGCGGCAGCTCAGTGTCGCAGTCGGACTCTTGTTTACCGCGCTCTAAAAATACCACCTTGTTGCGTTTTTCTGCGCAGACTTTTGTTTATGTGGCGTCTGCAGATGCTGCAGGATCACATGGAGAGCGGCGGCCTGCGTGGCGCAGCGTGACGCGCGCGCATCCTTTTCATATCAAAGGAAGATGCATCAAAAAAAAATCAATATTCGTTTTAGTCTTTAGTCTAGCCCGGCTGTGGCAATAAGTATTTCATATTTTAAGTTCTTGTAAAAGTGTTTTATCTGTCAGCGTCATGTGCGCAAAAAGATACAAACTTTTAATGCGCTTTCAGGTGTTCCACCTCCATCGCCTCTTTTTTTTAATTTCAGTGACCATTTGTGCACTTTTTTCTCAGGAAAACTCATTAAGACTACACGAACTCATTGCGGAAGCAAAAGTTCACATTCCAAACCGATGAGCAGCTAATCAAAAGAGGGAAAAACAGCTTAAGAAAGTGCGCCACGCAGTAGGAAAGGTATGCAATCTATGCCGCCCAGGTAACGTTTATTTTAACAGTTGTGCATTGTGTAAATCGCATAATAACTTTACATTTTTTGCGCTTTTTCCCAATTTATAAGTGCATCCAAACAGGATTTTCCTCCATCTTAGTTTCAATTTTAAACGTCCAATAATGTAAAATAAATATAGTAACACCATTTTTTATTTTATTTTTTTTAATGCAATGTTATTTCAATTTTATAGTGTTTTTTTGATCAGCTGTGCCCATTTTTTTAAAATATTTGCAATATTTCTATTGTTTTTATAAAACAACGAAGTACATTTTTTCTCCTGTTGCGTTGATAAAAAAAAGAGATATATAATGTTTATATTTTACGCATATATTTAGCAAGTCATGCGCATCTGTCAATTTTTTTCAAAATCCCATAATTATTTATGTAAATGTTCCATCTCTGTTCACTGTAATGTTTGGAAAACAAACGAGTCTTAATTAATTAGGGGAGATACAATACATTTAAAAGTGTTTTTGTTTTTAATTTAATTAACCTTTGTGAGAAATTTTCTTAAGGTGGAAAAACAAAAGTCTTAATGCCTAAAATATAAATCAGCTTTATTGATACCTTTTACAGGACAGGGAAGTTGGCAGAAAGTTATACAATGAGTGCAAAAGTTTGTTCATGAAAGCCTAAAAAAAGCGTCGTGTGTGGATTATAAAATAAAACAAAAGGTATATGGAATACAAACTCGTCTGCTCGTCTTATAAGAGCAAACGTAGTAAAGGTGTTTGATACTTCTTTTGAAGAAGAAAGCTTGTCAGGTTCGTAAAGGCAGAGTGGTTCGCTTTTCTAAAGGCCTCTGTGGGGTTTCTTCATTCGTTTCCTTCAGCGCGTCATTCTGAAGTCCAAAATAAGAATAAAAAATAAGGCTATTCTTGGAGGCACGCACGTGAGAGTGGACCCATCCACGCATCCTGTGGATCCTCTCCAAATAAAAAAGTAGAACTTCAAAGGTCAACAAAAGTCCGCTTGTTTGTTCAGATGTGACGGAGCCGCAGTTTCACTGCGTTTCAGGCGCTGTTCTGCTTTGGAGTCCGCATGTTGACGCGCGCACTCACATCACGCACGGCTTGATGTCCTGACACACGCTCTGCGGGTGGTGATGGTGGTGGTGGTGGTGATAGTAGGATCCGCTGGCCGAGGGGTGGAAGGAGGAGATGCCGTTAAAGTTCAACACAAAGTCCTTCCTGTCGCACACCGAGGAGTGGCTCTGGTAGCGCGGGATCCCCACTGTGGACACAGATACGCACGAGTGAGCGCACAACAATTTATGGATTATAATCCAGTTTGGATCATAAAGTCCTGCGCCAGCGAGCTGCGTAAATATAAAACGATGTTAGTGTCACACAATGTTAACATGTTTATAAACTGAAAACGGAATTAACATTATGAGTAAAACATTTCCAAAACTTTCAATATATATCTAAAATTAAACATTTTATTTGAATATTTGAAAAAAAAAATCACATTATTTTTCTTTTTATATTGTTTACTTTATTTGAAGTCTTTCTCCAAGAGCACAATTTCTTTTTTATTTATTTAAATAAATGTCTGTATGGGGATAAAGGGTTAAGAAATGTAACCTCAGAAAGGTTTTCCTTCTCTTTCGAATTCTTTTTTTTCCCATGGATTTGTTTCTTTAAACGGGTTTCAGTTTCCAGAAACGGCTAAAAACAAGAAGAGTCTTCTCTGGGGTCATAAGGGCTCCAGATGTGTCTGTTTTTCAGCAGCAGGCTCCATCCTGCGGGCCTCAGCTCGCTGCCCTATAGGCCCACTTTCCCCCCACAAACAACGAGTCCGTTTGAATGACAGAACCTTTCCTGCGCATCACGTTGGTCTCCGCGCAGCCTCAATTAGGACGCTGCGTAAAGTTTAACAAGGCCTTCCGCTGCTTGTGGGCGCGCCGCGGTTGAAAATCCACCGCCGGTGTGGTCCGACCTGCGCAGTCTTTGTTTGGTTAACCTCTGGGACCTTTTCGGGCTCCAGCATGGGTTAGTGCCCCCGTGAAATCCCCAGACTTTAGTAAGGCTTCTCTGTCTTCTGTTAAAGTCAATGAGGGTGAACTGGGGAGGAGAACCAAGCCGCAGAGCTGTTTTTCTTTCTTTATTAATTAGGCAAAAATACCCCGAGACGGATGATACAGATGTGACCGAGGAAATCCTGCAAAGTGGGGAGGATTCACATTAAATTGCACATATTTCCACAGTAATATGTTTTCATCTAGTTAAATATGTGTTACTGCGTAATTTTCCAGAGTCTGGTTTCGAAACAAGCGATTAAAAAAGTCACAAAAGTGTAAAAATATATTTTTTACAAAGTGAATAAAACCAGAGGAGTTTCCAAACTGCAAGAGAAATTTTTAACTTTTATAACCCAGAATTCTACTCCAAAATTAAGCTCCAAATTTCTGTTTTTAACTCTTTATCTCAACCAGTTTTTATTTAGAGGTTAGACACTGAATGTATTAACCAAAAACCGTTTCCCTCATCCTCAGAGGACTTCATGGATCGTCTTTTTCTCACCTGAGAGGTCGGTGGAGTGGCTTTCCCTGCCGTTCTGGTGAAGGTAACTCTGCTCCAATGAGTATGGTGACATCCCGGAGTGTAAACCAGAAGATGCTGGGCTACTGGAGGCCAGAGACTGTTGCTTGATGTAAGGAGAGCCGCCGGAGGACGCCCAGTGCGCGGATGTGCTGGCGTACGGGGAATGGCCGTCCAGCGCACTGGCCATGGCCGGTGAGGACGGAACCGGACTGCTGCTGCTGTCTGGCCCGTAGTCGCCGCTCGGGGGAACCGGGCAGCTCGCCATGTACGTGGAGCCAGGGCTGGGGGACATGTGAGGTACGTGGTGGCCGCCGCTCAGTCCGTCGTACCCCCCGGCCATGGAGTTGCTCATCATGTCCAGGTTGTAGCTGTTGCTGTGACAAGCGAGGGTGGCAGATGGAGCCTGGAAGTCGAAGCTCTGCGGGAGGATGGAGGTGCCGAAGCCGATGCCGTTCATCATCCGATACATGGGCTTCAAAGCCTGACATTTTCTTCTAAAGCCTCTTGGTCTGCGGCGAAACGAGCCCTCCTCGAACATGAACTCACTTCCCGGATCGATGGTCCAGTAGTGGCCCTTCCCAGGCCGGCCCAGTCCTTTGGGCAGCTTGATGAAGCACTCGTTCAGCGAGAGATTATGGCGGACCGAGTTCTTCCAGCCCTGATACGAACCCCTGAAGAACGGGAAGCGAGCCTGGAGAAACTGGTAGATCTCGCTGAGGGTCAGGCGCTTGGTGGGCGAGCTCTGGATGGCCATGACAATGAGGGCGATGTAGGAGTAAGGCGGCTTCTCCGGCCGCCTCAGACCAGAGCTCGCCTTTTTCCCTTTGACGGCCGCGGAGGAGCTTTCTGTGGCGGCCTGTGGGCTCAGCATGGCGGGATGCAGGACGCCGGACGCCGGGCTGGATCTCAGAGGAGGCGGAGGGTCCAGCTGCTGCTGAGGGGTCTCGCTCGTCATGTCAGCTCTGACGTACAGCTGGCGTGGAGAAGGAGAGTGGGAGGGAGAGAGTGTCTTAGTTGTGAAGTGTGCCGCGCTCTGGCCGTTAAATGAGCGCCACACCAGCAGCGGTCCCAAGAATCCCAGCGCAAAGTGAAGGGAGATCTCTCCGGTTACGCACGACTCTCCCGTTACGCGCGGCGCTCCTTTGACGCATCCAGCCTGCTCTGACAGAAGAAGAGGAAGAGTGTTTGCGTGCGTGTGGGGTGTGTGTGTGTGTGTGTGGGAGGGGGGGGGGGGGTGTCTTGTTATGCCAGGTCTCCGCTGGGTGTCACACCGGCGCTAAGTGGCGCTGTGTGACGCGCCGGGTGGCCTCGAAACGCCTCAGCAGCCCCTCAAGTGGAAGAAAGACGAGAACCTTCAGAGCTAAAGCGCACCAGAGTCCAGACAAACAAAGTTCGACCACCTATCGTTCCATAAATCTTTCTCCCCTCAGTGAGAGCCCCCTCACCCTTTCTCCTCGTCCACACTCCGCAGTCTGCAAAAATCTCCCTGATAATCAGTGACGAATGCAGCCTTTCCCCCCTCCCACTCTCAAACCAGATCTGGCCCGTGTCCACTCACCGATCTGAGCAGCACTCGAGCTCCACACTAGTTGCTCCCCTCCCACCACTTCGCTCCAAGCCCCGGACTACACGCAATTAGGCGATCTATCAAAGCTCCCCGACATCCCAATCAACAGCGCCACACGCCAGCCGCACAAGATAAAAAACGAGCACTTCGCCCCCGGGTCCCCTTCAACATGAAGCCGTGATTTCAGCCCGATGTGCCACAGAACATAAACTCTCCCGGCGCAAATAAACCACCACAATATGTGCCAAAGGTCCATCCCGCATTTGATGCCCAAAACATTCACACGCGGGCCCTGTGCATGCCATCAGCGGATGATACTCAAACACTCCGTGGAGCGATACAAAAACGCACAATCTTGTAGTATTTGTATTATTTTGCTCATAATTTCCTCCCAAAATGGTCCAGAGGATAACAAAAACAAACTGTCGCGGTGCCGGGCTGGGGCGAGGAGTGTGAGAGATGGGGAGGTGGTGGTCTCTACCGTGCGTGTGTGAGCGGGAGGGGGGTGGGGGGTTGCTCTAAGTAAATGACTTTGACATGAGTGGAAGCAGGCTTTTTCCATCAAGCCCAGCCCTGGATACCACACACAGCGCGCCAGTGTCAGCTTACCACCCCGGGCTAGAGCCAGTCCCATGGGCCCCACGTTCATTACACAGAGAAAAGCGAAATTAGGCGCGCGGGCGTCGACAGTTTCCTCCCCTATGGAGACATCACACATAGATTTGTCCAACATGATGGAGTTATAGATCCCATAGAAGTAATATCAACATCCAGACGCAGCGAAGATAATTGGCCTTTGAAGAGCATCAGAAGTTTGAAGACAAAACAGAACTTACAAATTATTTACAAGGATTGATAAGGTTGATACTTGTCCTCTTCACAGGCCGAAAATATCTTTAAAGATGAACATTTTTTAAAAATCTGTACACTTTCAATTTTTATTTTCCACCTGGAAGTTTTTTTTTCCTTTTTGCCAAACAATTGTCCTTCGTAAAAACAAAGGAGGACAAAATCATTTTTGCGCATGAGCGCGCGCGTGAGCAGGCGCCCTGACCCATCAGCAACGCAGAGGGACCCAAACGTCTCCAGAAATTTCCTGCGACATCAAAACTTTACCCCCGCCGAGATCAGGATGCCTCGGTTTGCAGAGGGGATCTTTGTTCTGGAGGCGCTTTGAAGACGCTGATCCGGCCGCTTTTACGCACAGAGAATGGACCAGATTCTAAATTAGTCTTTAGGAAATATCCAGAGATTAGGGACAGATTCTTAGGGTGACTTTTTTCCTTTCTTTTTTTTAATTAGTTTTGTTACAGCCGCAGCCCAAAACGAGGCCAGGTTTAGGTTCTGGCTAAAAAAAAAAAAAAAAAAAAAAAAGAAGAAGAAGAAAAGAGTTTGTTTATCCCTCCAGAAATAGATGAAGAGCATTTGTCTGCTTGACCTTACAAAATATGTGGGCCTTTCTGAATATGTCTTACATATAGATATTAATAAAACCTATATTTTTTATTTCCAAAATAATTTCCTTTTTAATAGGCAAACATAAAAGCGTAATGTAGATCCGTTCAAAGCTCCTTGTTAATTAAAAGAGACACACGTTAAATCGCACAAAACTATCCAAATCCTGTCCTCCGGCCTTCTTCTTCAGTCTAATATTGTTTTGGCTGCAGGGCTTTTGTCTTCCCTGCTCCGCCTGTGTTTCCGGCGGGGGTGCCGGGAGCTTTGGAGCTGCCTCTGTGGGATTCTGGGAGGTCAGGCGCGGTTCAGTTCGCCGGAGTCACAGACTGTTCGGACTTCCTAACATTGTGCGCGCTCCACCGTATGCCTTCGGCTCCCCGATGGTCCCATTTTTAACTCCCTCACCTCTGAGCGATCTGCGTTTTGCAGAGAGGCGAAGCGGACAGGAAGCTTAAAGAGGGCGCTTCACGGCCAAAGTGACGTCAGCAAGGTGAGGATGCCGGGAGAATGTGAGGCACGTGACACCAAATAGGACAGGTGTGCTGTTCTGGTGTTTCACCTGCAGGTTGCAGCATTGTCCCTGGAAAAAAATTGAGAAGGAGCCAGTCTCACCTGTCACCTGCTCCATGTGTGCTTCTGCGCATGCTCGGAGGATGCAGATTTTAAACTTGAGGACATGAACATAAATAAATAAATGTGTATAATATACAATCAATTAATAAATGAGAATATGATCTATCTATCTATCTATCTATCTATCTATCTATCTATCTATCTATCTATCTATCTATCTATCTATCTATCTATCTATCTATCTATCTATCTATCTATCTATCTATCTATCTATCTATCTATCTATCTATCTAGATGGATGAATTATTAAAACTATTGTCACAATTATCATTATAATTTCCCCAATATTCCCCATTTTTTTCCTGAGTCAGAAGCTTCAGATATTCATAGAGACAAGAATATTTTATTCATCTTGATGAAGAAGGAAAACGTTTCATTTGTTTTGATTTCAAAATATTATGTAAGACTTTCATAACCCTGTGTTTGGCAGCCATAAACAGCTTTATTTTCATATTTGAAAGCTTGAATCACAATAAAGAAATTGTGATCATACACAAAAATTAAACTGAAAGCAGTTTTTTAAGATGTCTTTTTTTATGGGCGTAGATGTTTTTTGAGTTATGTGTGGTGGTTGAAAGTTATTTTTGTTCTTTTAACTGTATGTATTTTTTTTGTTTGTTTTTTGTTTTCATGGATCAGTGTAAGGACCTCATAGTTCAGCCCTCTCTTGGGCGTAAACACAAGGTGCATTTTGGGTATAAGAATCCACCAACATAATTTCAGGTGTTATAGATGGTAAAGAGGTGAAATGGGGAAACCAGTTTCCATTTTTATTTTATGTTGTTTTCTTTCAAATTAATAATGTTGAAAATAATTATTTAAATAAATAATGTGAACCAATTTGCTCAGATTTACATACATTGTTACTTAAAGTATAGAAATGTAAATCGATTTGATATATTTTTGAGTTTTTGTGAAGCATTCACTTAATTTTATTATCAACTTTCTTGAGTCGATGTGCATGGATGAAGACTTTCCATTTATATTTATTGGATTTTCTTGCATTTTCAAACTTTACTGTGATTCATTTGTCATTTTATTAACGAATAAAACTTTAAATTAAAGTCTGTAAAGCTTTGACAAGAAACACAAGACATGATGGATGTACATTTCAGCTTTATTTTCTTTTTTCTGGATAAAGGTGATCATTTACAGCGCAGTTGCTGTTGAGCAAGTGTGAGGCCTTTGTCACACATGTGCACACGTGCCTCTATTCTGACAGCAACTTTAATAATAAATAAATAAGTGTTTGACAATCCCATCGTTTCACTTTTTTTATTCATAAAAATATCAAGCATGATTCAATCATCCTCTGCGTTTGTGCAGCCACGTGAGCTCCGTCAACATATTTACAAATATTTTATTTTAAAAAAGCAAGTCGTAAAAAACAAAAACATATAAATAAAATGACAGATCTGACGTTTGCCATCGTACAGCAGAAATGACCAATGAACCACAAATACACAAACATGCACTCTAAAAAATAATCTGACGCGCACGCACACTAGAGAACGCACGCACCAATTTCACTTTTTCTGACAGTTCGTTATATTTAATCAGTTTTATTATGGTTAACCGTCTACAGCAGCTTGGTCAGTGTGAGAATTTGCGCACAGTTTTGACAGCGCTGCCAGCAGAAAGCGCGCTCACGAAAGTGCACGTCGTGGTTCAGGATGAGAGTCTGACAGCAGCTCGGCTTTTTCAGGACAGCAGGGAGTCTATGTGGAAGCCTCGAGCTTTGCTGGGCTTCCTGAAGGCGGCCTCAGGTGCGTCCGCGCGCGCGGATGCCTGCTGCAGGTGTGAGGGCGCCTGTCGGCTGGGCTCTGCGCTGCTGTACGCCGCCTCTGACAGGTACGTGTGCTGCACAGGGTAGTTCAGAGAGTACGGCATTATGTGGGGCCCTGGGGGCCAGTACAGCAGGTGGCCGGAGTTCTGTGCGTCAGCGTGACTGTCCTCCTTCCGTTTGTACGGTGTGCTGAGGATGCTGTCGATCGCGAAGGAGCTGGAGAACTTGACTGCTACTCTCTCCTCCGGGGCAGAGAGGCGGGTGTCCTCACTGAGGATGTCCGGGCTTTCCTGTTCCTTGGGGGGCACCTTAGCGATGCGCTTCCTCCTGCGGCGGAACACCCCATCTGCAAAGGTGTACTCGCTGTGTGGGTTCAGCATCCAGTAGTTGTCCTTGCCCCAGGGCCTGGACGGGTCCCGCAGAACTTTGAGGAAGCAGTCGTTGAGGGATAGGTTGTGGCGCACGGAGTTCCTCCAGCCGGTGTAGCTGCCACGGAAGAACGGGAACTTCTTCATCAGGTAGTCGTTGATCTCTGCCAGCGTGAGGCGGCCGCTGCTGGACTCCCGGATGGCCATGGCGATCAGAGCGATGTAGGAGTAAGGGGGCTTGGGTCTGCGGGTGTAGGGTTTCCCTTTACCGCCGTCCCCGCTCTGGGAGACAGGTGCCGGGCTGTTGACCATGCAGTCCCCGTCCGAGCCGAGCTCATCGGCGGACAGAGGAGACGGGACTCCCCTGTCTGCGTCCAAGCACAACTCCAGCGGCTTCTGCGCAAAGTGGTGCGCTGAGAAAACTTCAAGTTTCATCTTAAATAAACCGGGAGGGCAAACTTTCCCTGCAGAGAGTCCGCTGCGCGCGAGAGAGATCCTGTCTCAGTTGGAGCTGAAGCGCAGGTGGAGGAGTCCTGCCAGCAGAGGTGGGTCGGGGTGTTAATAGAGCGCTGGAGGCACCCTGAGCCTCAGAGTGGAGCAGCTGAGTTGAGATGTGTCTCCGGAGACACGCTTGTCTTGCTATGATATAATGCTCTGCTGGGGGAGGGCCCACGGACGAGGCGGGGTTTCAGGGGGAACATGTGATACCAGACACATGCAGGTAAGAAATTCATCTGAAATGCAAACTTTGCCTTATATGAAACGTAAAAAAAAATCGTGAGTTTTACTTCCAAGAGAAATTGCGCAAAAAATACACGTAAGCAGGCAAGCCATGATGCGGGGTTTCCCTTTAACCTTGTTTAATGGAACAAGGAAATAACTGAAAATAACCTTTCAGATTTTGGATGAGTTCCTTGTTTGCGTGATTTGGTGAAATATACTGCTTTTGTTGAAAGAAACTCAAGGGATGACGCTGGAGCGCGCGCGCACAACGATCCAGGGAATAACACATTGCTCTTCCAGTTTCGGTGGTTACGCATTGTCCCCATATGAGAGGACAACTTTTATATTTATTAAAAAGCTAAAATGTTTCTTTTGTTCATGCTTGGATTCAATTAGAGACTAAATTTAGCCTCTTTTCTGGTGTTTTCTTTACTGCAGAAAACTTTTTTCTATGTAGTATTATGCAAATAGCTGCTCAAGAATCATACCGGAGCAATGAAAATATTTCAAATACGCATGTCATATTACCCAATAAGAAAATTATCCCACACAACTAACAAATATTTAATCATGAACGGCTTTGAACGGAATATTAAATACGTTTCAGAAATGGGAAAAAACGCACAAGAAAGACACAAATCTATTCAAAATCTAAAAGACCAACGTTTTGCAAAATAATTGGGCAAAAAAAATTGCATTTCTAAATGTCACATTTCTGCTTTTTGGTTTGGTCATCAGTGGAGCCGCGGTGCACCTGTTAGCTGATGAGCAGAACCGCGGGTTCTAAGTAAACTCCCGCCCTCGACACCTGTAGAAGTGAATCTTAGTGGCACTAACTCTTCTGCTGTCAACATGTCAGCTGGGTAACGAGAAAGACCGAGGCTGCAGGGTTAACATGAGTTATGCTTCAGGCCTGTTAAACAGTCGTTCCTGCCACTCCCCCTCCATCTCAGAGGCCCAGAACAGCTTACAAATCCTTTTGTAACTACCAAAGATGCAAATCCGCTCAGATAGAGACCTATCAGTGAGTGTTTGCGTCTTCTAGATGATGTTCCAAGCGCAAGTTCTTGGTATGTGGATAACGAAAACAAAAAAAAAGTTTATGCGCAACTTTGTGCCAAAGTGCGATTAAATCAGAAAAGTGTATCTCAGAGTGGTGGTATGACAAACTGCTCTGACAGCTGATGGATGTCACGGAAATCTTAGGCAGTCAGAATCCGAAAAGTGCCTGCTCGCCGGTCTGGGATTTCACAGGCACAGCGTGAGTGTTCAGAATCAACACGTTCGCACCGAAACTCATCAGGACGACCGCTGTGCGCCTGAAAGCAGAGCCGGGGGAGGCTGAGGCGCGCGCGCTGTCATTACCAGCGCCGGCGCGCAGCACCTGACTGCAGAGGCTGTCCCGCACAGCGTGGCTGCCGGTGCCATTGTCCTCCTCCTCCTAACTGCGTTGGATTCCAGCGCCACGCAGACGCACACCTGTGCAAAGAGATGAGGCGCAAAAGGTAGCGCACCTGTTCCATGTTATATCCTCCACATGGCAATTTGAAATCAGAGGTGGAAAACAGTTTCCCCCCGCAGGGATCAGAGATGTATCGCATTTTCATTTCTGACTGCGTTCTCGTGCACTTCAGCGGGAATCTGATCGTGCTTTCCCTTCAGGCTCCGATGACTGTAAATGGCATTAGGGGGAAAAAGTAAAGGGCATTGTGCTTATATAACCTATTGACTCACCCAAAAATGCCACTTTTGTTGGTTTAGCTCACCTGTTAGGCTTCAAGTGTCTCCTCCAAGCAGCAGGAGGAAAAAAAATCTCTTAAGTGCTGACATGAGTGGAATTCCAGTTATGTAAATTCATTGGGTGAATCCTCAGCTCCAAAAATAGCCCCACCTTTGCAGCGGTTTGTGCTCACACGCTAACCCTTGTCTGGATGTCTCTGGATGAGTTCTTACCTGTATCTCATCTTTGTTTTCTTTCTTCTCTTTGACTGAAGGGTGTCCAGCCCTCATACCTTTGTATAAACAAAGCGTGGGCTGTGTGTGTGTGTGTGTGTGTGAGAGAGAGAAAGAGCAGGACAGGGAGGCTGAGATTCTCAGGATTCCTCGCAGCAGATTGGGACGAAGGCCGCTAGCTGCAGACATGTTTGGCTGAGGCGTACAGGTAAAAATTCACAGCCAATTTTAAGTTCAAATACTCAGATTCCATTCATTCCTGCAGCCGGTGTGGGAGTTTGTGCGTGTGTGAGGGGGTGTACTTTGTGTCTGCAGCTGTGGGTATGAATGTGTGAGAAAACGGCTCTTTGGCAAAATGGAATAGAAAAGACAAGAGCATTCCACCTAGTTTATTCTTCAAACGGTGATTACTGTAATTATCCCGAGCACATTCGCATGGTTGTTGTGTTTCAGCAGAATCGCACCTTTGTGTTTCACAAGATAAATGCTGGATGGGCCCCTGTCCGCAATACTTGGCTGACAGTGTATAATCAGGAGAACACCTTAGAAACAAAGTTCTCATGAGGCTCCTTCAGATGCAAGAACTTTCAGTCATGAAGCAAAAAACAACAACAACAAAAAACAATCTACTTGACTCCCGACAACCCATAAACACAATCAAAAACACAGTGACTCATCCCATGATTCACACACCTCATAAAAATGGTTTGATGAACATAAATCTCTGCCGTCTGTCAGTCATTAGGGAAAGCAAACCTTATAAAAGCGAAGCGGCAGATTCAGAAATCCCTTGGCAGTGTCTGGTTGCTATTTTGGTTCTTCTGCATTCTTACCTGAGGCGCTCCCGCCCTGCCAGATCAACAGAGTGGGAAGAAAAAAATAGATGCGCGTAAATAAACCAAGCCAAGAAAGGTATGTAATTAAGGAAAGAGGTGAAGTACAGGTGAAGCTCAGGTGAGAGGCAGTCTGGCAAAGCCAGGAACCAAATTAACATGCCGATAAATCATGTCACTCTGGCTTTGCTCCACATGGTTTTGACTGATGACTCTTCATTTCACTTAAAAGTTTTCTTGCTAATTTGGAATCTTATAAGTCTTTATGTAAATCCCTGCACTGAAAGGGCCACTCTGAGGCCACACATGCACAAGTCGGTTCGTGCCACGCTAGAGGGAAGTTTCATCGCAAAGCACGGCTCATTTGGCTGGTGAGACTCCTTTGTTCTTCACCCACGCACTCCCACATGAACCGTGCCGAGGTAAAGTACCAGGCCACGGCTCTCCAAAGATATTCTCTGTCAACCGGCAGCAGCCATGATCAACATGATCAACATGAGTCAGCTGATCCCTATACAGTAAAGTTTTGTACTTCAGCGCAAAGCTGCTTTTCTCCACTTCAGAACCTGTTTGAATCTGGTCATTTGGGTAAATGGTTGAAGAAATACAATAATCAAAACATGTAAAGACTGGAGCTAAAGTTTCAGTGTTAAAGGTTTTATTGACCCCACCCATCAAGTGTTGGTGTCTCTAAATCGGAGTGTCCAAATCCAGGCCTAGAGGGCTGACCTGCTGCTGGTTTTCCAGAAATCCTGCTGTGTCTTCTGATGATTACCTGGATCTGGTGTGTTTAGCTAATGAGGAGCTTGGGTTGGTTTGAAAGCAATCAGAAAACTTGTGTTCTAGGACAGTTTCTACAGAGTGGTGGAGGTTCATTAAAATGTCACCTCTGAGTTATGGGTGGGAGTGTTGGCGCGAAGTAAGCCCATCCGCACTTTCCATCATCCCCCTGTTAGCATGCTAGATCACAGCCCCTCACAACCCCAACCCAACAGCAGCGTTGGCTTGCTGATTGCAGCACCTACATCACAGCTACAAGGTGTAATAAAGAAATTCTTAAAAATACAATTTCAAGCTTAGTTTTCTTTATATATGTTCTCCTGTATGAGAAAAATGTCACAATTTTCATCAGCTCATGCATTTCTGTAAACACAGGTAAGTGTAGGAAATATTTGTCTCATCCAAAGTCATCAGTTAAAAGCTTCTAACACATAAATAAACACATAAATTAGTTGAGAATTGTTAAAAACTACATAATAAGTAATCATTCATTTCATTTTAATACATTTTTAATAAATATTAATGGGAAATGACCAAATAATTGTAACTATTTAAGATCAAGAGTCAACACAACCAACACAAATGTGCAATAAATCTGTGCAAAAATATCTGGACTTCCTTTTTTTGTGGTGTGTGAGACTGCTGAGGAGCTAAAACCAGTATTTGGAACCGGTGCACTCATGCACACTGTCTTATTTATTTGCATTCATCCATGATATACATACTCGGCACGATTGTTTACTTTTTCTCTTTTGTTAGCTCCAAGTCTGCAGCGTTCCCTGAACACTTCTGATGACGTGAACACTGTTTTTCAAACCCCTGAAATCTGATGATAATCTGCAATCTGCAGAAACTGCCTCTTAAGAGGAAAACAGACTAGAATGCGCCTCTTAATCCAGCCTCACAAATGTTACTGTTGGGGCATGTCTGTCAATGAACCTCAGCCATGCGGGCCACACGGGCCTCGGTTCCTCCTCGCCCTATCTGCCGCTATCGTCCATTTCAACTCTTCACACGCTACGGCTCCTTCTCATGTCGAGCTGGAAGGCTTGGAGAGAGTTCAGGGAATGGGGCGGAGTGGATGTGTGTGGGGGGGAAACGAAAGAAAAAAAAAATAAAAAGGAGCAATGATTGATCTCAGCCATAGACACCTCACCTTATCGCTGCAGCTGATAGGACCTACCTCCATTCAGCAGTGCTGTAGGCTGTTTTTGTGTCAGCGTAAACACGGGGCCAAATCAGTACCTGTGCTTCTCTGTTTACCTGGCAGCCGTTCAGCCCCTTTCTGTCTAAACTTGAAATAGGATCCAAACATTCTACTCACGCATAGTGGCTTGCACGAGATGCTTTGCCTGCCTCTCAACCTACCGCGGGGCTCTGCAGTGCTATTTTTTGCACCGTCTGAACCTTAACCACCCCTCTTATTTCTTTGATTGAGAGGTTAAAACGAGGAGGGGGGGGGGGGGGGTGAATGCAAACAAAACTCAGATTTGAAGCAGTTACCAAGGAATCATCCCGCAGACAGTGTTGGGCATCTCACTTCAAAAAAGTAATTAGTTATAGTTACTAGTTACTTCTCCCAAAAAGTAATTGAGTTAGTAACTCAATTACTGCATCTTCAAAGTAATTAGTTACTTGGCAAAGTAACTCGTTTTAAATTTCTCTTTAAATATAGTAATATTTTGTATTTTTTCCTGCGTTACAAATAAAAAAAATAATTTACATTCAATAATAGATGATAACCGACAATAGTATACTGGTATAGTTTTCCAATGGAGTCATAGTTTAGGATACACATGAGAGAGGGTTTAGGGAAAGAATTTTCAATATTTATTTTTCAGAATTATCACACAAAACACTGCAACAAGTGGTATATACAAAATGTAACTTCACACAAAAAAGGTAAACGTTTCAACTATTAACATACTTCAAGTATCTTACCTACAACTATAATTAAACAAAATGGCTTAAAAAACTGAAAGTGCAAAACAATTAATAATTATAAATAACTGTCAAGTAACAAAATCTCTGCTGTCTTTACTTATATCACACCACAGCTTTAACATTGTCTTTATAAAATTTTAACAACAATACACGCAAACTATAAATATCAACAATAATAAACTTAGATAAAACCAAACTTTGTATACAAATAAAAGTAAAGGTTCCAAGTATCAACATAACACAAGTATCCTAACAAGAATATTTAGGAGCACAGTAACAATACTTTATGTCTGATCATTTAAACATTCTTTTATTGCACCTTAACCTGAACTTTAACAATGCCGCCAGCATAAGCAGCCAGTTGAATGGTTTCAATGCTTTAATTTTTGAACCACTGATTGTAGATTACAAGTCTGAGATGTGACCATGTTTTTGTATCTAAACAGGCGGTAGACACGGATATAAACATACAATCACATCACAAACGTGCGCACGCGAGCACAGAGACACACAAAACAGACAGACACGCACACTTTTTTTTTCTTTTTTCACAGACACGTACACACGCAGATCAACGTGGATAGACGTGAGGAGTTTCGGGAGTTAATAAAACGACAACTGAGAGACAGAGAGCAGCTCATCTTAGCAGAAACAGGTGGTAATATATATAAAACACACAACACAGACAGACACGAGCGCACACAGATCTGGAGCGAGTGGGCGGGGCTGCGGGATTTTGGGAGAGAAAAAAGAGATGCAGTGAGCTGCTCCTCTTAGCAGAAATATGGGTTAATAATTGTAGTTTATTAATTTACCCACACACACACACACACACCTGCGAGCGCGTGCGCACAGACACACACAAAACAAAGATGCACACGCGCGCACACACAGATCAGTACAGTGGACCGACAGAGCGGGTGGGCGGGGTTTTGAGAGCAGTTTTTCTTAGCAGGAACATGGGTTAATGTCTTTAGGCTATGAAATTATCAACCATGATGGCAAAAACAAAAAACGCTCTAGCAGAAGCGCCTGTGGACCGCCGCGGAAAAATGCTCGTCTGGCGTGAACTACAGAGCGAAGCGGAAGCGGCGCGGACTCCGCTTCGCGGCGCTTCCGCGTCCAGTGTGACCCCGGCGTTATGGTTACTGGCTCATGCGCGCGAGCTAGTATCCGCCCACTTGACACTTTAACCAATCACGATCTCGCATTCGAGATCTCCCTCCGCATTACACAAGCAACTTTCGGGTGCGAAGCGCCCAGCTCCAGCAAGATCATCAAACTTTGAAGTAACGCGCCGCGATTTACACGAAGTAACTATAACGGCGTTACAGCGAGGATGAAAGTAATTAGTTAGATTACTAAATTACTTGATTTATAACGCCGTTAGTAACGCCGTTATACTTAAACGGCGTTAGTCCCAACACTGCCCGCAGACAACCCCAACAAACATTTCACTGATGGATGACATTTGGGTTTTTGTTAATCATCTTTTACAAGTCCTTTTTTCCATATACGAACGTTGAGATTTGTCAATGCATACATATTTTTGCAAATTAGGGAAAAAATGAACACACTTTAAATATATTATCTTTATGTGGAAATTCCCAATTTTACTGTTTCACAGATTTTATTTGATGCTGAAATTTTAAACACCCATAAAATATGAATTAGTTCAAAGTCAAATTTCTTTAAAAATACCATATTCCTGTTTTAAGAGTACATGGTGCAACTTTTGTCTTTTTCTATGTAAAAAAAAATTCTCTACAATGATTTTTAAAACCATTTGACTGACTTGATTTTTATACTTAAACATATTTTGTAAAACCCTTCTATGAAAATTATGCTCCTGGAGTTTCATTCATCTTCTTGTGGCATTTTTCTCATGTTGGACATATATGGAACAAATTAAGCTTAAAATGATATTCAAATCATTGTGAATCAAGAGCAGACAAAAAATGCAGCTGGAAAAAGCTTGTAGCTGTGACGTACCCTTCAATGTCAAACCAGAAGCTCCCTGCTCTGCTCCATTCTGATGCATCCACTTGTAAACATCTAGATCCATGTAGGTCTTTGTTTTCTTTGTCTGAGCCGGCATCTGGCTCAAAACTGGACAGCTGGATAGCTCCGATGTTGCTCGCCATTTTTGTTGCACCGGTGATGTTTAGTTTAGGGTTGTGAGGGGCGGTAAGCTAGCAGGAGAGAGTCTAAAAAGAGAGATATTGGGAAGCGAGGGGAATTTCTAATGAACTCCTGCCACTCTGCAGAAATTATGTCCTTGTTTTTGGCTAAAAATGACATAACCATAAATTAAAGATAATAAATCAGAAGATGATCTGAGTGGGACTTTAAGGTAAAAATTCACATGTCACTTAGCTTAAAAAAGTAATACGTTTTGATACATTTTCAAAGACTAAACAAACTTTAGTGATCACAAAGTTTTAGGTTTTTGATTTCTCTATAAAATATGTTTTTATTTGTATTTCTAATGTTAAACATAGAGTTCATCTTTGGTTCACCTCATTGCCTCATTTCAAAGGTAATTAGAGACCGATGCTGTGGTGCAGATATGACTGTTTGGTCTACGTGCTATTAGGTATTGATCTGGCGATAGTTATTATAGGTATATCATTAAGGATCGGAAGCCTAATCTCCTCCAGCTGGCTGCAGGGTTGTAATGTGTCCTGCCTCCGGTTGAATATTGATCCATCGATGCAAACAGCCACAGAGAACCCAGTTGGTGTAAAACAAACTGGGTGAAAGAGGAACAAAAATGAAGCGCTTTGGACAGCTGTGCACGCTCCCTGGAAATTAAAGTCAAAAAAGTTTTGATTTGTGGATTTTGGATTTAATTTTGTAGATATTTAAGACCAATGCATCAATTTTTCTTTTAATTGATTTCCTATATCAGCCATACAGCTTTCATTTGTGATTCCATGATCTTGTAATACAAAACCCTCTGAAAGCTCTCTGCCACTTCATGCCTAATATTTACCATTTAGTTCAGCAACCAAATCTTCCTCACGAGTCACTGTCAGCAAATACCAGGCATCTACAATGTAAACAAATCTATCCTTTAACTGATTTGTTGACTTATATAGAGTTTTTTTTTGCTTTGTTTCATTTTCTTACTTCCTTGTGTACGCCAGAGAGACAGGTTTGCCCATGGGGAAGACTTTAGTATGTCTTTTCAGCGTTGTTTGATGGTTATGTTCTGTTCTGTGTTGTCCTGCTGTCATGATCATCCACAGCTGTTGTCATTTCTGTTAAATGTCCTCGCATGTACACGTGTCTGGTCTTCAGCTCATCTGTTGGGTTAAACTTTTGTTACTCTCTTAGTTCCTGTTTTGTCCGTTTGTTTGTTAAATGTCTCTGCTAAATGCTCCTGCATTTTGGATTCCACTCGACTGATTCCTGACTGGACACTGTCCTAGAAAAACAGCAAAATACAAGATTTTGCAGAGACTAGTACATCTCTTTCATTCAAGCTATTCAAAGATCACAAATAATACACTAAGTCAATGCAAAAATACATGAAATAAATGTTTCACCCGACATAAGTATCTTATAATAACAGAAAAATAACAATAAAAATATTTGTTGCAGGGAATTCCTTTGTTGTCAACACCCTTCTTGACTTGCCAGAGATGCTGAAATGGAAACAAGCATATTATTTCTAAAGAGTAAATGTCCCAAATGTGAATTTATCATGAAACTTTTGCTTAATAAACATAAATAAACAACAATCAGAGCCTCAGCTGCTCAGGCTTTCTCATTTAGTCTTTTACCTGACTCTGTTTTGCTGTTTAAATTGACTGAAATTGGTCTGATACTTCACGATTGTCTTAAATTACAGGTTTATAAAATGATCTGAGAAATTAAAATTGATTTTTAAATCTTTGTTTTTTAGTGTTGAAGTGTGAGCAGTCATGCTGAATCCTGCCTTCACGTCATTCATCTGGTGTCCAAAACGTTGTTTCACTAACTCTTAATTGGAAAAGATTAGCATTAGGGGCCACAGAACACAGCTTTCACACAGCTATCAGTAAAAAAAAACTTATTTTTTCACCAATTAAGAGTAAATTTGTGTGCAGGATTACACTGAAAATATGTAGACGCAATCAAATTCTTACATGCATAAGGAAATTCTGAAATGGGACAATGTCTTTATTGTAGAGCTTGAAACGATCTTGATTTTGAAGTGATTCTTTATAAATAACTGATTGAATTTCAACCAATTTCAAAATAATGTGGTTTTTTTTTTGGTCAGGTGGCTTGAGCAGTTTTTGACAGTCTGTAATTACATAACTACGGAGATAAAGTGAAAAACTCTTTGTTCTGATGTATAATGTTCGTGCTTAAGCAAAACTTGCGTTTTCTGGGGTCACAATCACTGTTTAAAACAGCCCGATACAAATTTCCTCTTTATATTGAAGTTAAAAAAAAATCTAAAACTTAAAGTAAAAAAAAAAAAAAATTCTGGTTACTAACTAGTGCCCACCAGTTAACAACCAGAAGTTTGTTTTTTTTTTTAGCTTCTTTTTTAATATAATGTCCTTTTAGGGGCTCTGTAGTTCTGTAAAGATTCTTCTTTTACATTTTTCAGCGTACTAAACTTAGTGTATTTAAGAAAACAGTATTAAAAAAGTATTAAATAAGTCTGGTCACCTGATGCAAATATCAGTACCTTCCTGTCATTAAAACAAGCTTTTAGTCGTCACTAGAATCTGACTGAAAGGTTTTGTATAGTGAAACTGCTGGTATTCATATATTAAGCTCTTATTCTTTTAGTTTCCATTGGCATGTATCCAAATATGTCCTGAAATACAAAAAATTCTAATACAACTAAGTCATGTTTATATAATAGTTACAGAAAAAATCAACTTATTTTTAAGATTTTATATTTTGTTTAACATTTTGCCAACAATGATGTAACTGTCGATGCAGTTACATTCAGATAACTTGGATTGCAGGAAGTATCTTGACGTGTGCTTTGGAAAAAAGAGTCGTCGTTCTTCCTTTTTATGCAATTTATTTTCTTGCACTTTCTTAAAGAATAACAAAGTACAAAAATAAAACCATGTATTTTAAAGAAAAAAAGAGAGAAAAAGATGTACTAAACATAAATATAACGCTATAACACGGTCTAAGATTAATGTGCTGCCGTGCTTCCCAAGTTCTAAATCCAACTTAAGTCCAGTAAAGACACAGCAGCTCCCAAAATGCATCTTAACCAATAAGAGACCAGAACGGCCGCATGACCAAGGTATGACAGGCGCATGCATGCATGACATATAATGAGCAATCTACTTTCAGCCAAATGGCTCCAACAAATGGTTTAGGCCTAAAATCTATAGACTAAAACAATGTGCTTTTCTGCAACTCTTTTTACTTGCTTGCATAATCTTTTTAACTTATTTAGCAAAAATTCCTCTGAACTTTTAAAAATTTCAGATTTCTCTAAGTTGAGTTTTTTCGGAACACTCCCACCATGAAACTTTGTTGTATTTAATTGTATCGGACATCTCTTTATACACTTCATTCAGCTTCTTCTGTCAGGGAAAATACCATTAAATGTCATCCCACTGCCTCCACATTTTACAGACATTGCAACTGCAAACACTTTTCATGCTTATAATATTTCTTCTCATCCATATGTTTCAGGTTCATCTACATCTGTTCAGCTCATGTCATTGCAAGAAATGATACATCTGCTAAAGGTGGTTCCAGCGATGATACGTCATTTCCCAAACAGAAAACTTGACTTTTCCAGCATGTTTTAGCTTGTGTCCTTAATCCATCTATCACGGTTTCATTAGGACATGCAAAAGCTCGTGCCTGATCAGAATCACCATAAGATGAACAAAAACATGCTCTGAGCGACAAGACCACCTGATTTGAGAGGAAGTATAGAAGACGAGACACCTAAAAACTTTCATTTCTTTTTTTTGTGCATATTTAAAATGGGTTTAATTAAAAGTTTATTGTTGCTGCTTCACTTTTGGAGACACAAAAGAAAAAAAGAAAAAAATTAAAATTGCAGTTTATGTGAGGAAATGTAGTGAATTGAGAAATCTACAACAATTGTCTTTCCACTTTAAGACATGATCTGTCCCAGCTCATCATTATTGGGATCAGGAGTTCCTCCAGCAAGGCACCTCTCGACTGAAGGAAAACCCGAATTGCTCCTCTCGTTGCTCTTATCAGGATGAGTGTGCTTGTGCCATTCTTCTCTAATTGAGCTTTCTCTTTGAGAAAACAGGCAGAACACACCTGACCAGGCACCCATCCAAACAAAAGGTCTTGAACCCAGCCCTTGCGTGCCGATCCAACCTAGACATCTGATTAATTACAGTGTGGCCGTTAAGGCAAAGAAAAACTAGCTGATGAAAAGTCAGCGAGTCTGCAGGCTCAACCTGCCCCAACAGCATCATGCGTGTTAACTTGTAAAACCCTCCGTCCCCACCTCTCTCTTTCTATTTCCGTGGCTCCACTTCCAACCCCCACCTCTCCTCTCCTCTCCTCTCCGGGCCCATTCGTGCAGACAAGGTAAAACATCTCTCTTGCTGTGTCAGAGCCCCGCAGGTGGCCCCCGTGTACTCAGGTAGATTATATCACTGTTACTATAGGCCGTGTTTGGGTTAGCTCAAAAACACTTTTTACGGCACGAGCAAAACAAAGTGTTCTGTGGTGCATAATAACAGCAAGAGCTGCTCCCTTCAAATTAACCTGTGGAAACTCTTTGGCCTCGCACGAAACGCTTACCTGCTCCTCCTACTGCAGTTTTTTTTTGTTATTATTTGAAGTTTACATAAGGTTCCTCAATACCATTAATGTATTTTCAACTAGGCATTCAAAAAAATGAACCCTACAAAAGTATTTTAGTGAATCTATAAAATTTGGAGGTTGAAGAAAGCTTAGATTGAACGCTTACTGTTGCTCTGCTTCTAATCTGCATATGACTTGTGTTGTGTGCAGACTTTATAAATTGTCTTTCTTTAAACAAAGGAGGCATGAATTGCTCAAATGTGCTCCAGCCCAGAGGCTGGGATGACTTTCATAAACAGATCACCCAGGTGGTCCATGTGTCAGAGTGGGAATGGATTGCCAGCTTTGAGAGGCCTGCTGCTGCAATCACTGCCTTGGATCATCTTTTTCCAATAACGGACCATGTCACAGCAGATCTCTGAAGCTCTGCTGCGTTACCTCGAATCTAGACTTTTTCCTCCATCCAAAATGATTGTTGTTAAACCAGTAAAATGAAGTGAGTGCAGGATTTTCTCTGTGCACAACATGCAGCTGACACATACTGCAAAGATCAACTTTTTTGCTCTTAGACAAACAATAGGCAAACATGTTTCTACACATGTCAGCTTGATTTAGGCTCGTAAATTTCTTTACAGTGACTCGTGTGCCGCTGTGAGCCTTTCCAACCTGCATTTCTGGTTAACTAACATAATCTTACTTAATTAGACAGAATCCAGACCAAATCTAACTGAAACAAGGTTAAAAAAATTGCCTTCTTTGAAGCACTATGCAGATTTTGGAGGAAAAAATGTTTCAATTAAAACATAAAAAAACTGAATCCACATTTTCTAGATATGGACAGCCTCTAAAAGGCCTTCTCAAGTGGTCAAAATTAAAATATTTGAACTCTTGGTCTGCCACACCAATCACACCACTCAAATTGTGCTATTGCTATTGCTATTGCTAGTGCACCAAGTAGGAAGTATTCAGACACAACCTAAATCTAAAATCTGCAATGTTGTGCACATGAAGAGAGAATATACACTGCAAACTGATGAGGAGAATGTCACATGCCAATGCCAATTCGTCATATATCAAACACCATTTTAACTCCAGGTGTTACATCATGCTAGTGTTTATGTAGCATGTGTCAAAAAATATAAAGGCAGTTAGCAAATGAAAACATGCTAATAGTCAGGCTACATATAGAACATGCCAAAGCCAGGTTGTTATCTCACACAATATTCTTCATAAGAGTAAACACAAAACCTCCTAGATTTCTCTATACTGAGACATAAGTACAAGGATAGACTACAACATTTGCTAAATGACAGAATCATTGAGAGATTTGTTTTTAACTTAAATTTCAACAGTTAGCATGTTGAACAGAGTTTTGATTGATTGTTTTAGACAGGGACAGCATATATTGATAAAACATTTAAAATGCATCTTTAGTCCCTAAAAAAAAGGTTGATGGTCTCTAGTAAAAGGACAAATTAAATCAAGAAGGACAAAATAAGTCAGACAACAGCAGAAACAGAAACCAGGGATGCAATGGAAAAATTTAGTTTGACAGAATTGTTCAAGTTAGGCCTGAATTTCTCTGAAAGTGAACAGCTCAAGACAGAACTGAAGAGAAATTGGTCAATTTTGATTTTTTTTTAATGTATCGTAGTTAGTTTAGATTTAAAATGATCTAGATTCATATTACAGTTTTATCTTGACACTTTGAATGTAGGATTTCTGAAAGTTGGTGGTGTTGTCCTCCACTTTCCATTAACAAATTTGTCAAAGATTCTTAACATGCTTTTTTTTAAGGGAGAATAACCAATCATGAAACAAACACAAACAGTTAGAGGTCTTTAGAAACAGGTTTTATAATCTGGACACAAACTGCTGTTTGTAAATAATGTCATTAGATTAAGCCATTTTGCCAAATGTGATGTTTATAATGTATACTATGTAACAGGCTTTGTCTTTTCTTAGCATGTCTTCAGAATGACATTGATCTGGACTTCTGCTGTCTCTTGGTTTGCTTTAGACCCACTCCCACCCATTTTATCACACTAACTTGAGCTTTTGTAAGTACCTGTGTGTGTACTGGTAGTTTATGTACAGCGAGCATGACAGGCATTTCGTCAAAAGCTGGTCATTGGATCAACATGTCCAAACACACTTGATGTTTCTGTTGGGCTGCTTGCCCATGTTTGTCTGAAAAAAGGATTAGCTTGAAATATGAGGAAAGACTGACTGACAGTATGTGTCTCCGAGGGTAACCCAGCTAGTGTTTCACAATGCTTAATAGTGTCAGGTAATAGCTGTGAGTCATTGTTGAGAATATGCCATTGCGTGCTTAGCTGTTGAGGTTTGGCCTGTATCTGTGTGTACGATTGGAAAAACTGGTTCTTCTGTAATGTTGTTGTGACAGACATCAATAGCTCAGGGATCACCAGTCACAGGGGGGTTCCCTACACAGCCAAAGACCAATCTGAGTTAGATTTCCTTTTATTTGGTATTAGGCTTTGTGATTCAGCCGGTAATGTCAGGCCGGTGAGTCCGGCATTACTCATTTGGGTCTGGATGCACGGTAAGAGGTGCATGTTTGTCTGCGGCTTAGGCTCTGCAAAAGTTTCTGTTATTGTTTTTGTTTGACATGCTAGCGCTCTGACTGCAGCGCTAAAAATAACACAAAGACCATAATTATGGCTTTAGCTTAAAGCCCCCACCTCCTCCACTCCCTCTTCCCATTATCCTGCTTAGCACCTGTGCTGATTTACAGTGTGTGCGAGCGAGTGTTTTCCAGATGATTTACAGCACGACTGCTGCCAGTCTGCTGGATCTGTGCAGGAATATTACCTGTGAAGGTCACTGTGAAGTGATTAGATTGTACTTCCCTTGTGGGACATTAAGAAACTGTGGGGGACAGCATGTCTCTTAGTTCTTTTGAGGTGATTAGTTTATTTATAGTGCGACTGTTAGGCTGGTATGTGAGGTGTGACACCAAAGATAAATTGTTACCTTTTGTAAGTCAGCCATGCCCAGTTCAGTTTAACTAGAAATTGAGTGTGTTTGTTTCCAAAGGTTTGTCAGAAAGTTGTTTGGTTGGATCAGGATTATGTTCAAGATCCATGTTTATTAAAAGAAAAATCCAGTGTATCTACTGTGTTACAGATCATAAAATTAAGTCATCATCAGCTGAAAGAAGGAAAATGGAGAAAAAAAAAAGGGCTAACTTGAATACGGTTGTTCACTTTTTGGTTTATCCCTTCAGGGGTTGCCACTACAAATGAGCTTTTTCCCTGATTTACACAGGTGGTTTGGGAGAAATTTCACACCGAATGCCCCTCCTGACACAACCCTGTATGTTATGCGGGCTAGGTACCGGAGACTTACCCAAGAACCAACACTGGGAATCAAACCCTGACTTTCCACATGCCAGTCCCACACTTAACCAACTGAACTTTCCAGCCGCTGGCAAACTTTAACATTGTAATTGGAGAAATTTGCATACTAACCTTTTGACAGACCAGTTATCCCAGTTAAATTAACTAGGTAAGGTGATTCTTGCGTGGAGGCCGCAAGGAAAATCCAGGACACGCTGTAGAGACAACGTCTCTTGGCTGGTCTGGGAACATCTCGGGGTCCCCCCAGAGGAGCTGGTAGAGGTGCCTGGGGAGAGGGAAGTCTGGGCATCTTTGCTAAGACTGCCCCTGCAAAAAACAAAATTTGGACAATCTCAGTCAAGTTCCATCCATCCATCCATCCATCCATCCATCCATCCATCCATCCATCCATCCATCCATCCATCCATCCATCCATCCATCCATCCATCTTCTTAAGCCACTATATCCCTTTCAGGGTTATGGAGTTGCCAAAAGCTGTCCTGGCTACTGTTGGGTGGAGGCAGAGAACATCCTGGACAGGTTTCCAGGGACACCTTAAACTAAACAATTTTCCTATAAAACATGTTTTTGGACTGTGGGAAGTAGCCAGAGCACCTGGAGAAAACTCATGGATGCAGTGGGAGAACATGCAAACTCCACACAGGAAGGTCCCAGCTGGGATTCAAACCAGGGCCTTCCCGCTGTGACCATTCCACCATGTAGCCTGTAGCCAAATCAACACTGCCCAGTTTTTTTCAAAGTAGCTACAGTGTATAAGAAAACATATCAATACACTTGCCTGTCAGAGGCATCATTTCTCCAGAGATGAAGTGACAAACTGCTAAGGTGAACTTTGTCTTTACCCTTCTGTAGATGGGTAGGCCTAACATTTTATTCCCCCAACGAGAATAAAATGGATTTTAAAAAAATGGATAGATGATTTGAGATTCATAAGCTTTTTTGGCACACTAACCACATGTAGTAATTGTACTTTCTCCTGTGAGATCACTTCCAGCTTGAGTGAAAAGCCACAACACAATAACTAGCCAACATTTTTTTTTCAAGTTTAAAAACTGAAAGTTATGTGACATATGATGTTTTTCATACTGTTTTAAAGGAGTGTTGCCAGTAGAAACCGAAAGTATTAGTCATTCTTGAGAAAGGACAGGAAGGCATTTTGCTGTTACATATGCAGTTTTTGAATTAATATGTCATACCAAAGACTCTAATAATGAGACCCAATGACTCCCTGCTTGACACTCAGCATCAAGCTGTTGGATTGGGGGTTTAAGCCACCAAATGGTTCCCAAGTGCAGCTGTGTCTGTCCCTCCGCCAGGAGAGCATGACAGCTCATAGGACTTTAAATTTAAGTTAGGCAAAAGAAAGAATTGTGTTTAAATCCTCACTGTCCAATGTTAGCTTCAGAAAATGTTAGCTCAGTGTTATCTTCCAGATGTACAGAAGTTAATGTAAGATTTATATGAGTCTACAACTTTGATCCCTTATTTTGAAATCAGCTTTTGAGCACTTCTAGGAATCCTGCTGCACTATAAAAGTGTCAACTCCTAAAACATTTAGTTCACATGTCACTTTGTTTCAAAAATTATTCTTAAGTTGATGTTTTTCTTATCAAGCAAGATAGCAAACAGCCGCCGGCGGTGAAGCAGCTACTTTTGATCACCTGATGTAGCGGTCAAAGGGTAATGTTTATCTTCCTCTGTTTGTTTCTGAGAAAAATCCAGTGCTTTTAATGTTGCGGTTTTAACTTTTTGTTTCTTTTTTATGTCAGCCATGATCAACGTTCATGCTCATCTAAAACTGTGAAACAAAAGTATCTCTATACAATAAGTCCTGCACGAGATTCTGATCCATAGAAAATGTAGCAGCAATCGCTGTGCAGAAGCTGTCTGTTTTGTTTGTGCGTCCACTCTGAGCCTTTTCACAGAACTTTGTATTTTCCTAAATGGTGCATACCAAATAAGTTTGATTTCTTGAAGAAAAAAATTTGACAAGTGAGAGCTTGAGATTTAACTAAAAAATAGCGGTAGGTGACAGAGGAGCCTCTCAGACTGGGTTTCAATGGAAGTGTGCCGCTTCCCAATACCTGAAGCACGTGAAGCACCCAAACCTGTTAAGAAAAATGACACACACTACCAGCTTATTCAGACACAGTTCTGCAGCAGCAGAAACGCAACCTTTTGATGCTGAAACACAAAAAATGCTCCATAGGGTGTCCTTGAATAGCAACCAGCCTATCTGGATAGCTTCTGCCCTGTGTTTTAAGTGCCGAGTTACTCATTGTAAACATTGCTGTATGCTATAGATTGTCCCATGGACTTGGATTAAAAAAGGCAAAGAATGCTAATAATTTCATACCTTCATTCAGAAGGTGAGCTTGATGCCCAGTCATAGAGATAACCTGAAGATTACACTTTTTGAGTATGTTTCAGTATGAGCTCTGAATAGGAACTAAGTAAAATGTTTGCAAAACGCTTCTACCACCACATGTTTAATCAAAAACTTTCATACTTTTTTATTGTTCAAACACCCTCAGATCATATGTTCAGTTCTTTTCTGCTTACTACTCGGGATGTGTGACTCAGACAATGATGTACATTTATGCCTTTTGGTAAAAATGTACTCCTGTACATGTATGATGGCTCCTCTCTTTTGTCCATGAAAAGACCATTAAATAGCACAGAGTTTGATACCTTTACAAGTGAACAGAGATCCATAGCAGGATCAGAATCCACTTGCTTAGCCTGTACTTAAGTTAAAGTCAAAGTCATTAGTTGTCACGCAGCTGTAAAATGTGTTCTTCACATTCGACTCATCCTCTGGGGCATGGGTCAGATACAGCTGCGCTTAAGGACCATTTGGTGGGTTAGCTTTCGCAATCTAACCCCTTAATCATGAATTTCAGTAATTCTACTGGTCTGAGGCAGACTCTCCCTCACTATAGGCTAAGGAGTTGAGTTGAATTTAGGTGAAATTTGCCTTAAGAGTAGTATGACTGTTAAGTCCCAAACTCAATCTTTGGACAATATTTAAATCTCAAACCCAAAGTGATTTTGCTTTAAATGTAAGTCACACAGAACATGTTGGAGAAATCCAGAAACTCTAAATCACTAGTTTGTTCAATGGAGGCAGTATGTGCTGTTTTCTTTTGAAAATCCTGAAGGTTTTTTGGTTTTTGGCTTTCCCTCTCCATCACTGTCTTCCTGTCTGCTCAGTCATGTTTGTGCTAAAATGTGATTCAGTGTGGACAGCAGATTAAAACAACCTGTGTGTCCATCTGTGGTGTTATGACCAAGCCAGTGCACCAAAGCTGTGTCCAATGTGTTTGAGGGCCACACAGGTTTCTGGGTGTCATGAATCTCTGTCCTTTAAGCTGTTTTGCCTCCATTTCATTATTTAACTGTTTGAGTTTGCATCAACCTCACTTTGGTTTCCCTCACGAGTCACAACAAGCATTGGAAGCATCTTTGCAAATTAAAGATACAACAACTCTCTGAAAGTCCTATAGAGATTGGGGAATAAATAAAGTTTCATTGAAACTCTTTGGCTGGAGAACTCACTTGTATCACCTGATGGATGAGACATCAGGGATCTTTGTCACCTTGGAAACAAACACAACATTCTCATTTGCTCATGTGATCTTTGGTGATTTGTAACCACGCCTCATCTTGCATATTGTTGTGCTGTCATTTCTTAAATGAATAATCAATCTATTTTCTGTCAATAACATATTCTACAATGATTTACCTTGGAAGGATTAGTGATATTAACCAAAGATAAAGAGAAAAACCCCTCCCTATTGGGTGTTGTTCCAACTGTAGCCAGTTTGCAACAACAGAGCGGCTACAATTATAACAGCCTATAAAGAAGTATCTAACTTTCTTTTCAAACAGGAAATGTTATCAAATGTTTTAACCTATATTACTGGTTATTTTACAACAAAAACTATCAGTTGATGTCAATTTACTTTGTTTCAGGTTTTTCCTAGACAGACTGTTGAAGGTTTTTCCAAGAGACGAAGGTTCATTCTGTCCTTCTTTTATCAGTCCATAGAAACAAACAAAGAAAACTCTCCAGATTCAGTGCTGTATTGTGGAAATAATGTGAAAAATCAGAGTCAGATTGTGTGTAGGAAAGTTTTCTTATTCCCAACAAATAAACTTTTTTTTTTCAAATTGAATATTATTTTTCTTATAGCACTGTCCTTAATTGTATTCCAAACTTTGGATAATTTAAATCTTATAATTTCGAAAAATATAAAAATTGTTCAATGTTTCAATTGGAACCATAAATCGCTATGTTTGTTCAAAATCCACACTACTCGGATACTATGATATGTAGAGCACATTTATTTATATATTATTACGTTATCATAGCAGTTTTTCCCAAACTTTTTATAACACATTTTCTGAAACATATGATTAATTTCACCCAAACACAATTTTCAAAATATAGGCTAAATATACAAAATACTTGATTCGTGAGGTCAAAAGGAAGACTCTGTCATCAAAACTAACAAACGCACAGTAAACATATACCATATGCAGCAAAACAGTTGACATAGTACACAAAATGGTTCATAGAGAATGGTTACACCCCCGGCCTGCAAAAAAGCTTAGGGAAAAAATGACCTTGTGTGCCGGATCCGACCTTGACAGGACACAATTGAAATGTCCTCACAACCCATGTCTATGGCCTGCAACTGGCTTTCCCTGTTAAACCTTTGAATCCCAAGCAGAAAAAAGAATCTTCAGTTGGGTTTAGGAATGAAGAATGTGGAAGGATAATGCATTGCGTGTTGGGAGTTTGTGTTTGATCCACTGTCTGATGAGCAGACGTTGGTGAAAATGAGAGTCGTCTTAGACAACAACATGTTGAATGTTCGCAGGTTTAAAGCCACAGCGAATCTGCTGAGTTGAGGTTTGACCTTTTGACTCATTTCCGTTATGGTCAGTCCATGTTCAAACACGAGGTTGATAACTATGGTCCACTTCTCGTTTGTTCTTTTTCAGGTCTTGGTCTTTGTCCGATGTGCCTTGCTCTGTAATTCATCTTTGAAAAGTCACTCAGTTGTTCCAGGACTTGTCATGGACACCCTCACCTGTGGTTGCACAGGTGCTTCTCGTTCTCCTAATTGGGTTCCTGTGTATTTAAGGATGTGCTCATCTCTAGTTCGGTGTCTCAGTGTCCTAGGCTTTGTATACACCCTCTTCATTTTGAGATTTAAACTCTTAACTAGACTCCTGGACCTTGTTGTTCTTTCTCCTGCTTTTGAGTTACCTCGTTTTCACTCCCCGAAAGGACTGTCCTTATGTTCACTGCAGTTGATTTGCAGCAAGTGTCTTCAGTTTCGACCGTTGTGTGGTAATGGTGATCGCTGTGTTGAAACAGAGTTTAAGTTTAGCCTCATTGTGTTACATTTTTGCATCTTGTGTGTTATGAATGCCAGATGAGTTTTAAAAGTGAGAATGTGTTGTGTTCTGCAACAAGTAGACTCAGAGTTTTGCGAATTGTGCATGAACTGTAAATTGTATTTTAGGTTTAGACCATGGTGTGATGTTTTAAAGAAAATAATTAAAGCAGTTACTCAGCTAGTTTAGAGAAGGACACTTACTGTTTTAGCAATTGAGAAAAACTGTAATGTAGAAGGGAAAATTCCTATAACTGTGTTCTGGCAACAAATAGAATGAAGATTATACTAAAAAAATAAAATAAAAGCACATTTGGACCATGACAGTTCAGTTGACTCTTGTGTGATTGGGTGCTTAGTTTGGTTTACTTTCATTTTCAGGGGGGTCCATACGATGTTTGGGCACAGTTTTGCCAAAAGTGACGATAGAATGTGAGGAAAAGCAAGTGTGAAAAAACTGAAAGTATGTTGTGTACATGTCACTAAGATAATGTTCTCTGAGCATGAATCCTGCCTGATTTCCTGAAAAAACCAATCCAAATCTACTCGGGATCCATTTCACAATTATTTCTGAAAGGAGTAGGAGGAAGCGAACTCTTAATCCCTCTCCTGTTTTGACTGAGGGAAATCAAGGATCACACCTCAGAGTTGTCCCATCATGTCATCAACACTGGTTTTTTCAAGATAACTAATATTTTTTGCTTATGTTCATTTCCGTGTGATAAGATCCAGTTGGTTGGCCTGCTTATCAGTCTGGATCTTGAAGAATGTACAAGTTTATTCTGTTTGTGCATGTGATTGAGAAGAGATTCTGTACTTGTAGTAAAACGTTTTGGTTACAGCTTTCAAAGATAGCACCACTGTTCCAGTTGGAACAATCGATGACCGGCGTTGACCCAACAATGTTATCGCATTTCTTCTTCTCACCTCCTCTGCACAGAAAGCTGCTCCACCAGAGTGGCGAGCTGTTGCTTATCTGCCCCCCAACCCCTCCTCCATCACCGCTGTAGCCATATTATCAAGCACGCGTCAACAGCGTACTGCCGTATGCGGGTTTCTTTTTGCCACTTCAGAGGACTGGCACGCTCAGTGAGGCATGTGACGTCAAAGGGGCGGGGCCTCCAATCAGATCAGCTTGCAGCACACTGCGTAGCATGAAAACACAGTCTGCTAAACAGCCGATCAGATAGAGCAACAAAGCTTCAAATAACCCACTCTCTGCCTCCCAAAAAATGTGTTTGTGTCTGAGCAGTTTATCGACGTGTCTATCAAACCTCACATGACAAAAACATGAAAAGAAGTTTCTGCCTTTTTTTGATGTTTGAACAGTGATAGTCAGTATTTTTCTTTTTATAATCCTCACGTGTTTTCGTATCATTTTCATTTTGTCTCCACGATCTGGTGGCAACGGTGAAAAAGTTCAAGTGGGTTCAACTTTAATCCATCCGATTCTTTGGAATGCAACGTAAACATTTCTTAATTTTCTTGTAACAAGTTGTGCTACACAGAATAAAATTTACTCTTATCCAAATAAAACGTGTTAAAGTCCCACTTGAATCTTTTTTTTTTTTTAATTTAATGTAAAATCTAGTGGTCTTTTGATGATGATTATGCCATTTTTAATAAAAATAAAATAAAAAGAAACCTGTTGTTTTCTAGGACATAGTTTCTGCAGAGCAGCAGTAGTTTTTAAGAAATTTGCCTCTAAGATCTGGGAGGAACATGTAAACGTTCTCCTGCTAACTTACAACCCCAAGCTAGCATTAGCAATGCAATAAAAAATGATGAACGACATCAGAGCTAATGAGCTGTATAGTTCAGCTCAGACAAGGAAAATAAAGACGTACATGGATCTATTTGTCTGCAAGTGGATGCAACAGAATGGACTGAGGCAGGAAGCTTGTGGCTTGCTAATAGTAGATTTTATGTGACAACAACAAGCTTTTGTAAACAACTTTTTTTTTTGTTTGGTCCCTTCACGATGATTTGAATAATTTATTCTCAGAAATGCAATTTAAGTTTAACCTACTTTTAGTCCATCATCAGAAAAATGTTAACATGAGAAACACAATTTGTATTGGAGTGGGTCTTTAAGAATTCCATGCAAATTTTGATATTTTTTAACCTTTTATCTACTCAAAATTGCTAGAAAATCCGAAACCCAACATCGTCACGTCTATCTTTAAAGTAACAGTCATAAAGTAAAAATGTCAGCTATAGGTTTGTTTACTACATGTCCACACTTAAAACATCATTGCCTGTACAGAAAAAAATCTTTCTCATCTTTGTTCACATTGTTTCCTGACTCTGTTGCTCGATAAACACTGCCCCACATGTTTCCAATGTTTCAGACACACCTGAATCAGCTCATCATCAACCTTTGCAGAAACCTCACACTGAGTCATTAAAGCCAGGTGTGTTTAATAAGGGTAGGATCGAGAACAGGCCGGACAGTGAGCCCTGAGGACCAGAATTGGGAAACACTGCTTCACAACATGTTTACCAGTGCTCTGAACTTTTCCTAAATCAGATGTAAACATGTTGAGGTAATCAACTCAGCTGGAATAAGGTCATCATAAGTAAAGTAGGTTGCCTTCTTTTATTCAGTTTTATTACATTATTTATAACGAGGAAGGAGAAGAAATGCTGACTGTATTTTCTGATGGTTTCATGACTTGTTTTTGTAAACTGTTTTTCGAAAAAAAGAAAAAAACTTGATCAACAACTGCAGTCTGTTTAAAGCCACATACACACAGGACATGTGATACGCGTTCACAATTCTCAGTGATAATAATATACGTCTATGGGGCCACACCATCAGTGCATGTCCTTTTATGCCCATAGCAGCCAATGATGCAGAGTTATTCCTTACAGCATGACTTGGTAAATTGTCATGCATGAAGATGATTTTGTTACAGAAATCACAGTACTTCTTTTTGTACTGAAGACATTTGTCAGTAAGGAACTCCACTTTTCAGAGATCATTTTTATACCTTCAGGGACCCTAAAGAGGCAGACCAGCTCTCTCCCCATGATTACAGCCCTAACACTGACTCCACCATCTCCGTGCTGATGTTGCAGCATTGTTGGGACATGGTGACAACCACCCACTAATGCATTTATCTGAACCATCCAGAGTCGCACGGCACTCATCAGTGAACCAGATTGTTTGAGAATTAGTCTTCATGTCTGTCTGGACCCGCTGCAGCCGTTTCTGCTTGTGAGTGCTGCAACCCTACACCTTGATGTTGGCAGAACTCCAGGGACACCAGAACTTCAAATATTTGCTTGCTGCTTTACAATGGTATTTTAGCAGCTGCTCTCTTAATCTGATGTATTTGTCTGTCAAAAAACTTCTTCATTCTGTCTTTATCTGCACAAACCCATGTGTGCTCTTAATCAGCCGCAAATCTCTTAATAGTACAATAACCCCGCTTAAGTTTTCATGAAATATCCAAGATTTTCATACATCAGTCAAGACATTTAACTATTTAACACTTTCAGTGGCAGAGAGATTTTTTTCTTCCCTATATTTCTTGAAAATGTTAGTCTGTTCAATAATGTGGAATGTTCTTCTTTAGTAGTTTTTCCTTTTATTGAACTCACCTGGCAAACTAATTATCACAGGTGTCTGAGATTTCCAAGATCCAAAAAGCCCTACAACACATAATCATCCAACAAAGAATTTGATCATTTTGACATTTAAATACAATTTGCATAATCATTTGGAACAGACTGCATTTAGAAACGACTTGGATTTCTAGATTCTCCTAGAAATAAAGTAACAGCTGATGACTTCAAAAACCATCAAATGCATTTTGTTTTTAGTTTTCAAAAACTGCCATATAGAAAAAAAGGATTGTTTCTAAGAGTGAACAAAAATTGCTGTTAGAAAAGAATTCATTGTTCAGAGCATGCTTCAGTATGTTGTGTCAGGGCAATGTGTGTTGACCCTTTGAGGATGCAGTTTTGTTAGGACACTGCTTTTTTTTTTTTCTTACTGTTTTGTTCTGAGCATTGTTTAGTCCAATTGTGGGGTGAACCCAACAGACTTGAAAGTCTTCAAAAGACACAGAATGAACATTTTGTGTGAGGATTCCCTGTATTGTCCCTCCTAGTTTAGTATTTCATTTTGTTTTCGGTTTCCGAAGTGAGTGGGTGGGGCGTGGGTTCAGTGTATGAATAGACTTGTAAGGAAATAGAAAACGAAGAAAGTGGTTCTGATAAAAGGCTAAAAGTAAGATATTGAAATACAGCCACTGACAAGAACAAGGCTTCTCTGGGTCACTTTTCCAGCAAAAATCTGTGTTTTTCTGTCAAGCTCTTGAATATTTATTCATCTTTTCATAAAGTAGCTCAGCAAAAAAGTATTAACTTCCAGAAAACAGTGGATGATCAGATGCAGCTGGTGCAGAGTGTGCCAAGTCCCCACATCAAGCCAGAGTTATCTAACATATTTCCACTTTGAAGCATCTCATGTTAAACTAATTTATTTTCCTCATCAATGAATCATTGCCTTGCAATTGGCTGTTATCAGTGTTTAATTTAGAACCACTAATGGAATCCTCTGCATGATGAAATCAGAATCCAAAGAATGTGCAGGTGAAAAGACCGCAATGTGTTTTTGCTAAATAAATGACAGTGCAGAATCGTTACAGACACCAGGTGCGTGAGAATGACTTCTACTTGATTTAATGGCCTATGCGCTTGGATCAGATAAGCCTTATCAGATCTGCGCTCGAGTCGTTCTGTATAAACATCCAAAATAATCTTAGAGTGCGTTTTCTGCACAGACTGCACACACTTGGTTTGTGCAGTCTGTGCGGTTGCGTGTTTATATAGGACTTCTCTGAGGAGGAGCTCAGGTCCGAACTCAAACGGTAAATCTGACCCGTCATTAATCCACAGGGCAACTGTGACTGACAGGCTCCAACATTTACCTGAGGCCCATCTCATAGGTGTGACCACACTCGGCTGCACTACACAGTCAAAGCTCAGTGTTCACCCCACACACTTCAAATCACAGCTTGAACAGTATTTGCTAATCCTGGAGTATTTGCACAGATTTTTTTTTTCACCCTAAAGGGCAAACATCCTTAAGCTTTTCACAAATATTATGCTGAGGATCAACCCAGCAGCCAGAAACAGGCTTGTTGAACTATTGAAAAATGTCACAAAACTTAATGTGATCTGTAACTGATAGGATTTTTTTGAGGGGGCCTGTAAACTTCACCGCCTACTTTGGAAAAAGTTCTACACCGATTTTCTCTGAAGGGATTTACATCCAACTCTGTGTTGAAAGATGTATACCAGTAATACACTTAACTAAATATAGATTAAAAGAAATGCAACTTAACCTAAGCTTGTGTTTCAGTGATACAGTTGTTTAAATGTGAGCTTTTTACTTAAATTTGATTCAGTTTTTAACAGTTTTTTATTTTGATTCAAGATACTTTTAGACAAATGTATTGTTTTGAATTCCATGGACTCAAAAGTGAGTCAGTCAGAGCGCTACAAAACAGTTACAGAGAACTCAAGATAACTAGAGAGTCTGGATCAGATTTACAGTTTATTAAATAATACTTAGTGATAATGTGGATGATGAGTCAGTTAAGTCAGATTAATGTGGCTCACATACGCCAGAATGGGAACAGGGGAAATGGTCATGTAAGGGTAAAGGTGACTTCCTGGAATATTGAAAATGAGGGATGTAGGAGGAGAAGCAGCTAACATTGTGTGAATCATGTGACTAGTGATAATCTGATAACTAAGACTGGTTGGTCAAAAAGGGAATGTCTGACAGAAACAATCCAGAAGCGTAATATAGATCTGTACAAATAAACCTTAGATATCTAATGGTAAACTCTTGTTCAGGGCTACCCAGTCCTGGTCCTCGAGGTTTACCAACTTGTCTGCTTTTCTATTCTCTCACCACTGCTTTCTGCAGATTAACTGACACAGATGTTTCCTCAGTCTGACTGACCTAACACACCTGATCCAGGTAATATCAGCAAATAGGATTAAGTAGAGCTGGAAAACAGTCAGGGTGGCATATCTCATGACCAAGATCGGGTAGCCCTAATTTATGTCCAAAGACGAAACAAAGGTCGCCAACACCAAATTCAGCAAGACATGAGAATCAAAAGCCAAACATGAACAAGGAGCTAAAGAAAACAAGTAAGGAAACAGATGAATATAAACATCTCAGAGCAGATGAGAGAAATAAGGCTGATGAAAAGAAGGGGGAATATGGCAAGTGCAGGGGATCAGAAAGTTGATTGGGGTCTGATTGCATAAAAGAACAAACGCATGAGATGATGTCCTAAATTGCTTGTGTTGGTCAAGCCCCTCACATTCAGCTCCTAAATTTGAAGCTATTTCTATGTGAGTTCCAAAAAGACCACTGGAGGCAGGTTTCAATACATTTTCTATTCACTTATATGATTAAAAAAAAATCTAAAGGACATCAATTAGTACATTTTTAAAACGTTGTCACTGGCTGTAGATCTATTCTTTGTCTTTTTTGAGTGTTTTTTTTTTTTTTTTTTTTGATTGGTAAGTGGGCAGACTGCTAGTACTGGTTTTTACTGGTATGTACTGAAGACATATAAACAACTCCCCTTTAGTGTGTTCTGTCCAAAAGAGAAGGTATGATTTGTTTGGCTGCAATTTTTTCATTTGAAGTTATTTTAACTTCAGACATGTTGGTTTAGTTTAGCACTTCTTATAAGAGAACGCACATTTCAAGGAAACAGTCTCTCCAGTCAGTTTCATAACTTGTTTTCTCTTTTCAACTTCCTCTATAGACTTAAAAAAAAAAACACTTAATCATTGGCCATTGCTTTAGGCGACATTGTGTGGGTGTAATGTGACTTTTGTCCCATTTCAAATGATGTTGCATGGGTTCTCTAGTACTGAACAAAGGGGCACACCTTCAAACCTATTCATTTTGCACTCATGTGCATGTGTCATTTGGAAAGTCTTTATGTTTCAATTTAATATGAACAAGTGCAGACAGATATTTCACCCTATTGCAGCAATAAGATTGATAGGATTTTATTAATCCTACACTAGATGAATTGCTAACATTTTTAGATTTCATGACTTTACAATTTTCCACTTATTACATCGTTGTTATTTAATATCGTAATCTGAATAACATTTTTTTTTGTCATTTCTTATTTTTTTCTGTAATGCCAGCCTCATTGCAGCAAGAATAAGTGAGAAATGTGTGCTAACAATGATCCTGAAACATTGATTGTACAGTAGATCATATAAATATTTTCTTTGCATTTCTTAGAATGTTAAAGAATTAATATTTTTCTTTGTCTTTAATTGTTCAATAAAGACCTTATCTTATCTTAGTTAAAAATAATTATTTTTTAAATGTTCAATTTAACATTCAGCTCAACCTTTTTGAGTAACATTCACTTTTTGAACTCTGTTTCATCATTTCAACTCATGGGTTGAATAACAGAATTCACACCCTCTGCAGTGACGTTTTTACACACAAAAGCATTGCCACTTCTTATTGAATTTCCTACTCATTATGTATGCAGGCTCAGGCTGTTATGCAGAGCCAGACATTCCTCCTTTCTTGTGACGGACAGAAGTGAGGATAGAGACAGAATCACAACGTGACGCACCGTCCTGTGACGTTACTGGATTTTCTGGTTCAGATTCAGTTATTGTATTAGTAGCAGAACATTCTCCAAAGTCAAAGTCTTATTGAAGAGCATTTGGTAAAAAAATTCTGAATGCTTGAGTGCACATCAAATTTTAGAGCTTTTCTTAGCACTTTAATTTAAATATCAAAGGAAAAATAAGAAATTTTGTACAATTCAAGTAAGTATTTACACCTTTATAAATTTTTTATGTATTTTTAAATATATTTTTTGTGTTTATTCTCCAAAAATCAGCAACACACCATAAGAGTTGCATAAGTTGTAGAACTACCTGAACTGCAGCGACTACTTTAGTGTTATAGGCTAGTTCACTGGTTTTCAGAGGCCCCATGGGTGCTTTTATTTACGCCTTTCACTTTGAAAATACTTAATTAAGAGTAGAACAGCTGCTTTTTCTAAAGAAGTGTTTACATCCATAATCTTTGAATGGCCAATGTTGAAACCCCACAATTAAACAACTTTAATATATTTCTTTGGTTCTTATGCAATAAAATGCATCTTCTCAAATTAATTTAACTGCAATGGGATTAACAGGTCAACATAATGAATTTGAATCAGGATTAGAATATGTAGTCCTGCCAGTCATACCTTTAGATATATGATAACAACGATTGTGTTTCTTCTTTTGCATGTATGCCAATTTAAACCGGACATAGTTTTGAACATCTAACTTTCAATGCAGTTTGTGTTTTTGTGACCAAAAGGAGGATCATCACTTTAGGATTAAAGTGAGAAAAATGTACAAAAGTATTTCAAACTTTGGTGCAACCTGAAATGGGAGAGCCTGATCAAATAATAGTAGTCATTAAACCAAAATGTGAATTTGGCCATTCATTTTTTTTTTAAAGCTTTTTATTTACTTTTCTCAAAGACATTTACTTTGCTTGTAATTCAGAAATTTTCACCATATAGACCAGAGGAATGTTCCACAGAGAGGTGGAAGTGTAAACCTTTAGGTTCATTTTAAAATATCTCAAATTATTAGAGAAAAAATCAGAAAAAACTAAATTAAAAAACTAGCCAATTTTAACATGAATACGTTTTAGAGTTGTGAATAGCCCAGGTATTAAACAAGGATTACATTTTTTCATTTATTTGTTAAAACACACAGCTTTTGTCATCACAGAAAGTTAAAATGAAGAATGTAAACCTTATTTAAGACGTACTTTAAGCAAAAAACTTTTAAAATCCTTTTCTCAACATTGGTAACTCAGCTATCTGCATTTTTTGAAAAACAATTACGATTAATATAAATTGTTCATAGATTGTCCAATACTCTTCCTAGCTCTTATATTTCCTTAACTTCTTGATGCCTGAATGTACTATATTTCCAGCTTTGATAAAAGAAAAATCACTCATATTTTGCTTTCAAGTAGATGCTAAATTAAGGTTATTTTGAAGTCGAAGTGGTATGATGTGTTTTGAGCATCAGTAGGCATTAAGGGGATTTAAATGAAAGGCAGAACACTCATATATGCATAACATTAGATAAATGGATTATTCTTTCTTCGGTTCACTGTACCATGCGTTTGTCTCTCCTTGTTGAGGACTGTCCGTTTATTCATTCAGGAATGCAAAGATGTGTTGTCCACAGAGGAGTGCATGGGAAACGCAGCAGGACTTCTGCTGTGTCACTCTGCAAAGCAAGTGAGGGGAAACCTTGGGAGGGGGAAGTGGGGGGCAAAGCTGTCATAACAAACTCCATCCATTTAAAGAGAACAGAAACTGTTGAATAAACTTCAGACTTCTTTTTTTTTTTTTTTGAAGAGCATCAGGAGCAAATTGGATTTTGATGTCATATTTTGTTTCCATGGTGACTGTTTTTGTCTAGAGGAACAATGTTTTTTTAATCTTTTCTGAACAGAAAAGATACAGAGTCCAGCAATAATTATAAGTTGTAGCATAAAAAGAATAAATTCACTAATAAATTTTCCGTTTTCTGAATTTGTTGTATGACACACAGGTCATCAGAGACGTTCTACACCTGAAAGCTGTGGCAGTGTTGTGTAATGGTGTCACCAGAGGAAAGTGCAACCAAGACTAGAGTTTCAGGTAGATTTATTTATCAGTGTTCAAGTCTGAAATTTAATAAGAGGGTGGGGAGGTCAAAATTGGGCAGAGAGCCGGATGCCTCCTTCCCATGGGACCATTTGGTAATGCAATGATCCGACAACAACGGCAGCACTGCTTTTCTTCAGCTCCACATAACAACCTGCTCGAGTCTGGTTGCAATCGCCTTCTCACAAAGAAATTTCTGTTTTTGTTTTAGCTTAAATATTAAATCAATTAAGCAAAATAAGATACCAGAAGAGGTAAGTACCATGGAGCATCACAGATTGAATGGTGAAGTTTGTTCACCTCTTCAACCAGAAGTTATTTGGCTTTGGAAAATCTTGAGACAGACAATATTTCTTAAAGCTATTGACCACAATCATTGAAAAAGTTCAGCCATTGCTCAATTCAGTGATGTCCCGTGAGACCTACCTTTTACCTTACCTTTTTTGTTTCATTTTTGACATTTCACATTCATTTTAGGAAATTCATTTTGATTTTTGGTATGTTTTAAATGTAGGTGTTGGTTTCTGGAATTTTGTTTAGATTTTTAAAATATAATGTTGCGTTTTCAAAATTGTGCTTTGATCTTTATTGTATTGACAGATTTTTTGGTGTGATTCTCTCTTTAGAGACACCATATCCAGAGAAGCATTGGGAAACAAAATGTTGTTTTAACTAAAACTATGGTTTTAATATCAACAACAATACATAGACAGATGGCTGTATGGATGGATGCACAGACAGAGATATAGATAAAAAATGATCAGTTCAGAAAACTTTCACATTTTTTTCCAAGTACTGCAGTCTTTTTTTATTTTTTTTTTTGCATGTTTAGATAATAGTCAGACCAACACGGAGACAGAACAAACAAGTTGTTCTTGCAGGGATCACTAAGGGTCATTGTCAGAACAAAGGTCAGGAGTCATTTTGAGGGAGACGAAAAAAGTCATGTCACTGTCATGGTAATTGTAATTGATGGTAAGAATCTGTAAATGCCCTTCAAACTTGACTATAGATCCATGAAAAATGAGCTGATTTAACTCTGAGATTGAGGTTAAACAACCACACCTTTCTACCTTCTTTGGTTCATTGGTTCTTTAGAACCATTGACTGAATTAATAATAATAAATGAAACAGGAGAGCAAGAGTCTGAGCTAAAATTTATCCAAGAATTCAAGTTCATGTGCCAGAAATGTCATTTGTCTAATTTGAACCTCAATTAAATTTGATTTCTTTGTTTATTAATTTATCAGAACAGCATACAAGTACATTGAGCTTAAAAAGCAAAGATGCTTGAACCAGATTGTAGCTCAATAGCTAATTTCCATCTGTAGTCCTTTACAAAACAATAAATGATGCCTAAAGTTTTCTTTTATCACATGTTTTTAAAAATCTATTTATACTGATCAAAATAAAATCAGCATTGTGGGACACAATCAAGATGACCTTTGTGTCTTTCAGTTTCATTATTGCTTCAATAAAGTACAATAATAAATCTTTTTTTGTTTGTTTAAGTGGTTGTTTTCCTAACAGCAAAATCAATTTTCAGCACACTTGTTGCTTAATAATTTGTATTTATTTGGTGCTAGACATGGAGGATCAAATATCTGATGAAAAAAATTATTGGAACTAGACATCTTCCTCCCGTCTCTTTGCTGTAGGTGTGGATGTGTGTCACATCATGAGGGGCAGAAATTGTCTCTCTTTTCCTCACATTCCTCCAAAGAGTCAAACATGGGAGTGGAGGCGAGGGAGGCTAAATAGCACAGGTGAGAACACCTGTAGTGTGTGATTATGCACATAAGCCATTTTCCCAAACATTCACACACTAACTAATTCTACCCCAATACAAGACCAGTGTTGCACAATCTGTGTTCAAACAAAGCTCAGAAACATTCAGTTCTTAAAAACTTGAACACTTGTCAACTCCTACAAGGCACTCCCATCACTTTTCTTCTGCTTTTAGAATACTTGTCAGGCGTGAGAATTTCTCTTTGTGTGTCTGCAGAAAACTCAGAGTTCCAAAAACATTTCTTTTTTGTTAAACATTCTTTAGTATTTCTACAACTTTTAATGTACTTTTCTGAAATGATCATGTTCAAAGATGTATAAGTTCTGTTGTATATATAGTTTAATGCTATGAAAATTGGTCACTGGAACCACAAAAGAGCCCAATCCAGTGCCTTTTAGGGTTTCAAGTCCGGGTGGATGCAGAGTCATGAAGAGCATCAAAGAAACCTAAATAGGAACCACAAACAGAACTTTATAGTGGATTGTTGTGGCCTGGGTAAAGAATAATGTGCTCTCGCCACTTGTGCTCTTGACCTACCTAAAATAAAAACTTCGAAAGTAGGGATGATATACTGTATTATTGCGTCAATCACAATTAACTAATAACAGAAAGCTTTTTATACCGTTAATCTCAATTTAAATCTACAACTATTATTTATCATAATGCCAGATGAGGTGTTAGTGATCAGTAATTAAATGACAAGGCGAAGGCCTGATCGTGTTGGATGGATACTTTAGTGAGGTCTATTAATTTCTGATAATTAACAGAAATTGACACCTAACTGACAGCTTGAAGGGCATTACTCCACTCATATGGTGGTCACTTCTGAAAGAAAAAAATGTAAAATTAATTTTTAGTTCACCTCTCGCCTCTTGATTTTGACCAGATGACAATGCAAAAGTTTGTTTTAAATGAAACAAAGTCAAGTCCAACATTTTTCTCCAATGTTTCACCTCCTCTTTCAAACGTTCTCTTCTCTATTGCTCTTCTGCTGCATCCCAGTGTTAAATAATCCAATTCACCAAACACGTTAAAGGGAAACTATAAAATTACTCATCTTTTCTACTGTTTTACTGCTGTGATAAACAAAAAATGAAGAAGTTTAACGTACATATTGTTTAGATCGTTTGATAAAGCGCGCCTACTGCTTTGTTATGCGTATTTCCTTCTCAACCTGATGTCCTTTTCGTCTTTTCTTTTTCTTTTCTTAATTGTTCGAGGTTGAAAAAAAAATCTCCCTTGGAGGTGTAAAAGTAAAGGTTGGAAGTTTGTTATAGTAAATAAAATTATAAAGCCACTTTTTTCTGTGCATTTAGACATTTCACTGTATCACAAATGTCACAATGTCAATCAAATCTGAATTGGGCGTTAACAAAAAAATGTGAAACTGCTCACAGAAGATTTTTTTTTTTATCAAACTTAATCACTAGAGATTCTCTGAAGTCATCAAATTTTGAACAATTAGAAACTCTTAAGATTGTTTTACGGTTTTGACTCAACTGTCAAATTCATCCATTTTATTTTTTTCATTATTATTTCAGGCCAAAATATGTCTGCCGATTTGACTTGTTTTTGGACTTTTTGACCTTGATCTTAGTTTTTCTTCGTAGTTGAGTTTTAGAATGTGGAGGAAATGTGTAGAGATGGAGAAGAGTTCAGTTCAGTACAGAGAATTGTTTTGGCACTAACCAGAACTGATCATTCCAAGCACTTCCCAGTCATGAGGATCTGGAATTTTATTTTGTCCATTTTGTTTTGGTGATGTTTAATGTTGAAATTTAGATATTTTCAGGACTTCATTGTCAGAGCTTTGCTTGTTCAATTTTGAAATGACAAATCGTGTAAAGCATTTTACTGTGACTAAACCTATTTGGGTGCACATTCACTAATTGATGAGAGAGTGAATATGCTGCTTCACCGAACTTCATTGGGTTGTGTCTCTCAGTTGCACACGTCAACATGAAAACTGTACCTAATAGTAGCCAGGAGTCCAACTATCAAACCTACAGCCCGGAGACGACTGATCTAACTCCGAGCCAGAGCCCATTGTTTTTCCTAATGTTATATTTTGACATTCTTATCTGGGAATCATCTGAGTCTAATTCTTGATATCGTCCTCTCGGGGTTCCTTATGCCACCCACTAGTCAGGACGTTTAAAGGCACAGATGCCTTAAGGTGCAGTATGTTGTGTATTCAAAGCTCATTTGTTCTTTTACAAGTTACATCCGGTATGTCAGAAGCGAGCAATTTTCTTTATTTCCTCTAGAAATTATGAGCTCAACCAAATGAGTCCACATAAAGCTCAGGTGTCAAACTTCTGGCCTGGAGGGCTGGTGTCCCACATGTTTTCATACCAACCGGCCATTGTAGCTTCAAACACACCTGATCTAGGTAAAGCTGCAGGTAGGTCCAGGTGCGTAAAAACCACCAGAATGTCATCCCCTGAGGTGTGGAGTCTGATACCTTAAGAGTCCCCCTCCAATGAAAATCATGTTTTTTGAGTTTTTTAACGTGTATTTGTGGCATTTTTGCTTTAAAAGAGAAAAAAAATAAGAAATCAATTCATGTTTGCAGTATTTATCCTTTACAGTCGCCGTCAATCAAAGTCCCAGAGAAAAACTCAGTTTGAATTCCTGGAACTTTCATATGTCCTGAAACTTTGATACGTCACAGTAGCTAGCTAACTCGGATGTAGCTGTAGGGGCCGGAGAAGATAATACAACGTCACACTTCCGTGCTGTAAAGGATTGTAATTCAATGAAAGGCATACTGATTTTAGTGTCTAAGAGGGGATTTTTTTTGTTCAAGTTGGCCTCACGTATTTAAAAGCAGCAGCGGCAGCAGTAGCGGCACTCCATCGGCAGCTCGAGCGCCGCTACTGCCACTGCAGCACCGGCGGCTCCGCTCAGGATACACCGCGTGGTTTAACCGAACACCGCAACCGTTCTCCTGAATGTAACCCTCCGTCTGCATCTAAAAACATCACCACTGCACGCATTTACAAACTGACCCTCTCTGTATTCTGACATTTCATTTGATTTCTTGTTCAAGTGAATTCAACAATCAACATGTGCTAGCATGAAATCAGTTATGAACCCCAGCTAGTGCTGCTGGTGCAATGCAGCCTAAATGATCCTGTTTTATTTTATTTTTATTTTTTCACATGGCCTTTTTAAAGTGTGTGTCTCGCTAGCATGTCTGGGGGGGATAAGGGGCTCACACACAGCTCAGCCCCATAAGCCACGCCCACAAAGAGGGATTTTTTTTGGAAACAAAGGCTTCAGATCAACAGGAAAATGGCTTTTTAAGACATTTAGGATGTGGAATCTTTGTTAAAAAACGTCACAGTGACTAATTAAAACCCACTTGGAACATTTAAAGAAAATTTTGTAAAAATTGTTGTAGGGTGACTTTAAAGATAGAGCTTATTTTTTTACTAGAATAAGGCTTTTTGGTTCTTGAATTCTAAATACTGATTAAAATTTCCTTCCTGATTTTACTTCATGCATAGATGATGTGGCGCTGATGTTATTCCCACACATTGTGCTGCATTGAGGATTTTAAGGGCATCCAAGGCTAAATGTCTAACCCTAATTCTTCTTCCCCTCTTCTGGGTCCATACAGATAAAAATAAAGCACATATTTATAAAATTATGTGCGAACAGTCACTTAAAAGTTATAAAAAGTACAATAATAATAAAAGCACGGTTCTCCTTGAGATCACCTTGGTATACTTTGTTTACAACGACACAAAGAGACACGGAGCTCCGGTCCGGCTGCTCGGATGGAGAAGTGGTTCTCTGGAGTTCGGAAACTTGTTTGAGGGGAGCTGCTCCCTAATGCCTCCGCCAGAGCATGCACCGTCTATGCATGACATAAAAGCCAGCGTAGTAATGACCCACAATCACAATAAGTGTTTACACACACCACAATCGGAATAACAATCTGCATAACCCACCCATCTCAATCGGAAGGAAGCTTTGATTCGAATGAGTCTGATCGGTTCAAGGTATTCTGAATGGCATGTTTACATGAAGATTTTTTATTCTGATCAGGATTTTAACCTGGTTACTTGAGTCCATGTGAACGCAGTCAGTGAGTGTATTTTAAGCCTTTTATCATGAGTTCATTTTCCGAACATAAGAAGTTATAGCAGTTATTGCAATGTCTTTTTCAACAGTTAAATCAAATTATTCCAGACTGTTTGATCCCACATTATGTTTACTATTACATTATTTACCATTGTCAAAATGTTCCCTCTGTTTACCAATGGGAGTTTTGATGGGTAGTGTGGATATTTGGAGATGCAATGAAAAAATGTAACAAACAGGAACTCACTCACATGTACTTCATTAGTGAATCACGCTCATCAGTAAGCATGATCAAGGAGAAGACTTTTTAGAACTCTCCAGAAAAATAGTTTTGTTTATTGCATGGTCATGTTCCAGTCAATTACACTTAATACATGCCTGCACATGCCTCACTGTACCCATGAGGAGGGTTGGGGGGGCACCTTGAAGGAAAGAGACAAGCAAAGAATGTCAACAAATTCAAACAAACATGTGCACCTCTTTCAAACTGTTGCTGGCTCTTCTCCTCACTCAACCTGTTTTCACTGAGAGGTGACCCGAGATGAAGACCTCCCACTGAGAGCTTCTCCTCTCCATTGATGTAAACTCCCCTCTTGTCGTCATTCTTTTTCGTTTTTTCCAAAATACCGTACAGTGGACGCCTCATTTCCTCGTAGGTAGCATTGACGTTCGCAGGGATGGGCTAAATTCATCTACAGTCAAAGGCTTTCGCTCGCATTGTAATCTTAAAGCTGATAAAAGAAGCCTCAAAAGATGAAAATAGAAAATATGTAACACAATCCTGGAGGAAAGCACCCACTGTGACTGTGCGGTGAGACCCTTACAGGCTGTTGGAAGAAAGTTTCTTTTATACTGGGTGGTTGTTGGTTCAAATTGTTTGATTAGTCAAACCAAAGACAAATGGGATCCAGGGATACGTTAGATTGGAGAAAAAAAACAGCTAAAGGTGGCAGGAATTGTTGTTTCTCCGGTGTCAAAAATTAGACACATGCTCTAAATGCTCTATGTAGTTATGCTTCAAAGATGATAAAAGAAAAAAACATTAAAAAAATACAAAAACTGATCTCTTTTTTTGACTCAAATCAAGAAGTTTGTTAATGAAAGTTCTGTTAAGACACCTGTGATTTTAAGCATGCAGGTACAATCACTCAGTCCAACAAAGTCATAACACTGTCATTACACCTCGGGGTCTCCGAAACTTGACCTTGAACTTGAAATTCTGCCAATAAGTTAAAACTTGGAGGTCATTAGTTCAAATCCATGGTTCTGGTCAAACCAAAGACTGTTAAAATGCTGCTTGACCCTTACCAGTAAGAGGGATGATTGTGGCAGTAAAACCACCAAATGGTTCCTGAGTGCAGCTGTGACTTTGAGCCACCACCTCCTTCCTGAAAGATGGGTCAAATGCAGGTAACAAACTACACACTCAGGTATAGTTTTACAAAAAAACATCCTAAATAAAGAGCATCTTAAAAAAATGTATATGTATAAAATGAATGCATGGGCTTAAAGGGCTAACTTAAAAGACCTATACCATACTTTTCTGAAGTCTTTCAGAGTAAGCTATATCCACGCTAAAGAACTAATTTATCAAATATTAGCTATTTTTGTCAGTTTTTTTCTTCCATAGAAGTAAGATGCCTCAATCTCTGAGACACCTCTGAGGCGCCGTCTGTCGCTCCTTGTGGGTGCCGCCCATTTCATGACGTCATCCTTGAGCCAACTTTAGCATCGTGTCTGCATTTTGCGCACACAAAAGCAAACAACCGCTGGACTTTTTCAAAGATGACTGTGCGTTGAATATCTGCCTTTAGTAGCCCTGGCCATCGTTACACTCGTTGCTAACAGTTGAGCTAGCAGCTGAGCATCACTAGCTTCTCTAAGATATTGGGTGTTTGTGTTAGCCTAAGTTCTGTCAGTGAAAACTCTTCCTGAAAGGATCTGATCTCATTTTGTTATCAGTTCATGAGAACCTGCTCATATTTGTGAGTTGGGAAGGGCTGGTGCTCAGGGCGCAGGGTTTTAGAGGAAGGATCAGAAATGCATGAGCAGCTCAATGTACTGCTTTGGGGTTGTACATTATAACACACTTAAAAGCTCAGAAAGTTGATTTTGCATTGTATAGGGCCTTTAAGATGAATTTTTTGATGGAACTAGCACTTCCACTAAAACCAAATGTTTTTGGTAATCTCAGACGTTGCTTTTTTCCTAATTTCTGCTTGAGGCTTCATTTATCCGAAGCATTCATAACATCTATAAATGTTCCTATTATAGGACTTCCTGCAAAAACTACTTAAACTACTCAAATTTTACCACACCAAACTTGTACACTTGGATTATGCTTGTAAGAATGGAAAAAGGGTCTCATCCAAATGGCTGACAGAAAGCTAGAACATTGGAATGGTCCAGAGTGTTTTAGTGTCTGAAAAGGCTGGGGTTCCTCTTTAAATCCTGAATAAAAATCTGACAAAGATCCATCAGTGTGTTACATTTTTCAACATATGTTTGACGAGCTAACTAAAAACCAGGATTTTCCCCCTTTTTTTAATCTTTCCATAATCTGAATGCTTTTACCATCACTTCATTTAATGGCTGACTTTAGACTTGGTGACGTAAGCCTTGAATGGAGCTGATCTTCCACACAAATTATGATTCTCCCACCACAGTTATTTTAATAACATTAATCCCAATGGTAGTTGAGTTTTTTAGTTGTGGAATCAGCAGATTATTTACATCCTATTAATCTTGACTTTCTTTTGTGAATTTATTTGGTGTTTCGCTTGGGGAACACCAACAGAAGAGGGATAATTTTACTGAGTTTGTCAAAATAACTTATTTACTTTACAAATTGTTCATTGAACTTACATTGAGTTGAACAAATGTGCCAACTAAAATGGTGTAAATTATTTATTTTTCTGGTGATGAGGTGTGTTAGACTAACATGGATCATGAAACATTAAAATTAATGGACACTTTAAACAGATTGACTTAAAAATTGCTGGATCAATCGTGTTAGGATAAAAGTGTTTGTTAAACTATCAACCAGCTTCTTCAGTCAACTAGCTCTTCATCAGTAGAAAACAGACTGTTAAAAAGGTTGTAATCTCAGTAAACAGTCTTTTTTTAAACTGATAGTGTAAAAGAAGAAGTTTATGCTCTTGTGGGATCCTTTCTAAGCTGCACACTGTCTTTCCATATTTAAGGGAAAGCAAAAGACCCAGAGAAGCACACGGCAGCACCTTTGGAGTGACTCAACTCCGTACAGATTACCTCTCATCTCTGTCAATAGGAGGTTTTTGCTCTTGTTTTCAGGGCCACATTTGGGGCTTTTAAGTAAACTAATCTTTGAGCAAATACCGCAGGCTGTTTCTGATGTCGGCACATAATAGAAGGTCTTAATATATCTGAATAAGAGCAAACAGACTCGACAACAAGCTCACCAGAAGTTTGGGATCAAAGCTTTCGGGGCACAAAGGCAGAGATTTAGCATGTTAGAGCGATCGTCACTCTTTCACAGCCAACCATTGTCTCTGTGTTTCTATCCTCAAGTTCTCTGGAATCCTGCTCGGTGCAAAAACGCTTATTGTTATCCGTGGGTTTTACCGCCGCAAACCATGTTCTTTAACATTTCCTCTCAGCCTTTCAGGCCCTTTTTCTTTTCAAGACAAGATTTAAATGAAAAAGAAGTGGGGAACATCAAACAGGATTCATGTTTTCTTTTTTTTTTTTTTCGCTGCTGGGTTTTTGTTGGAAGGCTTGACCGGGGTGTAGTGAACCCATGCAGCTTGCAAACACCTCCATTCTGTGGTCGTGTTTTAAGTGGTTGATGGGCCCGGCTGGCCTGTATGCCGGGCGTGTTCCAGGTGTATTTGTTCAAGATGCAGAGTTTCATGTAGACAGGAGCATCTTCTCTCCTATTCTCAGCTCCCTTTAAACCCTAAAAAAAACTGTTTGATGATTTTACCATTGACGATCCCTGCACATAATCAAACATCCTCATGCAAATCCTGGAATTGCGTAACACTGCATGCATTATCATTTTTGCTGCTATGGCAGCAGCCCTGGAGTTATTACCTCCCACATTTGCACTTACGCAAAACCACTGATGAGAGGTCCAATCTTCATGAGCCCTGCGGTTAATTTAATGGTGTTAAATCATTAGAGATTGATTCTCATCCCTTTCATCTCTTCATATCTGATAACTGCCTACTCTCTTGATTGCCGGTTCATCCACAGTATCGACAGAAGTCTTAACTCTCTCACCTAAACCATGGTGTTGTTTTGTTCACACACCTGTTGAAAGTAGGCTGGGCGAACAAGAATTTTTTGTTTTTAGAGAAGGAATCTAAAAAAAATAACCGGAATCAAGATCAGTTTTTGACACAATCAGTTTTCATTTTTTTTTGTATTCTATTTTACTTAAACAGAAGTTCTCCATTTGGTGACAGTTTAGAGAGCATTTAGCACAGGATATGAACTAATGAGGAGTCAAAATGTAAAAAACTTTCAAACCAATTTGAATTTTTCACAAACGAGTCTTAATTTAGAGAAAACTGAGCCATTTTATATCAAACTCTTTTAAAGCATGGCTGTTTTGCAGTACTATAATGATCTGGGCCTCACAGCGGTATTACACACTTCATATTGTTATTAGGGATGTGTACAGGCAAGAGCCTGGATTTGCGATACATATCTTGATATGTTTTTCGCGAAACGATATATATCACAAGACAGAACAGTGTGTCACTTTATTTCTGTTATGAGTCAGAAAAAAACTCTACCTGAATATTAATGTCTTTCATTTTAGTAAAATGATAAAGTTCATTTTGTTAAATGACATTGAGCACTGTAACTTTATACCGATCCTGGCAGTAACGTGGCACAGAGTTTTGGTTTGGTACCCATCCCAAGTAAAAACAAGTAGTGAATGTCTCATAACAACAAAAACTGCGAGGCAGACTGATTATTTAACAGAAGCTGGTTCTTGTGAGATTTTGTTGTTTTGTCGCGATGCAGAGCTGCTTAAAGAGGCTTACCCCGGGCTCACACCACTAGCGTTACGGCTCCGATGCGAGCGCCGCGGTCTTTACGTAACTTTAAAAGTGTGAGAGGAAATCCCACTGCAGGCGCCTTTGCATCGATGCGAATCCATCTCGTTTGGTTCAAATTTCGCCGGATGATGCAGCTGAACTAGACTTTGAGCACTATATCTCCATTCCCCAACCACCCTAATCATTCACTCTTCATCAGATTTCTTAGTTGCATTATTTTAAAAACTAAATTAATTTAAAAAGTGAATATCATGACGTACATTATTCATTTTTCTATTTAAAAAGGTTAAATAAATAAAGTTTGGCATAAGGTTTCTAACCCAGCAGGAATTGCTTAAATGAACCTTCATGAAGCGTACCCCATAAACCTGTCATCACTCTCCATCCAGTGTAAAACTAATGGATTACGTCCATAATTTCATAGAAGATAAATGTTGGGATTTTTTTTTTTTCTTGGGCACACCTTGTTTATCTGTCTTCCATATCAAACCTCAGCATTTCAGAGCCATTGTGCCACCACCTGCATGTCTTTAACCACGCTGCTTTCACCAGAGTTTGGCAGAGCTGATGATCCTGCTGGCTCATGAAAACGTTGTTTTTCTGGGGTCAAGTCAAGGATGCAGGTTAGAGCAGGATGAGGCTGTCGCGACATGCCAGTGGAGGTCATGAACCGCAACTGAAATATTTTGGTTTGTTTCACGAGCTTGTTTTTAATGTCAGTGCGGATGCCCTGTTATTCCTGGTTGTTAGACAACACACTGCTCCCACAACAGAAACCTGAAGACCTTTTGAACTCCTTCAAAGATGGCACAACGCCCTCAGGCAGTGGGATTGACATTGTTTCATTGGCCTGGAAATTTAAGGGTCAAATAATACTCTTACTTACTGTAAGGGTCATATGACTTGTTTCAACTAATTTGCCTAAATTGATAAACTATTTTTAACAAACAATACTCTTACTTACTGTAAGGGTCAAATATGACCCGTTGTTACAGTAGTAAAAATATGATAAATAACATTATTTTGCCTTAAATTGATGAACAATTTCTATAAAGAAAATAATTTTCTGTAAAAGGTGAAAATGTGTCTAAATTTTATGACTCTAAGATCCACTCCGATCATTATTTGATCTATTTTAAAAGGTTTCCCAGTGGTTTTTCAATTATAATGATGCATTTTTTTTCCCCAAAATCCAAAAACCTGTTGTTTTCTAGGATGTAGTTGGATTAAGTCCGCCCCCATTTTCCATCATCCATCTGTTTACTACCTTGCAGCCCCTCACAACTGCAACAATACAAATCAGTGCAACAAAACCAGCGAGCAATATTGGAGCTATCCAGGCTTAGACAGATGTCAGCTCAGATGAGAAACGAAGGCATACATGGATCCAGTCGTTTACTAGGGGGATGCGTCTGAATGGAGCGGAGCAGGAAGCTTGTGGCCCGCCCAGCCAGTATTCTACGCAACAAATACAATCTTTTTCAACCAGCATTTTTCTTATCCTACTAATTCATGGCAATTTTTATAAATAAATACTCAGAATTGCAATTTTGAGCTTAATTTTCTGTCCTCCATCATTAGAATTATGTCACAAACACAAGTTAAAACTTCAAAAAACATCATTTTCATCATCAATTGTAAATATAGATACCAAGGCAAAAAATTCTGAATATGTATGTCTTTATATACTTGAAGTACTACACACTACATTTTGTGCACACAGGAACATTACACATAGATCAACAGCTGAACTTTTAAAGAGCCAATAATGAGTTAGCAGACTTTTGCTGTTAGTTGATCTCATCAAAAACAGCAGCACAGGCGATCAATACCAACTGAGAGCTTTTACGTTATGACAGTTCTTGTGTTTTTGGATTTTTTTTTTTTTTTTTTTTTCAGTCAACAGCCGTCTCGTGAGAAGTGTTTTTTGTGCCATGGCCAGCAAAAGACTGCAGTTGTAAAGAATAGGAGCGGAAAGATGAAATTCAGTCATGATTTGTGGTTGCTGTTCTGATCCAGTCGATTTTGGTTCATTTTGAATGATATTATTCACTGATCTATAATGGATTCAGGACATCTTTAGCCAAAACGTCAACCTGTGTGACTCAGAGATAAGTACCCGGTAGAAAACAATACAGATGATTTTTCCCGATTCCTTGTTTTTCTTCAAGATAATCAAGTGTAAATTTGTGTACTGTACAGACAAATAAGTAAAAAATTAATGCCAAATCATTTCACATTTAAATTTCATAAATTTCTCCCCACTGTTGTTTTTCCACATGTATGGTCATCTTTACAAAATTCCAAATGTTTCCCCACACTGGACTGTAATGATGGTTGATCATTTTTTGATGCCATCTTATGTGTGTTGTTTGTTGTGATACATTTTATACTTTATAGCAAATAAACCTACTTTGTTTCAATCCAAATGGTATTTTACGAGATCGATTTATTTCATAAATTTTTTTTTTTGTCAATTTGATTCGATTAACAGCTTGCCTAAGACAGAGTTGTCATAGGCATAGAAATTAATTACTAAATTAATGGATGAATTGTTACACCCAGAAAACAGACAATAAAATAGGAATACATTCATTAATTGTGAATGAAATTAGATATTTCCTTATTATCAAGCCAGAAATTATATTAAAAATCCTATCCAATTTTTTTAAAATACAGAACTGATTGATCATGTCAAACAAATAACCAATGCTTTTTAGTTAAAACGAGAGGTTAAAAAATAATGTGGTCAGCAAGAAAGCCTTTTTTTTTTTTTTTTTTTTTTGCTGCTGCCTTCATTTGACATTTATTTGTAAAAACTGTGTTTGCGCAGACCCACTCAACATTTGAAAAGGAGAAGGAGGTTTAGCCTCAGTGGAGCTCAGATTTAACATTCCAATTTCAACAAAAAAATTAAAAAAGAACATGTCTTAATGTGAGCTGAATCATTAATGACAGTAAATGCACAATATCCTTAAAACATTTCATGCAAATGACATTAGAAGACCCTGTCAAATGATCCTTAAATTCACCCAAAATTCCGTTCTGTGCTAAAAAATATTTTACAAAACATTGAACAGCTGAACAGGGATATATAAAGATTTATGAAGAAATTCATTCAAGATGACATCGTTAATGGTGACATGAAATTGAAAATATTTTAATTTGAAAAAAAAAATCCATGCTTAACAGCTTTTTTTGATAAAAATGAGTCTAAATAAATTCCGTTGCATCATCACCTCAATACAATTTCAGTAAAGACAAAAATAAAAACTGTCATTCTTACAGATCCTGGATGCTTTCAGGGGGGAGGAGCCTAAGAGTGAGACCAATCACTTGAGATAAGCACGTTACAGACTACAGTTAGCAATCCATCAACTAAACCCCCTATTTATGTGTAAGGTCAAGAGGCTTCTGGAGCCCATCCAGCCTCCGAAAGGTGGGGTTCACCACGGACAGACATCTAAAGGACAGTTTACAGCCACCAATCAAGCTCCAAAGCATGAATCCCCAATGTACATAGGTGCTAATACCCAAACTTGTATTTCTTTTGTCAACACAAGATGTTGCTGAGCTTTTTTCTTGTTTAATGTCAGCAACAGCAAAGTCTTCCTAGTTGTTCTTACATAGACGTATTATTGTAATATCAGTCACAAGAATCTGATCAATTAAGTGTCTTTGAACAAAGAAATGCCCTCCGATCGTCCTGCCAGAACCAACATATTTGCTATCGTTTTCTTTGACTCAAATAGCTGTTAATTAATTTGCCTGAGCGTTCAGGTCACCACCTCCAAATGGCACTTTGCCCCTCGTTTGCACCTGAGCTGCCAGGTTGCAGACAGACGAGACAAACACTCACACTGGCAGGAATGCACTTTAGCGGGCACCCCCAGATGAGTTACGACAGGCTTCTGTTTTAATTGTTGTATTCAGTTTTCCACGCAGAACCTTTGGGTTTTGCCCTCGACTCTCAGGGGTTCATAGAGGGTTCGGCAGCCTACGACAGCAGCCCTCATGTGCATCTTGGAGTGTGTGTTCGCACGTATAAACAGGTGAGCCACAGGGTGATTATGCTGTCAACTGCTGCTGATTCATTCACATCTTCAAAGTTAATTAAAGGTGTCGAAGCATACCTGGGTTTTCACGCACACGGTAATACACATGTACAAGCAAGTGTGCAACCACCGACAATACAACAAAAATTACAACAGGGGCAGACAAAAGATATAAATAAACTTGCGTGACATGCATCAGTGTACAGTCAGAGCTTGACAGTCATCCAAGGTGCATGTTTACTCACACCTGCAGCCCTGCCCAGCTTCGGAGGAAAGCCCCAGGACTTCTTCAAGCAAAACTCAGACTGATGTTGAGCCGAAAGAGAAAAATTTAGATATATAATATAGGGATTAGATAAGGATGTTTACCTTTAAATGAGAAATTTGAGTAATATGAAAGCAGCACATTTGGAGATAAAAAGAACTGGACAGAATCTCCATCAAACTATGAAAACTTGCTATTTTCCTCCTCCTTTTTCTCACATTTCATCAGATTGGTTGTAGTACTATACATTTGGAACAATGCTAAAAGTTTCTATTAAAGGTAGCTTAAATAAAATTGCATAAAATTATTGAAGTAAAATAGCAATTTTTTCAAGTTAATGCTTGTAATTTATGGTTAAAAAAAATATTTTTTTTTTTGTCTCTCTACTTTTATTTAGTTTTGTTTAGTCTTTTACTTTAATAGACTTTCAAATTAAAAGTTTTTCCTGCTTTGTGGAGCCTTTTGCAGTTCTCTTGTTGTTGAGATTGGCATTGTGATGAGGAAGTGAGTTGATCCTGCCACAATAAAAAAAAGACATCAGACGTTGTTGCAGTGCAAAAGTATGTTGGGCATCCACGCTGCAAGATTTCACACATATTTTTTGTATTTATTTATTTTTAATAATAGAGCTCTGTGCGTCACTCCCTAGTAGCTCAGTATTTGTGTCAGTCAATGCAGATTAATATCAGGAAACAATAATTATAGTAATAGTTTTGGACACTAAAGGAAATTCCATTTAATTTATGAAAGTTACATGGCTACTTTCAAAACAAAAGTATCTATTTCCAAAAAAAAAATCCTAAAGGACTGTAATTGTCATATCATCTTACAAAATTAAATCTTCAAAATAAGCTGAGGCAGCAACTCCAAAAATAGTTTTCTGTTTATGTTTTAAATGGCAAAATATATATATTTTAAAACAAAATCGATCAAGATTTTTCAATTTTTTAAGAATAATGCAGGGAAAGTAATCATTTCTCTACATACTACACTAAAATGTTTTTGCTTGACAGAATTGACAGGCTCTGATTTAGACAAAAAAACAAAACATTATTGTTCTTCAATTGATGGTTTCCAGTTTCCTCAAAACATGATCCAGCCCCCTGTTGGACCTTCACCATATTACATAATAATCCTGTTAACAGCTCATAACACCCTGTGGTCATGTTGTCACTGACACCGAGTCACACCTGAGGATTACGACGACACAATGGCCATCTATGTCTGTATTTCACATAGTGGCTATAAATACAGTGGTGCTCTTCAATGAAACCATGCCGGAGGTGCTCATAAAAATGTGAGCAGGTTGCTAAAAATAAACAATAGCTTAGCTAAGATTACAGTTAGCCCAAACCTGATCAGATCAAATACATTTGATACAAGCTTCAATTAATGGGATTATGAAAATGTAGTTTCATTGTCAAGCACAAATGTATCTCCATTCTGTTCCTAACTCTTAACATATTGTGTTTTATATTATAACTTCAAATTCTTCTGTGCTGGCAAGTGAATGCACAATAAATGTTTGATTCGTGGCCACCTAATAGTAAATAAAGCCAAGTAAACCTCTGTTTTGTGTTTCACGTGTCCACTTGAACAATGCATTTTTCACAAATCCTCCACTTGGGCTCCCTTTGGGAGTGGATGGAAATGCGGGGAACAGTCCACCTTAAATGTAAACAGCCGTTTCTCATTTCTCTGCCTTCCTTCAATTTAATGTAAACCAAACACCGCCTCTCCTTTCTCTGCTCACGGTCAAACCACCAGACTTGATGGTTTCTTGGTGTTGCTTGCCCCCCGGTCACCCGTTTGGCACGTTGTTCTCAACTTCAGAGGTTCAATATTGTACAGTAGCTCCGGTGAAGGAAATTAGAGATTTGGTTCTTCTTTTTTGAAAAAGTTCACTCTTTATTTGGCTTCTTTACATCCCTTAAGACTTAAAAAAAGAGTTCTTAATGTAAATTTTCCATGAAAGACTGCCTGCACGTAATATGTGCATAAATAAAGAAATAGATTCACCTTCGATCAGGGGTCACCAACCTTTTTGAAACTGAGGGCTACTTCATGAGCACTAAGTCATACAAAGGGTCACCATTCTGCCATTATGAAATAACAAATTTGCTTGATTTGCCTTTAGTTATACATTATTAATAATGAATGATAATTCCTCTATATGAAGACACTGATTTCTCACCATAATTATGAACAATGACAACAAGTTAGGAAGCAGATATCAATATTTAGCACTTCAGTAATTGTTACATTTTCAGATGATCACTTACTTTTCATGGGAAAAATGTCCCATTTTCACTTAGTTATATCATGTTTTTCAAGTATGTAATGCTAAAGAAAAATCAACTTACCCACAAATCTTGTCACATTTTGAACCAATGATCAAATCTGCAGCATATTTAACAAAATTATAACTTTGAACTGGAGTTGGTCCAAGGTTACCTAAACATATCTAAAAATTATGTATCATGAACATGTCAATGCAAGTGTAATTAAAAACAAAATAGCAAAAGAATAAAATTGAATTTTAGACGCAGCTCACAAGTGAGTTAAGCTTTTTTTTTTAGAAGAGACCTGTGGGCACCTTTTGTGGTCCTTGGGGGCACTGGGTTGGTTACTCCAGCCTTGGAACATTTAGATAAATATGACGTTCCAGTCTAATGGCAGTTAAATAACATTATCACGTTTAGGGATGTTCACCCATCAAAAATGCTAAAAGAAATTCCATTCAGAACCCCCCACTCCCCAAAAAGAAGTAAAAATATGTCATTTGAAAATAAGATCGTGTTGACACCAACTTGTCTTTCAGCATCCCACAATCAACAAACACATTCTTTTCACTCGTCCTGCTCTAGATTTGAAATCTAGTCATGTGATAATAGCCATTACTTGACACACATTCATGTGGTGTGTGTTTCTTTGGTCCAGTGTTGTCTACAGAAATATTGATTAAGTAAATTAAAGTCATAGAACTCTTCCTTACATATTTGTTATTCCTTTTCTGATGTTTCGTATATTGGTTGTTAAGACTCTGTGGACTATGACTGCTCTCGTATCCCTCTTTACACACTGAAACAAGGCTAGAATCTGAACCTGCAATGCTAATCTCCTCCCTCTGATTCCAGCAGCTGTAACTGCAACCTTTTATTGCTGTTCTACTTGCTTCTACTAGCACAGATAAGAAGATCAACAAAGATCCAGAATTGGGGTTCTTGTTAAAACAATAAAATAAACATAGATCTATGCAGGTACATTCAGGCATATTTGATCACCTAAGCTCTAAAACAAACTGTGTCTGTGATTGCAGGGCTATAAAACATCAGTTAGAGATAACACGGCTCACATTATCAGCTCATTGAGCAATTCCTTGTCTCTCTATAGATTTTACCTGTTGATAATTAGTTTCTTTTCCACTAGTGATAGATAGATGGCCTTCAGATGTGAGCAAATTCATGTAGTAAATGTAAATCCTTTCCTACAGGAAGGTACTGCAGCAGATACGCTTCTGCTGAGCTTCTTGGGGTGCTGTTTTATTTCTGTGATGTGGTACTATACAAAAAGCATTTTCCATTTTTTAATTCAAATGAAAAAAATGTTCCTTTTTAAATGTTATTGTTTTTAATATTGACATAACTACTTTTTCGTGACATTTTCAGACCCATTTTTGATCTAAAACCAGTCCAGACATGACAGGCCGTGTGGGAGACCACACACATTAAAGGGGAAAAATTGACTGCACTTTCCTGTTACTCGTAATATCTGTCAACATTATCGATTTTTTGGTGATGAATGGTTTTAGTGGCTATCTATAAAAAAATTAGCCGAGGCACACATGTCAAAGTCTACAGCTTTATCAAATTATTTGATATTACTTTACAACATCAGCTTCATGTGTTCAGCCAAAAGTCCCAATAAAATCCAAAACATGCAAGTTTGGTTACAATGCTCTATGATTCAGTTAACTTTTGTTTTTTTTTTTTTGCTTTAAACTAAATTATATGACAGTAATGTGTAAGCAGAGGCCTGTCTGCTCACACTTGTGTGTTACAAAAACCTATTGTCTATCCTAACAGTCTGCTCAGATATATGTAAATGGTTGATGTTAGTTGGTGGAAATTATTTCAAAGTACCGACCTGTTTTGTAACACAGACTGATTAGCTAATGATTATGTAAAGGCCAGTTAACAAGCGGAGCTCTGATTAAATCAGGGTGCGTTGGCGGTTTAGTGGATGTGACTCACCTCAGGAATTGCAAATTCAACCAGAGCGTCGGCCATTGAGAAGGCATCACTTTGGAGTGACTAGAACTTTGTCATTTAAAAATACCAGTTAATTATATTTCCAAAGAAAAAATATATCTACCTGCATTTTTTTTTCCTACATGGGGGGATTTTATTCCTGGTTTTAATATACATATTTGTACAACTTACTTTCAAAGCTCCGGAATTTCTTATATTTGTTTGGAGGCATTTCTTTTTAGGAATATTATATGATTTTAACTTAAAAGTGCAATATTTTATCTTATTAGTCAGATGCTTCAATACTCGATCATCAAATAGCTTTTTTTTTAACCCTGTGAAGCCACTACATCTTAGAATTGACTTTTTTTTAATCAAGATAATTTTTAAACACTCTTATGGAATCCAAAAACATTTTTTGCATTATCATTTTTTAAAGAGATATAGACATATTTTATGCAAGATATTTACCCACTGTCTTAAATTTGATCCATAAATTTTAACACATTTTTGAAATTCTTCATTATAAAGAATTCATTACAACTAATCTTGAATTCTTTCAATAAAGCATTTAATGAAATGAATAAGAATTGATAGGCTATCCGAACTAGAGGTTTGAAATTTAACAAAGCCGCTTTTGAGATTTCATGGAGCCAACCATTTTGAAATGACACAGGATGGAAAACATGGACCAAGTGATGGGTTTTTAAAAACAGTTTGGATCATGCTAATGAGACAGGAGGCTCAGAAATGTGTATCAAATATGATACTAATAGAGGGTCGATATATACAATAAAAAAACATTTGAAACGGTCTAGTTATGAAAAGATAAAAAAAAAAAGAACGAGTTTACATTTATTGAGTCAGTCAGAGTTTTTATCATTCTTTGACTTTTGAAATGTATTAAATAAAATCAAAAAAACTACTCAAATCTTACTGGATAAACTTAATCCGACAATAAAAATTCTCTCCGTTGTTTCTGCTTTTTTTCTACTTCTTGTGAGAGTTTTTTTTTTTTTTTTTTTTTTTTCAATTTTATGCAATATATTTTTTATATCTTTTTGAAGTGGGTTTTAAACTAGAATTATTGGGAAACAAAATGTGAGCAAAAAATTAGGTTAATGACCTTCGACACAGACATTAGCTTTGTTTTGAATGTAGAATTTATTGTTGCATATAGGGCTAAAAGTCTTAGAAAGGAATAACAATGAATAACAAACCTGAAATGCTTTGACCTAGATCTAGATCCCGAGGTGTTGCAAAAATGATGAATAATTTAAAATTTATGAAGTCGTTGTGCAAAGTCCAGAAACTGTAAATAAAGCAACTGAAGCAACAGTGTTACACAATTCATTCACAAGATCAGCAGTGAGACAAAGAGAGCGTGTATGATTTAAGCCCCCAAGCTTTCAAGTTTCGTATGAGAATCTAAATTGCTACTTTTGTTTGATAGTCTAAAGCTTGCATCATGTCGAGCGACACAGGCTTGCATTGATAATTTGAGCGGACCTGAAGTTTCCGAACAGAGAAGCAGCTTGCGTGTATGCAGACCTGAGGTAATGCGTTGGATGGTCTGATGGAGTTTACAGCAATAAACATCACAGAATGGTTCGAATGCAGATTAAATGACTTCAGAGAGAGAGGGTATGATTTCAGCTTTTTCATTGGCTGCTATGAACATGAAGTTTCAGTTTCTTTGGTTGTATCGACTTGATTTGGTGGTTAAGGAGAACCCAAACACCATAGAGGAGACAAAAAATTCCATCATGTTAAAAAAAGACAAAAACTGAACTTTAATGATCTTGAAGATAGCAGAGTAGACACAGAAAAGACATCAATAAAAAATAAATAAAAAAGTGAATTAAATAAAGCAGTATTACGTTTTCTCATGTTAAAGGACCACTACAATCATCGTTTGATTAACTGTAAAAGCATTCCTAGTGCGCTTTTGATTACAATTATACCCTTTTTAGCCAACAACTTGTGTTGTTTTCTATAGGACATAGTTTCTGCGGAGCAGCAATAGTTGATTATAGTTGTGTGAGGGACTGTTGTTGCAAAGTAGCCCCACCGCCCCTTCCCATCACCCATAAGCAGAGAGGTATCTATTTACAGGCTCTCCCACTAGCTTACAGCCCCTCACAACTTGAACATAATATTACCGATGTAGCAAAAATGGTAAGCAATCTTGGAGCTTTGTAGCTGTACAATTTTGAGACAGCAGACGAGGAAAACAAAGAAGTACATGGATTTAGTCTCCTTCAAGTGGTAGCATTAGTATGGAGCAGAGCAGGGAGCTTTTTCTTCATAACAAATGAACTTTCTTCAAACAATTTCATCTGTCATCTGCTCCGGAATTCACTATTATTTAAATAAAGAAATACCCATAAATGCATTTTTATGCTTAATTTTCTTTATATTTGTCCTCCATCATCATAAAAATGCCATAAATACATGTTAAAAACACCAATAACAGAATTTTCATCGGTTCAGGTTTTTAACTGTTTTTCTATGAAGGACAGCCCCAGATGCTCTTCACCAAATCTACTCAACTGGTTTGGTGGTTGAGAATAGGATAAAACAGGATTCCATTTAAGCCTTCTGGACCCAAACAGGAGAGGTAGGGTGAAACACATCCCACCACCTTGGAGTCAGCCAGACAAATTGCATATTGACCTTTTAGAAATATGGCGACTTGATCAAGCCGTAAAGAAGGATCTGAGGTGGTGGGATTAGGAGCCTAGGATGTCAAAAACCAAACCCCTGCAGAAGATTCTCCTGCAGGGTCCATAGTGACCGCTTTATTCTGTCAGAGGACGCAGAAACTGAAATTAGATTTAGAGCCAGAACATGAACACAAAAACCTGTCTGGACTAACTGCAAACTGCATAAAGTAATTTGAAAAAAGGAGGCAAGAGCATCTTAAACCATAGATTAACAAAGGTGTAATTTCCTGAATCACAAATATTTGGTGGATCAGCAGCTTTAACCAGCTGTTATCATGTGGCATAACTTAAATAGCTAAGCAAAACTATTTCAACACATTTCCCCAGAAAGACTTAAATATTTGAAAATGCTCAGCAGCTAATAGGGCTTTTTATGGTGCTGATGATTTATTTTAAGTTATGATTCTGGAGCTGCCCTGGCATGTCAGAGGCTGGATGTTTCTTTAACCTCCTTGCTAAGCTAATATTTTACTCAAAACAAAAGCTTCTTTGGGTCTCGGGTTGACTAACACGGCTGCGTTTTCCATCTGACTCTGCGTGATGTTTTCTCGCTGGTGGATTAATGGAGGTGGAATACTCCCAGGTTTCACAACGTCTGGCCAGTGAGTGATTATGAGCGCCTCAACAGCAGAGGACGAAAACACTCTGTCGCCATCCAGCTGGAGCCCAACTCCATGAGTCAGCTGGAACATCCTTGATACTTTGCAGCTCCACAGTTCTCACTTGTTGACAGATTGTTAGAGCGAGAGGCTCTTTGTGCTTTCTTGTTGTGCTTTGATGCTCGAGATAAAGGCAGTTTGCTTTCTCTGTTAGGACTAGCACTCCCAAAAAGTTAAATACAGAATAGAGTTTTTAAAATATTGGTTTTCATCCAATCTGATAAATTATAATCTTATAATTTAATTGGCTGTTAAAACAATTCACAAATTTTTATAGAGAAAAAAACTTTTTTTTTTGCCCATGAACTGTTCAAATTTTTAATTCATGGTAAATAATATTTTATTTATCCATTTTTATTAATACTTATTTATCCAGTATTAAAAGTTTCACATTTCAAAGTAAATCTAATTTGTATTCATTAATTACAAGTTAACAAGTAAATGTTTTGAGTTTTTTGCATAAGACTACTGAAAATTGTCCTTGACATGGACAGTTCTCTTGTTAACTGTGTGTTAATGTAATCCTATTGAACTTTTAAAAAAAAAAAATCAGGATTTGTTTATTTGTTTGTTTATTCATTAATTATCTCAAAGGATATTTTTAAATCAGTTTTCCCCAGACAGATGTTAAAACTGTCTCCTTATTTAGTCAAAAGCAAAAATTAAAAACAACAATTACTATTACTAAAAAGGATATACAATCAAATCAAATCAAATCAAATCAAATCAAACGTTATTTATAAAAGCGCCTTTCATACTCTGAACAACTCAAAGCGCTTTGCATTTAAAAACAAAAAATACACGATAAAAACCCAACCCACCCTTCACACACACACACCCTCCCCATAACACATATACCCATGACCCCACAAACAATGAATACTTAAATAAAAAAAAAATCTTGTAAGATAAACTTAAGGCTTGGCTCTGCTGTGAGGAGATGGTATGGAGGATTCTTTACCAGGAGCCAGCTCGGTCAAAGTAACATTACCACGGCTTCCACCCAGACCGGGACAGCAACGGAGTCCACTCCACAGCTGTGAGGCTGCAGTGCAGGACTCCAGCCGCCCCCGCGAGGGCGAGAACCACGGCAACGACCCCAGACCAAGTCAGCAAGCCCTGATATGATAGATACCCACAGGAAACACTGGGGTTAAAATGATATTAAGATAATAAAATTAAATACATAAAATGTATTTAAAATAAATAAATAACATTAAAATTGAGATTAAATACATAAAATAATAAATAAAATCCATAAAGAAGAAAGATAAATGAATAGATAAAATAAATAAATGAATGAATAAAACCTAATGTAATAAATAAGCAGATATATCAACTAAAAGCAGGATTAAAAAGGTGGGTCTTGAGCCTCTTCTTAAAAACCTCTACTGTCTCTGCGGCACTGAGGCTCTCCGGCAGGCTGTTCCAGAGGCGAGAACCATAATGACAGAACGAAGTCTCACCATAAGTTTTGGTCCTCGTGTTAGGAACGAGTAACAGGCCGGAGCTGGAAGACCTCAGGGTCCGCGAGGGTTCACACTTTAAAAGAGGATCATTGAGATAAGAAGGCCCAAGACCATAAAAACATTTATAAACCATTAAAAGAATCTTAAAATCAATCCTGAAACGCACAGGGAGCCAATGAAGCGATTTTAAAACAGTGAAAATACAATTATGAAACTATCAATTAAAATACCCATTGATAAAAAACACATAGATTAAGAAACATAAAAATAATCAAAAACATATAATTTACAGTTTTTATTCAAAATTCTTACCACATTAAACAATCTTGTATAACTTCTCATCCTTTTTATGAGGTTTAATTTAAAATCTTTGGTGTAATCTGACATTGGTGTCCTTGGATGTGGACTTTGTCATAATTTTTCTTTTTAAATTACATTCAATGACAAATTCATGCTGACATTTTACATGGACAGATTAATTTTCTTTTTTTTTTTTGAAAAAGTACAAATAGACAGCAAAGTCACATGGTTTTATTTTTGTTTTAAAGCTGATAAAAAATGAAAAAGTTAATAGAATCTAACATTCAGATAGGAGGTGATTCTGTACTAACCAGTGATGGTTGTGTATGGCTCTTATGCTCTTCTGTGGAACTCGCTGAAGTCAGGCACCTTCCATGCAATAATAAGAGTGGTGCTACAAAAACAGCTCAGCAGAGATGAGAGATAAAGGTTTGAAAATGAACACACAACTCCAACTCCTTACAAACTGCTGGAAGTTAATTATTTTTCTAAATAATGTCCAGATAAAAATTTTGTTTAATGACATAATTATTCAATTTTTTTTTTTTACTAGTTCTATGTCTAGCAGATGAGCAAACAAATGCCTTTATTGGAAAATTTTCTTCATTCAATTTAAAAGCTGCAAAATGCAGCTATTTTCCAGCCATCTTAATAATTATGGACTCTTTCCATTAGGAGTTGGGTGTCGGTTATAATTTCCAGAAACGATTCGTTCGATTCACAAGAGCCTGAATCGATTCAATTCCGATTTTTTCCAAGTCTTTCGATTCTTGAATTCAATTTTAAGTTTACAAATTTAAACACATTTGTTTAAAAATACATTAAAAATCTACAATTTAATTTGAATATATTTATAATAAACTAATACGGTTCACATATTGTAAACTTTATTAGTAAAATAATGAGATTGTTAATAGCACACAGTGTTACATGGATTCTCTTCAGGAGAAGTTCTAACAAATATGTTCAGATCATTAACATTGTAAACAGTGCTGCTTCTCCTGGAGGGCGTTTCAGTTTAGCCACAAGGTGGCGATTGCGCTACAGAAGTACACTTTATTGAAGAAGAAGACAACAGACGGAAGGAATATCGAAGTTTTAGACCGCAAATAGCTACTTTAAAACTTATATCCTTGAAGAGTTTGATAAATTAATGCCTGAAAGTAAATAAAGATCTTGAGATTTAGTCAGCAATGTATTTTTTTGGTCAACCAAATGTTAGCATTAGCCGACCTATGGGAAATTCTTTTGAATTTTAACATCAAGCTAGTGGACTTTAGCTTAATGTGCTAAATTGATTTATATCTTTTGTGAATCGAGTATTGATCTATTAAACTTAAATCAATTCAAATTGATTCATCGATTTTTTTCAACCCAGCCATAATTTCTAATTTAATTTTAACGTTTCTTTTTTACACATTTCTTTGATTTTGCAGAAGAAGATCTGAGCTTTTTCATTGTTGATACAGGTTGGTAAAACATAGATTGCCTTTCAGGAAAGCCACCGTAGTGAACCAAACAAAAGAACAAAAAGTAGTGGTGGTTCACAACTTCAAACGTTTGTTGTTGGAGGCAGCGGCAAGTGGGAAGAGGCGGGGATCCCACTCAGACTGGAACCTGCAGAAAACAATAGTTAGAGCACAAAGACAGTCTGGCAACAAAAATGACACACAAGGGCGCTCAATGACTGAAATTGTGCACTAAAAATGAATCAAGTGAATGAATTTTGGGCAAAACTGCACACATCTGTTACAGGAGCCCGACCATGAAAATGCTACTTTTTGAGGATTTAAATACATTTTACTGTTCATTCCTCACTATAAAGAACCCCAAAGCGGCATTTTGATCTGTTCGTGCATTTAAGAGTAATCCAAAACCTGCACAGTCTGCAGCAGCCCCTCCCAAGCCCACAAAAACGAGCAGTTGGAAACGTGCTGACGTAAGATCGATGCCAATATCTCCCTCCAGGAGGAGTCTGCTCTGACAAGCTCCACCCCCAGACTAGCAGCAGCATTTAATTTATCCATTGAGCTGGTGATAATCAGCAAAACACTTTAATTTTAGATGCAGAATACCGTATATCTTCCAGTTGTGTCCTGTCTTCAATAAATTCCAGCTTAAATAGGTGTTTGTTCCTTTAGACGCGTCGCCCCTTTAAGACCCCCCACCCCCGGTCCGCACTGCACAGCCGTGCAGTATGTGTTTGTGAAGCAGTCTAGCGATATCGAGGCCCATATATCATATGTGCTTCCATCTTCGAAGAAGTTTGGATTATTTTCGTGGGAGAAATGCAAAGATACTTCCACGAACTCTTGGATGAAGTGGACAACACCAACACCCAGTGGCAGGCGGAGCTTCAGGAATCGAGCTGTTTTACTTCTGGGTATGAAACACTCACAAAATATAACTCATATTTCATAAATAATTTGTTTTTTAGTGTTCCAAATGTAATATATGATCATATATATTGGTATACTTCACTCTGAAAGGCTTAAGAAAATCATGGTAGGGCCCCTTTAATACACTGTATTTTCCTTTATACATATGTAAAATATTTGTATTATACACAGACACTAATTGAGCACTTTATTAGGCACACCTGCCCAACTGCTCATTAATGCAAATTTCTTATCAGCCAATTAGATGGCAGAAACTCTATGCATATGGGCATGTAGACATGCTCAAGACGATATACTGCAGTTTAAATCGATCATTAGGATGAGGAAGAAAGGAGATTAAGGTGAATTTGACTGTAACATAGTTGTTGGTGCCAGATGGGCTGATCTACTGGGAATTTCACCTGCAACCATCTCTAGGGTTTGCAGAGAATGGTCAGAAAATATCCAATAAGTAGCAGTTCTGTTAGTGGAAATGCCTTGTTGCTGCCAACGATAAAAAATAATGACCCGACTGGTTCCAACTGATAGAAAGGCAACAGTAACTCAGATAACCACTTCAACCAAGGTCTGCAGAAGAGCATCACTGAACGTTTAACAAGTCTAACCTTGAGGCAGGTGTGGCTACAGCACCAGAAGACCTCATTGGGTGTGACTCGGCTAAGTTCAGGAAACTGAGACACAAATTCATACAAAATTGGACAACAGAAGATTGGAAAAATATCGTCTGGTCTGATGGGTCTTCATTCTGCTGCAACATTCAGATAGTATAGTCAGAATTTGGTGTCAACAACATGAAAGCATGAATAAATTTTGCCTTGTATCAACGGTTCAGGCTGGTGGTTGTGTAGTGGTGTGGGGGATGTTTTCTTGGCATACTTGGAGCCCCTTAGTACCAATTGAGCATGATTGCAACTCCATAGTCTACCTGAGTATTGTTGCTTACCATATCCATCCCTTTATGACCACAGTGTACCATCCTCTACTTCTAGCACGATGAGACGCCATGTCATAAAAGCTGGAATTGTCTCAGTTGGTTTCTTGAACATGACAATCAGTTCACTTGAATCAAATGGCCTTCATAGTCACCAGCTCTAAACCCAAACCTTTGGGATGTGGTGAAATAGGTAATAGGCATCATGGATGATCATTTGACAAATATACAGCAACTATGTGATGCTGTCATGGCAATATGGACCAAAAGCTCTGAAGAATGTTTCCAGTACCTTGTTGAATCTATACAACCACTGTTTAAGGCAGTTTTGAAGAACAAACTGTACCTAATAAAGTGGCCGGTGAATGTTTATATCAGGTTAGGTCACAAAATCTCAACCCATAAATATGTCAGAACACAAATATAAGTAGAATCACTGTGCAGGAATTCTTCTTCTTCTTAAATTCGGAAGGGTTTGAGGGTTTTAAAAAATCTTTCTCCTTGAGATTTTTTACCTGGTGAATACTTTCTTGGAAGACGTAAACTAAGGAATCAGCATCATATAGTCATAGAGACGTGACTAAATGCAGTAAGGAGTGGCGTAAACTCAGTCAACTGTTGTAAATGTACAAAGTTTGTTAAAACCCAGTCACCCCAATTCAATAAAAAGACGTAATTGTATGAGAAGATAAGCCTCAGTCTATTTAGTACAGTTTTATTAAGCTGAATACGAAATAAAATGGTGAGACTATTTATTTTCCTGACATGCTGGGTGGATCGTATTCTCAAGTATCTTTGGTTATCTAAACTCTAAAGAGGAGAAAAATGGAAGGTTTTACAAAACTTTCAAATATGCCTGCTTCTTAATAAACAAAAATGCAGTTTAATATCAACATGAAGCTTCAAATTTGTGTATAATTGCTTGATTCCAAATACCTGCTTTCATTTTAACAAAAAAAAGTGAAATGATCCTCGTGGGGAAATTTGGAGACTCTCGGTTGTGAAAAGATGGTTTTCCGAGTTTTAGGATGGCAACAACAACAAAGGGCAAAGTTTTTGGCTTTTGTGGTTTGAATGCGGCGCGGAAAGAGGCTTGGAGCAAATTTCCCTCCATCCGTCTGAGACTTCTGTTTATGCAGCCGCCTCATCTACCCCCGCAACAAAAGAGTGCAGCTCACCTCGTTCACTATGTTAATGGCCCGCTTTTGCTGCGTGCACTTGATAACTCGCAGCCTTAATCCAAGCCTGTGCTTTGGGTAAAGGAACGCTCCCGGTGGCGTCTGCTCCGGGATTAGCTGCAAGGGTCGCTGTTCCTGCAACTAATCTACAGTCACTCCGTTATTCAGGAACTCTCTGCTTACAGTCAATCTGTACCCTCAGCACAAAAGAGGTGCCAGACATCATCCCCCTGCAAATGCTCTGCAGTTTTTTGTCTCTCTGTCTCAATAAGACTTGCAATTCTGAGCAGCTTGTCATGCTTTCTGAAAACCAGCTAGTGTTTGTGAGCCTCTTGTCCTCTTTAGCTGCATGGGCTCAGGTGCTTCTGCTTAAGAATTCCAGGAAGAAAGTTGTTTATCTGAGCAAAAAATCCTTCCACTAATTCAGTGTCTTGTTGACACCGACGTGAGGCCTAAACAAGGGCTGCACATACTCTTCATGTAATCTCTGTGTGGTTCGTCTGTCTTTGTACAGCCATCAGTCAAGCTTAAGTAGAAGTACATGGTGTCTGCCTTCAAATTCCCCATCAACACCACCCCTCTCCCTCCAACTGATAACCGATCGACCCTCAGCTAGCTCCTATGTCCTATAGCTGAACCATGCTTTGGTGTGCAACTGTTTTGGATGGTGGATGCGAGGTGTGTCTGGGCATTCAGAGTGTGAGAAGCTTGGAATGACGGGGGGAAAAGACCGGTATAAGGAAACTTGTTGTTCCTGCCCAGCTTTTTCTCTGTGGTTCATCAGGTTCAGCCTTCAGCCTCGGGCTCAGACTGTTTTGATTTTGTAGGTTAGGAGGGCGTACATGGTGGGAAAGCTCACTAAAGAGGGAATCATCATTTATGGAAGAATTCTTTTTGTTCATGATCTGATTAAATTAAGTTAAAATCAAAATTCCGTAGGTGGCTTGTTTTAAATCTAAATTTAAATGTAAAACATTTTTGTTACAAATTTCAATGGGACCTTTAGTTTCACTTTTGGTAAAAGTATGTTTCTGTTACGCAGCTCTCTGCTTCTGGGAGTTTAGGTAAATCGTTGAGGCAGTTCATCCTTCAGTCTTCACTTAGAATATTTATAGAACATCCAAGTTCCATTCCAAAAAAAGAAAGATCATGATGCATAATGTAACCATCAACATGTGACAAACCCCATAAAAACACGTTACTTTTCACAATAAGAGCGTTTGACATAACAGTGGTGACTCACGTCAACTGTCTCTCAGATGATTGTGTTTAAACAGCTTTAATTGGACAGAGAGTTTGTTCTAACTTTAATTTGACACAATTTCTTTTGCTACTTTTGTAATTGACTCAACAGCTGAGAATTCTCTTAAGACAAAATGAATAAATCAAAGAAGTTTAAGAAATTTAAAATAATACAAGTATTTCTTTGACTTGACATAGGTTTAAATGGAAATAAAGTTATTGGACAGAAAATATAAAGTTTTTTTGTTTTTTTTATGACATTACTACATAGAAAATATATTCCATAGACACCAGAGATTTCATACGCTTTTGCTTTTTTGTGAGTCCGTGACAGAAACTTCAAAGGTAATAAGCCATACCAGAATTCCTGCAGTGATTTCTTCACCACCCCTTCTTAGTGTTCATGTTAAATTCGGAGTAAAGCATCTGCTGGAAGGCAGAAAGCTGGTTGTCATATAGTCACTTTCCTGTGAAAGTATTGTGTGCCATATTTTTTTTAAATAGTCTTGAGAGTTTTTCTGTTGGATGCACTATTCGTCATGGAGACAGATCTAGATCTAAAATGTTGAGGAGAGAATGTTGTCGACTGGTGCTTTTTACATGTTGTTTGACCTAGAGATAGCGGATAAATAGCTGTCCAAATGCAGTGGTGGATATTAGTATTTGCCCCCTAGCTGGTTTTGTAGGTTTGTCCACCTAAAAAGATACTGATGGTAGGTTCATTTGAACAGTGAGAAACAGATAATCAAGAAATGGAATTTGAAGAGTTTATATATATTTTTTATTTCCATTACATTAAGAGAAAAGAGTATTTGGTCTTTTAGTAATTATTAAGAGTACTGGTTCACACAGACAGACTCTCCTAGACTCTTCTTCAGTCAAAAGGGTCAATGGAGTTGCTGGGATCCCAGTCACTTAGAACAGCATTAATAATCACTACATAATCACTACATCTTGCAATGTAAGAAGGCACATGTACAGGTCTGCATGAACTTTCAACATCTTCATGATTTAGAGAGTGATTGAGAGAAAGTGGTGTGGTTCAGATGAGACCAAAATTGAGCTCTTTGGGATCAACTCAATGACTGCTCATTTTCCAAAGAGCACCATCTCAAAGAAAATTTTTCTAAACACAGATATGGACACATTATGATTTGGGGGAGGTTTTCTGCTCATAACTGTTTCATTGTATCAATGTGAGGAAGGATGAAGTCAAGCATCATCAAATCCTGAGGGAGAACCTCACTCCCTCGCCAGGAGGCTTAAAATCAGTTGTGGATGGCTTTTCCAAGAGGGCAGTGATCCAGAACATACAGCTAAGGTATCTAGGGAATGGCTTAAGAAGCAGATCAAGGTCATTGAGTGGCCCAGCCATACTCCACACTTCAATCCTATTGAAAACCCAAATAAAGCTTAAAGTTTCCAAGCAACAGACACACAGTCTTACTGATGTAAAAATCATTTGCAAAGAAAAGTGGACCAAAATACCCCAGAAATGTCAGACATCTTGGTAGTGAAGAAGTTTTTTTTACACCAATCAGCTGAAATTAAATAATTACCCACAGGACACCTGATGATCTCTCTTAGCACATCCGGTTAAAACCACTGAAATAGATTACGAAAGCCCATTTTTAGAAGGGCCTCAACTGCTTTAGGAGACTGAAAACATTCTGCAGGGTGGATCACAATTATTCAAATACCATCCAAGTTTCTATTCATGTCTCTGCTTTTCTTTTTAAAGGTCACTGGTATACTAGTTGAACTAGTTAAACATCTGAAAACTGGAAGGTAAAAATTCTGGCGTGAGAAACATCCTGGACCAGGCCAGCATGTATGTCATGTTTGAAAACTATAAATAATTCTTCTGTTCACAAATATTTTAGTAGCTTAGCCACTGATTCTAGATGAGAATTCAAAAGTCAAGCTCTGTTCATGCCATCCACGGCAATGTGAGTTCAAGCAGCCACTTCCAATGAAAAGTCTATGTAAACAAATGTTCTGAGTTATACCCCAAGATATTTAAACTCTTCCACCTGAGGCAGGAGCACTCCACCCACCAAAAAAGGGCAAACTACCTTTCTCCGGTCCAGAACCATGGCCTCAGACTTAGCGGTGCTGACCCTCATCCCAGCCGCCTTACACTCGACTGCAAACCGCTCCAATACATGCTAGAGGTCCTGGCTTGATGGAACCAACAGAACAACATCTTCTGCAAAGAGCAGAGAGGAAATCCTGTGGTCCCCAAACCAGATCCCCTCCGGCCCCTGGCTGCGCCTAGAAATTCTGTCCATAAAGACTATGAACAGAACCGGTGAGAAAGTGCAGCCCTGCCGGAGTCCAACATGCACCGTGAACAGGTCTGACTTACTGCCGGCTATGCGAATCAAGCTCCTGCTCCGGTCGTACAGAGACCGAACAGCCCTCAGTAAGGCTCCCCGGACCCCATACTCCCAGAGCACCCTCCACAGGACACCACGGGGAACGCGGTCGAACGCCTTCTCCAAATCAACAAAACACACATGGACTGAATGAGTGAACTCCCACGAACCCTTCAGCACCCTGGAGAGGGTGTAGACCTGGTACACTGTTCTGCGAGCAGGACGAAAACTGCACTGTTGTTCCTGAATCTGAGGTTCAACTATTACACGGACTCTCCCCTCCAGTACCCTGGCATAGACCTTCCCAGGAAGGCTGAGGAGTGTGATTCCCCGGTAGTTGGAGCAAACCCTCTGGTTCCCTTCTTGAAAAGGGGAACCACCACCCCAGTCTGCCAGTCCAGTGGTACGGTTCCTGTCTGCCACGCAATGCTGCAGAGATGTGTCAGTCAAGACACTCCCACAACATCCAGAGACTTGAGGTACTCAGGGCGAACGCCTTGGTCTGGGGGTGGTGGACATGCATCATAGTATTGGGTATCTACAGTCTAGTGTGAACACCATGGGCTAAATGCACCTAAGAATCCTTGTTAAATGTGTTCTTGAACTCTCATCACATCAGATGTGAAAGTAGCTTTACAGTTCATAAGTGTTACTTATAGCACTACTTTGATACTGACTCATGTGGTTGAACATCTCACAACCAACCAATTATTTAGAAACATTTTTTCCCCACAATCTTTATTTATTTTATATTTTTACAAAGTATACATAAGAGTCTTTCCTCCTGGTCTGTTTTTTCTTTGAATATTCCTGCCATCCTGTTACTCTGCTGATAATCATCCAGTGTTGATGTAAAAATCTGTTTTTTTTTTATCAATAAAAGAAACTAAAAATAAAACAAAACTTCCTTGCAGAGAAATAAAAAACACAAAGATGTATTTCCTTTCAGAGAGAAGATGCAAAACATTTTCTATTACAACCACTTTGCTCTGTGAATGTCATAAATGGATTAAATTAAACAGTAGTCTATTTATTAAAGCTTTTTGGTAAACGCAAACTTTTGGCCTCTTCAAAATATATATTTTTCATGAGTTGATACCACAAATTCAAGTTTTTTCATTAAAGAAACTTCAAAGGAACTGTGCTATTTCTTTAGATTAACAATATACAAGAATGATTTTCTTTTTTGCACTATGAAGTTCAGAAGTCTTTCTTAAAGATGAAGATCTATTAGTCCATTAAAGTATTTTATGTGTTTGGGCTGTCTGCTTTAGTAAAAAAGTTCCTATTTTGTACAAAAAATGCATCAAAACCTACAAATTCTCACTACCAACTCATCATATATTGACGTACAGTTTGGGCTCCTCTTTTTGACATTTTGTTTGTCCCTAACTCATTGCTTTTTGACATGCTGGCTGTTCCCGTTAAATCACAGGTCCCCGACCCTTGGGACGTGTCACCAGACACGGAACTGGTACCAGGTCAGGGTACCGGTACCAACTGGTTTGCGTTCCGAGGGGTTTGGGACCCCTGATTAGGGTATGCATTTTTGGCCCAGAACCAAGCGGCCCTCAAGCCTGGAGGATGGGGACCCCTGATTTAAGAGGAACAGCCAGCATGTCAGAAAAAAACTTGGGGACACCCAAAGCAGCAAACAGTGACATGAAGGGGAGCCGGACCATCTGTCCACATATGACGAATAGGGAATGTATTACTAAAACACCAGAGGAGAGGAAAACACAGCAGAGGCAGTGTTGCTAAGGGAAAGGGCACTAAAGTTCTGTGACATTTCATGTTCCAGATAAAGACGAAAAACTGAACCTGTTTAAAAAAAAGACTAAATGAAGCTGAAGGACAGAGTGAAGAATTAACAACTTTGCTTTGAGGACAAGCTGTTCTATGCTGGAATGCTGACATGCATCATGTCATCTGCTCATAGGTAATCCATGAGTTAAAAGACACGGAATGTTTTTCAATTGAGAACAAATATTTTAGGCTATTGAGGCAAACTACCATATGTTCGCGTCCTCTATTAAATGTGAATAACCCCGTCTGGTGGACGAAAAATCTCCAGAAAAGACACAGTTTGCTTTAGATTGCTTTTACACTGTACTCCAGAGAACAAAGCAACCTGCCTGGAACTGTCAGGGGTCACAGAAGCTTGGTAAACATGCAAACACTTGTGAGTGCAAACATAGCGCAGAAAACCCAGCTAGTCCCAAAAATTGTATTCTATTTATTTTTTATTTCATTTTATTGTTACATTTTTCAGAATTTAATAAGTAATCAGACTTGCTGGAAATGCACAGTCATTATATCCGTTTCGGTCTTTGGTCTACTTTGACTATTTGCACCAGTGAACCGTACCAGAGGTCACTTGAAAGTGAAGTGAGACCCTGATGGATGTTCAGATGGATATGCATTAAATCTTTGAAGCTCACTACATCAAAGAATTGACATAAATTTTTTGGAATTGATCTTTTTAAACCCTTTTATGAAACCAACTAAAACCTTTTGTAATATAATTTTTAATGAGAAATAGATAGCATCAATTTTGAGCTTTTGTGTATTATTCTGTTTAATCCTCACTATGAAGAACCCCAAAGCGGTATTTTGATCCGTTCACGCATTTCTGAGTAATCCTCTAAAAACTGCGCTTTCAACAGCACCCCTCCCATACCCACAAAAAAGAGCGGGACCCCACGATCTGACATCACAGAGTGAGACATCCCTTTTCAGGAAGAGTCTGCTCTGCCCCAGTCTAACTCCAACACCCAATCTCTCAATGGAGCTAGTGGTGACCAGCAAATACATTTCATTTTAAATGCAGAATACCGTATGTCTTCCAGTTGTGTCCTGTCTTAATAAATTCCAGCTCAAACTGATGCTTGCTATTTTAGACGAGGGCTTCTTTAAGACTTGCGAAGATTTGCGGGATTTGCACTGCGTCGACATTTCAAACCAAACCTCTTCCAGCTCTAGGTGGTGGACGTGCATTAGTATCAGGTAGCGACAGTCCAGTGCAAAAACCGTATATTAAACGCAGGTTCAAGAGCTATTCTTAAATGCACGTCACTAGTGCGGTGAAAACAAAGCATAAGAGGGAATGAAAGAGAAGATGAGGTACCAAGACATGCTTTAAAATGTTACTTTTTATTTATATTTTCTAAAATCCTATTAGTTTTGTTTTTGTCAAGTAATACGCGTCTTTCCTATTTCTGTAAATGAGCCTTTATGTTTTGTTTTCTTATAATCTGCTCATAGAAGCCAACAATGTTTTTCCCACTGCTTTCATATAGTTTTCTTTGGGTTGATTTTCTCTTTCTTTGTATTTCACCATTTACCCTTCTAGAACGTTCTCTTCCTCTTGCTGAGGATCTTTTCAGGTCACTGTTGACCCCAGGCTGCTTATGAGGAAAACGCCTATTTAGGATTATGTTCGCCTCTCTGAGGTTAATGTAGCCTGTCGTGCAATCAGTCATTGCATCGATGTCCTCTGTGGCTCAAATTGTGCAGCTCAGTCAGCGGCCTCAAAGCAGTCCTGTAGTTTAGAGTCGAACAATGGCAGGTGGAGGTGTGAAAATCCAGATTAGGATCTGCTGGCCGATGAATCGTATGCAGCTTTAATATTTGCATAGAAGAAATGAATGGTTTTATTTTCTCCAGTGGAGCAGTTGACGAACTGTTAGAAAGTTGGAAGTAAAGCGATGAGGCGTGTTTCAAATCTCCAGAGATCGGCCTGAATGCATCAGCCTATTGTGTTTGTATCCTGGCAGTGAGTGTGGGCAATTTGTTTTTGCTCAATCCTCAAAGGATGTGCACTGATTAAGACGGTGACTGTCTGGAATGGAATTCCCTCTATCTCAATGCAGGCACATCCAAACACAAACCCCCTGTTTTTCTGTAACCTGATCCTTGTTGGTTTTGTAGAGAAAGTGACAAAAATAGAAGTGCTTCTTTTACAGGTGGAGGTCACAATGGATGAGGCGGTTACACATTACACAGACACTCAGGAAGCATTTGCAACAAAAGCGACAGCCGGGTACACAACAGTTACTCAATCCAGCCGCTGAGGTGTCTGTTACACATCATGTTACACACAAGGTTATATAAATTGTCCACAATTCATAAAAAAAGCAATTTGAGAGAAGAGGGAGTTGTGTTCTAATATCAGCATTGCATCAGTGCATCATGATGCATTCTCCAAGGAAAAGTGAAGGTGTTTCCAGTGTGGTCTGCTGATATTGAGTTCACCCTGACCATAGACAAAGAGCAGCGGGCGCTTCAGGTGTCAGTCTTCAAATTTCAGATTCATAGGTAACAAAACTGTAACTTGAGGATTTTACTCTCAAGAGTAACATTCATAGAAAATACATGTGGATTCCACAAATGGGTTTTTTGTATAACGTTATGTTGATGCTTTTATGGAGAGAAAATAGACTCATCCCAATTTGTGAGTTTGGATTTGTGTGTGCAATTCTTAATTTGTAACTCATACAATACATTTTGTGTATGATTAGGAAAAATTACAAAATACAAAAAACACAAGCATAACTTAAAATTGCAACAGCTTGAAACAAACTGCACACACAAATCTTTAAAAGTACACACAAATCGCTTGATGCGCACTCAAAAAACTGCAAGAGCACAAATCTGATTTGAGACTCTTCACACTTTTGAGCAATAAAAGTAACCCAACAAAAGGAAAAAATATTTACTTCTTATTTCCTACTTTCATAAAAAAAAGGTTTAAAAACTAAATTAAAATCATTCCATAAAACACAGTAAAAATTCCTGTAAAAAAGACTAACTTTAATTAAAATCTTGCTTTTGCTGTTTTTAAAATATTCTTATAGCATTTTTTTTTTTTTGCTATGCTAATGTTAGCTTGGAAGGTGGTATAAGCTAGCAGGAGAGAATGTAAACAAAGAGTTGATGGAAAATTAGCAGTTTAACGTCTAACTGTCACGCTGCAGAAAGCATGTCTCAGAAATCGACACTGACCTTTTGATTTTGACTAATAACTGCAAATACACAACTAAACAACTTTTACAATAGAAAAATATATATAGCTGGACTTTATGATTGAAATTGTTTATCTTGAGAACGATCAAAGTCGTTCTCTAAATGAGTTCCATTCAAAATGTTTCCCGACATGATCATGTTACTCAAATTTATTTTGAGAATTTTTCCAAGAATTTGCTTTTCTTCTTCTTATTTCTGAGAAAAAAGGTCAGTAGTGGGTTTCTGTTTTTCTGGTCGCCGTAGCAGACAGACTTGACGGGTCTTCACTAGGCGGTAGAGGATCCGGCAATCCCCGAAGCCTTTCTGGAGCCATTCTCTGAGGGTGTGTCTGCAGAGTCTCCAACTTTGTCCTTTGTGCGAATGACTAAGCACTCACATTACCACGAACAAGATGACAGATTTATAGCTGCTGAACAGAGACGGAATTATTAATGCAATGTGGACAACAGCTCTTGGCAACCGAACGTGTGCGGAGAAATGATTTTAGTGACGGCGTTTCGAATCGGGCGATGATGAGCGAAGCTGTGTTTTCACAGCAGCTGGATCTTTGGTTTCTTTTTTCTAAAATTTCAAGGTCATGTAGTCGGACAACCTAAGATTACTACAGTAATTTACAGCAGCTTGGAAAGGGGACCAAAGTTTGATGGAGCGGCGGACTTTGGAGCTGTGTTGTTGCTCTTTTTAAGTTGGGTTTCTTATCATAGACTTTTTGAACAAGCTACAGCGAATCCAGCACCTGCTCAGATGGGCTGTCCGACAGAATCGAGGCCAAGAAGATCCAACACCTGCTCAGCAACGCAACTTCAGAAATTTTCCAACAAAGCCACAGAGCTGTTTCAGTACACCATGCATTCGTTGACCCCCTAACGCTTTTAAAAATGCATTTTTCTCCCCCTTTGGCAGCTCAAAAGCAATTTACATTCTTTCCTTTACACTTGACAGGCAGGTACATAGAGGGGTGTTACAGATGGAGAGACTCCCTCCTCACATTCAGACACAAGTCTTTAGGCGTAGGACTTTCAGTGCAATGTCTGCATTTTTGCTCGCTGTCCTCAGACCGAAACAGTTCAAAAAAGGTTTTCCAAGAGCAATTACGCCCATGTGTCATCTCATCAATCACCTGTGTAGGTCTCATTACCTCTGGGAGTTAACCTGCTCTCAGAGGTTTTACATGACAGTTGGCCGCAATGAGCCCATGATTACTCATTTGTATATGAAGCACACAAGCCCACTTTTATTGTCAGACGCATATCAGCTGGAGACATCTTACCTGTACATTCAAATGGGGGTATAACGGCTCATTTCAGCAAGCAACAGCTATCACCCAAAAGCCGCTACTTCCCATCTCTGCACATCCCTGCTGTGTTTCACTTATTGTGGGGTTCTGATTAGATTTGATAGTGTGGATTGTATTCAAAGTGCGACATGGATCCGCGTCCAAAAAATCAAGCCAAAGAGGAACCGCGTTCATGGTGAGGAGGGATGGATAACTGCAGGGGTGACGCTGAAACGGGGGGTGCTGTGTTGGTGTACAGCTCAGCTCTCCTAGTTTGCATATGTTGTACGGAGAGATCGCACTACAGAGTGTGTCTGTGCATGCTTGCATGAGCCACTGTATTGGAATGCTGGCCTCAGGCAGCTCGCAGCTTTAACTTCTGTAAACAAACTAATGGCGGAAGGCTGGAGAGGACCACACAGCTTCTGTGGTGAATTTTCAGCCTGCTGCTGTGCAGGACAACAGTCTTGAATAGATCATTTAATGATATAAAATCAACTGTTTGATGCTTCAAATCAACCCTCCTGAGACAGCAATTTTTGTTTTTTTATGAGAAAACTGTAATTTATGTCCACCCCATGCGTCAGTTTCTCTAAAGGGTTTTGTCACGAAGTAAACTTGAAGTCTGACAAATGATTGGAGTTAAAATCAGTTCTACTGCATGGCAGTGATTTGTTGTTAAACTGACACAACATCCAGTCTCCCGACGGTGAATTTGTGGTTTCAGTGCGGAGCGCACAAATAAATGCACTGAAACCACGGCGCTTCTTTTAGCGTTCGGAGCCCATCCAAAGCACTTTGAGACAGCTGCAGCATAAAAAGGGTTCCAAGTCTGACTGGATACTTTCCATTAAAAGGAAGAAAGGAAAGGAAGAAAAAAAAGAAAGAAAAGAGCAAGACACCTCTGCTCAAATAAAACCAAGAGGAAACTTTGGACTTTTAATTTTAGCAACATTTAAAATCAAACTGAAAATATAACAAGTTCCCATAAGGTGACTTGATAAGAAAGCTATTATTTCAATGGAAAGTTGACAAGATTTTCAATGAACATTATCTATTGCTTCTACAAATTATGTTTCGCTACTGGACAAAAATGCCATCTATAATTTTTAATTACCACATCATGTTATTATTGCCTTAAGCTACATTCACACCAAATGCAATTATAGCGTTGGGGTGTCCAGTTCAAATGCTAAGTCAATGTACAGATGCTATCTGAGGTCCTGCAATGCATCGGTCGCGGCGGTCTGGTGTGTCCAGAATAAAAAAAATACTCAAACCAAAGAATTTGGGTTGTGTCAACCAATCAAGGTCTCAACTTTGACCCGTGACCTTTTGATGACATGATCAGTGGGTAGAATCTAAAACAAAAATGGAAGAGAATCTGATTTTTCTTCTCCTGAACTTTTTGATATTTTTCTTATTTGTTTCAAGACAATAAAATTCAGCAAGTTGTTATATTACATTTGTTTGGTTTAATGTTTTAAATTCTCTATTTGTTTACTTTTTTGACAGAGGTGTTTTTGTGACACACATAATTTTATTTTTATGTAATTTTTATATTGCTTTATTTCTGGGTTCTATTTTGTGTGGGAATAAAAAAATTAAATCAAAAATCAGATCAAGTAATCTAAGTAGATCACATAGACAGTCAGATCAGAGGATGATACAGTAGTGGATTTTCACTCCTATCCTATCCCACTCCTGGTAATCTGACTCTCACCTCCTTTTGAAATGATCCTTCTCCTGTCCTTTACATTTTTGTCATTATTATTCAAATGTATTATTATTCAACTCTCAGGTACTTCCCTACCAACTATCTGAACTTAACAGGAGAGTCTTTCATCCTTACTCTTCACTAAATGTCTTTTTTTTGTCATTGCACTCACCGTGGGTTATAATTCTCTCCATCGCTGCCATCAATATATGAATGCTGCCCTTTAGATTTCAGCAGGAAAACCATGGCTAGAAACATTTATGGCTTCTGGGTAATGTAATTATTTTGCAATTGAGCTACATTGATGGCATATCATCATAAAACTACAAAATGACTCCGCCTTTACTTTTTTGGTCACTGTTGTTATTGGTTGGTTCCCGTACCCATCCTGCTTACATAAAAATTTGATGTCAAAGACACTCCCATCCTGCAGGAATCCCACAGGAAAAAAAAAAAAGTCTGCCTATAATTCTGATGCAACTCCTGCAGTAGAGGCCGAACCTTACAGTCCTGGGAGATTATTTGAATAATCTCATGAACCCAGACAAATGCTTTTGTAGAGCTCTTCAAAATAAGTAAACCGGATCTGTCAAAAAAGACATCATCCTTGTCTTCCATGCACTGTAAATGAGAACTACAGATATACATGTACAGTCAATTCCATGTAGTGATGAGGGAAAAGCTTTTAACAGTAGCTCCTCCCACATGTGGGAGCGTGAGATTTATGAGCACATGTTTTGACAAACGTCCTGCAGCAAATCTGACCCACAAATTACATTCAGTGTGAACACAGCAATGGACAAGTGACTACCAAATACTTATCTCTATGAAAACTTTCTTGGGTGTTTTCTCACAACTATCAGGCTTCATTGTTGAATTTTGTGATGGACAAAATCTAGTGACACAATGGTGTCAGTAAAATTTGTGCTTGAATACCAACGAGTCGGACTGACTTAATATGCTACAGGTGTCTCATTAACTTAAAGTAAAATGGAAGCTAAAATCAAAAGCTTCATGTTGTTCTTGTTAGCTTTTAACCACTGAAAAAATCTTGCTGATATTTTCCTGTTTCCTGTGTAGCAATGGCTACAGCTTGAAACTTGAATATTCATTAGATTAGATAAAGATTTAATTTAATCTGTCTACACGGTGGAATGGTGGTTAGTACTCTCACTTCTCAGCAAGAAGACCCTGGTTTGATGAGACCTTTCTGTGTGGAGTTTTGCATGCAATCTTTGTTCGTGTGTGGGTTTTCTCCAGGAACTTCCTCCCACAGTCCTAAAAACATGCTTTATAAGTTAACTGGTTTCTTTAATTTGTCTTTAGGTGTGCATGTGAGTTTGTGGCTATGTTAAAGGTGTACCCCATCTTCAACCAGCACCATCTGGGTTGGCTGCAGCAAACAGATGGCCCCAAAAGAGATTCAATGGGTTCAGATTATGGATGCAATTGAAATTTAGGGGATGCAACTTTTAAAAAATTAATTTGAGTCACTCAGTGTGCACAAGATATAGAAAAAGATTAAAAAGATGCACCAAAATGGCATAACCTACAACTAAACATTAAATCCGTCTCTGAGAGGATTTCAAAAGCCTTGAGCTCTTAATTAACATTGCTTTGCAAATAACTGATACCTAACAAGGGCTTATCAAGATGTCAGTAAGTCCCAATCTGATCTAAAAAAAAAAATATCAATCAAATTGTCACCCTATTATGAACTGAAAAAGGAGAACAGGCTAGATTAGATGTGTCAGAAACCCTTCATGTTTCATGGGACGACAAACAAATCTGTGTCGTTGTGAGAGTGTTTGTGTAAACCAAACACAACCGCACTCCCACAAAGGTTTGTGTAAGTGTGGGACAACGCACATTTGTATTCTGGCGTGTTCTGTGTGCTTGTGTGCATCAGGCAGAGGTTGTTGTCTGTTGGCTGTAATCACAAAACAGATTAACTCCATGAAAATCCATAATACAGCAATGAAAGATGTGTTTGAGAATCAAATTAACAGATACAAAGCCTTGGATTCCATTTCCTGCTGCTACGGGCGCCAGAGCTGGGGGTGGATCATGAGGAGTCTGAAGGTAATTAAAAGTGGAATATGAGATAAAGGTGGGAATCTAAAAAAAAAAAAACTTCCTGTTCCATCACACAAAGGTTTCCACAGTGCTATGAGCTCTTCTGTCAGTGTTGGCTTCTGTTTGTTAGCCTTTTTCTCTGCTTGAAGTTATATTCATTTACACATTTCCTTCAAATTTTAAGCTAAAAAAAAGCACAATTTCATTTCGCATCTATGGTTTCAATTTTAGAAACATTTAAATAAAAATAATTACATTTTAAAAATTGCTTACAATGTAAAAATATTCAATTAGTTTGATGAAAAAATAAAATGATGAAACTCATATTTGTTTAACATTTCTAATATAGAAATTAAGTGGGACATAATCATGAAAGTTAACACACATAATTTTCAAAATCATTTTAAGAATTATTAATAATGTTGCTATTAGATATTTCTTTAATTACCTTATTATGCCTGATGTTTATTAAGTTATTGTTAAAATTAAAGAAAAAAACTGAAAACTATATTGTGGAACTGCATTTTTGAAAACATTGGAAACATTAACACCATTCATGACTCGAGTGCACTTAAAGTTTTGACCAAATAACATAACCACTATTCAATCTATTTTAAGGCTAAACATTTGAAATGTGTGTGTAAATTGAACGAAAGAGCAGCTTCTATTGTATATTTTTCATGAAAATGTGTTAGTAAAAAGTCAGTTTCTTACAGAGCAAATGACTTTCTAATGTAAAATAAAAAATAAAAAAGCTCAAATCCTTAGTTTGATTTTTTTATTTTTCATAAAGTGTGATAAAATTAGTCTTCTTTGAAGCCATTCATGCATCTTCTTTCCCTCATCCGGGCCCGGATCTGGGCAGCAGTCTAATCTAAGATGCCCAGACCTCCCTCTCCCTGGTCACTTCCTCTAGCTCCTCTGGGGGGGACCCAGAGATGTTCCTGGCCAGCCGAGAGACGGAGTCTCTCCAGCGTGTCCTGGGTCTTCTCTGGAGCCTCCGCCCAGTGGGACATGCCCAGAATTTCTCCCCTGGGAGGCGTCCAGAATGCATCCGGAGTAGATGTCCGAACCACCTCAACTGGCTCTTTATCCTTTATCCACCTATGGACTAGATGAACAAACTCCCACAACCCTGAAAAGGTTGTAGAGATCTTTGATGCCATTGAATTTTTATCTAACATTATCATTGTAATTGTCTGGACTGCACATGACCAGGCTTTATAAAATTTCCCTTTTTGCTTTCAAGTGCATGCTAAGTTAATGTAATTTTGGGGCCAATGTGGTTAAATGTATTTGTGAATCAACAGTGGTCATGGCATTAAACTAGAAATGAAAGTTAGTTGATTTTTGTCATTTGCTAACATCAACAAACTGTATTTCCACTGTTGTATCCATCTAAAATAGCAAGGAAGAAACTCAATTTTACTTTGGCCTCTTTCTGATATATTCACCAGTTTCTTTTTCTTTTAATTTCCTTTCTTTTCTTCAATTTTTTTTTAAACTTTTGTTCCTGTATGGAGTTCAGGCTGGTATGTCAAATCCAAGATGACTATAAAGATAATTTTTGGAGTGATCTCTTCAGTGCACACAAGCTGCTGTATCTGGCACCTAATTGATCATTTTTGAAATAAAATCTGCCTCTCGGGAACAACTATGCATGTACTTTTAAGAATTTTGACCCCCGGGTCTTCAGCTGGTTTTTCAGACATATCTGCTGCTAAAAACTTGTAACAAGTCCATTCCAATAACATTAAACCACTTGATGGGGCTACAAAGTGCAGCATCAAATCATTAATGACTTCTACTTTTTTTTTTTGCTGTTTTCACTTCAGGGTTTACAACTATTACTCACAACTTTCTGGAGATCCCTTGCATGCTCGCTGTCATTCTGGATTATTCTTCTCATCACTTGAATAAACAGCATTGACGTTGATCAAACTGAAAACTAACTGACAGTTTCTATAAACATCAGGATCACCTGTTAATGCCACGTGGTTGCTCTTTTCAGGCTGAGCTGATCAGGAATCAGTTACATAAAGAGCCTGTTTTTCCCCTCAGTTGAGCGAGGCGTTTTTTGTTTTTTAATTTTTCTTTTTCTCTCAGAGTTGTCAGGTAAGATCAGCTTGGAGATCCTCAGTTGTTCGGACGTGTTTAGTTATGCAATACGACGGGTGATTCCGTTCCCAGTGCCAGGTGCGTCACCACAGCCGCTCAGGTGATGTTTGCTTCTTTAAAGGCATGCTAGTATTTGGGTGTGAGAGCTTCAACGTTCTGTCAGCCGTGGTAAGCTGTCATATAATTGTTTTGTTTATGCTAAGCTATTTCAGAATGGAATCCCTCGCGTGCATTTCTTTCCCTCTGACAATGAGTCATCCTTACTTTGCAGATTTGTATTTTTGCTGCTGTTAATCTAACATCGGTATGCGAGTTATCTCAGGAGTGCTGCCCCGTCTTACTGGCTGTTTACTGACGTGAAGACTCAGTTTTGTTCTCACACAGTTTGAAAAGAGCCGGGCTTGAACAGTTGCCAGCTGAACTTGGCTATTCAGTGATTCCCATAATGACACATCGGCATAGATTATCTCCCGCGATATGTTTGGAGCTCCGTTTTATTTCACAGACGTCATTTGCATCCACCCACTCCCACCAAAACGACCTCCGAGCTATCACGCACCTCCAACCACAATGTCCTGTAATGTTGCATCTTAGCCTTTGTCCACGTGTGATGAATTGACTTAACCGGTCTGAACTCTTCTCCGACATGACTGTTTTCCTTGTTTCCACATTCGCTCACCACAATGTGACCAAAACAAATAAATGAGGAACATGCAGGGCGCTTGTGTGTCTGCTCGTCCTGAATCAAACACAGGAAAGTGCTGTTCGGTGACTCCTCTTTGTTCCTCAGCTCTATTGTTTTGGATCTCATAGCTCCATCCTGTCATACACGACCTATATGGGTACCTTTTTATTCCCTCTACCCCCCCAAAAAAACAACGCATTATGAAGTGTCTGAGTCCATAAGAGACAAAACATGGGCAAAATCAGAAATGACAGTTGACACAAACATCAGTCATGCTCCATTTTTTTTCTTTTAAAATCTTTTACTTCATTTATCATTCAGCTTTTAGACTTTTTGAGAAATTAATATTCCATTTTGCAGTGAAAGTGCTTGAGGTATCAATCATATTTTGAAATGAAGAGTATCAGACTGAGTTGAATCTGAACTGGATTTAAAAACATAAAAGGAGGCCTCTAATCTGATAGCATTGGTCCTTCATATCACCAAACATGGGTATGCCCCCTTTTTTTCTTTTTGTAAGTAACTACATGTACTAGAGGCACAATTAACATCCGCCTTGTCACTAAAAAAAACAAAATCGCCAATTTTTTTGCGATAACTTTATTACAGATTATTACAAAAACAAACAAAATTTTGGCAAAAAGGTAAAACTTGCTGTTTTAGAAGTGATTTAGAATGGGTATAAGGGGAGAAATGTCATCAAATACTTGCTTAAAGGGGCTTTTCTTCGGACCAAAACAATTGCTTTTTTTCTTTTAAAAATATAGGACACAAACTCTGAAAACTGTTTTTCTCTATTTTCCCTATTCTACCAGATTTAGTAAAGCCTCCTCCCCTCATTATGACCAGTGTCCTTCTTTATATCATTGACATAAATACACTGGGGTTTAAAAAATGAATTCTGAATTAGGATAAACAGGTTGTTTGAGTCAATGTTTATTGTTTATTTACTCATCCTGGAGTAACTCAAACACATTCCAAAAGGGCGGGTCATAAGAAAGTTTTAAGCCCTGTTGTGTCCACCCTACTGTCAATCAAACAACACCTTAATATGCAAAAGAGCAAGCTCTATTTCTAAATCAATTTTTGGACCCCATACACACACACAAACAGTTGCGTAAAGATGCGTATCTTTGGCGCAAAAAAAATAATTTTTTAAAAGAAAGTCAGTAAAAATTGTTTATTTCTGACACAGCCTCTAGTGGTTTTTTTAGGAACTGCAACAATTTATTTACGTGTTTTTTTTGCGTGAGTGGCTTGTCTCAGGTTTTAAACAGCAGGTTAGCCTTAAGTTAGTTTGTTATACACGTCAATGCTAAACAAATACAACTATTTGTAGCCAGCTATTCACTTGTTGTTTTTATCTTAAGTAATTTGGCATATTTCTTTTACTTCAAATACATTTTGCTAAAATTGAATTATATATTTTGACCTGTTGCTGTCCCTGTTGATTATAGCAGCAGTAATCATCAAAAATATAAATATTTATTTTGCATAGGAGGAAAGTTTAGGTTAAAAACAATGAATCAACAAAATAATTGTATCATTCACCTCAAAAACTGTTATTGGCAACATACAAACTATCACCAGATGCTGGGAGGATCAAGGTTTGGATTTTAAACTAACTGAAATGGAAAGCGGCAGAAAACTGGGAGTCAAGGAAGTCCAGATAATTATACTGATAATACCCATCATTATTTTTTAAGCAGGAAAAAGGTCAGTCGAGAGGTCACTTGCAATCCAGCGTGGGTGAGAACATAGTGAGATTAGAGGAAGAAGCGATCCAAATGAGAGATAATTCCCATGTAACAGAGGAAACAAAGCTGCATCAGATCACATGCATCAGTTACATACATCTCTCCAAATGTACACACACATGTTTGCAGGGCTGTCCTTTTTAGGATACAGCACTGATCTTCATTTAGATGCACAGAATAACTGTTTATGCTTAAACTTATCCAGGACACAATTGTCCTGGAGTGTTTTGTTAGGGTAAAACGTTCCTGGGGTCCCCCAGAGGAGCTTGACACGTGGCCAGGGAGAGGAAAGTCCAGGCATCTTTGCTTAAATAGATATCTCCCTCGACCTGGTCATGGATGAGAAAAAGAAGATAGATGGCTGGTTATATCGGGTTAAAACTGATAAAAATCACAAAAATACAGCTCGTTCTTTTGAAATTTTTCGGTAGGGGTTGATTATATAGGAAAGAGGATGCTCAAGATGGGTCTCATAAACTTAGACACATGTGAGCGTTGAAAAAGTAACACCCCAGATATTTACATACACATTTCACGGTCCCGCACAATTGTCTGGTCTGCTCTCATTTCCTTCTGGTTGTTGGGGAAAATGATGAAGCTCAGAGACATGAGTTTGTCCAGCATCAGTGGCAGTTTTTGCACTGCATCTCCCATAATGCATTGTGTTAAAGTGACGGCACTTCTGCAACTACATGCTACTAAACTAAAATGATGTATTCACCCAATAATAAATACAGAAATTTTTGTTAAAGTTACATTTTGTATTACAACTAAATTAAAAATCATAAAACTTTCAAATGTTCATTTTTTGTTTTGTTACAAATGAATGTAAACATGAATAATATGAGACTGATAATATTAGATCTTCTTATTCCACATATTACATATTTTCCATTACACAAAGCAATTTGGTTGTGGAGGCTTATTCCTTCAGGGCTGGTGAAGCCTTAGCCTGGACTCTGGGCAGGACTGGGGTTTCTCAGCGCAACAATGAGACAGAATTAAAAATAATGTAGCCACAAAAGTTGATTAAAATTGTTTAAAAACAAGATATCTCAACATTTCATGTTGACTAACTTTTGGTGAGTTGCACAAAAGTGGCTCCTGCCCTGCGGTGGTGGGGGGACCCCCTCTTCGGTCTTGTCTCTCAGTGGTAAGTAATGGGTTGCCTAGTGTGGAGGTATGGATGTTCTCTGGTCTTTATCAACAGGGGGTGTTGTTTGCCAACCTGTGGGTTCACACGTTCGCTTTCATTCAGTAACATTATTGTACTCACCTGAACACAAATGCTCGTATGCTTGCCAGATATATGGAATGTGTATGTTTGTGTGTGTTTGCACACTCATAAGCATGCGGGTGTGAAGTAGTTTGTGTATTTTGTGTGTGCAGTTGTCTTTGTGGATCTGCATAAATACATACATGCAAGTTGGTGTAGACAATGATTGCATGTGTGTTTATCTGTGTTTGTGTGGATATTTGATTATGTTTATGTCTTTTAAAAAATACAGTTATTTTGTAAACAATTATTTATGGCATTGATGCTAAAGCTACTTGCATTGTCTATTTTGATATCATCTTTTTTTAGATCCAATGTTTTCTTTTTCTGTGCTCTGTACCTTCCACTCCTTTCTTTAACCTTTTTTTCTATTTTTTCTTAACTCCTTTCTCTACATTTGACAAACTTTATCTTTTCTTTCCAGTCCAGAACTCAAAAAATAAACAAATTAATTAATTAAATCACATTACAAGAAATAGATTTAGTTTCAAACATACACTTGTTTCATTATTAAAGAAATAGGAAAAACAAAAAACTTGTCCAAAAACAAAAGGCTTTCAGCTTCTGCACTATATATATATATATATACTGTATATAGTGTTGCTTTCTTGTCTGTCTGAAATAAGCTAAGCTTCTGCTTGCTCTTTTTCAGACATGTTTCTGTAGTATTTTTGATGGTTTTGCTATCATTGTTTTTATTATTACTATACACTATGAGTGCCAATTTGCACGTAATTTTCTATTGTTTGAAACAAAAGAATACATTTAGAAAAATGCACAAAGTCAGGCTAAAAATGAAAAAAAGTATGAAGTTCATAATTTTTTTGTAAAAATTTTCAAGCAGTGAGTAAATATTTGTTTCTGTACATTACGTTATCTGGGAAGTAACTTTGTTGAGTAAAAAGGATTCTAGTGGTAACTTGGTGAAATGACTCAATTAGTTTTGTTTTCAAATGAGCCTCAAGCAGGAAGTCAAAGTGTTTTTAGTCTTATCTGACTCGTTAACCACTCACTTGAAAATGTTTAGATTACTTATAGTAGTCAATGACATTTACACTAATAATATATTGTAATTATGTATGCAGATGTATATGTATATACTCTCACCACCCAGCACCCTGCTTGACTCTCGGTTCTTCTTAGAAGGGGAAGCAGGATGTCTTTCATCCCGTTCAAATACAGGATCAAAGTGAAAATGCCTCTCTGCTGAAACTGACCTCAGATTGCACCGCAGCGCACTCTGCACCTTTTCACTGCACACAATCCTATAGCGCTCCTGCTCCCCTGCACGCCTGCCACTGAACAACACGCAGACTTTTTCCCTTCCTCTGTGCCACGCCGTCTCGTCCACTTAACACAGGAAATCTTTTAAATCCATCTAAAGGACAATTTATTGCTCCCACATTGAAAGCGACATACTCTGGGGTAGTCTAAACTCTTAAACGGGATCACAGATTTTTGCTGTACTTGCATTCAGTTTGTGTTGATAACCTATTGACAAAAGAATTTCTTCGGTCTCTACTTCAAACTGTAGTCTGTGTTTAGTTTCCTCTTGTCTTTATTTCCTCTGTTTTCAATACAAACAGTTCTTCTACCTCAGCTTGCCACTCAAATAGAAATTTTAATACACACACACACCCACACACACGCTCACAGGTGTGTGTGTATGTGTGTAAACTGTATATGTAAGTATATTTGTGTGTGTTAGACAAATTAGACATTTAGTAAAGAATTTGTAGATGTTTTTACTTAAGTCTAGATTCTTATTCTTGTGTTTTTTCATATTTCACTTTTATATGAACATGTCATGTAGACAGTAGTCTCATAACAGATAAATTATTTACAGCTCAAAACAGCTACGGAAGTTTTCATAAATCTTATTTTAAAATTTCTCTGCTTTTCTCTATTTTAAAAAACTAATTAAAGCAGCCATTATTGACTGTATTTTAAATATATCAAAAATATATATATATATTTTTAATTTTACTTTTGATTTTGAATCACACATCCTCCAGTAATGTGTTGGTTTCTGGGAAGACACAACTGGAAAAATACTTTTGTGCTGGTCTTGAAAGAATTGTATTCATTTTAGCTTAAATTAAGCTAAACACAGGTTGATAACAAGTACATGCTGCTGCATCAACTGTAAATATGTTCTGTATTAAAAACATAAAGGTTTTATCAAACTGTTTTGGTACTAGTTTCCGGTAAAATAAAACATTTTGTGGCTATTGTGTGGAAAAAAGTGTTTATTTATTAAATGGTTTATACTAGCAAGGATTTTTAAAACATATCAATAGCTTATTTAAAGCAACAAGTCATCTGTCATATCCTTCAGTTTATGAACTTCAAGACTTTGACTTGATAAACCTAGACAAAAAAAATACTAATAAAGGTTTTATTCTCTTTGTGGGTATTCTTTATTCCATAGAAAAATGATTCAAATTTAAATATAAATAAAATATTCTACTGCATAAATTAATAGAACAATTTTCATGAAGTCCATAATGTGTTGCATTTAAAATTTTAGTAAATTACAAGCAAATAAAAACATCAAAGGTTTATTTTTCTTAATCATTGGTAACACATTTTTTAACATCAACTGCCTCCAGACTTCTTTTTTTGCGGAGATCCGAATCATTTAAAGGTGTTTGTTGGTATAAAATAAAATGTAAGATGTTTAACTTACTGTTGAAATTATATAACAAAAGTATTAGATTATTTTAAAAATTACAGAAATATATGGGGCACCATTCTGTGTTTGCTTTGGTCCTCTAAATCACCTGAACCGCCCCTGCTGTCCATCTTAATTTCAGCTCAAAATTCTAGAAAGCTTTGTAGAATAAAAGCTTACAGAACTTCCTGTCCAGGTCTGTATGTTTCCAGATTAATTAACTCATTCTCTAGCTCACACCATTAAAAAATAAATAAATAAATAAATAAAAAAAACCTTTAATTTAACTTTTTTTTCTTTTATTAATACTTTTATAAATCTTGGTTTTTATTTTAAGTCAGAATTCTGAGATTAAAGTCAGAATTCTGAGATTAAAGTTAGAATTCTGACTTTAAAATCAGAATTCTGATGCCCCTTTTTTTTTTCTTCCATAGCCCTAATCCTCTTCCGCAATTTTTATATATAGTCGTTAGTGATTTGTGTTTGTTCGTTTGTTTTTGTTATGGTCTATACAAAAAGAATTTCAGGGGTCTAACTGCCCTAACAAAAATGTCTTATTGTTGTTAATTATATATATTGCAAAAATTCTCTATGTGATTCATGTGCAAATTCATAATTAATTCTAAAATATCGATTTTAATCACTGCTTTTTCAATATTTACCAGTGAACAATGTCTCAGAATTGGGTCTTCCTTTTACTTCACTATAAAAACTTTTCTTTGCTTGTCCTCCTCAGTTCCTCCATATGTTACCCGTCCTGACAAACAAACTCAGGACGAGTAGCAGGAGGCCAAGTCTGAAATGGTGTTCTGGGGCGCCCCCTTCTGGGCTTTAGAGCTTTTTTTTGTTCAAGAAATTTCAGGAGCACAAATTATAAGATCACAGGCAAACAAATCTAAATCTTTATGAATAAAAATTGACCAGTGGAAAAATTGATATATGACTTTTTAATTTGTATTTTTCTATCAATTTATTTTTTGATTGGTTTGTTTAAAAGAAATGGGCAAGTCTGTATACTACATTTATGCTACATATTCATATTGGTCAGTATTGATAATCACAAATATTTCATAAACATCCATTTGTGTTTTTGAATAAAACAAAAAACTGAAACAATGCCACTGAAAGTTTAAGGTTAATGTTAGAAAATAGTAGAATTATAGCTGTGTTGTGAAAATATGAGAATCCAGCTCAGGAAAAAATAACCAGTATTTATGATTGTTACATGATGCTCCTCTTTTTAATTGTCCTCAACTTAAACCTAGCTGGTAAACAAATGATGCCCCGCCTGTCAGACCAGCCTTAACCAAGTCCATCTGATGATGAGCATAAACATTGTGGCAGTAGCTGGAGCTCATCAGATCTCATCAAACTGCACTCCTGAAACCACCTCTCTGCTCCGACTGCCTTTCCTCTCAGAGTTGCATTTCCCATCCAAAAGTGCAAGACTCTGATTTGACTGTCACCCTTCTAGAACAGCGTCTGCACAAGGAACTAGCTCTCAATCTCCTCTTCGGCATCTCTGAAGACAATGTTTTGTTTTTGCTTTGTTTCTCCTCCTTTCTATATATATTTTTTCTCTTCAGAGAAGATACTTGCAGTGACCTAGATGTGAAATGTGCCTCCTGAGACACAGTAGCTTGCTGTCTGGGCCGGAGGGGCTCGAGGAAAGTTATTATGAAAAGGCAAGGAACATGTTATGTTAACCTGGGGGGTAAACATCTGAACACATTTGGTAAAAAATGCCCCTCTTTACCCTCTCTGACCAACCTATTTAGTTTAGAATCACACACTTATTCCATAAAATGCTCAACTTTTCAGTGTAAAATATATTTTTTAATGTTCTTAAAATGTGCTTATAATTTTTGCTTATTTTACTATGTGTTGATAAGGATATTCAGTAAACCAAAGACTATGTCATCTTGGATTTAGCTCCATGCTGTGGATGTGATGGAGAGCTAATGAACCTTCCCAATTCCTGACAGCATTCACGTATTTTATTTATTTATTTAAATTATTATTACATATGCAAAAGAAATGTTGTGTGCAGAGGATGTTCCCTTTGTACTCTTCAATTCAAAAAAAATGTTAGCATTGAACTGATGTGGGGCAGAATATCTATATGAAAGAGCCTGATTTTGCATGAACAAATGGCTGAATATTAGAATAGCACGCTGGCCAACTAAAAACTTAAAATAGAGGGAATTTTTCAAGACAGCCGTCATTTAATGTATCCAATTTTTCATTTGCTATTTAGTTAAATGAACAAAACAAAAAATAATATAAAATTCTGTTGTTTTTGAAACGGATTGCCAAGTAACTCTACACTTAATACTTCAAGAATTGTACGGATCCAGAAAAGTGTTTTAACATATAGTCTAATTGAGGGTATTTTTCATGTTGCAACACATAAGCATAATAATCATGGGAGAGGATTTGAGACTGTATAGTTTAAATATTTCTAAGATAAAAGATTTTGAAAAAAACAAACTGTAGTTGAGATATTCATCACCTTGAAATTCAGCCGCCATTTTGAGTTTTTCAGGTTGCTAACTTTTTTCTATAAGTTACATGTGTACCAAATTTGATGCTTTTATCACAGACTGAAGTTTCCATATGAAAATGTGATGCAATCTGTCCGGCTAGCAACCTTTAAACGTTATTTGTTTTCCAAAATTCTCATCAAAAGGCAAATCTTATTCTTTGTCTTATAAATTGTTCTATAATTTTATTAGGAGTATCGAGAGGCATTTATAGATTTGATGTTTTTTTTTTTTTGGGTAATACAAAAGAACCTCATAAAATCTGACTGTTTTGTTGAATTTCTGGTGTGTGGCATGATAACTCTTCTCAAATGTATATTAAGGAATCAAAACCCTAGTTGTATTGTAAATTATGCACCACTGAAAACATATTCAGATGCTTAGCAGGTATGCAAGACACACTTTCTTCAAGATTTCAATCAAACCTAAATTTTGGGTCATGGTTTTGTTTTGGTTTAAACTACTATTTTTTTACTGTAATTTCCTAATAAGCAAGTAGGCTAACACTAAAAAAATATTTCAATGAATTAATTAAAAAATAAATTGTACAAGGACAAGTTAAAAACACCAACAATATTATTTTCATTGGAGTGGATCTATGAACGTAAATCCAGTGGTATGCAGCAGGAATGTAACGATACACTTTCCCCACGACTCGGTTCAATGGCATGCTATGCGGTTTGATTTTAAACTGAGAATTGTGGCGTCTCAAATGCTTAGACCAAAACTTTAGGGAAATGAAGGTGTCTATTGACTCCCTGCATGTCTACCTACAAATCATTTATTTTCTTTCATATAATTCTCCCTCAAAAATTTGCTGGATTTTGCAACTCACACAGATTTGCAAGAAAATGTTCCAACTCTCCAGGTATCATAAGGTTTGTCCTTTAGGGATTGTGTGCAATCTTGTACAAACAGAAAAGTAACATTCTTGACTCTGGTAACAACCTTAGTAGTCAGAACAGAAACAAATGTTTATGTCAGCCGCTTGCTCACCTTTGCTTAATTTCTCACTCATTTTTTTGTGTAAATGATTTTGTAAGCTCAGTCTGGTATAGGCCAGGACGTCCTGAACCTAAACCATGAGCCCAGGTACCAAGCTCGTCCAGGAAAAGGAGGGCAACTCGAGAAAAAGCACCTCTCCAAAGGAAAACAAACCCAAATATCACAGGTTTATTTAAAATGTTCTTGTCTTGCATTAACAGCAGTGCTATAGGCTGATTAATTACACTTGGGTCAGGGGTTTCGGAACCACACCAAGTTTCTTTGGAGTAAAGTTTCTTGAGAGATCTTGAGTTCAGGAAGCGATTGCATAAACGATGGGTTGTTAAAAACACAGAGAAAGCTACAGAAAAGCATTTTTTGAACGTATAGATGTCTAGGTAATCGTGAATCTGGCTCCCTCGAAAATATTGCGACCTCTCAGGTTACTGTAATGTCAACACGCAGCAAATGATCTCACTGCAGCGATCTTTGACATTGAAGGATTCACACCCGTTTGATGTTTTACAGCTGAAATGCCCTGAACAGGAAGGAAGTGCTCACCCACCGCTCGTCTGTTCCATCTTCAGGAGCTCAATGGGAGGGGGGGCAGGGAGGATTTCAGCGCAATATTTACAGTGACCTTTTCCTCTTACTGGCCAGGGGCCCATGGGAAAAACTGCAGAAGACAAACAATGAACAATAGGATTCAGGGATGAGCAATGGTGCCAGCGCAGCATGTGCCATAACGGGATGTAGATTGTACAGGGCTGGGAGGAGGAGTGGGGGGGTGTCACATCAAGGATGATGGCCTCAGTGGTACCTCGAGGTACTACACCTGGACACCTGCAGAGAACTTCACTTCAGCTTTTTTTTTCCTTTAAGTTTGATGGCTTCAAAACTCAGACATCGACGTTCTATTACTATAAACTTTTGATACATCGTAACTGTGTTTTAAAGAGAGTGCTTTGGCTTGAAATCAAGCAGAATATTAAACTTCCACTGATTGGAAAAAATAAACCTTTTTTTGATCAAAACAATATTTTTGCAATCAATTTGTAACATATTTATGGTCAAAATTAGGTTTTTAGAAGACCTAATCTATGTAATTCATAGCCTCAGATCAGCATTAATGTGACCTTTTTTGCATAGAGATCAAATATATTTTCACAGTGATACTTTTTCCTCTTTTTACTTACTTTTTAGCTAATAAAATTTAAAGCCATTTTGGTTGATGCACTACCCAGTTTGAGGCCCTTCCTGTTTACAAATAGGTGAACTGTACCATTGCTAGTTCACACACCAAGACTAATTTTAGATTATTTTTTGGAGTGCTTTTTTAAAATAGCTTGTTTTTAATTTTAACAATGTGAATTTTCTATTATGAAATTCAAATTTCACTTAAAATAAAACAATAAAATGAGTGAGGATAGTGAATATAAAGTCAAACCCCTGCTGCAGTCTACCGTGCACACATGTGTGCTCTGAACACAACTTTTAGACAGAAACTACTGTAGCTAATGGTAATTCATCAGCTACAGTGTTCAGGGTTATTGTGGTCCCTTAATTATTTTACTTATCGCAGACTCTGACTCTTACGAATACTTATTTATCCAATTCCCGCCTTTCTTCTGCTCTTTTTATGGGTTACAGCAAATTATATCCCTGTAAAGTCAGTTGTTTGACAGTGAGGATGGTCATTCGCCTCACAGTGAGAAGGTCCTGGTTCAAATCCTTGTTGGGACCTTCCTATGTGGAGTTTGTATGTTCTCCTCATGCATGGGTGTGTTTTTTCCAGGAACTCCAGTTTCCTCCCACAGTCCCAAAAGAAAGCTTCATAAGTTAATTGATGTCTCTAAATTACCACTAAGTATGCATGGAAGCGTGTGTCCCTGCAACAGGCTGGTGACCTGTTCTGGGTGTACCCCGCCTTCCGTCCTACTGTAGCTGGGTTTGCTCCAGCAGCCCAGTGACCCCAAGACAGTTTGGATGGATGGATGGATGGGATGGATGGATGGATGGATGGATGGATGGATGGATGGATGGATGGATGGCCAGATGTTCAGCTTTAAGATAGATGGATGGATAATTGCAGATTTTGTTTGAAAATTTTCATTTCAGCATTGAAATTAAATGGAAATGAGATAGCAAGATCTAACAGATACACAACTGTAAAGGAAGAAACTGTGAAAAAAGAAGAATTTAAACAATGAGAAAAAAACATAAAGAAATTGTGTAATAAAACATGAAAAAAGATAACTTAGAGGAAACATGACAAATAAAACATGTGTACAACTGAAATGTTGGAAACATAAAATAAAAAAGAGAAGCCTAATGGGACATTGAATGGACAATTAAGGCTTCATGACATTGCTTTGGTGTCTTGATGATTTTATGTTAATGTAATTAATAATTATGTGTAATATGTAAAGATTACTAAAATTGGGTGGGAATTTAGATTTTACACCTATCCACTCCTTTTTAGAGCACTTCATTACTTTCTGTTTGCCATGCTTTGTTTAGCTATTTTATTTTGTGTTCAAAAAGAAAAAAAAATCAACACTGAATGAGAAGACATTTTCTGGGAAAGTTTAAACTTTCTCAGTCTAAAGAGAATATGCAAGAAGACTAAAGTTTCACAAAATTACTGTCCTTGAACATAAAAATAACAGAATAAAGAGAACTGAACTCAGAACTCCTACTGCCAGGCAAAGTCGAGGAGGGAAGGTTTTTCTCAGCCCTGGGAACTCACTTTCATTTGACCATCAACCCATCATGTGTCAGAGTGTTCGGCAGGTAAAATATGCTTAATGTTTGTCAGTCCAACAGAGCAACAGCAAAAAACAAAAACAAAAAATCATCTTCACGTGGCTAAAAAATTAACTGAGAATTTTTGATTGGGCCAACTGAAGTTTCCTCTTTGTTAAGATATTATGAGACCTTAGTGGTATTGAGCAACTGTAAATGAGTTTGTTGAAGAGATCAGAAAAATCTGCTGTTTGACATTTTCATCCATCTGGCCTGCAAAATTAAAAGCATAAACCCAAAATGGTCTGGCAGACACTCACAAGACACCTACCCAACTAAGCCACATAAAATCCTTCCCATGTTCTAAAGTATTTTACATGAGAGCCTGTGCTAATAACTTTCTGTATTATTCTTGATCATTTGTCTGGATTTTTCTTTTTGCAATAAATTAAGGAAAATAATTAATTTTACTGATAAAACACTAAATTCTCTCAAAATATTGAGTCTGCAATATTATTTATGTATGAAACCTTCTGTCACTTGTAGAATCACCAGGTGGTTTGTGGAATATGCCACTGAGGCTGTCATTCATTGGCAAATGCTGCACCCCTGAGACTGAGATCAAAATCTTCCATCGTCATTGCTGTAAGTAGATGTTTATGTAGATAAACAGCCTCTGTGTCACATCAGCATCTGTACAAATTCCCAAGTCACAGTTTGATCCCTCAATTATCAGATTGGACTGTGTAATTGGACAATATGTTTCCCTGGAGACTGGGCCTTGCCTTATCACAGAAATTCTTTCTGCCCTGCACAATTTGGTGAGATAAATGTAATGGTATCAGTGCTCTAGTGTGTGCCTGGGTGGTCTCTTCTGCATTTCTAATGATGCTGCGCCTTTCCCAGAACAAGTGGAAATACCTCAATGATGCACCGTGAAAAGCGAGATGAGGAAAGAGCAAACCTCCCACTGGGCTCCTCTCACACAAAGGACATCCAACTCACCCGAGGAGCACGCAGGTTTGCTGCACGATTTCTGTGCACTCTGGAAATAATGATCTCAACTATTCAAATCCCAGTCACCATTAGATGTGATAACATGAAACATCAGCTTCCTTGATTTTTGAAAATCCCAAGGCAAAGTATCAACAAAGTTAAATCAACAACTTAGAAATCTTAAACTTTTTTCATTTAAAATTATTTCTCTAAAATATTTTCTACATTTGTATTACACTCTCTGAAGTCCTAATGTAATTTGCAATTTAATTCATTCAATTTAATTCAAGTCAATGGAACTTTTATTTTCGTTTTAATTTATTTTATTGTGAAGGCTTGACCCGGAACTCCGTGCGGAAGTTCCTGTGGACTACAGGAAGTGGTTGCTGGGGGAAGCTACAGTTAACTGTGAGTTGTATTTTTCCAAAATTTTCTCTGCTCTTTGTAAGACAGAATGACAATACTTAGAAGAAGACACTTATAAATAGTAGTAGTATGTAAGGTTACAGTTTAAAGAAATGACTGTCCCGATTTTACCTCGACGTCATTACAAATGTCGCTAGCAAAGGCTGCACAAGGCTAAAGGTAGCTAGTAAAACTGTCAACAAAATAATAATGGTTCCTTATAAAACCACTAATGAATGGGTTTTGCGTGTAATGCCGCTAACTTGAAACGTGAGTGACGGGTTTTTGCAAAAATATTTTTATACTAGACCGAGGAAATAACAGTGTATAGCAACGATAACAGGACTTTTAGCCAAAACAAACGCGTTATATCTCACGATAGGAGAAACAAATCACAAACTCGTGAGATTACATGTTTACATGCTTTAAGAAAATATTTTTCGCTGAAAGGGGCATTTTGAAGGACTTTTTATAATTTGCTAATGCAGACAAACACAGGAAACTCCTGCACATGTCCCTGTACACGTCAAATAAAACGGCTTGTAGTTTCTTCTTAAGTAAAATGTCTAAATGTGGTTTTAATTCTATCTATCTATCTATCTATCTATCTATCTATCTATCTATCTATCTATCTATCTATCTATCTATCTATCTATCTATCTATCTATCTATCTATCTATCTATCTATCTATCTATCTATCTATCTATCTATCTATCTATCTATCTATCTATCTATCTATCTCAGAGTTCTTCTTGAAGTGACACTAATAGGTATTCAATAGATGTCTCACAAATTTCCTGTGAAATTGGGGTCAATTTACTGAATGATATCTCAAATTTCTCCAAATAATAGCACAAATGTTGCACAACAATGTGTATCTGTCTTTTTTTTCACCTCTGATCAGTAGCACTTTATTTTAAGTCGTTTTTGTAAGAGAAATTGATTTTTAAAACCAATATTAGAATCAAAGAAATCACAAATTCAATTATGCCGGTTAAATGAAATGGAAGGGATTTGCTGCTCTTCAGAGTTGTCAAAAATTCCCATAAACTCACTCCCAATACTTTTAGAAGCCTTCTCAAAAGGGCTGAAGCTATCCTGGTCATGGTTGGCACATTATTTTTAAACCCTGTGGATGATAAACGGGATGCCGCATTATAACTGGTTCTTAAAATGTAAGTATTTTGTGTGTTTAATAAAAATTTTCATGTTGCAATTAATAACGATTGCACTCACCATCAAAGACTATATCTTGTTTTTAAAAAATACATATTTTTCTTTTTTTCCTTTTTGCTTGAAATTATTTTTTTCTTTTTTTTTTTACCTTTCCAAAATTAGTTGTCACGCCTCAGATTATCTTGAAAACATTCACACCCTGGGCAATCCACACTGCCATATTACAATATATCATTCTTTTTCACAAAAGACAACCCAAAGTGTAAATACAATTCTAACTAAAATCAATAACTGCATATTTTCATTTGTAATAATATTATTGCATTGTTCTCTAGTTAATCACAGTAGTTACGTTCCAAAAATAACTTACGATAAGTGAATTAAATAAAATTTTCATCTTTACTTTTTTTTTTTTTGCAATCATTCTAGCTGTTTTAAAGCTCTAAACTCTTCATGACACATTTTATACGCTTTTCCCAGACAGACGTTAACATTTTTACGCTTTTTTTCTCATTTACACACTCTCAAAGTTCAAGACTTCGTAGAAAAATAATTCTACTATTAAATAATGAAACCAACGATCTGCTTGTGAAAATATTTATTTAAATTTGGCAATGGTGAACTCATTCTGTACAGGAAAAACAGCAGACTGAAGAGATTGATTTAACAGCCAATCAGAACACAGAACACGATGCATTGTGACAAAAACAAAGAAGCATGCAAAATTCCTCTAAAAATATCAACACTTACAGCATGACAACAAAAGGTGAGCTGTTATAGCAAAGTACTTCTGTAATGAATTTAATTATTCTTTGCTTTTAAGGTTGCCTCACAGATGTATTAAAACACACACAAAGATTGTCAGGGTTTTAAAAAATTGCAATGACAGTAAAAGTTTATATGTTGCATTTTTGATTATAAGTGCTAGAAGTAAACTCAAAAAGAGGAGTTGTAAATCTTATTGCAAACACTGATTGGGAGTTTATGGTGTTAAGGAGCAGATCTACTGAATGCTCTTGACCTAATGGTGGAAAGACGAGCAGGTGGAGAGGAGAGAACTTAGGGGTGATCTTAGAGTGTTGAAGGGCACTATAGAGATAAGGAGATGCCAGTTTGTAAGGACTGGAGAAGGTTTTTAAACTTTCTTCTGAGGTGGACTGGGAGTTGTTGTATGATTATTATTACTTTTTTATATTGCAAGCCAACAGCATACCTTATAGTGGTACACATTCTCAAACCTGATTATGCACACAATGTTAATTCTAAAAGTTGGGAAATTATTGTGCTCTGACACATCTTTCTATTGTCTTGTGAACTTCAGTGTTTGTAGACTGAATACCATCAATGCCCCTGCGATCATCTTTTTTTTTTTTTTTTTGTTCGTTGAGTAAATAATGTCGCACTTGTCCTTTTTTGAAGTGAAACTCTTTGGTTATTTGTTTATTTTACTGAAAAAATACTGATATAAATTGAACCTTAATAAACTAATTGGACGCTAGCTAAACATCAGGCCTGCACAGTTTCCCAGAAGCACTTTATTTTTATAATTAACGCTGATGCCCACACTTACATGGCCACACTTGGAGCCCTCTGTGTCCTCTTTTCTGATACTTCCGTAACATTAGCGCTGGGCAGAGAGGTGAAGGTGAAAACCAGAGGTGGGGGGCTGCACTCATCCATTTCCTGTCCCTCTCTTGGGGCTCTAATTGAAAAATTTTGGGTGGCCCTGCTTGTTTGTTTTGGTGGACTGTGGTGGGTTGTGTCTTTTGGGGTTTTTCCTCGGCGACGAGGCGTGGGGCCTCGGGGTGAGTCGAGTGATGTGGGGGGGCGGAGGTAGGGGGTCACACCGAGTGTTGTTTGCGCAGCAGTGGTTGACTCTTGCCCTTGCCCGCTCCCTATGCAGTCTGCCCCCACCTGGTAGACTCCACCTCCCTGCATGGAGAGAGCTCGCTGGTCTTCTCTCCATAGTTTCTGTGACCCAGTCGGCTCTGGACAGACGACTAAACATTTCAAACAATTCTTCCATCAATAAATGAGAGGGCTGGAAAAGCAGTTCTTACCCCTGCAAACTTAAGGAACCCATTTAGAAAAAAGCGATTGATTATCCTTGCAAGCCTAATAAAATGTCCATGTTTGTTGAGTAAGCAGCATTGTTTATGTAACGTTCATCTCATGTAGCTTCGGGAGATTCTCACGCTTCTTTGTGTAAAGCAGCCGAGAAGCTCCTGGAGGTTTAGATTGCTCAATTTTGCCGTGTCACCGGGCAGAGCTGCCTGTCTCCAGCGTCCTAATCCTCCCAAACATTTTCTTGTCGTTGCAGAGCTACTCTTCATATTTCTGTTTATTGGTACAGGATTTTCATATGGGAAATTGGGGACTTTGCTTCATGAAGCATAACTCTACGAAACACTTGAGACTGACAAACAAACAAACACTTCTAAGCACAACAAAGCCTGTGGGCAGACATCGGGATTGCGAGCCAAACGTGTACATCTGATCAGCCTGCCCTCATCCGCTATCATGGAGGGGTCTATGGGTGAGCCCTGGGACTGGCCTGTATGTAGAGGAGATGCTGACTCATTGAGTGCTCAGTACTCCAGGATACACTATCAATTGACTGCACATTTCCTGTCCACTGGATTTATTTATTCGAAATTGGATCCAGTTGACACATAATTTTTAGCTATTGGCTGCATTTATCCCCATCCACTTCTCAGACAAATGTGGTCGCTCGGCCGCGGGCGAACACTGAACAGGATTGTTCAGAGCTCCGCCCAGCCCGTTTCATCAGACCAGTCATCTCCAGGCGGGGTGATGTTTGGCTGGCTCTGTGCATTCAGAGGAGTCGGTAGAAGGATCTCTGATGGAATCTGGTGTTTGTGTAATGTTGGGGGGCACAGAGTGAAACGGTATTAGTAGATGTGTGTGTGCTGTGTTTGGGGGGGATGGATAGAGGGTGATGAGCTGCCTAAATGGGTCCCTTTGTGCCCGCTAAACTCATCACGCTCTCTTACATACACATTTTATGCCAATCATTGCCATATGTGAGTCACTTTTTACCTTTAGAAGTTCAAATGAGCCGACTTATGAAAGCCTTATTCAGCATAGTAATGGGCTTCTCTGTCCGTGTGGGGGTGCGGGGGTGCGTGTGTGTGTGTGTATGAGTTATCATATACTAGGGTCAGCTACTTGAGTAGATGGTCACAAAAAAGAAACAGAAATAAATTGGTCTGTTAATGTGAAAGATGAACCATTTTAGTCACAAATTATTGTGTTTTCACAGCTTTCGTTTATTCCTGCCTGTTCACATAAGCTCAATTTAAAAGTATGGCTTTAAATTTGTTAATCTGTTAGCTCAATTTAGACTTAAAAACACCCATTACAATACACATATACACATACTTTAATATCTGACTTAGAAATGTAATCTATGTAGTCTATATTATTCAGTGTAATTGTGGTCTGCACAACAAGTTAATATGTGGACAAATTTTAAATTGTAATACATTTAAAAAAAAATTCAATTAGGGCTGCCACAAATTATTATTTTGACAGTCGACTAATCAGCGATTAGTTTTTTTTCATGCGCAAAGTGGATGTAAAGCACACTTCTTAACCATCATTAGCTAAACTAACTAAAAAATAAGACAATTAGGATGTTAGTTTATTAAACATTTAATGAATCGTGCAGCCACTGCCCTTCATTATTTTCTGGTATTAAAACAAGATTAAATCAAATGAGGTCGGGAACTATTTTTCACAAGAGATAAAGTTTTGTCTCACTGACTGAAATATAAAAAAGGTCATTTTTTGGTGCTTAACGCTTACAACTTTATTCAACTTTACCACACGCTGGCTCTGTGTAATATAAAGTATCAACTGTTAAATTAGTCGTCGACTATTTTAATAGTCGATTAATTGACTAATCGTGGCAGCCCTAATTCCAATAAATAAGACCAGAGCTCAACAAAACCCCTTTTTTTTTTGTTATTGATTTGTTTAGTTTTTCTAAAATTATTTAATTATCTATTTTTGATTATCTATCTTTATCTATTTCTGATCATCATTTGATCTGTTCTAAAGGCGTTCCAGTGGTCTTTTGATTATGGTTGTGCTGTTTTAGCCAAAACAAAAACCTGTGTTGTTTTCTAGGACATTGCTTCTGTAGAGCGGCAGTAGTTCATCAGAAATCCACCTCTGTATTGTGAAAAACCCGTCTTCTCCCCGTTGCTGAGATACAATATTGATAAGCTGCAATGATTCCACACAGTCCAGGAAGTGGGTCACATGTTGGCAGGACCGAAAAAGAATCTCAAACCTTCTGTAGAGAAAGCAGGGCTGGCCCGTTTGTTTGTTAGTTGGTGTCCAAGGAACACAAACCTGCATTTTTAGCCTTTGAATGAAAGAAGGTGTGGTTGGATGCTTAGAGGATGTCCAAGGGAAAAGGAGCTAAGTCTAGCACTTCTGTTATCATCAAACAAATTTGTCCTGTATAATGGGACACAACTTAATCCACGTTGAAAGAAAGTGGGGTGCCACCTGAAGGGGATATTTCAAACCCTCTACAGGCATAAGCTTTAAATGTCCTGCAGAAAACGCTGGCAAAACTGCAAAAAAAAAGAAAGTTTAGAAAAGGGAAAAAATGTCAACTGGACACTTCAAAACTGCAGTCAAAGTGTTTGCTTACCATATTTGTGGGGTAGTTACAGCTAACTGTGACATGGTACCTGTCCGTCCTTCATGGAGGGGTACATCATTTAAGCGTGTGTGCGTGCACGCCGCTGTTACAGAGAAGGGTCTGGGCAGTGTTCCCGTGTCCATGCACAGCCCCCAGAGTAAAGTAAACACAGCGGCTCTTTTCTCATCCCAGCCGTCAGCAGGCTCTCCCCAGGCCCGAGCCAGAGACCACACACCCAGACCACACACACGCACTCATGCACTCACACACACACACAAAAACTGCCCAGACTTCTTTGCAGATCCCTCCACATACTCGCATACGCTCAGACCACACAACACCAACTCGGGGCCCCTCGCACGCAACCTTGCTGAGCTGTCATTCCGCGCGGCATATGCATGCGTGTGAGTGTGCGAAGGCCGGCTTCGCGCGTGTTTATTCACGTGCATTTTTAAGATTAGGGGGATCGGATAAAAACACTCCTGGAAGCGGAGTCAGAACCGAACAAAGCTAAAAAAGCTCTGTCTTCCACACCTCGCCACTCCCACTCTAAACATGTGGGATTGATGAAGAATATGCCAGGCTCTTGTTCTGGGCCTGTTAACCTCTTATCTTCATCATGTCAGATCCCTAGCCCCTTCATTTCCTCTGACAAGCGCGGGGCAGCAGCAACAACACGAGGTAAATCCCTCTGGAGGTTTCTTGTTAGCTTTGCAATGTCAGGGCAGTTGAGAAGTGAAGGAGTTGTCCCAGAACAGTGCTCAGAAAGATTCCCACACCTGGAGATTCTGGCCTGAAAGAAGTGCTGCATCTTATCATAACTTACTGCAAAAATAGTTTTTCAAACTGTAAAAATGGAAATTCTACAAATCTTTTAAACTTAAAAAAAACTTTAAGAAACTGATTAATTGGGTGTTTTAGATGTAGATAAGCTCTTCTGGCTGCTGTAGATTATTGATTTGTAACATTTTATTTTATGGTATGTATCATTATTATTTTTAAAGTTGTTTATATACATTCTAATAAATATTTTTTTGGGCAGTATGTGATAAAAAAAAAAAAAAAGTTCAGTAAAAACTGCAATTTCTAAAAAATTAAATGAACTTTCCTGAAAATTAAAACTATTTAAAATAGCAAAACATTAAAATAATGTTTAAAATGAAAAAATGCAAAAATCTTTATTTTTATTTTGATTTTGTTTTTATCTCCTTTCTAAACAGATATGTGCCCACATACCAGCACTCTATCAAAAGATGGGTCAGATCTGGTTCAACACCTTTTACATGCTCAGGTGTGACACAGTGGAGCTTTTAAATGTTACCTTATCCACAGACACTGTATTGTTTCCACTGGATGAGTTGGAAAAAGGCCAACCTCCAAGTGAGGAGCGTTCTGATATGTTTTGTTCGGATCTGGCAGAAAAGTGCAGTCTGTCAGACCCAGACCCATTTTTGTTTCGCAAGAATGCGTCTTTTTTAAAGCCAGTTTTTGTCTGGCAGCTTTAACAGAAGTCATTGTGATATCCTCCGAAATTTAAAGACTTCTTCCTTTTCAGATTCAGATAATTTTTCTTTAATTTAGCTGTTAAGCATAAACAGTAGGATGACATTCTTCCACTTTGTCAGTAAAGATTCCCGTTTTGAATGTGACACCATATCCAGACTGCAAAGAATAATTTAGAACCAGACCCCAGATTTGCTTGTACCATATTTGAAATCATCCTAAATTACTATGTCTGTTCCTTCACATTGGTGCAAACGCGACTGTAAATCCTGCATCTGTGCGATTGGTGGCTACCACGATCTTGCTGAAGGTTTGCTCCGTGTGAACTTCAGCGTTTGTTTGTGACGAACGTGTTTTGGCCACAGAGCAAAAAGGGCGTCCAACTCGACGAAGCCGCTTCAGAGATCCTGAGATTGGTCAGCCTTTCTTTCGGGACCTGGCAGTAATTTATTTGCAAACATCTGTGCCGCTGAAATGCATCCTTTCAAATTTTTTCCCCCTCATTTGGGAACCGTTCCCTTCCTTTTCTTCGGTTCTTCAACATGAAGTGATTTGCATGGGTGCTCCTTCTTTGGTGCCATAATCTGTACAATATTGCATGGGCTTTTGAGGAATGATTGGGCAGAGCAGGTTTATTTATCCTGCACTGTGAGGTTTACATTCTTCCTTTCCTCCCTGCTCTCTGTCTACTCCTTCATTCTTGGCTGTCTTTCCGATTTTCCCCATTATCTGTAAGATAGCTGCTGCACTACTCTCAATGTTTGGAGACATTTGAGGGGGGAAGGTTACTGCCAACCAAATACTGATCATATTTTAATATTAAAAGCTTCAGAAAATGTGCTAAAAAAAAAGAGAGAAAAACTAAAGTCATATATATTGTACACTTTAGCAAAGGTCAAAGTAACAAAGGTCATTAGGAGCTAAAGAGTAAAAACCAGTCATGCCACTACCACCACCTTTTAGCAGTCAATGTAAAATTTAGGATAAGAAATTCGTAAAGATTAATGCATTTTTTTTTTTTTTTACCATAAATACTCAGCCTTGATAAAAAACTTGAGTAGAAGTTTATATTTTTCAGTGAAACAGATTTTATTTGTTGTTCATTTTTGCATAATGTTAAGTTCTGTTAAATAAACAATCACACAATGACTCATCAAATCTGTCATGCATCCATAATTATGTCAGTGATGCAAAAATATCTCTAACTTTTACTCAAATGTTTTTTTTATTCTTGATGTTTTTTGTTGCTTTAAATTAGAACTCATAATACCCCACATAATGCTACTGTTTAAATGTACTTTTCAGTGTTTAAGTAAGTGATCAGTCTTAAATAAAATACTTAGAAATTCAAAATATATACAAAACAATAATTTGGAGACTCAAACATTATTGAATGAAATTAAATTTGTTGATATACAGACAAAAATATAAATGTAATAAATATGCTGTTTATGCTTAAAACAATTTTAAACCAACTGAATACTTTTTCATTTAGATAAATATCATTTAAAGATGATCACTTTGACTAATTTCTACTACAGACCTCTGTTTCTCTCAGGTTTCACATAAGCTGCAGTCGAGGGGAAAATTGTCATTCTATGTTTGTCTTAAAAAAATAATTAAAAAATGTTATAATAAAAGATTTGCAAGACGAAACAACTTGGTTTTTACAACGGGATGGAAATGCAGCCCAGAATGTTTGTTTTCCTTCAATAGACTAAACATGAAACCAACATATTGGTTTTTTTTTTCCCTTTGAGACCTTTTCTCTCCAAAGCCAATGCTGAAATTAATGTAAGCTTGTTCAAAACTCGTCTGCACGCTTTTTAACCAGGACCAGAAAATAAAGGAGCACTTAACCCTGATATTGAAGTCAATTCACTGGCTCCCAGTCAGCTTTAGGATCGATTTTTAAGATTCTTTTGTTAATTTATAAACCTCTTAATGGTTAGACATTCATTTTTATCAGAATTCATTGTAGTTTATGACCCTCCCTGAGCCCTCAGGTCCTCAGGTGCAGGCCTGCTGGTGGTCTTAAAGGTCAGAACAAAAACCCAACAGTGAGGCCACATTTCAACACTGTGGGTCTCGCCTGTGGAATCGCCTGGCTGAGGATGCACTTCATGCACTGTGGAGGTTTTAAAAAGAATCATTTTTACATTCCTTCATGTTTAAATTTGATCATATGGACTGTTTGTTTTTTAGTAGGAATTCTACTACTTTCACTAATACACTTATTATTTATTTATGTAAAGCACCTTGAAGTGTTCTGTAGCAGGAACGGGGCTGTATAATTAAAGTTTGAATTTTCTGATTTCCCACAGATGGTTGTCATAACACTGAGTCCTCCTTTTCTGACTTTCTTTTTTCTCTCCATGTCAAGGCGTTGATTGACCCTCGAGTTCCTGTTTGTCTGAGGCCGCCATGTCACGTGCACGTCCAGCCCCGCTGGTCACGGGCATCTCCCCCAAGGAAGGAGCAGCTTGGACCAAAGTCACGATCCGTGGGGAAAACCTGGGCACGGGTCCAGCAGATCTTATTGGTAATAATATTTTCAGCCGCACAGCAAACCGCTTAAAAGTCTAACATACCCTTTTTTTACTTTAGCTAAATGCTTCAATATTATTTTTCTGTAATATAATATTAAGATTAACAGAAAATGATTTTCATACTTCTACTTTATGTGCTTCCCAAAAGTGTTGTTCTTTTTTTTCAAAATAAAACATGCATATGTGAATTAATTACATCACATAAATATACAACTCCTATTTTAAAGCTCAGATGTAAATATACAAGATGTCAACAAGCTGTATAAATAACACGATTTTTGTTTTATTCTAAATAATAATTATTAGAGTAGCTGTATTAACTGTTGTTAACATCTCTCATTAACAAACCACGGCAGCCGTTGTTTAAACAAGCTTTTATAAAGTTTCTCTCTGTTTACATGAAAAGTAAGTAGACGGGTCACCAATGTTTGGCGCTTGTCTATAATCAAGTTGTCAGTGCCATACTTGGGATTTTGGTTCTTAGGGCTGATATGAATATCTTTAGTCATTCTTGGACAGAATTAAAGGAAATCCTCGCAACTAACAGGATGCTGCGTTAGCTTATGTAGTTTATGACTGCCGTCTCACTGGAGGACGGAATATTGATCCCCTGTCTGCATCTGGGAAAGATCCCTCTACTCTTCTAAAATGCTTCCTATCAGAAATAAAGTAATGTATTCTTAGCTGTGATGTTTAGGGAATAGATGAGGAAATTTACTGTTACCTATAGCCGTATGTAACTTTGCAACACACTCAGCTTTAAATGGTAAAGGATGCATAAAGGTTAAAAGTTTTGCAGAAAAATGAATCAGGTTCAAGCTTTTAGAGGGTAAATTGTTGGAGTTTTAAATTGAGGTTGTATTTTTGTGGGTTTTGACTTGAATTTCAGTTATTTCTGTTTTCTCATATATTAGACAAGATTTTGTTTTTAAAAAATATAAATAAATAAATAGAAAAATTTGAACAGATTTCGCTGTACGCCATGCAGACATTTATTTTTCAAATGAACTTAGAAGTATTGGTGAAAAGTTAACTACATTCTAGAAAAACAGTTTTTAATAGAGATCCTATGTGTATGTAAAGATGATTTGTCTGTGGGGTTTTCTCGAGTTTCTGGGGTTATGAAACCACGCATGGAAATCAGTGCAACGGTTGCCTGAATCCACAAATGTACAAAACTTTTTCAGGTTTATACGCGTGTGCAGTACATTCTTTATGCATAGCAATCACTACAATTTTTAAAACAGCGATACGCGTTCAGATCCAATAAATCACAATACTGTGCATTAAAGAAAAGCCACGTAACATATGTTTCTGTCGATAAAAAACTGTTTGTCTTTCAGATTTATTGTTCGGTCTGTCTGGTCACGCTTAATTTACTCACAATTACCACTTTTTTCTTTAAAGGATCAAAGTTTTCATTAAGGTTTTTGTATTTGTTTTGTATTTGTATTGTATTGTTTTTTTTTTGTGCAAGTAGACATTCAGAGATGAGGCCTGAAACTGATGCAGTTTGTGCAAGAATAGCAGTGAGGGAGCAGCGCTTCATCTGAAAGATGTTCAGCTAACTTTTTAAACTTCCCACAAAATAAGACATTAACCTGCAGATACTCTCGTGCTGAAAGTCTTTTGAAAATATTTGGAGGTATAAAGCTCACTTTGTTGTTATTCTTAAGAAATCAAAATTGTTAAATCTATTAAATCTGCTGTTTAAGTGAAGGCTTTGTTTTTCTTTTTTACTGTTGTGGTTTGAGAATTTTTAGCTTTTGATGAGCTTTTTAATGAAATTTTGTGATGGAAGACTAAAAATTAAATTTAGAAATTTTAGAGAAAACATTAAAACCATGTTTTTAAGATTTTTTTTTCTCAAAAATATATAGATTAAAAGGAAGCAAATCTGTTTTAATGAAATAATAAATACATTTGCAATTTTTCTTTTAAAAATTCAAGTTGTTCTAATTTTAGATTAATTTCTGTGCAGTTTAGAATAATCTTTTCTTTAGGTCAAAAAAACAAATTAAATACTTCCAAGTAATTTTTTGTTTAACTAGTTTTGAAAAACTTTATGTTGATGGAAAACTTTGACAATTAAGCTTTTTTTATATAAAAAGGTTTTAAAATCATTCTTTTATTCTTGTTTTTGCCACATCTGTATTTCCATGGTTTTCAACCATCATCCTTTTGTTTATTTATGTAACTTTTAGTGCAGACTCACAAAAAAAATAAATCTGTTTGTTTTTTTACATCATCTAGACACTCCAGCGCTCCATAAGAACAAAAATATAAAACACAGGGCATCGATGTCAAAACTGAAACAAATTTAAATAATTTTCATACATTTTTTGTTATAGAAATTTGACGTCCTAAATTTGATCTGTTTGTATCGTTCTGGAACCCACCCCCATCTTGGTCTCATTAAGCATTTGAGGGTAATTTTTTCTTCGCAACTGTTTTTTCTTATTGCCAAACTCATCCTCTGCAGAAAGAAGAGCACGCCGCTCCCACTCGGCCTACAGCGCAGGCCAGCCTGTTTCCCAGCATCCCCAGGGCCCCGACATTAGATAATTAGATATGCACAAATGTGCGCGAGTGCTTATTCACTCAAACCATGCGCGCAGCAAAGAACAGAGGCAGGAAACGGGGCTCTAATGGGCGTATTATTCACGGTTTTATGGGCTATTGGTTGATTAGCTCTCACAGGCTTTCCTGGCGTTTGATGGCTCACACGTGAAGCGTCCCAAATGTGCTGAGCGGGAAACATCCCCGTCCGTGTCATCTTGTGCCCAAGCGGTGTTCAAGAGGGTTTAAAGAGAGGCTGACAGATGCAGGAGCACATAGTGCCAATAATGAGCCACTTAGCACTGAAGAGACACAGATTAACTTTAGGAAGCAGAGTGAGATGAAGGAAGATCAAGGCCACCCACACCCCTCATGACCCCAGCGTGAACTCTGACCCCCCTGCTGACAGTTTGACTTAACTTGCTGATAGATGTCCATGCTGTCTGAGTGAGCGCCTCTCTTTTTTTATTGGCTGTGTGTGTTGTGAGCTACAGTTTGTTTGTTTGTTCTGTCGGTGTGTGTGTGTTATCTCTCACCCCCTTTACTTCTTTTTTTTTTGACTCCCAGGCCTATCAATCTGCGGGCACAACTGCATGCTGACGGCCGAATGGATGTCCGCCAGCAAAATAGTGTGCCGCGTGGGGCCGGCCAAGGACGACAAGGGGGAGATCATCGTCACCACCAAGTCAGGAGGTCTGGGCACCTCCACTGTGTCCTTCAAGCTCCTCAGACCCGACAGAATCGGTGAGAATTCCGAGCAAAATCATTTTTTGGAAAAATAGTGGCAGATGTTCATCAAACATTTTTATAAATCTTAGAACAATTAGTTATTTTCTTATTTTTGTCAACCAATCTTGTTTTGATAAAATAAATAAAGACACATGAAAAAAAAATTTTTATGAGTTTTAATGCTAAAACTTCATTAATATTCAATAATCATGTGTTCTTTTTTTTTGTGTCATACATCAGCCTATAGAATAAATTTGCTTTTGACCAAAATCTGATTCAAATTTTTCAAAAAATACAATTATACGAAGTCAATTCCGTATCGCTGCGGAAGCATGGACATTACCAGCTCAGTGGCCGTGTGGAAGAGTGTCCGTCCTGAGATTGGAAGGTCATGGGTTCAAGTCCAGGCCGAGTCATACCAAAGACTGTAAAAATGGGACCCAGTGCCTCCCTGCTTGACACTCAGCATTAAGGGATTGGATTGGGGGGTTAAACCACCAATTGGTTCCCGAGCGCGGCTGTGTCTGCAGCTCACCGCTCCCTTAGGGGATGGGTCAAATACGGAGAACAAATTTCGCACACCTAGGTGTGTGACAACTAATGGGACTTTAACTTAAATTTAACTTAACTTAAGTTAAAACTAGCTAAATGTTTATTTTACTTAGTTACAATATATTTGTCAGCTACACTAAGTTTTATCAAGCTGCTTTTGTCTTTTAAGGACATTTTTTGTTGCTTTTTTAATTCTTTGTTCAAAATTTATGGTAGGTTTTGTTATTTATTCTTTTCTTTGTCTTTCCAAATTGGAAATTGTGAACGAACCCTTTACTAACCCATTCCAAAGACCTTTTGATCTATTTTCAGTGTTCGCAGTGGTCTTTTAATTAAGATGTTTGTCATTTTCTAGGACCGTTTTTTGGGGGTATAAGCAATTCATTGGAAATTAGCCCCTCGAGTTGTGGGTGGGATTGTTGGCACAGAGCAACCTGGCCATCCGTTCTCTGCCCAGTTGCTGAGAGCTCTCTGTTTACACTCTTTTCTGCTAGCTTTTATCCCGTCAATAATCTTACAAGTCAGTGCAACAAACACGATTACCGGTAGTAATATTGGAGCTATCCAGCCGTACAGTTTTGGCCAGATGCCAGCTCAGATGAGAAAAACTGAGACTTTTTCCAACAACATTTTCTTGTCTGCTCCTAATTCACAGTGATTTGTATAAAGAAATACTCATTCAATTTTAAGCTTTATTTCCTTAATATGTCCCCAATCATCAGAAGAATGCCACAAAAACTTGTAAAAAAAAAACCCACAATTTTCATCAGAATGGGACTTTAATAAAGCTTAAAATAAAGCAAAGGTCCAGTAAGAAACGACTAAAAGTTGGTGTTTGTGCACGATGTTGTGTATTTGCTCAGTATCTTGCATGGTTAACATCTGGGGTTGGTGCCCGTCTGCCGTCTGCCCTCGCCGTAGGTATCCTGGACCAGTCGGCGGTGTGGGTGGACGAGTTTAACTATTACGACATGAGGACGGACCGCAACAAAGGAATTTCCCCGCTCTCCCTGCGTCCCAGCAATCCGCTGGGCATCGAGATAGACAAGTATGGATCCGGCACGTCCAGATACACACACACACACACATACCCACACACACTGCAACACCGGCACAATCACGCTGCTGTAAACACAAGCGGTCTGGTCACTGAGTCATGGTTTATGTTCCCAAACAGAGACAAATTCTCCCCATATGTTGGTATTTGAAATATTATGCCCACATGGAAATTGCTGAACAGCCTGTAACCGCTCCACACACATAGAGTGGAAACGACATAATTGCGTACAAGCTAAGAGAAGGACAACATGAAGATATGTGGAAAGATCTCTGGACGGCGATGGCGATCTTGTACTGGGAAGCGAGCGCAGTGGTTGCGATGTATGCTTTGTGTTTTCATGTCCTGGTTTAGTATTTGTTTGGTTTAAAGGGGCCGGGGCAAGTGACCGCTCGTGGCCAGAGGCTAGACCTCCATAAACAGGCTCCACCATTGCCCCGCATTAATGATCTGCACACCGCGTGTTGCACATAGGTGTTTGCAGGGAGATGTTTTTGTTTTCTCTCATCAATTCTTTCGTCAGATTTGCAGCATCTGCTCCAAATATTATATTTGGCTGTACTTGTAAGGAAAGAGTTGAGAGAAGAGTCAATATTGGGTGAATGTAACGCTTTTCTTCTTTACAGTATGCTGCAGATCTCTGCCAGGAATGGATTGCATCAGCAGTCATGTACAGCAACACAAACCAACTGAGTTTCTGCACTTCAATAGGAAAAAAGACACCTGTACAGCTTTGAGACGCCATATTTATTTAAATCTGCTCCAGCATTTAAGCAGGGAAAAATGTCACTTTAATTCCGATTAGATCAAAATATCCAATCTTTAAATCAAATCATAAGACACAATCGTGAAAGTTTCCGTTTAAATTTTACATTTTTTTTAAATTACTTTTCTGGAAGTATAGTCCGTCCTAAATAAAAGTTTGTAATTGCCTTAAAGTCCATTTAAAAAATCCTCAAGAAAATCATCAAATAAATACATTATTAATATATATTTCCAGAAAATTTTGCAATGTTCAAATTCTTATTATTTTATTTAGATAAAATATGGACAACTGTTCCCAATGTCCAATCAGATATCTGTAAAAAATGCAAAACAAGTGTGACGTTTAAATCAGAATTCATCACATTTTCTTTTTCTACACTGTGTTGCAAAAAAAAATCCCAAACTTTTATTTAACATCTAATATCCTTAATTTATTCAATTTTTTTTTTTACACAAATTTCACACTAATTAGGGTTTGTTTTAAAGTCGTTATTATTTTTTGTTTCCCAAATTCTTTAGGATGAATACAATCTTGTTGCAGTTTTCTTATTAAAACATCTTTATCACTGTGAAAAGTTGAAGTAATGTGTTGTTATGAAAACTGATGCACTTTTATGCTTTTGTTCATCCGCGCAAAAAAAATGAGCACCAAATTTATATGATTCTTTTGGGTTTCCGTGCATGCATGTGTATATGTACATGTGTGTGCGTGTGTGTGGGTGGGGGGGTCAGTTTGTGTAAACCACAGGTCATTAGCAGAGATCAAGCTTTCCTAATGAGTGCTGGGTCCTCCAGGGGCATCCAGGCGTCACACAATGCACTTCCCACGCCAGCCTCTCCTCCAGGCTGCCATTCTCTCTGGCTGCACACTGCCCCCTGCTGGAAAACTTGACAAAAATCACTTAAATTTTCCAGCCAAATTGTACTTACTTACAGTTTACATTAATATTGCTTTTTTTCAGTTTCTGGGTCACTTTCCCTAACCTTGTTAAGATGTTTCTTAGGGAATTCCAGTTTGTTGACAACATGGTTCTTTTCTTCATTTTTTCTTCTTGTTTAATGCAGCTTCAAATTCTGTCTTTGCAGAGGAAAAATCCCACAGAAAGACATCGAGCAGATTTTTCCAGGAATGAGTGGAGATTTCACCAGTGAGAACTTCTCTGCCACCTGGTACCTCATAGAAAACCACACAGGCTCCAGGTAGGACCATCTTCCCCCACATCCTCATCATCATCATCATCATCATCATCGTTATCATGACGGCCTTTGAGACTTCTCCACCTTTCTAAAAACATCAAATTCCATGTGATTCGGGGGTTGAAATGCTTTTCTTATAACATTTCAAAGAGATGATTAAGTATAAATTCATAGTCTTGAATTGTAAGTTTGAAAATAGAGAGCACAAATTAGAGAAGCATCTTCTCTGTTCCTCAAACAGTAAATCTGTAAAAGACGATCAAATTGGACCAAAGAAAGCATTATGAACATTAGAGCTAAATTAACTGTAAAGAATATTCTGATTTTTGGGAGGATTACAAATTTTGTGTAATATTTTACAAAACGGTTGTTAAACTGAAGGTGTTTCAAGTAGATCTTTCAAATAAATGTTATTTAACATTTTAAAACATCATGTATTTATTTTAATTATTTCAGAAACTGAATTTGAAGCCAGTTGTCTTCTTTCTAAATTAAGCTGATTCAATAGAAATCCTGAAACCGATATCAGTTCTGTTCTTGGACTTCAGAACTGGATTCCCCATCTCGGTGATCTGGTCACTACGGGCAACTGCATTTGGTTTGTGAGGTTCCATCTTCAAAGGCTCTCCGCCCTGCCAGCCTTCCCTGGAATAATCTGCAGCAGCTGGAATTTTCAAAAACAAAAATCAAAGTATTTTCCTGAGCAGTCAGACTTAAAATCTTAATGAAAATCGCCACAGATCACAACAGTAAACAGAAACAAAGCAAAAGGAAGGACAATATGTGCCAGTGACTCAAGATCTGGCCGTCCTGCACCCCACTGCTCTTTTGAAAATTCTACTTGAAGCATTTAGAAGTAATTTTTCTTTTTTATTTATTTTTTAAGTTCTCAGCGTGTGTTACACAATGTCTCTATGTTGTAAACCTGGGTTTGAAAAACATTGCAGGGAAGTGGATATATTTTAATTTAACAATTAGTAGTGCAAATTATAAGCGGGGTGGTGTGATAGAAACATATTTCAAACTTTTTAAGTGTGTGCTAGTCTTAGAATATATTTGTAATATTTGTCAAAAAACATCTTTCAGTCCAAGTCTCAAAGTGTTAAACAAAACTTTTTCCAGTTGAAAGATTCATCTGCCACTGTAAAGCATATATCAACAGGCTTGCACATCCTGTAGCAGCAGTCTTGAAAAAACACTAAGGTCATACTAAACATCTAAAATCCATAAGTGAATGACTCATTGAGTAACACAATCTAAGGATGTTTGAGATGGTGATAATTTAGGATAGACAAATGTCAAAAACGTCTAGCAAGCTAAAGTTCTAAAATTCCAGTGAAATTAAATGTTGCAACTAAGTCAGGAATTATCCACATGAAAACAAAAGCTGATTTGAATATGGTCTGTCAATGCACAGATATTTACTTTAAGCCATGTGACAGTATTTCCATAAATTACGTTGAAACGTGGAAAATTAAAGGATTTAGAGTTGCCATTTTTGTGAGTTTTCTGACTCTTCAGGATGTCAATGAGGTCCCAACCGTGGGCTCTTCATTGAAGAGGGAGGTGTGCAGACAGGGTAGCCTGCTGACCTCGAATGTGTCATGTTAGGGCGTGAGGAGAGTTATTTTGGACACTCCTGGCTTCCTCTACCCCCTCCTCCCAGTTGCTTAGCCTTCCAGTAACCCAGACCCCCAGGATCCAGAATGTCCAGGGGCCTCTGTTTGGACCTCACCGGGTGACTGTTTCTTCCTGCAGAGGAAACCTCACTCAGAGAACTTGACATGCAGACACACATACTTACAGTGTGCCCAGATGTGTGCGCAGAAACTATGTTTACGTGCAAAAAGGAATGGTAGACATTTGTTGCATTCTCTTATTTCTCTATAAATAGCTAATTCTGTTTATTTTTATTTTCTCAGCTTTGACCAGTTGAAGATTGCAGCGAATAACCTGAAGAAACAGGCCACCAAAAAGAATGAGGGGAGTCTGGCTTACGTGAAGGGAGGCCTCAGTACATTCTTTGAAGCTCAGGACGCTCTCGCAGGTGAGAGGACTGAATGCATAGTGGTGTTCTCTGGAGATCTACAGGGTCAACTCAGGATCAGCTGGAAGTGAATAAAAATAGACATTGTATATTTGAAAAAAAGAAAAACTCTTAAACTTGCAGGCTCACATTGTAGATTTGAAAAAAATATGTTTTAAATTTGAAGAAATACTGAAACCTTGAATAAAAATAAAACTATACCATAAAACTAAAACTTTTACCAGATTTTAAAGAAATGCTTATTTTTAACAGTTGTTGTTTTTTATTTTCAACTTTTTTTGATTTTGTCGTTTCTTTGTTTTATTACTCAATATACAGTCTCAGCTCAGAATTTTCCTTTTCAGTGTTGACCCTAATTTTGCATCAGGGTGGGGCTTCGAGCCCCTTGGTCACCGGGACATGATTGACATTAGGCGTAAATAGTAATTATTAGAGATGTCCCGATCTGATCTCGTGATCGGAAATCCGGCCCTTTTACGTAGTTTCTGACTGATCGGAATCAGACGTTTTATCCTAGTCAAGGATATTTATTTAATTCCTTTTTTTTATTCAGCACTATACAGTATATTTCAAGTATATTATTACAGATCAATATTCTACTAATAGAATTAATTTCATTAATGGCCACAATTTTTTTTGTCCAAACTGTTTGGTAAAGTTAGCAAGATATTCACAGATTTGGACTTCAATGCTCAATAATTTTATAACTTCTTTTAGTAAACGTTTTAAACTGACGGCTAGTGTCTCTTGGTCTGTTTTAGCTCAAACAACAGCCTGTAAAGGCATTTAATCAGAAAAAAAGACTGAGTTTTTGTTTCTTTTGAAGGAGAATTGCTTACTCCATGGTGCATATAGAGATGGCAGTGAGATAGCTGCTAAGGGACTGTCTACAAAGGACACACTTAAATAAGGGAAAATTGGAAAAAATATGTAATTTTTTCTTTAAAAAAAAAAAACAGCCAAAACTAGTAAACGGTTCCATTAATGCGAGCTAGTCATAAAGACTCATCGTATTCATGCTACAACATCGATTTTCAAAGAAAGTCATTGTTAATTTGAAGTATTTTTAATGGAAATATTGAATCACATCTGATAAAAAATGTTTAATAGTTTCTATCCTAAAGCTAGAGTCAACAAACGTTCTCATATGACTCATTAACACCTATTTTTACTAATTAATAGTTAACTATTCTTCCAATTGACTGTTTTTGCTTGACTGACTATTCAATGTACTTCACAAAAGTGCTCTGTTTAAAAGTGTTAAATGATAAAAGAAAGTTAATAAAATGACGGAAAAAAACATGGATCTATTTAAAAAATGTGTTCATTTCCTTAAATGAGTCACAAAAGTATTGGCAGATACTCAAAATATAATGACTTTAATCATGTTATGCTGATCCTGAGTTGACCCCATAGAGGTGCAACAGTCAAGACGCAGACTTTTAAACCATCTTTAAACCAACCATTTTTTCTCAGAAAAGAGTTTTTTTTTTTTTTTTTTGGGTGGAGGGGGGGTCTTGCTGCAGTGTGTGGCTTTGGGGCTTTCTTTCCACACATGTGGTTTAGCAGCAGTTGATTAAGGGGGCTCATTTGGACGGTGTGTGAAAACCCTCCGTCCGCCAAACACAACACGACTAATTCACCTCCATCAAAATGAGATCAGCTCTCACCTGTCACGCGCTCCCGCTCCACAACGAAAAAGCGGTTGCACGCAAACACACGCTCGCTGACCTTGAGATGCCAGAGGGATTTCAAGGTAGCCGACTGACTGCTGTCGCTCTGCCAGGTACACCAAGTCAATTGTTCACTTCATCATTCATGCTTTTGTCTGTTTACCCTCTGCTCCCGCCGTAGCCGCTCAGTTACTTCCCCTTACTATTTATATGTGCACTTTTTCTTCCTCCATCTTTATTATTATTGCTTTCCGCATGTTTGCGCCTCGGTTGGAAGAGAGGCAGTGTTTTCATTGTTTGCGGCTGAATCTAAATAAACGGAGCGGCCAAACACAATGCGAGCCAGAATATTAGGACTGATAATGGCGATAACAGATCCAATATGACCAATGGGAACAATGTGGAGTGATTCTCACGTTCAGACTGAGCGTGCCTACTGTGTGCCCACTGCCCCAATAGGAAATGTACAGTCTCCAAAGATGCAGGAAGCTGAGCTACACAGATATTCTCAAGTGACCTGGACATGCACAGCTGATGCTTTGTGGTCAATTGAAGACCTCCTCACTTTAAGTTTGGAGAATATTTTTCTTTTTTTTTTTTATTATTTTCAAGCAGTTGACAATTAGGAGAGAACACATCAGAAAATAAATCCTATTAACTTTGCAAAATATTTTTTAAAATTCAAACAAATCAAGAAATCTCTACAAGGTTTTGGTGTTTCTCCATAAATAAATAGGCAATTACTCCAAATAGAAATGCAAAGGCTACAAAAATAATATAAAAACTATTATTTAATGCATAAATATTAAATAAATACTATATATGATAATAGGACTACATGAAGGATGTTATAAGAAAACTAGAAATAATATTTGACAGAGATTTGTAGCCTTTTCTCTTCAAAGTTTGGCTTTAATTTTGAAAGGTAATTTTCAAAACTCTGTACATCCTGTGAGAGCCAAGTGCAATAAACAAATATTTAGTAGTCATGTTTGTTGAATGGAATGGGCCAAACCATTTAAGGATCACGTTAACAAGAAATTAAAATTCTAAACGAAGAAGGTAATGTGAAAAAAAAGAGCTAAATCAGAAAAAACTCCCCAGTTTTCTGGTTTTGCACTCTAAGACTCTGGCAAAAAGAAAAACATTGTCTCATAATTGGACCAGCACCTCGACTTGAAAGCTGATTTCTAAACTCCGTGACCTCCATCTTCACATGATGACTCATTACAGCCCTACAGCATCCTTTCTGAGCCAAGTTCTGGCTTTCTGTCGTGAGAAATGAAGCAGCGGCGCAAAACGGGAAAGCTCAAGTGGATGTATTCTTTACTGGGCGTGCGCACGGCCAAACCAACATACCAGCCGGCACGCGGCTTTTGAAGCGGCCAGCTCTGCAGTAGTTCACTGCCAGGCCTGGTTAGCACAGCTGTCTGAGCACCTTTTGAATCCTTCCTTTGTGTTGTAGCTCTCTGTTGTTCCCTATAAGTCTCCACCAGGCTCACCTGAGGCGTGGCTTTACAGGAACGAACAGGGAGTCGTTGTCGCTCCCAACGCACCGTGCAGGGGCCGCCACACGCCTCTAGACCCCTCATTCACCATCGTGACATCCCCGTCTCCTTTGGTGTTTATTTTCAGCTCCGCCTTGCAAGGGAGATTTTATTAATGACCTTAATTGAAGTATAGAGTTGTTTTTAATGTGAAAGCCAGGGTTGCCTGGAAGGTGGAAAGATGAGAACGAAGCCAAACCTGGGAAAAGAAAAGCCATGGATAGAGCTAAAATAGAAAGAATTGTCTGTATTCTTGGGATTGTTTTCTTCTTCAAATTTAGATTTCTTTTGTTTTTTCCGGGTATGATGGAAAAAAATAAAATAAAAATCCATTCCAATACAAATGTACAGTTTTGCACCTGTAAGACAGACATGTTGTTAGTTACATCTCTAATCATCTAAAATTGTTTTTTACTTTTTTTGTCAGAAGCTTAGATCCTTAAAAAACAGGTCAATAGTTTTTAATTTTATTTTTCTATTTTAAAATTGTTCTCAGTGGTCTTTTACTTTTGCTGATGCAGTTTTTAGCTAAAGTCTAAAAGCCTGTTTCGTTTTACGGTATATTGTCTGCAGCACACCAGGATTTCATCAGAAATTCTCATTTGGATTGTAGACGGAAGTGTTTGCGGTTAACACTGCTAATTCCCATCAGCTCTTTGTTTACACTTTCTCCCGCTATCTTACAGCGCCTCACAATCCAGAGGAAACGTTACCATAGCAAAAAAATAAGGAAAAACAATTTCAGAGGTCCAGTTCTGAGCCAGATGACAGCTCAGACGAGAACAATGAAGACGTTAATGGAGCTATTTGTCTACAAGTGGATGGATCAGAATTGGAGCCGAGAAGGGAGACTTTGGCCCACCCATGGCCGTTGCAAACTAAATCTTTTTCCAACTCCCTGGTTTGTTTCATCTGCTCCTGATCTAATGGGATTGAATAAAGAAAGGCTAAGAAACAAAGTTTTAATCTTGTAATATTTTATAAAGATCCTGCATTATGAGAAAAATGCTACAAGAACATGTTAAAAACACAAAGAATGTTATTTTCATCGGAGTAGGTCTTTAAAGATGCTAAATATTTTTGGCTCAACTATTCCACCAGCTTTCCTGCTACAGTCATCCGATCAATCAACTTCGCTGCGGATTTTTTGTCCATGTTAAGACTCAAAAAAAGATTTTCCCGACCTCATAAAAGTCCACACGAAGTTCTCCACTTTGGCAGAAAATACCTAAAAAGAAAGCAATGTAGGTTTACCAACAAACCAAAACCTAAAACCTTCACATTCAGGCGAGCTGTAACCATGTTTTCAAAGCCTCTTTTTGAAGTTTGTGTTATTCTTGGCCACCCAGGTCGGTCGGTCGGTTCGGTTGGAGAGTGTTGGTTCCCAGGCGAGGTCGGGTTTCCCCGGAGAGGCTTTGGTCCTCCGGGACCATAGCAGTTTCCCTGCAGCGTTTGGTCAGCTGATCACCAGAGTCATGAGCCTGATCGGACTTGTCAGGCTACATCAGAAAGAATCACTCTGGAGCTGTCTTTAAACCCAGACAACTTTTTCTAAATGTTATTGGGGATCTCGTTTTGGCAGCATTCTACATTCCATCTGATGAATTCGTCATGGAGATTCTTGGGAGATTAAATACTCGGAAGGCCACACATTGAGAAGTCTGTGCAAGAGGATAAAAAATTATCAGTGGAATGATTTGTCAAAGTACGATTTCAAGAAGAATAGCTCAGCAGAAGACCATCCTAAAAGTTATTCAAGCAAAAATTCTATTTTGAAACACTTCTATCTTACATTTTTTAGGTTGGGTTGGTTAAATATTTTGTGTTTTTCCCCTTAAGCTGTCATAAGTTTCTCACTTTGTATTTAAGGTAAAATAGTTCTCTGAACAATTCATGTGAACCTCCATAAACCAGTGAGAGACGGGGGGAGGGGGGTTGGCCCTAGACATCGTTTCAGTCATGGAGCCTTAGCAGCTAATTGAGCCGGGCTTCTGAGTCCCGCCGGTGGACCGACTGAGTGACAGCCCGTCAGAGAGCAGGGAGCTGCAAAAGAAATGTTGAAATTTGAAGTTTTTGTCATTGTTGTGTGAAAAGGAAGTCTCCCAGTGATGCAGGAAACGGAACGGCCACCGTGTTCCAAAAATGAAAGATTCTCAGGGCCCGTCCCCCCACCCCTTGAGTCGCCGTCTCCAACAGGAGTCAAAACATCTCCAGCTTTAGAAACCAGGGACACTGTATTTTTATTCTTGTCCACCCCCTCCCCTCCTTTGCCTACCCCTTTCCCCCCCTTGTCTCCTCCTCGGTTTCCAGGAAGTGAAGCGGGAGCTGCAGCTCTTCCTCGGGCTCTGGGCTTCATGTGGTATCCGGACCCTAAGCTGGTGTTTAGCTAAACTGTGACGTCAGGAGCCCCCTCAGTGTGTGACAGACGCAGAGGACACACAGCTGGCAGCAGAGACGAAGCAGAAATGCAAACGTGTGCGTGTCTTTCTGTTGCGCAGCAACATCAATCCTCCTACCTGCGTGTGCTTTGATCTTGAAGATCTACTCCAGTGAAAATAATGTTTTTAACATGTTCTTGTAGCATTTTTCGCAGCTCAAATATTAATTTCTGGGTAATTCTTTATTCAAATAGTTGTGAATCTGGAGCAGACAAAAAAAAAATTTGGAAAAGATTGTAGTTGTGACGTAGAATCTCCCTGCTCTACTTAATTCTAATGCATCCACTTGTAGACAAATAGATCCGTGTATGTCTTTATTTTCTCTTTCTGGCATCTGCCTCAAAACTGTACAGCTGGTTAGCTCCAAAATTGCTCGCCTTTTATGTAGGCTAGTGGGAGAGTGTTTAAACAGGTGGCTGATGGGAAGTGGGGGCAGGCTTACTCCATCCCATTAGTCTCGCCCCCAACCACTGACATGAGTAGAGATGGACAAAACAAGGCTGTGACGTCAGGTTCCAATGAAATTAAGTCAATTCAGTCGCCATTTTTCTGCTATTGGGATATCGCCCAATTTTGCCATTTTGGGACTAAACGACGTTAGCAAGTAGTAATAGGCCCAACAATCTATCAAACAATTTGAATGTTTGAGTTGGGGCCAGAGGGAAACACATGGTCTTATTGAAAATTAGGTTTAGCAAGGACATGATAAAAAGAGACACCAGAGAAAGAATGGTTATTCTGACAAAGAGAATGACTGAATAATATTAGGGTTTTCTTTTTTCAATATAAGTCTATGGGATTTTGGCTTTCTGGGACAAGTGGGAACTTTTCTATTTACAACGGGAGGGGGAGTGACTAATCAGTCCAGTTGTTTCTATGTGCTGTCTATGCCCACAGCTCAGAAGCGAGTTTCCTATAAACTCCTGCCACTCTGCAGCGCAGATGTCCTCGAAAACGACAATTTTTTTGATCATGACTAAAAATAGCATCATCATAATGAAAAGTTTTTTTTTAAATAGCTGAAAATATGATGGGAGTTGGACTTTAACCTGCGCCTGACCGCATTTTCCTGCTGATCAGTAACGAAGGCCAGTGATTAGGCCATGGCGTGTTTGAGCAGCGTGCTTTCAGAGTTCCTCAAGTATTCCCTGAGGCTTCTGTCTGTCAGAATGGACCCACACATTTATTTACAGAAGCCCTTCCCCCCTCTTCATTTTTGCCTCCGCTCCATCTGCTGTCAGACTTTAACATTAATATAGTTTGGAAAAGAAACAAAAAAACAGATCAGGAACTATTTTTTGTCATCGTTTCGATCTCTTTCGTGTCATCCTCTGATATTTTAAGTCTGCCTGATGCATATGGGCTGTGAGGGCTCTTAAGCCCTCTCCACCTCTCTCCCGCTTTGTCAATAAACCCAAACTGCAGCTCTCAGCACCTAGCTGCCCACTACTGCTCTCCATTTATTTATCCACTGGGGTAGGCTCGCCTCTCACTCTCCCTCTGTTTTCTCCGTCAGTGTGCTCCCCTCATCCCCCTTTTTTTTTTAAATGACTTTCACCTAAAGCTCCTAATGCAAACTGATGGAGAAAAGGAATCAGAGTTTCAGTCCCCTCTCCCTTTCCGTCCCCGAATGTTGTTCTTTGGACAATTAAAGCATTTTGGATCCGTATTACCTCCAGGTCAAAGGGCTCTAAATGTCCCAAGACCGCCACTGTGCTGGTAATGGCTTTGTCTGGGTAGTACGGTTGTGAGGTTAATGTCCTGGTATGGGAATGGCCCATATCAGCAGTGGGCTCAACGGCATTTGTGGTTGGTGAGCCGGGGGGGTTATCTACCATCTACCACCAGGGTTGAGTCTGTTTGTTGTTTTACTTTTTTAGTTTCCTAAACCGAAAATGTTCCCATCTTTGGTTACTCTGCAATGTCGAGATTCAAGAATTATTTTCATAGATTTTAAGGAAGGTCTCAGAGTTTGGATTTGTCCGCTTCTATTTTGGGGTCATTAGTATGTCGTGGTGTAATCTGAGCCGACTTTCTGTTTCAGCCATTCACCAGAGGCTGGAATCCGATGGCACAGAGAAGGTGGAGGGATCCATGACCCAGCGGCTAGAAAACATCCTCAATCGTGAGTCCTCAATAACCGATACGATTAATAAACAGTATTGCATGATGACTATTTCTTTAATCAATCAACAAATGATTAAATAAAGAAATAATTATCTTGCTGCAGGAATAATTAACCAGAGATGAGATGAATATTAGATTGATATCAAACAGTAAAAAATAAATGAAAAAAATATATAACACTCTCCAGGCTAAATTGATGCTGAATCCCTTTATTTGTCAATCTGTTACAATTTTACATAAAAAATTGTATTATGTTTTTAACAAATAAATATACATGAATTTGACCGGTTTGCCAAGTTATATTTTTGTTTAAAGATTGCATGAAATGTTTCTTTTTAAAAAGATTTTTAATCTGCCATTAAATAGCATATTTAAGAGTTTCTGTTATTTCATGGCCTCTTTTCTCTTTAACATTTTTTAAGTTATGTTACAGTTTTATTTTAATCAATATTCAGCATGTCTCCCTCGTCATTCTTTTGTTTTTTGTTTGAATTTTATTTTGTTTTAGTTTAGCTTCATCATACATGTACAGTTTGCATTGACTTATTTATTATCTCAAATGTTTTATGTAATGTTCCTTTTCATACAAGCATAATGCAATTTATTATTTCATGTTGTCCTTTTTTTGCTTAGGTTTGCACATTTTAATCAGAATTTTATTGTGCTTATTTTTATTAGAATTTTTTAGCTAATTAACTAGTTTTAAGCAGATCTTTAACAAAAAAAATCATTTTTTTTACATCTTTTACATTTTCATCAGTTTATTAACATTTTTTTAGTTAATTTGACATTTTCTTCTGGATTTTTGACCTTTTGAATCATTTTAACTTCAATATTTTATTATTGCTTTTCTGCTGATTTTGTAATGAGCAGCTAATTTAGTAAATAATTTATAATTATATCACCGCTTAATATCATGTTTTAATTTTTTTCTTTTTAGCCTTTAGGAACTTTTAGCTGTTTATTTGACATTTTGTGAACACTTTAACCCTGCTTAGTTTTTTAAACGTGTTTAAATCTATTATATCTTTTAAAATATCTTCAAGTTTGTTTTTTTTTTTTTTTCTCATCTTACAGGTATACTTAAACCCTAAAGCTTTAGCTGTAACATGCTTCTGCTCTCGACAGAAATTTCTTTTTCCAGCAGTAGACAGAAGTCCTGGATCCACACCGGCTGTGTCCACCATCTCTGTGTGTGTTCACTCTTCCTGTCTCTAAGCAGCAGATCCCACACGAGGACTGGTGTGCCGGCCTTGTAATTCATACACGATAATGGAACTACTCTTAACGGAGGGTCAATAGGCTGGCTCTTTTCCTGAAGTGCAGAGTAAATAAACCTTCCTGCCGGACGTAGCTTTCATCCCCACTAACCCAGACTCCAAACCTATGGCCTAACGGGTCTCCATTTCTATTCGCACCCCGAAACCCATGCATCAAACACAGAGCAGCCAATCCCAAGGCCACTTTGTGAAATGTCAGCTCCACAACAACGCAGATTGCTGAGTGAAAAATGTTAAATATTCCTCTATTCTGGCTTGTTCTGTTTTTCCTTGTGGGATTTTGTTATGGAGGGGTTGGAGTTTTGTTTTGATTAGAAGATCTTTTTTTTTTTTTTATCTGACGGCACATCCGAGACCACCCACAGAGCCAGTTAGAGGTTCAGGAGTCCCACGAAGCAGAGCAACGAAGATACTTCTCACTTTCTCTCTAAGGAGCTTTTAGTCTCTGCTCGTCTTTTTCTGTCAAATAAAATCCAGAGTGGACAAAAAGTAGAGAGAAAAGTAGAAAAAGTGCTATTGACTTTTAAAACAAATCGTCCTTTAGCTTCCCTCACCCACACTTTTACTTTTTGTGACTCTTTTCCCTCCATAGGGGCCAGCGACACAGCAGATACTCTATTCCAAGAGGTTTTGGGAAGAAAAGACAAGGCTGACTCCACACGCAACGCACTAAATGTCCTGCAGCGTTTCAAGTTCCTCTTCAATTTGCCCCTCAACATTGAACGCAACATTCAGAAGGTACAAACACACAACTTCAGAAAAAAACTTGAATGCATAAGAAGCGCTCATAAGTTTCCTCAGGATTAGAAGCGTTTTAAAATTTAATTATTTTATTGGTGTATTTTAAGGGTTTTCTCTATAAAGTCCACTCTGATGATCTTTTTTCAAAGTGTTCCCAGTGTTCACTTACCGGTAATTATGATTATGTTGTTTTTAACCAAAATATTAAAAATCTGTGTAGTTTACTAGGACATAGTTTCTGCAGAGCATCAGGACTTCATTGGAAATTAGCCTCTTAATTGTTGGCGGGACGGTTAGTGTGAAGTAACCCCGACCCCTTTCCTGTTGCTCAGAGCAACAGGGAAAATAAGCTGTTTTTAAAAGCAGCTTATTTTTAAACACCATTTGCTCGTCAGCTCTTGATTCACAACACTTTGAATAAAGTCCTCCATCATGAGAAAAATGCCACAAGAACATGTTTAAAAAAAACACACACACAATTTCATCAGAGTGAGTCTTCAATAGGTACTTTATTTGTCACTGTTACCACTACAACACTTTAGAAGTTCTCTTTGGTCAACGTTAGCATTCATTCAAAAAAACTGAATTTACAGCTAATTGACTTACAACTAATAAAACTTCATCACTCAATTAAAAACTCTTTAGTTCCTTGCTCAACCAAACAGTGAAGCACATTTAGAAAACATATAATTAAACACATTGGTTATCTGTATTACTCCTCCTAGGCAATAAACAGCAGTAAAACTTATTTTTCGTTGATTTTGTCTTAGTTGGGTTGTTAAAGGTTTAAAAAGAAGAATTTACAACAAATTACTTAAAATCTGCTCTGATTGATCAGTTGGTTAATCATAAAATATGGGTTGTGAGTATTTTAGTTACCAAGCAATTGATGTAGCGTGTAAAATACTGGAATGATATAAAAGACATGTAAAGACGTCATAATGTTTTCAGCATCGTAGATCTCCAACCATTGAGAAAAGCATTTTTATGAATGACTTTTTGTTTTTTTGTCTTTGTAGATCAGCTAAATGCTTTCAATCTTTAGAGCATTTACTGTAAAAACACTTTAATTTAGTTTAGCTGCATAAACTGTTTTTTGAATTTGTTTCATACATTTTGTATAAAACCTTCCTTAGTTTGGTGCATAAAAGACTTGACTTTGTTTGTGAGTTATTCTGTTTCTTTAAAAAGTTGAAGTCTAAAATCATTTTTTACGTAAGATTTCCTCATAGCTACAAAAGATTAAAAACCGACTGCAGAAAATGTCTAATTTGTCTGGCGTAATTCTTTAAAAACTTCAATAAACTTCATAAAATGTCTCCTCCTAGACATAAAAAACTGTTGGAAAAGAACAGTACATTTTGGCAAAAAGTTTTGTAATTTTATGTCTGTAAACAGCAAGATTTCACAAACAAAAAACAAAATCATACTTTCTTTAAGTTTATTAACAGTTTTAACCAAATTAGAACTCTGCTTCTATAAAATAGTGTGTGAAAATGATGAGCTTTTTCAAACAAAACTTCTCAATCCCAGAGTTTTGAGAGACGTTTTGGTGCCCTTTTTGTTTAACCCCAGTCGTTCTCATTCATAAGCATTAAATAATTGACCCTTAATCAATATTATTTGTAATTGAATGCACTTTTATTTTTCATTTAAGTTGGGTTTTGTTTTTTGTTTGTTTTTTGTATGTTAATTAATTAGCATGCGTTTCATCAGCATTTCCTGAACACTTCAGGCCTTTATTTTTCTGGTCTAAATTCTAACAAATAAATGTTTTCCAGACTTGTTTTAAATTGCATTATTATATTTTTCCAAATTGCATTGTAGGAACCCCGTGTTCCCTGCACTTTAGGGACTTGATGTTCTTTCAAAAGCTCACCTCGGCCACTAACGTCTTTGAAAATGTTTTTTTTAACTCTGTTTTTCATTTTTATTTAGCTCCCATCCCTCCTTGCACATTTTGAAGCTCAGCTTCGCTCTCTGATAACCAGGTGGTGGAGCTAGAGAGGTTAAAATACTGTGTCAAGTTTAGTCAGAAGTATTTCAATAAAAAAAGAAAGAAAAGCACTAATAACTGAAGCCATATTTGTTTGCAGGGTGATTACGATGTTGTAATCAATGACTATGAGAAGGCCAAGTCTCTTTTTGGCAATACTGAAGTCCCAGTTTTCAAAAAAGGTCAGTTTATTTTCTTTTGTACTTCTCTCTTTATGAAACAAATTCATTTGAAATACATAATTAATTTTTTAACGTTGTCGATTTGCTTTGCTCCAGTTTATGCCGAAGTGGAGACGAGGATTGGCGCTCTGAGGAGTCTCCTGTTGGAGAAGCTTCTGCAGACGCCCTCAACGCTTCATGACCAGAAAAGATACATCAGGTTCTTAGCAGTTTTGGCTATCATTTTTATCTTTGATTTCTTTTAAACTGTAAAAGCAAGTGTCAAGTGTCTAGTTCTACCCTTCTTTTTCTTCCACTTTTTTTTATGTTTTGGTTTCCTCCTACTTCAGCATCTCACTTTCCTCCCTTCAAACACCCCTACATATTTGTTATGTGGCTTTCTTGTTTTCATCTTCAATTTTTTTTCATCCCCCCAATCCATCTGTCCATTCATACTTGTGGTCTCTCTCAATTTATTATTGTTAAGACCAACCTGTCAGGATCACAGAGAGCAGCTCTGGACCACATGGCAGCGTCTTTCATCCCGTAGCATTAAGCTCTCCTCTGAACGCCCACTCAGCTCCTGTTTATTCTACACATTGGGGGGGGGGTGCATGTGCTCTTGTTTTGTTCGTGTGGGTCTTTTTTTCCGTAACTTTTGAAAGATGCCACCTAATGAGAAACAATCGAGCAGCTGGTTTGAAGGATGACAGAAGAGGAAACAAGACCGCAGTTTAGAAGGAATCATCTGATATCCCCAAGGACACAGCAGAGATGTCCAGGAAATAAACTCCACAAAGATGGATGGTGATTGCAGAGGTGGAAAATAGCTCCGTGTTTGTGCACTTCAGATCATTAAGAATCTCTTTAATGTCTGATATGGGTCTAAAAACCAGCAGAAGAAATCCAATTCCTTCCTAAATGCAGAATATTTGCTGAATGTCTTCTTACTGTCATCCTAAATCAGTTTAGTTACTTTTTAAAAAGTAATTTTAAACCACCACATTTACTTTCTTTTTTAAAAAACCCATTGTATTGTAATGTTTTTCTTCCAAAAAAACTTTATATCCCTCTTTAGGAAAGTTCTTTTAGCTTTAAAAGTACTTTATTTCTTTTCTATAGCTCATCCCTCAAGCCACCAGTTTTTTTTTTTTTTAATTTATTATTTTTTTGCACAATCAGTGTTTGCTGGCTGCACAGATAACTGAAAAAAATGAAAGAATCACCAAATAAAAAGGAGAGGAATAAATAGAGAGATAATTAAAAACTTGAAAATGCTTTGTAAAAGTCGGTGGGAGATTTTTTGTAAAAAGTTTTTAAGGAAAAGAGGTCTGACTACTCTTAAGCGGACTTACTTTTTTTCCCGTCACAATAATTTATTTTGAACTCATTTTTTCCCCAGAAAATTTCAAGTTAAATAATAAATGTCCGATTACCTGATTTTATCATAAATACAGGTTATAACTTCTGTAACACATTGTCATTCTGATGAAAAGGTTAATGAATTATGCTTACAAATAAACCGTCATTTGCTTATAAAATAATAAAATAAAATAAAAATGAAATGGAAAAGCATTTTTTTATGTAATATTTTCTTTAATACATTAATAATTCTTTCATTTTTGTGTTTCTTTACTAAATCCAAACCTTTCTATTATTTATAAATTGGTGAAAATCACTGCTTATCTATCTCCATCATATCTACTTCCTCAACACCTCTTTTTCTGTTTTAGTATTTTGCCATATTCTACTGAATGATTCATTTCTGAAATGGTTTCAAGTCATGTCCATTAACTGTATATGAGAACCGGACTATGTGACAGATAGAAAATCACTTACTTCCTTTCTCCAACTAAATGAACTCAATTAAGGCGCCATTTTTTTCCGCAAGATATGGATGCCAGTAAGCAGTTATTTATCCAAATTTTTTTCAAACATCTCAAATATTGATCGTGCGAGATAGTAGGTCCCACATACTTTTATTGAGGTATCTGATTGTCCAGTTTGTAACTTCAATTTTTTGCACCACAAAAATAAAAATATTGTCAATTGAAAATTAGGATTAGCAAGAACACGTAAAAAAAGGTAACAAAGAGAAATTCTGACAAATAAATTGAGTAACACTTGTTTTTTTCTCTTTATACCATAGACTGGGCGATTACTTCATTCTGATTGGCTGCTGGGTGTGGAGTAAAAAGTGATAATAAACCGTGATAAACCACACCTAAAAATCAAGTTCCGATCACAAAGCCCAAATGTTCTACATTGCTGCACAGACTTCATTAAAACAAACTTTTGCTTTATCATCTGGACAAAAACAAACACTAAGAGGTAAACTTTCTCTCTGAACTGACGCTGTATTCAAACTATCGTAACAGTCATATCGCTTTCCTTTGCCGCTGCAGTCGAGCTCGGTGCCGGCTCAGTGACACATTGTCATGTTACTGTGACAACGTGCTGAACCACATAATCCACTTTTGTTAAAACTGGAAAAATTGCAAGATTTAAGTACTAAAAATCGATTGAATATTATATATATTTTTTGTAAGTGACCACGGTATATGTGGGATAATTTCCTTCGAAGTGTACTTTTTCAAATGAATGCACAGCGTGAAGTCTGAACAAAGTGTTAGACGGTTTATTAAGTGTCACACCATGCATTAATTTCTGATGATGCACACTTTGAAGGGAATTGTCCCTTACTTAGAAGTCTGTGGGGTTTTGGTTTCTTGGAACCAGCAGGTTCTTTCTGTTTGGAATGTGAGGGGGGGGTCACTTAGTCCATTTCTCATTTACAGTCAATGGCCGTGTCTTTTTGACAGAACCTTGTATGTAAATGTTGGAGACTCATTATCCTTTACACCTTTATATTGTGGCGTTCCCCAAAGCTCATGTTGAGGATCCATCATCTTTTTGTATAAACATGGTTCTTTTGGGTTGTATAAAAAGTAAAAGTAGATGTTTATTTGGTAGGACTTTGTGGCAGACCTAAATAAGCTACAGCTTCTATCTCCCATTTTAAACATGTTTATTGTTCTAAAGTTCTGTCAAATAAAGACTCTTTAGAATGACTGATTATAGTAAGAGGAGAGTGTATAAACAACAATTTATCCATCGTTGTTTTATAATATGTTTGAAATTATTAATCTAACAGGTTAGATCCCTTTTATGCTAATGAAACTACAATAAACCTAAAAAAATAAGGAGTCCCTAATGCACCAGTTTCAGTCAATAATTGCTTCTTTTTGTGATTAATACCTAAAGGTCGTTTCACACTCACTGGAAACCCTAAAGTTTATGTAAACAAGGACAACATGTCTGATCAGCAACAGGCAAACATGAACTCATAAACTGGAATAAACTGATTAATGGTGATTTTAGTGTTGATCTAAAATCATTTTGATGATTTTCAGCTTGTAACATCCACTTTCATCTCTTCACATTTGCACCACTTTAACACTTTTATTTGAGTCTTTAAATCATCCAGTTAATCCAAATGTTAATCAACACATTTAGATGTCAGTGCATAACTCCCAATTTGGGGTATTTGATTGGCATCCCATCCTTTTGAGAAGTAAAGTAAAATGTATATTTTATTAATAAAAAAATCAAATAATCTAAACAAGACAAAATATTTAAGATGAGGAGACCCTCTCGGTCAGAAATTAAACTAAAAGAAAAAAAAACGACTGCACAATTGAGCTTTTTAAATCTATCATTTGGACTCATTTTTTTTCACTAGTGCTTGACTCTGTTGATGCTGTTTTATAAATTTATTTTATCTTATTTATTTATTTATTATTTTATGAAACTCTAAATGTACATTTTATTTTGTTTTAAATACATTTAAATTATTTGTCTTTTTGTTATATCTAAACTTTGTTTTTGCAGCATTTAGTGTTTGTTGCCTAGTCATGCTATCTAAGCTTAATATTCTTTATAAAAAAATAAGGATAGGTTTCTTTAAATATACATAATGTATTTAACAAAAATAATGCTGCATGTGTTGAGATATTTTTCCCCACTAAGGAAAAAACCTGGAAGCTTCTTTTACTTCCTTATAGAATTTAGGACTTGTAGAACTTTCTGATTCTGTTATTGTAATATATTTTTGATGTTTTTTTTTTGCTCTTTTGCTGATCATTTTCTGTTTGTTCTTTTGTTACACCTGTCCAGGTACCTGTCAGACCTGCACGCGTCGGTGACCCGGCCTGGCAATGTATCTACGCTCAGCATAAGTGGATCTTGCAGCTGATGCAGGACTGCAGAAATGAGTTTCTCAGTGGCCAAAGAGGTGAATGAATATGAGCACACAGAGAATTGTTTTTATCCTGAACGTCACTTGAGCCTGAAGGCAGTAAAGGGAGGAGAGCTGGAGCTGCGGCCCTCTGCCCACATTCCCTGCTCAGTCACCGCCATCCTCGACTCGTTCTGGTAGAGGCCCGGGTGTTTATTTTTTCATGACCGTATGAATAAGATGAAAGCTGGGGCGCGTTGGCTTTGGATTTGGGTTTCAGGACTTGACAAGTTACCGCACACACAAAGCCTCCTCTTCGCTCACGCACGGCTTCGCAGATGGATTGGAACAATTAACCCCAATTAAGCCGTTCCTCTGTTAAATAAGCCAGCAGGAAAGATGTGGATGTGAAAGCGTCCACTCAGGAAGACGAGCGAGTCACAATTCAAACCGCACCTCGGAGACGTACATGCGCGACGCATTACGGGCGAGGCGGCTGTGCCGCTGGAACATAAACACGCCGAGGGAGGGAAAGGTCCATTTCCGGGGCTCTGCCTTGATGGATCTGGTGGTTTGGTGCACGCTCTGCCTCCCTGCGTTAAACATCGTGATTATCATGTCGGCGACGACATCTTTTCTGTTTACATGTGCGGTACGTTGTCCATTCTGAGCCAGCAGGTTCTGAAATCACCTGGAATAAAAGAAGAAAAACAGAGAAACAAACAAAAATGTAAAGCCCAAAATACAGTTTAAATCCGGTTAATGGAAACATTCGAGTCCAACAGTAATTTATAAACATCACAGGTCTGACACCACATGTATAAACACCTGCAGACCTGCTTCTTCAATGTAAAACAAACAGCCTGTCATTTGTCAGTGTCTCCTAAAATGAAGCCATATGACTGTTAAAGGCGAGACCTATTGATCTGAGTGATCAGTCACTTGGCTAATGTACGCCGCTGATGGATTGGCCGCTGCGCCTGCAACCACTTGCTGTAGAGGAGATTTCTTTGAAAAGAGGCCAAGCGGCACGTTGCAGCAGGTGGAACGCGGCACGCTTTGTGAGCCCGCCTTCTTCTGTTTACAGTTCTGTGGACGACTCCCCATCGCCTCAGTCTCTGGTTGTGTCCGAATTCCCCCCTAATCACTATAGTGCACTATATAGTGCGTTCACCATGTTCTAGTGCTGTTCGCATCTACTAATTCCAAAATCAAGTGCACTCAAAATTTCCCAGAAGTCTTTGCGAAAAACTAGTGTGCATCGATAGTTACTAGATTAGCGAATATAGACCACAATGCATTGCGGTCTAACAATTTCGAACAAAGAAACGTGTTTAAATGTAACTTTTGAATAAACTGTCCATATTTTCACCATCAGAACACGGTAGGGTCATGAATAAACGTTGTGAAATGTTTGTTTTTATTCAATTTTCACTTCATGAAATCAATGACATCATAGGTGTTTAGAAAAACAAAAAAAGATTAGTGAGCATTGTGTCCGAATTACCTTTAAAATCCAGGGCACTATATAGTTTTTTAGGTTTTTTTAGGGATTAGGGGGGAATTCAAACACAACCTATGAGTGGACGGGTAGTCATAGTAAAAGCATTCTTCTTATGAATAAACACATACATTTTGTAGTTGAGCTTGAAAGATACCATGAAAGCACATCAAACAATGCAAAAAGGAACTCTTTTTCTTCTTCCTGGTTTTTAACTATCACACTCATTTGTTCTTGTTGTTTGCAGCCTCCTTTTTTATTTGATGACCTCTCACTTTTAATCCAGAACCCTTTAAAGAGCTCAGTTAAAGTTTTAGCACCATTTACCCCCTTTAGGCAATGTCAGGTGTTTAATTGCCTTGAATGGAAATGAGGTCAAGCTGCAACAATTAACTTTATATGAGAATTAGACCAAGGGAGTGTGACGTCACCCATAGAAAATGGCTTACTTATGACTCCAACCACATGAAGTCAATTTGGGCACCTTTTTTTTTTTGCAATACTTACGCTGGCATGTTGGAGCCAGAAATTGTCTGTAAGCATTTCCATGGCAACCACTCTGAGCTTGTTGGAGGTCCACACTCCTATCACTTGAAAGCTAACTCGAGATAATCTGTCAAACGGTTCGATGCAAGACCACACACTTTAATTGAAGCATCTGATTGTTCAATTTATAACATAAACTACAGAAAAACATGTAAAAAATAGAATTAGCAAGAACATGTTAAAAAATGTGATAGATCAAGAATGGTGATTCTGACAAATAGAATGACTAAAGTAATAGCTATTTATTTCTCATTGGAAGTCCTTGAGATTTTGGCTTCTTGGAACCAGCAGGTACTTCATGTTCGGAACACCAGAGGAATCCAGTTCTCTATATACAGTCAATGGATACAACACTACTAGAGCTGTGAGACAAATCTTTGTATACTGCCCCCAAGTGGCAGAAGAATGCAGTGAAATGTTATTGGCACTTTTCATTTCTTTTGAATGGAGAAGGAAAAGGGGTGAAACCACCTGCTTACAATAGAAGATTTTGGAAAAATGAATGCCCAGAGAAATTTGATTGACAAGGTCAACTGCCATTCAGGACGAAAAGGCCTGCAAAGTTGTACTTAAAAATTAAATACAACATCAAGACTGCGATAGCTGAACGCGGATATACTGAGGGGTCACTTTAAACCAAAATTATTACTTTAACTGATTTTTAAAAAATTTAAAAGTATTGCTTCAAAAGGACAATTAAGTTAAATTACCAATTAATCAATGTGTTTTACTCAAAAACTCTTTCCACTCAATCATTTCTGATTCTTTTAGTAACATCCCACGTGTCTGTGTAACGGGTCAGAAGTTCCCGCAGTCGTTTCCTCTGTTTTCTGTGCTCTAGTCTCTATTAGGTGTGTAGAGGTGGTTCCAGAACATTAACAATTCCTTCATTTCTCACTAAATTGTCCTAAACGTGAGAGAAAGCCATCCATCTCCACTCATAAGGCCGGGTGCTCTGGTGAGGAAGCATACCGGAGCAAGTTGCTTCCGTATGTCCAAACACTTCTCATCGTGCTCCAGTCCAACCCTCCAATTACAAGCTTTAGATTTCCCAAGCAGCACTTCTTCTGCCAATGTCAGTGCAATTAACCTGTTTTTGGTAGATTCTCAGCACAGAGGAGGCATGAACAACTGTGACAGGAAATATTTGGTTTAAAAAAGGTTTTCAGCACGACCTAAATACCTTTTTTGTTCCTAAATTTTGCCCATCCATAAATATACTCTGCAAATGCATGATTAAAATTAAATACATTTGATTGGAATAATAAAGACAAAGATTAAATAAACATTTTAAGACAAGAATGGAATTTTAAAACGGTTTCAGGAAAGATGTGTTTCAGACTGTAGCCTGGGAATTGTGCCACATTTAAAGTGTGGGTATAATTAGATTGTGTCTGTGTGTTTTTCTGTGTGTGTGTGTTGACATCAGCAACCTCAACCTCTTATCTGATGAGGAAGTTTGCAAAGGTCCCTTTCAGTTTTCGAGAATCTTCAATTCACACGCAGACACTGAACATTCAGCCGGTGAAAGCACTCAAAACGCTGCGCTTTCAGAGCGCCACGCACGCACCCATACACACTTCCCCGTCCCGAGGACGCCGGAGTTCAGCGGACACCTGGATCAACAGCCGCTCTCATCCCTGGTAGACGGCAGGAAAACATGTGCCGCTCCATATGGGCCGCGTGCGCCATGTGAGGAGCGTCTTCTGTTTATAGAGCGTCTGAGTCAATTGTGAATTTCCTCACATTTTCTAGAGCATTTTGAGTGCGAGCGCTTCGCCGGCTCAAACCACATTTGGGGGATTTTTTCAAATCTTGCTTACAAACTGAAGTCCGCCTGTGACTCACCAGGACGCTTTTTTTTTCTTTTCTTTCTCCGCATGTCTCACATGTGTTTTGGAAATGTGGCCGTCCGTCTCCCTTCAGTGAGACAAACTTCATGTAGGCGTTTGCAGAGCAGCACAAACACGGCTTTGAGTTTCATTTTCAAATAGTAACAGCTCAGCTCCTACATTTTTCTCTCCTGTTGTGTTTCACTTTCATTCCTGTTTGTTAACTTTTACTCTATTTTTTCTGCCCAAGTGTGAAGTTAATTGCACTAATGTTATGTCACTTGCTGACAAACAGATTGGGTTTTGATTCTGCACAGCTCACCGTCGCCATCTGGTGGAGCTCTGATGCCAGAGGGTAGGACGTCAGTGAGCTTGGTGGGGTTGTTGTGAACCCACTTCACCCCCAGTTTTCTCCAAAAGCGCCCTGTTTCCACTTGCACAGGGAACAACGGATGTTCTGTCAGCTGTGGGTCAGGTCAGAGATGGATCAGAACACAAATAAATAAAAGTTCGAGACGATCTAGCCAGGGAATGTTTGGTGTGAAGGCCCGCTGAGCTTATTGAGGAATGTGGAATTCTGAAATGGGCTTTATGTGATTATTTGATATGTGAGGGATATGTTTCTTTGTCCTCCCAGTTCAAAAATCTCCATTCTCTCTTTTTCTGTGTTCACCAGGCGGTGTCAGGGCTCTGGACCTGGAGGGGGATACCCGGCCGCCAACGCTCGGCCGACTCAGCCACACGTCGTCTCTGAACAGGGGGGGCAGCCTGCGCTCCTCGCGGCCTAACAGTGAGTTTGCCGCAGCAGTTCACCCACACGCTGGGGGCCGTGGAGGGGGCTTCCCTGCTTGTTAGGCTTTTTCGGTCATGTACAGTGCTTCGGGGAACCTCCTTAACCAGGCAGTGCGGTAACAAAAGAAAACAAAAGAATTTCCATGCCGACCAATCTCCTGTCAGGTTCTTGAAGGTTCCTGTATGTTTCACAGTGTTTTAGTCCACTGATCCGAGTTTTTACTTTTTATTGCAGCATGGCGCTTTGAAACCCCTCAGCTGGTGCAGTTTGTGGAGAAACTTTCAGACGTTGTGATTGGTCAGCTTCCCAATTTCTGGAAGCTTTGGATCTCCTACGTTAACGGGAGTCTTTTCAGTGAGGTAAAGTCTGCAGAAATGTGGTTTAATCAAATGGTCCCTTCCCCTGCAGTTGTTCAAAACTCTTGTCCTCTACTTTGCTATCAATTTCAAATTGAAACAATAGCTTGGATAGGCTCCAGCAACCCCATGACCTCAAAAGGGATTTAGCGACTTCAGATTATGGATGGATGGAGTATCTGATCACATCTTATTACTGTATTTTTCACACTATGTGGTGCACTCAAAAGCCTTGATTTTTTTTCAAAAAACAAAAATGAGCCTTATATAAAGATAAGGCTTAAAGAATAATAAAGAATAATTCTAGTAGTGCTTACCAATGTTATGGCGATTTAAGATATCAATGTATTTTTTTTCAAGTTGCAAACAAGATTGGGTGCTATTGTGAGTATGCTACAACTACTTAGTAGTGTCACACTGTGGTTTTTTCGACGTGCTACTAACAAGGTTGGGAATCGCGTGGTCACAGTCATGTTTGTTTTAGCTGTATCAGTCTGTGTTTTTGTTTCTTTTACACATCATGCATACATGAATGGTAGTTGCAGGTACTGTAAATTCACTAATGCAGCTAACTTGTAGACTTTTGTCTTGCTCAATGCACCTTCTTGTTCAATGCACCTTATACAGTGGGGCCAAAAAAGTATTTAGTCAACCTTGAATTGTGCATGTCTCCCATTAAAAAATATGAGAGGTCTGTAATTTTTATCATAGGTATACCTCAACTATTAGAGGCAAAATAAGAAAAATAAATCCAGAAAATCCCATTGTCTGACTTTTTACAGAAAAAAATAACATTTTCATTGTTGAGCTAAAAGAAATAAGAAACACAAATTAAATCATCATCATCAGCTTTATTTATAAAGTGCTTTAACTCAATTTAAAATGTAAACAAAGCGCTGAACACTAGAAGCTAAAAGCATAATAGAAATAAAATGTATTAAGAAGTGAATAAAAAAGATAAAAGCAAAATAAACAGAAAAGGGTGGAACATGATAAATGATAACACTGAAGTTAAAAATATACAATAAAACTTGAATGGAAAATCAGAGCAACATCTCCGGTGTGAAATGGTGGATAAGTTACTTATAAAATTGCAACCAAAAAAGTTAATATTATACAAAAAAAACTGATAGGTAAAAATAAACCTACTAATCTGAAAGTTGTGGAGTCATAGGTTACCTGTCGTTCAGTAATGTATATCTACACAAATGTCTTTCAATATTAGTTGAGGAATGATTTTCAGCTTTTCTTAGCTTAACTACATATGACTATTTTTCTGCTTCTGCTTATTCTAACTGTATTCATGTATAATTTACTGTTAAGAAATGACGAGGCTGAGTGACTAGATTATAGAAGCAGATATAAAGTTACTGAAGAGACTAAACTTTGTATATCATAGTTATCTTAGATTTGAATTCTAGACCTTAAAATACAATAAACAGTCAAACAGAGAAACAGTATCATGGTCTCACTGTTTCGCAGAATTTTCTGTACAATTTCGTTTTTTTTCTACATAGATCTTTGTTTTCATTCTGGTTTTTTAACATTTGAGCCCTAAAACACCTGGAATTATTGTGGAAAAAATAACTTACAACTTGAATTTCACCAGTTGTTTTTAGAAAGTATCTCCCACAATAAACTGGAGAACACTAGACTCAGAAATTCTACGTTCAAATAAGATTTAGAGAGCCTGTCATATTGTCTGTTTTTTTGTGTGTCTGAGCAAACACCAAAACTGTTTAATGTTTTTCATACTTTTTTTTTTTTTTCAGACGGGGGAGAAATCTGGTCAGGTGGAAAAATCCAAGAAGAATGCTCGGCAAAGACAGAACGACTTTAAAGTACAAAATATTATCATGCCTTCTGTCAGACTCAATTTTTACTACAAGCTGTTGGTTTGTGAAAACTCAATCAAATCCTTTACAGAAAATGATTGAGGAGTTGACCAATCGGCTTGTGAGGCTCATTCGGGGAGCTCTTCTCCCCACCACGCTACCGCAGGCGGAGCTGAGTCTTTACGGCGGCTGGGAGGGCAAATCAGAGCTGACGGGAGCCTGGCTGACACAGATCATCCACACAGTCAGGTAGTTGCACCTAAGTTCTTTCATCTACGCTCAAGCAGTCAAGGAACATAACAGATGCGTGAATCGTCATGCTTCTTTTGTCATTATTGTGACTAGGGGCTGTCATGAAGCACTTTCTGCTCTGGAGATTCCAAACGATCTCCTGCAGGTGATCTCAGACCTTCTGCTGGACCTGAGAGTCCACTGCCTCATGATGACGCTGCTGCACACCACAGAAGGTGAGACGGGCTGCACTGAGCTGACGCTTTCGGGAAACGAGGAAAATTCATTGATTAAGGATGTTTTTTTTTTGTTTTTTTTTAAATACCAATAAATGAAGGTGATGACTTTCCTAAAATGAAACAAAAGATTTTGAAGATTTTATGTAATGTAAATCAGTGGTCTTCAAAAAAACATTTCACATCTTGATGTCTGTGACTGAAAAGTTTCTGAATGGTTTTACCTTTTTCCACCTGACCTTTCCAGACTTCTGAAGACATATAAATTTGTTTGGCTTGAAGGTTATACAATATTTGTACAAAAATAGCAAAACTAAAGATTTAATTTCAAACCTTGAACCCAACAGGCCAAACCACTGCAGAAATTATAGAGAGTTCATTCAATTTTAAAGACACATATTATTCATGTTAACCAAAACCCTGCCCCCAAAAGACAGCTTTATTGATCTTCTAAACCAATAGGCCATGGACCGGTACCAGTCCATGGGACAGTTGATACCAGACATAATAAAAGAAAAATAGATTTATATTTTTACCGTTTTATTTAATACCTTATTCTGAAGGAAGTTTTATTTTGGAAAACTACTGAATTCTCCACATGATATCAGACTCATTTTTGATGCCCAATCACCTGAGGAAAATACGCCCACTACTTCCGTAACCCTTCCGCTCTCCGAGGCTTGTTTACATAAAAGTGGGGTCATCTGGACCCCACAAGACAGTGCGCTGAAATTCTTGTTTTTTTTTCAATGATTGTCGATCTTTACTGGTGTCTAATGATAGACATGAAGTCTTGTCCACCTTTGTCATGGAAGGCCAAATGTAAGGGTGGGGTCATCTGGAACCCATAAGAGAGCACGAGGGTTAAAGTGGCTGCACCAACTGCTACACTATAACCCTCAAGCTAATAAAGTTAACAAGATGAGACATATTTGTTTTTTTCTTTCACGCAGTAAACAGACAGTGATGAAAACAGAAAAAAAGCTGCAATTAACAGACAAAAACCAGGAGTCTTTACTCCAAATACGGATTGATTGAGACATTTGTTCCCACACACCATAATAATAAGGCCTAATATAATAGAATGTCTAATGCTATGAGGATGCTGCTAATAAAGTCTCTTAAATGATTGATTTACGTTTATTTATACATTTATAAAAATGCCAGTTTAAGAGGGTTTTTTTTTTTTTTGGGTGGGGGGTACTTATCCATCTCATTTTAAAAGTTAGCATTCGATTTTTGATTTTTCTAGAGTCGATTTTTGTCACTTTTTTTAGGCTTATAAAAGAGAGAAAATGGACGCCCACTTCAAGAGAAATTCTAAAAAGAAGTTAGAAAATGCATCTGCAACCACATTTACTGATTTGTATTTAAAAATCAGTTTTCAGTTGCATTTTTGATTGATGATTTGCTGCAACAGGGGTGCTACAAATAAAAAAAATCAACCGAGAGGATGCGCTCTCTGGTGTTCAGCTCTGCTTTAACTTTGTGGACGAACTTTGAGGAAAAGCTTGGGTCGTTTTTACACCTTCACGAGTTGGAAGAGAGAAAGTGCTTTGAGACCAAAACCAGATTTGTTCAGTTTCACTTGTGGTTAAAAATGGTCATTTTGAGAAGAGAGCCTAGTTCTTTTGTGCAACATCCCCAGCAGTTCCTCACGCACACATAGACACACTCATGCAAAGAAGGAAACACCTTGTTTGTTTGGGAAAAAGGAACATTTCTTGTGTTTTTTCTCCAAAATAATACATTTAGTTTGTTTTTCCACTGGTATGATCCGTCGGTACAACTGCATCTTATGTAGAAAAAAATGAACACAATGAATTGCAGAGAGGGATTGGATGATTTTTACATTTGCTCCTTTGTGTTTCTTTAGATGTGAAGAGGCTGGCTGTGAAGGAAGACTGGGTTGTAGACAATGAAGGAATCACCAGTTTGGTACGTGGTTCATTCTAGCTCACACAAAGCTCTTTAAGACGCATTTTAAAGCTTCTCCAGGAATACAGTCACTTTGCTTGTACATTAAATAATGAATAATTTCCTTTTCATTAAATTCTCAAACTATATGCTGTTAAATTAAAGTTTGGTGAAAATTCTTTGAATTTGTTCTTCAGCAGCAGTGAGTTTCATTTTTGTTCTTCCTGAGAAAATTTGTTTATTTATTACATGTATTCTTTTTTTAGTCATTTTATGGAAAAGTTAAAAATTCTTAAATAAAAAAAAAACAAACAACTTGAAAAATAGCTCAATGTTTAAATAAAAGTTTAGGTTTGTGACTATAAAACATCATAATTGCTTTTCATACAAATGGTGAATCTATTTTAGTTTAATATTTCTTTTTGTTTTCAATATTATTTTTGTAATTTCTCAGTATTTCTAAGTTTTGAATCTTTTTCTATGAGCATAAACAATTTGTCCTTGGATTTTAAAAATTTAATTTGAAAGGTTTCTGTTGGCTAGAAATTGATCAAGTAACCAACACAAACGTGCATGAACACTTTCAAAGATAAGCAAAAGCTAAATAAAATCTGTATTAAAAAAATCAAACAAGAGGATAACAACGATAGTCTTTTAGCAAACATGGATTATCTAGTTTAGCATAGAAAAAAAAGCACAGTCATCAGTTAGACGAGGACTGCAGGAGTTCTAGCTGTAAACTTTTATTTCTTTAAGAACATTTTTCAACCTTAAAGAGCGTGCAACACTATGCAAAAGACTTTATTGAATTATGTTTCTTTATCACATCCAAAGAACTGTTTTACTTATTTAAATAATAATCCCTCTTTGTATTATCTAAAAATAAGGGAGGAGGGCTACACTGAAACGTTTTAAATGAAAACATGAAATAAGATAGAAAAAAGCAAACAAATAGCACTTTTAAAAACACTATGAACTTAAAAGTTATTATTTTTTTAAATTAAAACTGTACTAAAAACTCCTGTGTACAGTGGTTTACTTTCATTCATCTCCTTTATTCATCTCTTCATCCCTATTTTCTTATCTGTGCTGACCTTTTACAGCCTTACCACTTTGAGCAGTGCGTGGTCCAGATGCTGCAGTCCTTCAAAGAGCCTCTGGAAACCAAACAAGGAGAGCTCAATGTGAGAGACTTGCCCACAAACCCCCTTGGTTTTGCTTTCATTAGAGCTGCTGATCGCTATTACTGAAAGTTCTAGTGTATTTTTTTTTTCCGTGAACACGTCAACCAAAGAAAGCTGGTGCATAAAGCTGCATCACTTTTGCATTTACCACCATTTTGCTACATTTTTGTCCCAGACAGTTGAATGCTGTTGATATTCTTCTACAGGTGCTACAGTTAGACCAGGTCCAGGACCAGGCGGCAGAACTCATTGTGACCATCATGACGGTAATATGGCATTCAGAGGCAACATTTATTTAAGACAAATGTTCAGTCCAGATATTTGTTTTAGGTGTGTTTGTTGATTTCAGAGTCTGACATGTGTCATTGTGACAATTTATTTAGTTTTAGATATTTTTTAAAAAGGAAATTTCCATGAAATTAAGCACATTTATGACAATTCTGAACCTGATGAAGCTTTAAAGTCCCACTCCGATCATCCTTTGATCAATTTTCAAAGTGATCTTTTAATTATAATTGTGCCGTTTCTTGCCTAAATGAAAAAACACAGTTGTTTTCTGGGACATGGTTTCTGCAGAGCGGCAGAATTTGAGTTGTGGGCGGGACTATTGGTGCAAATCAGTCCACTCCCCCTTCTTCTCCCTGTTACTGAGAGCTTTCCATTAACACTTTCTTCCGCTAGCTTATAGCTCCTCCCACCCCCAATATCATTAGCAGTGGAGCAAAAATGGCTAACAATATCGAGGCTATCGAGTAGTACAGTTTTGGGCCAGTTGGCAATCTGGCAAACAACCCCCCCTCCCCTTCACTTTGTGGAGTGGAGCAGGGAACTTGTATTTATTTCAAACTGTATGTTTGTGTCTGCTTCTGATTCACAACAATATATATAAAGAAATTTTCATAAAATGCAAATTTAAGCTAAGTTTCATAATATATGTACTTCATCATTAGAAAAATGCCACAAGAGCAAAGCACCAATTTTCATCAGTGTGGGTTTTAAGGGCAACTGACAGACACCGGATCTTCAGGTGTTACTATTGACTGTTGCTTTAGTGCACATATGTTCAGTGGTAAAAAATTCTCTCAATGTGTTGAACTTAGGCTTTTATAAACTGTCTGGAGCAGCTGAGCATGAAAGCAGATGGAGACCTGGATGTATCTCAGTGAGTATTGTTTTTTTATTATTATTATTGTTTTTGAGATGATTGTGCTTTAGGGAACCATTTTAAAGTTGCTTGTTTGCTTGCAGCAACATTTCCGTGGATCTGTCCTCACCGGACCGTTTCACATCCGTCCACGAGGACTTCCGTCCAACTTCAGTAAGCGAAACGCCGTTTCTCTGACTTCCACTCAGCAGTTTGGGGTCCACAACCGACAAGCAGCAGAGCGGCCTTTGCCACTCGCAAACAAACGCATCAGAACCACAAACTTTTATCTGTCTGTTTCCTGGTTGTGGACACGCTGCAGCTACGGCCTCATTTCCTGTAACTCGTTTTGAGAGGTTGGTGAAGGGGGTTAAGCGGTGGGGTGGAGGACGGGGTGGAGGAAGAGCAGGGTATGAGGTGCTTCTGGTAAAGGGAAATGGAGCAAGGTGCAGACGGGGCTTTCCCAGCCTTAATGGAGCCAGGCAGCAGAGCTCGACTGAGCGCCGCCGGAGACCGGTGTGAACTGTGGGTCGGAGCAAGGAGGTGCTAACCACGTCATTTTTTTTTTAGCCCTTGAGTAGGATAAACAAAGTCTTTCTAGTAAATACATCACTTTTCAAAATAAACCATCAGCTTGTCTCTCAATAAAGTGGGCTTGTTTTTTTTTCTCACATCTTTTTTTTTAAACTTGTGGTTGAAAAGTAAACAAGATAAAATGGAGAATTTGAAACTGTGTGATGATATTAAACTGTTGTGCAACACAAAAATGAAAAGGCGATGAGCCACACAACAGAAATATTCAGGGAAGCTGCAGATGAAAAGGTCCTGCTCTCTGTTTCTGCTACTGTAAAGGGACGAAACTGTGAAACAAATGTGAACGGAACATTGAAAGCATACATTTTTAAGGGTTGGTTCTAATGCATTTGTTGGAGTTTTATATCCTAAGCAAATTTTTCAGTACTTCTAAGGTTTTTAATCCCAATCCACTTCTACCTACCCTTGAAAAAGAAAGGATTAATATGCAAGAATCAGGATTTTCTGAACTTTAAAATCTGCCTTTATGTTTTTCCCCCCACAACAAATTTGTCTTCAGGTTTTCCTTTTGATTCTTGACCCAAGTAGGATAAGAAGTCCAAAATTTTAATTAGTTTGGTAGATCTCCCATAGACCATAGTGTTGGTTTGATATCCACTGAAATTTTGATTAAACTGGCTGTAGGTAAAGTCAATCTTTATGTATTATTAATACCTGATTGCTTGAAATAAACAATTTATTTCATTCATTTATTCAATTTGTTGCTGGATCAGGCCTGATCATCAAATGACTACCTGGCTTTGGTCATTCCAATAAAAACAGCCCAACTTCTCTCACAGAAATCAACACATGTGCAACACAGTTAAAAAAAAGATGTGTTTGTGTCTGTGGTTAGAAATCAATCACAGATGTCTGTGGGCTGAAATTTTATAAATCTCTTAATTTTATTACATATTTCAGGTAAAATTTGCCTAATTAGATATTTGACGAGTGGCTGCTAAAAAGCAGCTTCAAACATCTGTAGTGGAAATGGTCAGAGCTCTGTGATGTTCACATGTTTATGTGACAATTCGATTGGTTTTTTGCATCATGCAAAAAAGGAAAGTTTACATTGATCTCATGTTTGCATACTTAACTTGGTAACAGTATGAAACCAAAGCTACACACAGAATATGTTTGTAGCTCAAAGTAAATTTATTTGTCTATTAATGCAAAAAAAAAGCTCAAGTTTAGGAGGTTATTGGGTTTGGCCATAATAATAATAATTTAGAAATACATCTGGAAACAAAATCACTTAGACATTCTGGTCAAAGTCCCACTCGGATCATCTATTGATCCATTTTCAAAGTATTTCCAGTTGTATTTTAGTTATGATTCGGCTAATTTTAGCCTAAATTAAAAAACGTTTGTTTTTAGAGCATCATTTCTGCAGAGCGACACTAGTTCATTAGAAATTCCCCTCTGAGTTGTGAGTCTCTCCCTGCTACAGAGCTAAGCAGGGAGCTTGCGGTCCAGCTGGTGTATTTTCTACATCACAAATAAGCTCTTTTGCAAATAACATTATTTTTTTCTGCTTCTGGTTCACCACAGTTTGAATAAAGAAATAGTGAATTTTGATCTTAATATACATACAAAAATGCCACAGAAACATCACAAAAACCCCAAAAGCAACACTTTCATCCGAGTGAGTCTCAAAGACATGTAATTACTTAACGAAAGCTGCATATATGCTAAAATGGAACTATAATTACAAGCTAACTCTTCTTTCTTTCTTTTTTTAATGTTGTATTTAAACAGGAGCAGCGTCTTCTGATCATTCTGAGCAACTGCCAGTACCTGGAGAGACGCACCTTCCTGAACTTGGCAGATCACTTTGAAAAGCACGGCTTCACGGGAACAGAGAAGATAACGCGGGTCAGTACCTGCAGGTGTGAACTGCAGATGAAGGCACGAGAATGTGGCCACAGAGAAAGAATATGGCGCTTTAAATTTATTAGCCGGAAGTCGCTCCCACTGCCGGAGCCGGCCGATTAAAACATCATGTGTGCGAAAGTTGCAAAATTTCTGCTTCTGGCTAGAGATTGTTTCTGGCGCCATCTTACGCCATCATACTTGATGAATGAGAGCTGTTACTTTCCTATTGAGGAGAAGCGTGGAGGTGTCACGAGGAGAAGAAAAAACAACAACTAAACTGATCTGTTTATTTTTTCTTTTTTCTCAGCAAAGAGATGACTAACTAAAAAAGAATAGGTCACACTTTTCATCTCTGTTCTCAACACAGTCACACTGCTGCACACGATGACTAATGGCTGAATCACAAAGCTAAGAAGGGGTTGATTTTCCTGTAAAAACTGTTACTTTCTTTTAAGAGACTAAGCTAAAAGTTTTAAATAGAATGAGAAAACAGGATGCATATGTCTTCTGAGCTGTCACATCAAACACATTTAACGGTTTAAAAAAAAAAAAAATAGTTGGGGAGTTTTATAGAAGTTAATACAATGGCCTGACACACTCTGCTGCACAGGCTACAGCTTTAATAAGAGGAGTTGGTGTCAGAACAGCACAAATAATGCTAACAAACACATCATGTGACCACTTCAGATTGTGCAAACTTATATTGAATGTGAGGGTTATTCTCTTTCTCAAAGTTTTCTGTGCAACTCTGGATTCTCTCTGCAGTGCTCCTCCAATGTCCAATTGAAGGACTCCTCAAGGAGCTGCTCAGATTACACTTCTAACTTCCAGTGAGATGATAATGAGGAGTTTAGTCATCTTCTGCCTCCCCATCTGACATGTACTAGCTAAAAAAATCATGTTGATACCCTGATCATTAATTCTAGAAGGTTTAAAGCTTTTGTTTCTACATTTTCTACATGTTCTTTTTCAATTCAGCCTCTGTTCAAACCACTGAACTGAATGAGAACTGAACTAAGTGACCCTCACCTTCATGGTGTTCCGAACAGGAAGTACCCGCTGGATCCAAAAAGCCAAAATCCCATAGATTTCTATAGAGAATAAACAGCTATTAGTGTATTTTTCAGAATAACCATTTTTGCTCGACTTCTTATTTTTTGACAGTATATTTTCTGAAGTGGAAGTTTTTCATGTTATAAACTGACCAATCAGATCCCTCGATAAAAGTATGATGTCTGACGTTGATCGTTTGAAATTTTGATTGACAGATACTGGTGAGATTGGTTGCTATAGAAACGTTGACTCCGATTGACTCAGATCAATTACTGCTCACTGAAGTCATCTGGCACAAACATGGCGACTTCCGTATCATGAAATGGCGACCAAATTGTCTTAATTTCATTGGACCCACTTTCTATAAATGCTATTTTTTTTATTTATTCTGAGTTATTTAACCCTTCCGCTCTCCTTGGGGTCCAGATGGCTCCAACCACATATTGTTATGCGATTTCTTCCATGACAAATGTGGACGAAGGGGGACAGGATTTTATGTCTGCCATGGACATTAGTGAAACTCCGAAATCAGTGAAAAAAAAAAGTTCAGCGCACTGTCCTGTGGTGTCCAGATGACCCCACTTTTAATGTAAACAAGCTAAGGAGAACGGAAGGGTTACGTTATACTGGACAATCAGATGCCTCCATAAAATCACGTGGTCCCACGTCAAACCTTCAAAGCATTTGACAGATTTTCCCAACCATTTTTAGTGAAAAGGGTGTGGTCCTCTAACAAGCCCACTCCTGATTGGAGAGAGTGATGACTATAGAAATGTGGACCAATCACTACTCACTATTTTGGGTCCAACGTGGCAACAACTGTATCGCAAAAAATGGCGACTGATTTGAGTTAATTTCATTAAAACCAGAAGTGAGTCATTTTCTACTGGTGATATCACAATCTTTTAGTCCAGTCCTCTTTTACAGTCAACGGTCCATCCCAGCCTCACCCCTGAAAAATGGAGGGATTGAAATGGGAGAATGATAAAAGCACCTGGTCTCAACGTTCAAATCATTTGACTGACAGATTCTCTCTCTAAATGCTTGTTCTTGTATGTGTGTCCGGCATACGGAGTTCACATTGGTCTGTCTCTACCCAATACTGGCACATTTACCTACAGTTGGAAGAGGAGTGGTGCATAATGGTGCTTTATATTTACTCCACTTACATAAACCACCTTCTAATAAACTGACAGCATAGTTGTGTCTCTTTTCTCAGACCATAAAGATGCCGGCGGCCATCTTTCTCAATCCCTCCTTGTTTCCAGGTGAGCGTGGACGCCGTCCGAGAGCTGGACAGGAAGCTCTTTGAAGCCTACATCGAACAGCGAGCCGACCCCATCGCCGGCTCCCTAGAGCCCGGAATCTACGCTGGATACTTTGACTGGAGGGACTGCCAAACGCCCACAGGTATCACCTGATGAAAGGCGGGAGTTTGAGACGATGAGGGAAATCACCCGCCATTGACACTTACTGACCCAAGGTGTATGAGAGATTAGCCACCATCAGACCTGTTTAGTCAAAACATGGCGTCTTGGTCTCTGCAGCTCAGTTGTGGTTGGAGAGTGTCATGTATAAAGTACAACTCTTTGATGCCTTACTGTAAACAGCGCTGAGTTCACGCTCTCAAGCTCTCACGGCCTTTTCTGTCGGGCCGTGGGTGTGTAGCGATTTGTCACTTTACATTGACATTTCTCTCTCCAGCTTTACAAACAAAGGTGAAACCTAAATGTGAATGCGTGGTTGAACTTAACGCAGGATATGAAGCAACAAAGCAGAGATCAGTGAATTTGTCAGAAGAAGCTGCGTTTTTGCCATTTTTTTCTTGACAAGAAAAAAAAAGTCTAAGCCCCGCACTGGTTTGTTGCTTCCTCTGAAAGTTCATGTTTGAGCTTACACCTGAAAGAGGAACGTTTTGGACAGCAAACCACAGTTCTAGGATATGATACTTTCACTTGTTGCACTCCTTGTGTCGGTCCTATTTTAGCATGTGGGGAGCTGCGGGGCATCAAGAATCCGGTTTCAGTACGTTCTTTCTGTTACTGCTTTTGTCTGTGTCACTCACAGATTTTAGTGGCTGATATTTTTAAGTTTTTCTCTTTCATTAAAATACAATTAAGTTTGAGCCAATGCCGAAATTCAGTAAAAGTGAGTTATATTTATTGGAGGAAAAATTATTTTCTGCTTTGTTGTGCTCTGGAATATTAGCCTTTCTGGATTTATGTTGGCCAACAAGAAAATCTATGAATCAGTTAAATAAAGAATTATAGTCCTTACATTTCGGCCGCGGAAAAAGGCCACACTATTAGGTCAGCACATAAGAAGTGCATCCTGCTCCATTTATGTTCCTTCAATGGCAGTTGTGTATGGTACGTTTTTGCTAATGGGTTAAACGTTAGCATGTTTTTTTCTTAGCAAAAGACCTGCAGGTTAAATTCCTGAAGTTGTCCATACGCTTTCAATACACTTGGGTCCTACTTTCAATAGACTAATTTGTGAAGTGGCAATTCTTGAACACGCTCTCAGTTTTTGGTTTCACCTCTTACCAGCTTCACACCGGAAACAACAAAAACAAGAACAATGGGACCAAACCATAGAGGAGGAATGTTCCGTGGAAAAATGGCTGACTTGAGCAATGTCCAAAGTTCAGAGCTACTCCCATTTCTACCCAATCTATCACTAGCTGTTGAAGAATCACTCTCTCCTTTTAGCATAGTTACCAGTTCTAGCTAAAGATTTATAGCTAATTGTTAGCAGCCTTGGTTAACCTGGGAAAACTGTCTCCTAAAAAGTGCTTTGGGTTTATGTTGTTAAAGTTGGAGCTTTGAAGACCTGTTGTTTTTAATGTTTACATTTTTATTTTTTCAAGCCTAAACACACTAAACACAGACAGAGAAGGCTATTACCAGCATTTTGGTAGGACAAGAAGGAAATTAGTTTCAAATGCTTTCAAATGGACTTCACAAATTAAGTTAGTCAAATCTCACAAGTCTTGTTGGTCAGAGCTCTACGCTGCTCAGTTGAACTTGGAAAACTGATTTTTATTTGTTACTAACTGCAGCCGGATGCAAAAAAATGTCTTGGCGTTTAATCAGCTTCACTCAGTTTTTGGGATTTGGTTCAATATTTTTATTTTTTTTTTTTTTTTACCAAAGTTATCCTAAGGAAGTAGTGGAAAATACAAGTACAGTTTAAATCAAAACAAGCAGCATAAAGCATCTGAAATTATTGCTTTCCCACGCAAAAAAATAAACTATCACACTTCTTCATTGGGTCTAAAGCTCATTGTAGACGACAGGACGTCGGGTACAATCTCTATCACAATCTATTAACCCTTTAACACCGGAGATGTTGCAGACGATAACTAAATTGCGGACATTAACATGTCGTAAATCTCCAACCGTTTACGTGATCAACGTAAATCAGCTGATTCTGATGCGGAGAAAAGCAGCTTTTGTATCATTATGCCTGATTTATACTTCACAGTGATTGGCCATCGCATCAGTTGTATTACATCCCAACTAGAACAGCAAAATACAAGACAAATGTGTCATCATCGCTATGTCAGCCTTGACATAGCAACATGTATAAAAAAGATGGCTTAAATTGCAATAAATGGTTATCTTAAATGTTTAAACATGCAAAAATAATTGTATTGTAGCTTGACAAATTTAACAAATTATATAGAGTCCTTTTCGCATTTGACCTGTTGGATGGACCTCTTTTATGTTAAAAACTCACCTCCTATGTGGACATGGGAGTGTAATTTACATTCTGTTGAGTTTATTTTCATAAGCTGATGCAGTGAAATGTTAATTATTTATTAGTTGTCCTTTTGTTTTAGCTGTTTAGGACGCAATTATCTTAGTGTTTCAGTGGCTTGGTACTGTATTTATGAAGATAAATAGGGATCTTTGAGATAATCCGCTTGTGCAAGCAATCGGGACAATTCTCTTCCAAAAGCCTTGCAATCCGAGAAATTACAAATCACTATGAAATATAAACTTGGACTCAGTAACAATGTAAAGTATTGCATAATGGCATAAAGCTGCTTTTTCCCTTTCAGATTCTGCTGGAATTATGTTTATTGTTTAAAGAGTTGATGAGTTAAAGTATAAACAGTGTTGCTTTTTTTGATCAACTTAAAAAAAAAATCTTTTTCCTAATGTTGTACTTAAACTTTTGCAGGTGTGAGGAACTACCTTAAGGAAGCTCTTGTGAGCATCATCGCGGTCCATGCGGAGGTATTAACCGGAATATCAACTCTCATCCCTCTCACTTCCCAGTTTTAATCTAAGCGTTCCCTTCTGTCAGGTCTTCACAGTCTCCAAGGACCTGGTTCCTCGGGTTCTGTCCAGGATTGTGAGATCAGTTGCAGACGAGATGTGTCGCCTGATGCAGTGCGTGTCCTCCTTCAGCAAAAACGGCGCCCTGCAGGTACTCGCTCTCAGTCATAGTAAGACCCTGACTCATAAGCCGATGCCACACTTGCTTCTTTAGGGGGGAAGAGTGTCTCATTTCTTTTAACATCTCAGTTGAAAAAGCTGACCGTTTTTCAATGATCCCTTGAACTTGACAACACCTTTTTTTTCTGTGTACTTTAGGCTCGGCTTGAGCTCTGCGCCCTCAGAGACGCCGTGGCCACATACATAAACCCTGACAGCAAGTAAGTATGTGCACCCTGTGATTTATGGTTATGGCAGTGCATGTCACATACAGCAGCTTTCATCGGGGGGAACATCCTTTAAACAATCCCTGTGTGGTGGCTTCTGGAAAGGAAGTGAAAGTAATCTGGTTCTGTTGTGTGCCTGCACCGTGCTGCTGTGTGCACGTGTGTGTTTGTGCACGCACATCAGGATGGAGTACATATACTCATCCTGAAGTGCATACTCCGGCTTTCATCTGTTAATAAGCGTGTGGTTTTTCTTGTAACGTCTAAACCGAGCGCCGTATTTTCAGCACCAGCTTCAAACTGGCTCTGGAGGCTCTGCCTCAGCTCCACAGCGGAGGCGATAAGAAGTGAGTCTGACTCGGTCACTTTATTTTCTGTGAATTCAGCCCAGATTTATGTGAATCTCATCTCCCTCCTCCAGGTTGCTGGAAGAGCTGCTGAATAAGTTCAAGAGCAGCATGCATCTCCAGCTCACCTGCTTCCAGTCGTCCAACATCCAGCCTGTCAAGAGATGACCTGCTTTTGCGCCGCTCTGCTCCCCTTTATCTTCGCACAATCATCTACCAAACCTTAACTTTATCTCCTCACCTATCATTGTATTGTTTACTCATCTGCTTTTTTTTTTTTTACACTGTCACTTTCAATTTCTGCTTCGCCAAAAGAAACACACACATGTCTGTTTATCTAATCTGACACTAAATGAGTGGATTTCATTGTTACTGTGCAGGACAGTCCCAGCTGTGTTACTTATGCTAATCCCATTACTCAAGTAGTTTACAGGCAAGAGGAGACGTTGATTGTCTCAAAAAAACTTCTGAGTCAGTGATGGGGGAAGGTCTCAGACAGAGTAACTGGGAATTTGTTGAAAGTGACATTCTGTGCAATGTGATTTATCCAATAAAATAAGTCATCTTGATTTAAATTTTCTGTTTTTACTCGGGGAGAGTTCTTTGACTGTATATGAGAGCTTGGCTGAGTGACCAAATAGGAAGTGCTCCAAAAGCTGAAATGCTCTAGACCAGGAGTGTCACAAAAAAAACAAGCAATTTAGGAAATATTAGTTAATTTTGGATTTTTTTTTTTTTCCTACCTGGGAGTAAAACGGCTCGAGCCGCCTTTGGCAGCATATCGACGTTTGCACGGCAGTTCCCCAGATACTCCTGAGTCCACTTTCAGTGGAAGGGGTGTGGCCTTCTAATTTGCTCACAACTGACTGGAGAAAGTGGTTACCGTAACGCAGAAAAATGGCGACTAAGTTGATTTCATTTGTTTGGAACCGGAAGAATGGCATTTCCTATGGGTGACATCATTCTCACTCTGTCCGGTTCTCTGTATACAGTTAGTGGAGGAACCTAAGCTCCAAGTCCAACCCACATCAACTTTTGCGTTTTCTGTCTTTAGCTGCTTTCACACAACTTGTGGCTACACTCCTAATTTCTCCCAGTACCTGATATGACATTACCCTGGCTTCCTCCTGCTGTCCAAAAGCATGCTACATAGGCATGGTGCACATAAGTGGTCCACATGTGCTGTAAAAAAAAAAAAAAAGCGCACCAGATTCACATTTCTGTGAAAGTTTCAGCACACTTAACATTTTCTGAAGGAAGATGAGACTTTTTTTCAGAGCATCAAATATGTTGAATAAGTAAGCTCTATTAAGTTATTATTTTGGTGTTCCTCCACCTTCAAAGAAATGTAAGAAGCGCGTATTAGCTGGCTTCAAACAAATGATGAACAAACTGAGAGATTGTCTAGATAGAATATCCCATGAAAATATAGAATATGCCACTCTGTGAGACTCTGTTTTCTGTAGCTTCTTCTTCTTTAAATCTGTTTTGTTTCTTCAAAAACATTGACCTGCCAAGGGACTGCATATGAAAATTAGCCTGTGGATAAAATCAGTTTCTCTGAGGAAGCATAAGATGTTGTGGTTTGAGCTGTAGCTCACCATCACTGAAATAACTGGATTTATAGTATGATGTTGAAAATCATTTGCCCCATAAGGAATTGTTTGACCATTTTTGTCTGGTGCCCCCATTCCTTCACCCTGCCTTGGTGTCCTTTTAAGTCATCTACTTATCCCATCCATGAACATTAACTTTTTATTTTCTTTGAAAAACAAACAAAAAAAAATATCCGCCTTGATGGTTCTGCTCTTCAGTAATGTTGGTTTAAATATAAATACATAAAGTGCTCGAGATTAAAGAGTTTGCTTCTTTTTTTCTCTTGTAGATGTTATGAGTAATGGTGTCTCAAAATGATGCACACCTTTGTCACTTCTGGTCTCATTCTACCTCAAGTCAGAAAGTACCTGAAATTATTCAGTTCAGTGTCATAAAAGGTCACCATCTTGGTACGCAAAGTGTTGAGAGACATTTAAACTCGTACTTTGACCTGTCTTTCAACCACTTTTAAAACCACTTGAGTTTCCATCCATATTTGTAATCCAATAATGGCCCCCATTATTCTTTGAGGATGCAAAGGAGTCATTATTATTTATTGAAGATCTGAGGACTTGAAGTTTGACTACTCTGAGGGATGTTAGTAAATGGCGGCATGAACCGATAATGTGGAGGTGAGATTTTGCTCCTGTTAGGGTCTCCCATGGCAGACGGGGCTGAGGTGATGAGTCAGACAGAGAGCAGTTCAGAACCCCCTTTATGAGTACTAAACTGCAACCGCTTTGACACCACCAGAGCCAATCTCTGTCGCCAGGCCTGGAGATGGAGCTTTTTCCACGACCTCTAATCGGGTCTAGCCCGAAGAAACGACAGATCACCTTCCTGTTGGCTGCAGGAGAGGGCTAAAGGCAGTCAAAGGAGAGTTCCTTGGGGGACAAAACTTCTAGCAAGGAACTTGGTGGCTCTTTAAGTTGGGAATTATCGAATTAAACCAGAACTCTATAAATTTCAATTTATTGCATGCGGTACTAGTATCATGGTTTGAGTCTGGATGCCTTTTCAGTTCTAAAATTGCTTTTGTCATCCATTTCTAAAGTTCCGTTTGACAAGTTTCAACATTGTAATTGCATTTTTGAGTCCTCATGCCCTCTACGACAGACCGTGGGTGGCTGCAGGGCGGGAACAGGGTGGATCCAGGGTGTGGGGTAGCCGTTGCTGACAAAGAGGCAGTTGTGGGTACAGAGATGCTGAAAGGCTGCAGTACGGTTGTGGTAGTTGAATTCATTCAAGCTGAAGAGACGGCGACGCCCACAGCTCACATCACCGACTTTGACAAATTCCTCAGTTTAATCAAGGACATGGCAAAGCGAGGGGTTTACCCGACAAAATTTCACCCTTCGATTATAAAAAAACCACAACTGCACTTCTCAGTCATTCGCTTATCGCCTTCATTCGAACACCTCAGACTTTTTTTTTTTTCTTTTCTTGCGCTCTTCGACCTTGGTTTCCCATCTACCTGTAGTGGAAAGCCATGCAGTGCAGAAAAGTTGTTTTGATCGCCTGTGATCTAAACTTAGCTCTCTGGCCTCCCACACATTCATTCACAAAATAAGTTCAAAGCTAAAAACATTATCCGCTCCTCACCAGCTCTCTGTTTACAGTAACAGAGGTGAGAAGTTTTTTTTTTCATTGTTATTGGTGATATATGTTTTTCTCCCTTTGTTCCATTAGGAGTAAAAATGACAAAACTTGTTTTCTAAAAAGTGTTCTAGTTTCAAAAGAATGAGTGAGTAAGGAAAAGGAAAGACTGAGAAACAAGACACATCAAAGAGGATTTGTTCAAGCTCACCTTTGTTACCTTTATTTTGAAGGCTACGATTTAAAGGAAGCTCAGTGGAAACTTCATTTCAGCTCAGATGATTTTTGTTAGTGACTGATCCGAGAAAGGTTGTGTCCAAATCCCTTCACTACTCATGACTTGATGCACCATAGAGTGTTTTCACCATTTTGTAGGGCTGTCTGAATCTAAAATTCAAAAATTCCCTGCCTCAGAAATATCCATTAGTCTATGGTCACTAATACAACTACCGATGGAGAGGCATCGACAGAATCTCCAACATTTTAAGCCACTGCCATTTTTTTTGGAAATTGTTGGCGTGGTCATGTATGTAGATGTCGGCCGTCAGGTGTGGCAAATGGATGGCTTTTTATATACTCCCGAGCGGCTGACATCCAGTGGCACTTGATATGGACAACCACCACGGATCGTCCAATCAGAGCGGCTGCCCAGTGGCCGCCCAGCTGTTACTCGCTTTTTTAATGCCATCATCTCAGGCTGCCACTGCATGAGCTTGAAATGTGCCTGAGCATCCACTGACTTACGTCAGCTTCCATCCATCCATCTTCTTCCACTCATCTGGGACCAGGTCTTGGGGGCAAAAGTCTAAGCAAAGATGCCCAGACTTCCCTCTCCCCGGCTACTTCCTCCAGCACTTCTGTGGGGGACCCTTAGACGTTCCCTGGCCAGCTGAGAGACATAGTCTCTCCAGTGGTCCTGAGTCTTCCCCGGGGCCTGCCCCCCAGTGGGACATTCCCAGAACATCTCCCCAGGGAGGCGTCCAGGAGACATCCATACCAGATGCCTGAGCACCTGGCTCCTCTCAAAGTGAAAGGGAAGCAGCTCTTCTCCGAGCTCTCTCCAGAGGACTGAGCTTCCCCCTTATCCCTTAGGGGAGGGGTAGGGAACCCTGGTCCTCGAGAGCCACATTCCTGCATGTTTTCCACCATACCCTGCTCTGGCATGTTCTTATTGGCTTGAACACACCTGACCCAGGTAATTGTCATGAGTCCATACACTGATTACCTGGTCAGGTGTATTCAGCCAATAAGAACATGCCAGAGCGTATGGGAAGAGGGTATGGTAGAAAACATGCAGGAATGTGGCTCTCGAGGACCAGGGTTCCCTACCCCTGCCTTAGGGATTTGAGCCAGTTGTAGTCGGGATCTCCTTCTTGCAGTCACAACCGAGAGGTGAGTGCTGCAACAAAGATCGACTGGTAAATTGAGAGCTTTGCTTTCCGGCTCAGCTCTCTCTTGCAGCAACCTCACAACAGCAAACGCCACTCCAATACGCTCGCTCAATCTCTCGCTCCAGTCTTCCCTCAAACTACCAGGGCAACTAGGGCAAACTACCTTTCTCTGGTTGAGAACCATAGCCCTCAGACTTAGCTGTGCTGACCCCAGCCACTTCACACTTGGTTGCAAACCACTCCAATGTTTGCTGGAGGTCCTGGCTCAACAAAGACAACAACGTCTGCAAAGAGCAGAGGGAATCCTGTGGTCCCCAAACCAGGTGTGCTCCGAGCCCTGGCTGCACCGAGAAATTCTGTCCATAAAGACGCTGAACAGAACCAGTGACAAAGGACAGCCTTGCCAGAGTCAAACATGCAACGGGAATGCCCACTTTTAGAGAAAAATTGTCCAGTCGCCGTAAAATTTTAACTTTTTCCTAAAACCTCCACAGCCAGCACGCAGCGTGTAAAAATACAACTGCCACATTACAAATGCTACGTGGCCACCTGCCAATTTTGCTAAAAGAAAAAAAAAAATAGCATTTAGGTGGCCACGTGGTTGCATTTTGGACATGTGACTGTGGTCTAAATGAGTATTAGCATATAGACCCCAATGAAATGGGTTTGAATGCTTTTTGCTGTGATTAAAAGGGTATTTAAAATATTTTTATTAACTATCCAAGTTTTTATCATCCGAACACAATGAATTTATAAATAGTTTTCATGAAATGTTCATATTTATTAGATTTTTGCTTCGTGAAATTGGTTCTATTTATTGTTTAAAAAAGTAGTGAGCACGGTATCTGAATTGTTTTTAAAATCTAGGATTACTGAATAGTCATGGACTGTAGCCTATAGTTTATTAATAGTTTGGGAGTTCAGACAATGTCATTGTTTATCCCCTTAGAAATAAAAACTGTTTAAGTCTATAAACAACTAGAACACGAAATATGAATTTCAGGATTTTATGAAGTTGTTTTGGGGAGAAAATACCAAAAATGTTATATTTTTACCAACATGTTTGCTGAAAGTATAGTTTTATTGTATGAAAGACCTGTTGTTTTCTGGGTTCCACATCTAAGAATGCTCTTCCTGCGGGCTTTTAGATTAAGTTCCATGAACTGTTTGTCAAAAACTTCCATCAAACCACGGCATGTTTGCGTCTCATGTTGTGAATTATTTCTGTGGCGTCTTCATGGTTGTTTTTCCATGGAGGTGGAAACAGAAGCCAGGAAGGCTTTCTCCCCAGCACAACACGGAAAAGCGCGGCCAACCTCTTCCTTTCTCTCCTCCCCTTATGATGTCATCAGATTGTTTGGCGATAACAGAGTGTTTGATTAACCATCCATTTCCTGTATCTGAACCACACTTCCTGTTTAGACCACGCACACATCGTCACACAGCCAGTTGTTTTTTTACAGTTTTTTATTGCATAATTGATCTTTAAAGACTAAAAACACAAAACATGTCTCTATTCTATCTCAGTTTACAAAAAAGTGTAATAGTGTCACCTAACAGCAAAGACGTATGTACAAAACAGTGGTCAAACTATGGTGGGTGACTTAGGGAGCCTTCTTGGGAGTCATCCACACATCTATACAGTGAAAATGAAACCACATCCAGATAGCTTAACTTAGCTGAGTTGTAAGCAGGACTTTACTTGATCATTTCTGAGCACAAAGTTGCATTTCTGCCCATTTGGAGCTAATCAACCATCTTTATCCATTTCTACCAAAAAGCCACAACTTCCAATTCAGAATTTTGTGATGCAGTTTTTCCAGTTCCTCTTGAGTCACAGCGTTGAAGCCTGTTTGCTATGCATTAACACATTTAGTTAGGTTTTTTCTTGTAGATTTTTCCAGTTTTGGCAAGTTCCCTTTTGAGTTTCAAGATTGAAAGAACTTTAACAAGCAGTTCACCACATAAAACAGTGACATGTCCAAATCCAAAACTAACTTTCAAGCTGATCGCTAATTGCAAACAAAAAAGTATTAACGAGTAAGTTTTGTAAACTTGCAGCCATGGTAACTGTAATTTTCAATGGATGAATGTCTACTAGCCTCGCAGGCTAAAATTTGAGCTTGCATTCACAATCATTCCCAGCATGTTTAGTCAGTCAGTTTATGGCTGTTTTAAGTGGTCGGATAAAGTTATTTCATGGAATCACTGAGTTACTATTGCACATTTGTCGCACAAAGTCTTGGCTATATTTGGAATTAGCTAAACTCTCCTGGAGTTTGTGAACACAAATAGCAGGATTCCACATCAGGCCAAGGACCAACATTTTTAAGACAAAAACTCCCCATAAACATTGGCAAAACAGCGATTTTTGGTTTCAGGTTTCAGGCTTAGCTAAGCTACTCTTAGCTAACGTACAAAAAAGTTGTACATTACACATTCAATCCAAAAAACAAGCCCCCTTTCTAATAAGTAAAGAAATTCTTAAAATTAAAAAAAAGTGCCAATGGGAAAAAAAACATGGTTTTACCAAGAATTCTTATTTACAGAAAATTCTAGCCACTAAGACATATATTTTCTTAAACTAAGATTTGGCTGCTGAAAAACATTCTTAAGACCATTTTCTTGCGAGGTTGAAAATAAGACTTTTTTTTTTAATTGAAAAAAAGTTCTTAACACTCAGTTTTTGCTGTGAGTGTTAGCTGAGCTACTCTTAGCTAAGCTACTCTTGCCTAAGCTAACTAGTTGCAAATTTCATTCCTTTGGACTGTGTCCCTAATTTTTAATTTTTTTTAAAGAAAACAGTTAATGTCAAACTAAATCTATTTATTACAGTGTTATCCCGTGGTAAAGTACAATCACCTGAGCTGTCAGTTACTTTTTCTTCTATAAAAAATTACATTGATCCCTGAAAGTTGATGAGAAAAAAGAGAAAAAAAACTTTTTTTTTCCCAGTTTCATTTTCCCTCCCAAACACTCACAATCCCTCCAAAAGCTTCAACGGGTCAGACCCGCGCAAGCTAAAAGTCCATTTTGTTTTCATAGAACACTGTCCGTATTGGTCTTGCTGTGTAAAATGCTTTGGTCCCTGACTCGGATCACTCCTGCAGGCTGCTGGCGTGGTGGTGTGTGATAGCCCTCTGGTAATCCTCAGAGGCGTTTATGTGGTCTGTGACCCCTGGAAGTTCATAGCTGCGGTAGTAGTGGCTGCTGGTCTGCTGGGCGTAATACAGGAGCTGCCTAGCAAACAAAGGCTCCACCTGCAAAAAGTAGAGATCATGTCACACTTCCAAACTACAATGAAATGTTGTTGCTGTTTAGATACTTGATGAGTGTGTGCTGTGCTTTAATCCTCACATAAGGTAACTTTTTTAAAGAGCTTAAATGGTTCCTCAAAGCGTCAAAAGATGAAACTATCCAAGTTGTAGGACATCAAACACTACAGCCACACAGCCTTAACGTCCTTTGGGTTAATACCCTATCGTGTTAAAAACTGATGTAAAACAGTTTGGTTTATACTGTAAACTATCACAGACATCACTAGATGTGGGCGATGTTGTCCAATAACGGTGGCTTTTTGTATTTAAATTTAGCTCTGAAACTCAGCAAAAGTTATGACTGAAGTCCCTCTGACTTTCTAATTTTGGGGTTTTAAATTTCAAATCCCTTTTTTTCAGATTTCAATATTGCTTTTGAAGTTTCTAAAGTTCAAAGCTTTTTCATCTGTCTAGATATCCATATGCAGTAGTTAAAACCTCCTCGCTGGTCACCTGAACAGTGAGGGCCCGTCTTTGTCTTTGCGGGTCCAGGCACTCGTCTCCGAAGCTGAGCAGCACCTGGAAGCGAGACGGCGGCCGGCCGTGGAATCCAAAACTCTGGATCTCTGAGTAGCAGGAAAAAGCAGTTGGTGTTATTGGTTGTTCGAGACATTTGAACAGGCAAATGATTTCAGAAGAATTTCTCTTGAAGTGGTATGACATTTGGGCACATTTGAGTGGAAAGTCCTGGTCACACCAAATATGCAAAACAATTAGCTGTCAGTAACAGCTGTCATTGCTTGTGGGCGGGGATGATGTGGCGCAGGAAAACTCATGTGACTCTCAGCTTATCATGAAACGCCATTTCATAAAGATCACCACAAAAAAAAAACATGAAGGGCCTTTAGTAAAAGAGATTAGTCTCGATCTGTTTCCTTTCTTTTTGTGGCTTTGTGAATACTTTTTGATTAAAATGTTTTATATTGCCAATGGTAGAAAGTGTTATTCATCTAAGGGGTTTTCTAAAAAAAACATGTTCAGTTTTTAAGGGTTAAAGTGTAGTTTTTAAGACTCACCTGTGAGGAAGTCTTGTGTGTGGAGCAGTTTGCAGGTAACTTCTCTTTCCAACTTGTTGGGTTTGTCTCCGTATGGCGACAAGCCTCCCTGCCAGTAAACCCGACTCTGGCACAGCCTGCGGGCGTACAGTCCGTCTGCGCTCATCCACAGAAGGACTCCCCTCTCCAAGACGGACGGCGGACTCGGGGGACACTCGTCTGTCCTCCGCAAGCCCGACAAACTGTCAAGAGGCAGGGGCACCACCTCAGGGCCTCCGGCCGTCAGGTAATGCTTCTCCGGCGGGCACGGCATGAGGTGGCAGCCCTCCGGACTGGTGACGGTCACCTCCCTCACCAGCGTCTCCCGTACATACACCGACACGTGGAGGCGGAGGTCTGCACGAAGGAGAGGAGAGCAAATCAAATCTACAGAGCCGGAATAAAAAATATAGGCATTTAATTGTTTCCTCAGAAGACAACCGTAATTTCCGCACTGTGCACAATTAAAAACCTTAATTAAAAAAAAAAAAAAACAGTCTCTAATCTCGAGTGCTTTCTATGGAATTATTCTGGTTTTGCTTAATGATGGACAGCTAAAGTGTATTTGTGTTGGATTGGGTTTTTTAAGCGTTACTATAACAGTTGGGAGTTGGTGTAGTCACAGTAACATTTGTTTCAGCGGTAACTGTTTTTTTATGTATTGAAAACAATGTTGGAAGTTAGTGATGTTGTGAATACACTAACTAACTCTTCTAATGTGGCTAACATGCAGCGTGTCAAATTTTGTTATCTTATTTAAGTTTATATAAGCTGCAAAATACTCCTTTTTCATGTTGCAAACAAGGTTGGGAGATAGGTGTATCATGAAGACACTAACGCTTCTAATGCAGCTAACGTGTAGCAGTGTCATATTGTGTATTTTTTTACAAGCTACTAACAAGGATGGGAGTTAGCGTAGTCACAGTAAAGGTTGTTTAAGCAGTAAAATTTTTTGACGCATTGCTAACAAGGTTGTTATTTGTCATTTGTGAATACATTAACGCTTCTACTAACATATAGTGATGTTGTAATGTTTTTTTTTTTATTTTATTTTATGCGCTAAATTCTTTTATAAGATATTTTACACATCTGCTTATATCAAGGTTGGAAGTTAGCATAGTCACGGTAAAATCTGTTTAAGCTGTAAAATTCAATTTTTCTCGTGTCGCTAACAAGGTTGGCATGTATTGTGATCACGGTAACATGCTAACACTTCTCACTGGACTAATGTGGCGCGTGTTACAAACAAATTCAAGAGTTACTATGAACTAATAAAGTCTGACTGATTTATGGACTTAACTCTGACTCTTTAAGTTGCATAATGCACCTTACAGTTCAGTGCGCCTGATGGATAACAAGTTTGAATATAGACTATTCATTGATGGTGTGCCCAATAGAGCGGAAAAAAAACTTTTGGATTCATTCTTTAAGGGCTCAGTTTGAATTATTTTACACAATGTTATTTTTTAAAAATGAAATGGTAAATATTGGTCAATTTTTCAGGATAAAGGCAGTTTCTTGTTTTGTTTTGTTTTTAAAAAAAAATGATTATGAACAGAATAACAATTTTTGTTTTCAATATTTCAAAATATGCAGATTTGTATTTGCACAAAAACATATATAAGAAGGAGGTGAAATTGGAAAGAAAATTAATTAATAGTTGCCATAATATTTTAGTCCAACTTCCTATTGTTTACAGCTTCCAAGTTGTCCAACTCTTTTTTTTTTTTTGTACCTGAAAGGCCTCCGCTGATCTGATGCTTGCATCCAACGAGAAAGGCGAGGGCTGACTGTCAGGGCCGTACGAGTAAATGGAGGCTCGGAGCTGGTAGCCTGTTCACACCAACAAAATTAAAGGACACGAGTTGATCGATGCGCTAAGACAAATGAGGATTAAAAGCTGATGGTTAAAACAGTGAGATTCCTACCATTCTCTATGGATGGGGTCTGCCAAGGCAGGCTGCGGGGGGGACAAGGACACTGAGCGAAGGACAGCTCAGTCAAAGAGGTCTGCTCAGGACAGTAATCCCTCCAGCTGCACTCTGGACTGGATATGTACGGCGTCATCTGCAGAGACAGAAACAGTTAATAAACATAAATGCTCCATTATATTTAATAAAAAATGATTTTGTGATATCCAAAATCAATGACGATTAGAAAATTAAATTTAGTGAGTAAACAAAATTAAAGTTTGTTCTTTAAGACAAATAAAGGATTTTCACTGTTATCTTTAATGCAATATGAAATGCATTGCCTGTAAGTAGCAGCTGAGGGTTTAAGACATTGTAGTATGCTTTAATAGCAAAGATGAAAGATTGCAAAATTTACTTTAATTATTTATTTACATAATGAAGTTAAACCCAGCCATATGCAAATTGCAAAAAAGGGGTAATAAATGGTCCAGTTGTCAGCCAGAATAATGTATTTAAATCTGATCAAACTTCCTGTGTGATGTTTTTAAGCTTCCAGATACAGAAACATGTTATTGAAGACACCGAAATGACCTGAATTCTTAGTAAAAAGGTATTTTTGCGTTGAAATCTTAAAAGCAAGTACAGAATTGTTAAAGCTTTGATTGATCTTTTTAGGCAAATGAATTATGTTTTTGAGGTTGTTTCCATAAGCAAAAAACATCAAAATACTTAAAATATCAGAGAAGTGAGTACAATCAAAAATGCCATAAAGGGATGTCCAATAGGAGTTAAACCTTTTTTTTGTTTTTTGTTGTTTTTCGCAAAGTGGTCCAACTTCCAAAAGTATGAGGGATTTTTAAATGTGCCCAAAAAAGACATATACAAAGATATATGGAGCACTAATGCTTTTCACATTCAAGATTTCTTTTGGGGCATTAAGAAAGTGTATCTGAGAGCAATTCATGAACCTGCAACTTAGCACCCATGCATGCATGCATGCATGTATGCATGCATGAATGCATGGCAGCCATGCCTCAGCAGCAGCAGCTTAGCCTCATCGTGGCTGTTTCTGAAGCCCCTCCCCACTCATTTCCCTCCACATGAAAGGTGAATAAACTGCACCTGAGTTGGCATGGTGGGGTAGGAGGGGTGCATCTGGTAGCCCACGGGACTCGTTGGGCTGTCCTCCTGTCTGGGTCCTGCAGAAAAACCAGCAAAAATAAAATAAATAAAAGTTACTTAAACACCCATGATCCACTGTGATTTTGTTTTTCTTTTTTTTTTTTTTTTTTTAATTTTAAGCTCTTATAATTATTTATGTAGGACTTACTTTTCTTGGCGCCCTCAGGGATGATGCGGTACACCTTGTAGGGGTCAGAGATGTCCAGCTGGCTCCTCTCCACCAGCTCCTCAAAGTCATTGCTCTTGTTGAGGGCGCACCGCAGGCGCGTCTTCCAGGTCGGAGGGTCCGGCTTGTCGATCCCCTCACGGAACTTGCCTTTAAAGAGCGCCCAGGCCTGCAGACAGACACATGGAGGAAATATTTATTATGGCCCTACACAAAACAGCCATTTATCATTTATGAAGAACTGATTTTCTATGATAATATAGATTGGAAAATAGTGAATAAAAGCAGGTTTTTAGTGATGCAAAGTCATTTTAGAGAATGTTGGAACTTTTTATTAATTAAGTGCAGAACAGAAACGACTTTTTTCTGAATGGCAATGCTTTTATAAACTCAATTATACGTTAAGATGATTTAATATTATTTAGGAACATGTTTAAAATTCAATTTTGAGTTAAAATGTACTGTATTGGGGGATTTTTTTTTCTGTTAGAAACTTTTTAGGGCGCTTTTACTTTGAAAGTTGCGGACTCTTACCTTGAAAAGTGCGGCATCTTCATCCCGGTTGTAGTCCTGTTTCCCGGCGTGTTTCCATGGTATCCTGAAGATGCTCTTCTCATCGTTCTCCCACACCAGCCCGGGGTATTTGCCGCAGTCCACCTGCTCGATCAGCCACTGGCGCAGCTTCCCGTTGCCGCTGCTCCCGGTGCCTCCGTAATCCACGTCGAGGTTCATGTCTGATCGAGCGCGCGCTCACGTCCCGCACAGCGATCTCTGCGTGGTTTTTTGAAAAGTTTGGGTCGGTATGACAAAGAGTGTGTTTCCGACAATAATCAGCTTTAAAAACGAGTCTCCCACGCAGACTAACGTCTCCTCACGCGGACCGAGACTCTACCTGTGAAACTTGAAACACGAGTGAAGTTTAGAAATCAGTCAGAAAGTCCTCATCATTTCAGATGGGCTCCCTTAAATGCCCCCAGCAGGGGTAGGGGCGGAGACAACTGCCGGGGGAGGGGGGGTGCTAAGGAGGATGCACCTGGCCGCGCGCGCCTCCTGTGAAGCTTATCAGCAGCAGCAGCGCGCGCGCCGCGGCATAATGTCCCGTAAGACACCCGGGGAAACCCTGCCGGCGTCAGGCAGAAGTGTCACACACACCCGCACACGTGGAAAGTCGCAGACCAAAAGAATTCTTTGAAATGATAAAGCTTCACTAAAAGCTCCAGTAAAGTGGTCACGCGCGCTCGAAAAACATCCGGGTGTTCCTATGGAAGATACCAACGAGAGAATAACAGCAGCTTTTCTGAAAAAAATAGATAAACATCACAAGAAATTACAGGAAAGGAGTTTACATTTAATTTTTTTTTTAAATCCAAAAACGCTTTAAAAATGTTTTTTGCTTGTTTCAAACTACAACAATCTATTTCTTTGTATAAACAAAACAAGATAACTCCATAAATATGTAATGTGTATCATAAAAAAAATTGTCATCATAAACTGGTTGTAATTCAGGAATTTAAAAAAAAAATCTCGACTTAAAGGGCAAATTAATTAATTTCCAGAATTTATAGAAACAAAACTTTAATCGATTAATCGGCCAAATATATTAATAATTCAACATCCTGTTACTCTCACTGCTTCGTAGAGATGCCTCCAACTGTATAATTTAAATTAAGCTAATATTATTTTTATTAATCTAAGCATAAAAAAGAAAAAAGGTTGTTTAAACAAAAAGTAAAAAAATTGCATTTATTTATTGCAATAAAAGTCTCCATTCATAATATTTTCTCCTAAAATCATTAATACTTTAATGAATTTGTCATTTTAAAATGGATTTATACATATGTGCGGTAAATGGAATTTAGTACTTTTAAAAACCACCAACGCACACAATTAAAGCAACTTTTAAAATAAAATAATCAAAATTTTGATTTATTAAAAAAACAAAAAATAATTTAGCTGAATTGAGTTAGAATTGTAATCTAAAAAGACACAGGACACTGAATACCTTTTAATATCAGGAGGACAAAATACAGTTTTAAAATGACCAAAAACAATTAAAAAGATCTAAAACTACAGGCATGTTACTGAGTCTTTATTTAAATAATCATTTTTAAACTCATTTTTATATTGTATATATATTGAAAATATGACTAAAGTTTTTGGTTGGAGGCCTCACAAACAAAGCTTTCAACCATAAATCATGTAGTTATTTATTTTTTGTTTTATAACATTTATATGATTTGTATATAACATGTTTTTATTCACTTGCCTTGTATATCCAAAAATTCCCTCAACTTAGCATTCACATGAAAGCACAAACATAAATATTTTGTTCTTCATGACAGTAAATAAATTGATTCATCAAGGGGTTAATAGTGATCCATCATTTATTTATTTTAAATTAAAATGCATTGATTATTACCAGAAATGTCTTATATTTCCCATCAGTTTCACAATCTCTTATCACAGTTCGGCTAAAGCTAGTTTAAAAAAACAAATCTTGGCCTTTTTTTATTTTACCATTTTCTGTCTGTTTTAAGTTTTATCTTACTGTCTAGTGCTTCTTTCATCGTAGAAACAACAACATCTTATATATTTTTCACTTTTTTTTTTTTGAGAATTTGTAAAAAACTGATAAAAAATGTCTTAGTATGCAAACTATATGTGGCAAAATTGGCTTTTGGTTAATTCTGCCACATTAAAAGTCCTTTTTCTTTTCAACGTTCTGCAGTGTTTCTCTAAACTAAAGTTGTGCTCATCACAACACACAATATGCTCATTTGACAGAAACACACACTGTCTTACTGCACTCACATGTCCAAGTATAAAAAGTTCTCAAACGGTTTTACTGAGCAAGTCGTCCACAGAAAACAGAACTTATATTTTTCAAGCACAGACACAGCATAACGTAACTGACGGGGAGGAGTGCGATACTAAATGTGCGTTCACCCAGAGGACTACATGTACATATTGGTGTCACGCTTGGCTGCCCTTGCGTGTTGTTTTGACAGTTGGTGTGAAGGACACGGCGAAGAGAAGTGGTGACGCCGATACAAAATCCCCACCACCGCCCCATCACATGGCAGCTCAGACCCTCTGCAAACTCCAGATTTAATCTTTCATATCCTTCTGCTATTTTGTTGTAACCTGATCCTGCTCGGGATCAGGGGAGGCTTTCCTGGTCCGAACAGAAGCAGACAGGTGCTGCCGGCTCGGGTCAAAAGTCTAGAGACGATGGAAGAGGGGCCTTCAGGTGGTGAGTGCCGGAGCCATGCTGCTGGACACCACGCTGATGCTGCCGTCCGAGGACTTCTGAGCTAAGAGCCTCTGAATTTCTTCATCGTCCTTGAAAGAGTTTTGGCCGTACTTCTCCTTCCACCAGGCCCGATACTGAAAGGTGAACACAGAGAGCAAGAAGAAACGTAAAGACCCGTTCAGATGAAATGTAGTTTTAACACGTTCTTGTTGCAATCATGATGGAGGACATAAAGAAGGATGTAGATGTGACACAGAAGCTACTATGGCAAGCCACAAGCTCCCTGCTCCGATGCATCCACTTGTAGACGACTACATCCACGTACGTCTTTAGTTTCCTTGTCTGAGCTGGTCTCTGATTCAGAACTGGACAGCTCCAATACTCCTCGCCATTTTTATTGAACCGCTAACGTTAGCTTGGGGTTGTGAGGGGCTGTAAGCTAGCAGGAGAGTGTGAAAAACAGATGGATGTCGGGAAGCAGAAGGGGCTTACTCTCTTCCAACAGTCCCACCAATTAGTCATTAGGGGAATTTCTAATGAACTACTGCCCCTCTGCAGAAACTACGTCCTACACTGTAAAAATAGAAAAGAACAAAAGCTCTGTAACTTGTCACATTTACAAATATTTGTTGTATAAATGTATAAACTGCAAAGCTCCAGCAATAGCTACAGTACAATATGATGCTACAGCTCCAGTTTTCTTTGTCTTGACATGTAATTTTAGCCCAAGTTTAACCTCAAAACTTGAATTTTAAACTGTTGACAGACTTATAGTCTTCTTTGGTTTAACCTTACTTTTGTTTTAGGGTCACCACCAACCCCATTCTCAGTTTTAATTTTTATTGCTTTAAGGTTTTTTGACTATCCCAACACATTTGTTTTATTTTACCAAATTGTAAAATGCTTCTACTACATTGTGATAGGGTCAGTTTTGACCCAACCCAAAAAATAAGAGGATGAATTTAGAAGAAAGTGAGTTAAAACTAAAATTTTAACCACAGATAAGGAAGCCCAACATTATTAACAAGACATGGAAAATGATAAATACCGGCAATGCAGATAAGGGTCAAAGCCTAACCATTGACACAAGGCATGGCAACAGAACGCTAATACAAGAGGAAGGTTAAAGATAAGAGCACTTCACTAAAGACAAAGAGAAAAGATGCTCTTTAGGTGAAAAAAGACAGATGTCTTTGAAAGGATGTGCAGGGGTGTGTCTAGAGGGGACTCAGAGCATCCCCCAGAATTGTACTGGAAGTCCCTGTTGAGAAAATCAGGGCTTTTTCAAACCCAGCAACACACATACGTGTGCTGGGGAAAGATGCAGACATCATGACAAATAAAGAAAAATACGATTTCTGCGTGGTTAGGCTTTTGCATGTATGCAATGATCCATGTGACCTAAAATAAATACATCTGGGCTTTCAGCAGAGATATTGGTAGAATTACTGTGCACTTTGTGGCAGAAGTTACCAAGATTTTAATTAATTTTTTTCAAGATTTGACCAGTATTCAAGTCAATAATAGTTGGGATAATACCACAGTTTTAAGATTTGACGCAATGCCACCTACTTTTTACATAAAACATTTAATACTGATTACCGACTGATAATTTATTTTCTCAAGCATAATATTTGTTATCCTAAAAACAAATACCATGAAAAAATGTTATATATGTAAAGATAACAACGTGAATGTGTAAGGATAAAAATGTTTCAGCACAAAACATCAGAATGAATCACGTAATAATGAAAAACTCTAGAAATGACACATGCACTTCTATTTTCTCATTTGATATTTAACAGTCACTATATTAATAGATTAGTCAATACCAAATTTGGCGAAGTACGGGTATCTATATTTGCATCCCTTAGTTTCAAAACTCCCTGCCTTCCCTAAGATTAGTTAAAAATGAGAAACAGGTTGAATGTGGTAACATAGTAGGCTTCTTGATCAGTTGACGTTTATCGAAATTAGTTTATTTATTGCTGACTCGCTCTAGATTCCTGGACAAATTTTGGTCAAAAATAAATGTCCAGGACAAGGCATCAAATGTTTAGAGACAGAGCCAGAGAGGCTGGACCAAGAGGGTTTGAATAAGTCCAAGTGAGGATGGGGGAGATTCATGTATATGATAAAAAGGGGATATGTGGAAGAAAGAGATAAATGGAGTCAAATAAAAACTGCTGATTCATGCTATGGTCACCTCAAAAGATTTGAAAGAAGAAACTGGAATTTTAATCTTTTTACTTACCTATTCACTAAATTTGCTACCAGATATGCTTTTAATTTAGAACTTATTCGTTGTTGCTACTTTTTTAGGTTTATATGATCTGTATTCCACATTTAATGTATGAAGTCATGACATTTTGAAGCACTGTTCCTTTATTTTTTAACAATTGTTTAAAAATGCTTTTGATCTCCAAAGTATCTGCCTAACATGTGCCCTGCAACATCAAATTGCACTGATCTAAAATTAAAATTTGTAATCAAGTTATAAAATTTTTATTTTATTCATTCCACCTGAAAGGTATTAAGCCATTTTAAAAAATTGGATGGATGGATGGATGGATGGATGGATTCCTAAACCTAATAAAATTGGTGTGTGTCTCACTGCAACAAAAGAACTGTTATCAAGTGTTGACTTTAGTGCTTTAAGCTTTTTTTTTTTATGTCTGTGCAGAAATTTAGCTGTCTTCTTCTCATGATTGAGTTCAGAAACATTTGGAGGTTTTAACAACACAACAGCTTTTTGTGTTGTTGTGAAACAACATCTTAAACAGATTTAGGTTAACAGTATGACTGGATCACTCAAAAATGTTCTAAAGAGTTCAGAAGTCATGTTTCCATGAATCATATTCCAGTCATGAATTTACAAAGCAGTCACACACCATCACACTACCACCACCATGTTTTTATGATGCTAGGATATGCTTTTACTTAATGCTGTGGAAGGAAAAAGTTTTTTTTTTCTCATCTGTTTACAAAATATTTGCTTTAAGTTTTTGGAGAAAATTCAAATGTTTTCGTCAAACATAAGAAAAGGATTTGTGTTATTTTCAATCAGTGATGCCTATCTCTTTGGATCAATCAAGTCATGTTCCTTTATGTCTTTTATGACCCCCCTGGATGAGTCTTGTGTGTTCTTTAAATAATTTCTCATCGGGTAACTCAAGTTTTTCCAGGTTTTCTCCATGTGTGGATGATGGCTTTGACTGTGGCTCTTTTTAGAGTGAAACATGTGGGTGACTTATTTCTCAGCCAGATTAGATTTTTTTTTTTTTAGATAGCAACCCTTTTTATGGATTATATATGGTGGTACACGAGAAAAACTCCCAAAAAAAGAAAAAACCACATGGTTGTTGAGTGTCGCCTCACCTCGGCCAGCTGCATGTTTTCAAATTCCTCCAGCTGCCGCAGGAAACCCAAGTTTGGCCCTGCGCACGGCCTGGCCGACCTCACGGCGGCCAGGGCCTCCACCCAGCCGCAGTCGGTCACCGTCATGATGTAGGCCACCACCAGCGTCACACTGCGGGACACACCTGCCACGCTGCCCCAAACAGACCCCGTCGGTTACAGTAAGCTCCTGGCATTTCGATTCTCTGCTCAAATGCACAAAGAAGTGAAACCCCTTTTCTGCTAAAGCTGTGGTTAAATGCCTGGATTTTCATGTTTAATATGAGAAAAGATGAAAGGCCAAAATCAATTCTGATGAAAATTTTGACTGGCAGCTCTGTTTTGGTGTGGTTGAAAATGAGAGCAGGGTTCACAACAAGTGAGGGGCTCTACTAATTCTGAATCTTTGCTTTTAAATGACTTTCAGCAGGTTTTTCATCGATCTCTTTTACAGCTCTTAAATGTTTTCAGAGCCCGGAGATGGTCACTCACCAGTGAACGAGGCAGCCTTCTCCTTTCAGACGAGACTCGTGGATAAACACAATGCTGTCTCTGAAGTACTGAGTCCTGACCAAAGAAATCCAAACCATCATCAGTCCACTGAGCGATTATGAGATGACATGAATTCTTTTCAGAGATTTATTTTGCATAAAATGTTGGGGGGAAAAAAGCCTAGAGGGGCTTCAAACTCACAAGTTCTGCTTGGAGTGGTCAGAGGCAGAGATGCAGAGATACGTCACGCCCTGTAGGAGAGGAAAAAAAAAGCTAACTTATTTATTTAATTTTACCAAATACATTGGGTCTGCCCGTTTCCTGTTGCATGCCATGATGATGCATGCACTCTTCTGTGCATTTTGAGCACAGCTGCCGGAACCTGGCAGCTGAGAGCACACGCACTGGACAGAAACCAACTCGTCCTGGTATGACTGCACCGGCGCAAAACCCCCAGAGTCCTCTGGGACAGAGCGAGCCCTGGAAGTCCTCCAGACAGGTCAAATCATCTTCACTAAAATGTCTTCTGGCTTCATATTCAACTACATTAAATCTAAAGTCATAGTAATAATTCTGATTAACACTAATTGAAAATAGATCTCAAATTTTTTAAATTCAGGTTCAGGTTTTGTTGGACAAAAAAAATGCTGTGTCACAGTTTTCTTTTTTTTTTTTGCAGTATGTTAATTACTCTGAAGCCACATTCGGTAACGTTTGACCTCAGAGACTTAGTGGTTGCAAATTTTACCTTCCTTTATCAGGAACCATCACGCCGTCTTCCAAGAAATCAATCACTTAGCAGTTTGACTGTTGGATATGCAAATGACCCGTCACATCTGGCCATTTGGCCCACAGCAGGCCTGAGTCATGCTCACGCCACAGAACCCAGAGAGATGCGTCACGCTGTGAGAGAACAGGTGAACAGATTCAGCGGTGGACATTTGACTCTTTCAGAGCAAGGAGGTTTTAGGCTGTGGGAGTGGGCCCGTGCAGGCGCTGGATTCTGGCCCAAAACCCTTCAAATGGTTTTGGTGGTTTTTTAGTTTGGGTAGTGATACTGTCATACTGGTTGCTGTTTCTCTTCACTGTTCCAAAGAAACAATGCAGCATGGACGGAGAAAGTGTAAAGAAAACTGAGCCTTTTTCATCTTCGCTTTCAGCGAGGAGAGATGAAAGTTATGAAAGCGGACACTGCGGGTTCGGAAAAGAGATTCAGCTCAATTTCAAAAACATTACCGTGATTTCTTTTTTTGTGTGTGCCAAAAAAGGATTTAAATGAACAATTTCTATTTTGTAACAGAAAAAAGTAGCTCTGTTAAAAATAACTCTACTGCAATTTTTGTGCTGCAAAAAGGTCAAAACCATCGATTAAGATCTTATTTTAATCTTTGAAACAAATTAGAAAATGACGGTTCTCACGCATTTATCTAAGAGTATTAATGTAAAAACTTTTCTGAAACTTTTTTCTCTGCAGATTTGAAGTTAGAAGCTGAAAGAATCATGTGAAAAATTCTGCCTCCTCTCCTGCATTTGCAGCAGCAGCTGCATCCACTGATGCAGATTTTCACATGTTCGCAGGGATATTCTCTTTACTGAGGCCTCCCAGTTAAAGACGAGGGCAGTGAAACTTGGTGAATTCCAGGTCTTGTGACTGACAGAGAATTGAAAAAACATGAACATATGACTCTTACCCTGATTTAGCAGGTCTATTTCAGCAGCTTTTGAGTAAAATTCAAACATTTGGGGGGAAAATGTTATTTCTGTTCTTCTAAATTGACCTTAAATGATAGAGTGACCTTTGAATCTTTGGGAATGATTTAAATAACTTCAAATATGATTTTTATCCTTTTGATTGATAGATATTGGGAATTTGCACAAAAATCTGAAGCAAATTTCATATCAGCCGGGACACCAGGAGAACTGTGTCAGCTGGATTGGGGTGGGTCTGTGGGGGGTCTCACAGGTTAATACAGGACTCCTCACCTCCAGGATGGGTGCAGCCGTGTCGTGGACGGACAGGACGTGGGTGATGTTGTTCTGAGCCAGCAGCTCTGGGTCACGAGCGTCTGCGGATTACAATGAGAACCCAGAAATCTGTTAAGCGCCCAATCTACATCAAACTACACAGAGTCACACCTAAATTAAGCGTTTTCTGCCCAACAACAACTCCCCCTCCCCTCCTCCTCCTCCAAAAAGGCCTTCCAAGCAAATGTGGTTTTATGGCTTCAAAGTTTTGGTCTAGTTTTGAACTGAAAGAAAAACCGGAAAACCAGTGTTTCTAAAACAGGCCTACACCTTGGTCCAAAAGCAAGAAACAGTAATTCTTTTAATCAAATTTTGTTCTTCAAAAGGAAGCTAAATGTTTTTTACCTTGGACAGATGTGCATTAGGCCCTTTTTTTTCTACTCATGCTTTGCAAGTTTGCACAAAGCTGAGGTCCCACTTGTACCAGGGCTGCAGCATCTGCACTGAGACCTCCTGCCAGGCAAATTAATTCAACCTTTCTACACAGTCTTTATGCAACGTTTGTGAAAAAAAAAAAAAAAGATATACTGTAAAAGATTTAAATGGTGTGCAATCTTGCAATACTGCTTTCAAATGGAAAAAAATGAATCAAATTTTCAAGTGTGAGAAAAAATGTTTTCATCTCCAAGAAAATACAGAAATCAGTAATATTTCTAATGGGACACTGCAGAGAAAATGCATGAGATTCACCATATATATTTGTACATTTTTGATAAAGAGAAGAGAAAAAGAAAAGAAAAAAAGAAAAGAAATACAGTTATATAAGTTAACACACTGATATGAAGTTTAAAAGAAACCCTTGGATATGTTTTTCTACCTTTACATGGATCTCTTTTGCTAAATGGCAACTAATAATAAAGGCCTGTTGGTCTTTTCTATTTAAATATCATCAAAAATAAAATGTAATTGCTTTAGAACACAGGTGTCAAACTCAATCCCACAGAAGGCCAAAATCCTAAACACATTTTAGGTCACTGGCCAAACAGGATAAACATTTGTTGAACTCATAAAAAAAATTTAATTCTTAAAACGTTTAAAAAGGAACTTTTTAAATTAAATCTGAATAAAAACAGACAAGAATATTATTCCAGAATAATCTTCAATGTTTTACCCTGCATAATAATATATTCTGACAAAATTATACAAGTTAGTTGCTTCAATATGTTAGCAAGATAACATTGGGCCATTTATTATAACATAAAATGATATGGAGGGTCAGATATAATTACTCCACAGTTCGGCCCCCAGGACTTAAATTTGACACATGTGTTTTCGAAAATCTGCACAACAAATAAAATTTATAAAGTCACCCAGAGATGCTCACATGTCCAAAACTTGAGCATCCACTGTGTTGATTGAGAATGGTGCACATGGATGACAAGAGCACCACAGCATGAGTCATCAACTTTTATATTCCAAGGCCTCTTCCAACTTTTTAAACTCAAGATTTCCATATGTAACTGTGAGTTTGACCCTATCGAGCCATCTTATCTACAGCTCATGGGTCACAGAGGTCAAGCTGTGGAGAACGTATAGTTGATGCGCAGATTTAAATCGTTTTGTTGGAGACAATATGACGGTGTGAGTATCAAAAAGGGGTCTGCTTAATTATACTTTGTTTATACTGAAAGTGAGGCAGTACTTGAAATTTACTTTTTTTAATTTAATTTTTAATTTAACCTGAAGAAGTGTTCAGTTCCTACACTACACATACATGGATGCATTTGCTATATTTGTCCTCAAGAATATTCAATAAAATACACTTCAATTATACTACTTTTTTGTCTTAATTATATATGATCAAAGTGCAACTTAATCAATTTCCCACTTAGACATGAACAAAGAGAACAGAAAAATTGGCAAATTTTAATCAAATTTAGTCTGCTGCTCATTTTTTTTTACTTATCTGTGCCCAGAGGTAGGTAAGAAAGTACTCAAAAACTTGTACTTGAGTACGTTTTTGCAAATATTTAAATACTCAAAGTATTTTTACACTTTTTACTTTTACTTAAGTAGATTGATTATGAAACACTTGTGCTCCTACTCAGCTCCAATTGTCTGTATTCCTTTAGTTACTTCCTTTTTTTAGTCAAATTAGTTTACATTATCGTATAACTTAATCTCACCAACACAGTTTGGCTTAGATTACAAAACCACTAAGGCTCCAATCAAAGTGCTGTTTGGTAACCCAGCATTGGCACACAACAAAGACAAAACATGTATTGAAAATTTTAAAGTATTAAATAAATGTGAAAAAGGAAGGATTTAATGAAAAATCTTTAATACAAGAAATCTTGAATATTGGGTATTTATTGTTCAGTCAGCACAGTAGATTGAAATACTGTGCATCAAAAATTTGTTCTACACATCAGTCAAAGTTTTGTTTTACCAAACAGACAAAAAAGAAGGGGAAGATACTTGCTCCAAATACTTTTAATATATATATTAACATCAGAAAATCCTGGAATTTACACATTGATCAAAACAAGAAAACTCACATGAATACTTTTTTTAACCATTTTACTTCTGTTTGAGTAATATTATTTTTAAGTAAATGTACTTATATTAAATCCCTTTTTTGTGGATCACTTTTTAGATCACCAAAAACCACTTTTGAAAGGCGTCCCTTGCCTTTTTTTTTTTTTTTTTTTGCAGGTGTGAGAGTATTCCAAGTCAACAGAATTTTTGTTTTTAAAAGTGAACGTGAAAGACGGAACATTTCCTATTCGGCTGCTATTTCTGGAACCGAATTAAAAAGCACCGTGCGATTGCTGTCTCATGAAAACATGTGGAACAGGTCGACGCCTGGGACACCCCCAGGTCGCGGGGCACCCCCTCCCACACCGGTGTTCAAAACACATGTCAAGGGTTACAAGTTCTCTCAGACCGAAACACATTAAAAAAAAACCTTGAACTGTTGTAGCGTTTATCTCCTCAAGTGAGTCAAACGTTCAGCTTCACGCTGCAACCTCTCCACTCTATAGAAACTCAGCTCAGTGTAGCAGTTTACCACATGCCCTCCGTATGAGGAACTGAAACGCCTTCTACAACACTGTCCTGGAGATAAATCAAGTTGTTTTACTCGCTTGAAGAGAAGCCAGGCAGCTTACCTTTCATGTTGCCAAGATAGAGGTCTGGAAGGATCTAAAACAGAGCAGAAAAGCCAAGGATGTGAGATCGAGCTGATGTCTGACATTTACATCCACACTGCACAACCTTATTGATTCCATTTCCCATGTCTGCAAAAGGATGACTCCGGGTTCTGATTCACTTTAGGCCCAGAGCAGCATGGTCCTTTGGAGCATCCCGTCGTCCTGGAGCCACCTCTGAACACCTCCCAGTGTGACCCAGGCGATCATAAAGCCTTCCACAGCTCACGCTCCACAGGGACTGAGAATAGGTGGCTCATAATTATGTAACGTCACCTCAGGCAGAAGAGCGCCCCACTCGCAGGTTTATTTTTGGGAGCCGGGCGGGTCATGAGACTGCACATGTCACATTCCGGCCAGACAAAGATGGTTGAAGGCCAAAGGGAGAACAGACCCCAAGGTGGGGTGACGCCTCCGCTGGTGTGGCCATACAAGGAGCAGTCCTGCGGCTCAAAATACCGGCTCGTCCAAGAGCGCTTCTCTGAAACTGAGAAAAGTTTCATGTGTTCAGTTTCATCCCTGACTTTATTTCTGATCATCGTCAAGGATGGAACCCCCTCCCCGAAATCAATTCAGATTGAATGTCAACAGTGTCTCATCAGTGGACATCCACTTGAGCTTTCTTCCCTGGTTTCCAGTAAATCAATCATCTTCAGCGCGCCGCTCAGCCGATGGAGGTATTTTTAGCTGCTCTTCGCTTTGTTTTATGTTCCTGTGTGTGGTTCAGTGAGTGGCACAGCTCAGACGCGCTGACAGGCAGAGGAGGGTGGAGGCGTTTACAAAAAGAGCCGGCCCCCAAACAGCTCACTGGGACGACGAGTCGCAGCCACACATCACAGGTTGGGGCCTTTTTGAGGTGCTGCTCTGTCATGTTATGGTTTAGTCTGAGCGGGGGACGCTGGGTTTCTGCATGGGAGGAGGTGGGAGGGGGTTATTTTGCATATTTTTTTTTTATTTAAATAACAGGAGAAGGAGATACAAGAAGTGCCTTCGAATTCATGGAAGTTTATTTACAAACTCAGAGACGCTTCGCTGAGCTCAGTTTGATCGTTATATTAACGGGGGAAACACACACGGCAGCTTCTCAGACGCAAAGATGAACACTTTTTCTGTGAAAACAAGATTTTGTGAACTCCAAACTTTAATAAAGCGAATCATGAAAACACAATTATGAAAGGAAGCTATCCAGCAGGACTGTATATGGGCTTTTTCATGTATATTTGAAAACCATCATTTCTTTTGATGACATTGCTGGAATAATTAGAGGTGTAAGAAAATATCGATTCAGTGAAATTTCACTACACTTTATTTGACGGTACTGGTATTGATTTGAAATACTGCCATGGTGATATTTAATTAATTATTTTAAAGCTAATGTGTAGTTCAGTCATACTTTAATTTTCTACCTAAATATTTTTCTAAATTACAAAAAAAGGAAAAAAAAAAAAAAAAACAAGGAGCACAGTGAATTTTCTTGGTTAAAAGCAACTTGTTTGTTAGATGCAGTTACAGAAAAAAATCTTTAAATAGCATGTAATTTATAGTTTTACTTTAGTGAAAATGTTTTAATATTCCGATAATATTTGACTCATAATTTAATAAAAAGTGAAATGATGATCTGATACTGTCTTGAGATGTATCGGATCATGACGTGTGTATCATGATACGCATCGTATTGCAAGACTCTAAAAAGCAAATGTATGAAAGTATAAAAAGCAAAATCAACTGATGAGTGAAAGTTTTCAATATAAAGGTATGAGAAGAGTGTGTCAAAATAAAAAAAGTGTCAGAAACCAAACACTGAAAAGACTTCTACAGCTTTAGAAACATATAAAACAGGACAATTATTCACTGTCTGGTGACAATAAATATTATTCACAAGCTTAAGAAATGTGAATTGGTGAGTTAAATCTTTAGTAAATTTGTTAAAAGTTTTACAATTTAAAAGCTTTTAAGAGCTAAAAATCTTTCTCATTTATATTTAAAATAATAATTATTGATATCTTTAGTTTGTACTGCTGAATGAATTTTTTATTAAATAATCGAATCGAAGAAAATGAGCTAAACTCTTAAAAAAAAAAAGAATTGGACTGTAAAGTCTGGTTTAACTGTAGATATAATCCAAAAAAATGCCAACCAAAAATCCAGCAGTGCAGCTTTGTGGGGGAAAAACTGTAAGTCTTGGTCAAAGACCTTATGTTTTATTTTTTATAATGTATATGTATTAAAAATGACTCTGTAGTAAGATTTTCATTGCTTTCTCATTTTTTTAGATTTTTTTTAATGGCCATCAAACACACAATTTCACAAAGAAAAGGTATATATTTGCTTCTCTATGAATCTCCACAGAAGCTCATTTAATAATAACAATTTTAAAAAGCATGTTAACCCTTGTGCTATCATAGGAATGTTGATGTTGAAAGTGCATTCATCTAGACCCCACAAAACAGTGCAATGAACTTTTTTTTTTTTTCATAAATGTTTGATTTTCACTAGTGTCCATGGCATGAAATCCTGTCCACCTTCATCCAAATTTGTCATGGAATGGATAACACGAGAATGTAAGGCTTGGGTCATCTGGACCCCATAAGTTAATAAGATCTTCAACATTTTTTAAATCAACTTGGCTAGAAAACAGCATTAATTTTTATTTTTTGCTCCTAAAGATAAATATATTTCCTCCCCCATTAACACAAAGATGAACTTTTTTTTTTTTATTAAATCACGTCAAAAAGCCAGCAGGTCCATATGTGACCACAAGAGGGCGCGCATGTTCCTTTTTCTTTAGCATTTCCCAATTTTCGCATAATAACTCATCAGTATGTTATTAATTATTACATTTTAAATGTAAATGAAATTATTTTATTGTTTTGTTTTTTATATTGATGAGACAACTGTTACTTCTTCTTCTTCTTTTTTTTTTAAGCATGAAAATGTGCAACGCAGTAAACATGTGAGTGACAAAATCAGGAGAATCCAGCCCCGTTGTCCCGGTTCGTACTTTCGTCATAAACGTGTTTCCTCAGGAGTGAAAGTGCCGACCTAAACCAGTCTTCAGGTTTGGGCTAAAAAGCGACCTTGTGGTGCAGAACTGCACGGCCTTTGGCCCAAACGTCTCAAACCAGCCGGATCTGGACTGAAGCTCGAGCTGCCGGACTCTAACCCGCAGGAATGGCTCTGGTTTTACTCGGAAGACGCGTGTTTAAAAGCGGATCTGTAGTTCAGAGAACCATGACTGCGACTCAGCCGTACTGGTAAATGCTTTTGCTGCTGTCTAGATAAGAAAACACCCACGCAGACGAAGGAGGAAGTTTATTTTTTTTTCTGATTCTCTCTGTTAAACGCGTTCCGTCGCTGCAGCGGTTTCCTTCCTTCCTCGTTTTAGTTCACCATTTGTCCAGCAGGGGGCGCGCAACGCTTCTTTTCTACACTAAACTCCTAAAGAAAAACACAAAAGTTTTTGTTTTTTGTCACACTGTTTTAAAATTTGTATCTTTAATATCCAGTGTTCACTCTTTTTTTCAAGAAATTAACAATATTCTTCTGAATAAAAGCTCAAGCAAAATAAACAAAATTCAGCATTATGTTTAACATGGGAAGAATAAGTGAAGATTTTCCATTCCAGACCCCAAATATCTCCTAAATTTTAAAATAAAAAAGTTGAAAGTCATATGTATTTTTGGGGTATTAAAAAATTCTAAATATATATTTGAAAGTGTCTATTTATACGTAATTTTCTAAAAACGTGATGCCAGTGCTAAAGTTTTTACTTGGTCGCACAGATCCAGAGGTAAGGGGTTAAGGTTAGGATTATGAATACGGTTAGGGTTAAACAGGCTAATGGTTCCTGAGTGTTGCTGTCTCTGCAGCTCACGGCTCCACCAGGGGATGGGTAAAATATGAAGAACACATTTCATACATTTAGGAGCGTTATGTTAAAATTGTCAGTCAAAATGTTCTCAACCTTATTTAAAAGTTTTAGTAGATTGTGTGATGCACACATGATTTGTTGTTGGGTTGGCTTGTTTGACTGCAGGTGGCGAGTGTTTGATTTTGACACGGTTTGCCCGTTTGCCTCACAGCTCATGGGTGACCTCCGGCAGGCAGCGCGTGAATGGAGTAGATCTCTACTATGAGCAGACGGGCAAAGGGGAGCATGCTGTGCTGCTCATACCGGGGCTCTGGGTAAACACAACAAACCCACACAACCCTATGAATACATTTGGTGACTTGGATATTGAGCCTGTAATCCTGAAATGTAACAAGCAAGATGGGGTATAAGTACAGTTCTCTGTGGTACTCCTTTCTGGAAACTTGGCCTCAAATCCAATAGTTGTTTTTTTTTTTTTTTTTTTTAAGTAAAGTAATCCTCACATTTTTGCTTGTTATTCCTCAGTTCCTCAATCATATATATTTTCTTTCAGGAAGCACAAAGACAGACTTTGGTCCTCAGCTGAAATCTCTGAACAAAGAACGCTTTACTGTAGTTGGCTGGGATCCTCGTGGTTATGGAAAGTCCCGCCCCCCAGACCGAGACTTCCCCCCTGACTTCTTTGAGAGAGATGCTAAGGATGCTGTGGATCTGATGAAGGTCTGCTCTTTGGTTGCTATGATAAACTACTACAAGCTGAGATGATTTAACTTTGGGCCCTGAAGAAAAAAAGATTCACACAAAAATAATGATAATAACTTTAAGGAAAAAACATGATGATCTTGAAGTTGTTGTAGAACATTTTTAATGAAAAAAAGTAATATTTATTAAATATTAACAAGTATTTAATTTCAGGTTTGTCTAAATTATCTTTAATGCTGGTATAGATGCTTATATCACATTATACTTTTGTATGTGTTATACTGTACAGAATTTTTGAAAAAGTTCCAAAAGTTAAAATAATAATAACATATAATATCTTAGAAAAAAAAGGGACTTAAATTGACTAATAACTGTGAATGGTGATATTAATATTCAAAGAATATATTTTGAAAAACTATATTTAAAATGTTATTTCTCTTGCCATTTAGATATAGCATTTATAATTAAAGCAGAATTAGTCCCAGTTAAGAGCCTTGTGGAACACCAAAAGTCATTCTGATGGGGTCCACCAGTCTATGCACAAATTGATAATTTATGTTAGAACTGCTGAGCGCTGATTTGTTTAAAAACTAAATTTTCATTAAAAAAAATGTGTATATATATATATAATCTATAAATAACTCTCATTTGAGGTCGTTTGACAGATATATGACCATCATATTAAGAGAGGGGCCTTACTGGCTGCATTCCTACACTTAGTGTGATAATTTTGTTTTGCTGATACATCCATTTTAAAGAAAGTCTGGGTTTAAATTCCTGAATTTTCCTGAATTTCCCTGAGGACTTCCAAACTGATTAATAAAGTATTTTCTATTTCTATTCTAAAGTCCAGCTATACTGATGATGAATGCAGATCCAAGTGTGTGAAATGGTCATATTGCCTGCAGAGACAATCATCTATTGTGCTAGAAAAACTGTTTGGTTGCCCAATACAACAATTAATGCTTAATTCTCTTCCAAGGAAGCATCAGACAAATGTTTTAAACTTATTGTATAACCCATTCATAGAATCAAACCTATAGTTTACCAGTTTGTTGGTGGAATTTGTGTGTAAGAATGTGATTTGATATGATTTAATTCTATATGTAATCTGGATGAAGCATATTTTCATCCAGTGCACGACCAGAGCTAACTGTAGTGATTTTATGTGTGAAATAAACCCATGGTTTGGTGTGCAGACTCTTGGCTTTGGGAACTTCTCTCTGCTGGGTTGGAGTGACGGAGGAATCACCGCTCTGATTGCAGCTGCAACAAATCCTGAAGTCATCAAAAAAATGGTCGTATGGGGATCCAACGCCTTTGTTTCTGACGAAGACCTCCAACTTTACAACAGTACGGATCAGAACCAGATTTCATCTGTTGATTATTATTATTTTTTATATTAATGCGCGTGTTTTGGGATCCCCCAGTGGTTCGGGATGTCTCCAGGTGGAGTGCACGCATGCGGCAGCCAATGGAGGAGGTGTACGGAGCTCAAGTGTTTGCTCAAACATGGGAGGCTTGGGTGGATGGAATCGCGCAGTTTGCCAAAAGACCAGGAGGTGAGGAAAGCCTGAATTTAATATATCTCTATCAAAAGCAGAAATATTAATGTTATCATGATTTTATTTTAGGAAGTATATGTAGGGAACAGCTGCCCTTAATCAGCTGTCCAACCCTGATCGTCCACGGAGAGAAAGACCCCATGGTGCCAAGGTTTCATCCTCAGTACCTCCTCAAACACATCAAAGGATCCAGGCAAGAAAAGACCTCTGAGCTGAACAATTTGATGGATTTGCAGTTTTGTTAACCTGTTTTCTTCCTTTAAATGTAGATTACATTCCATGCCAGAAGGAAAACACAACCTCCACCTGCGGTATGCTGATGAGTTCAACAAACTGGTTGAAGACTTTCTTGAAGGATGAAAACCAGAAGCAGTAATTCTTAAAAAAAAAATGGCAATTTTGCTGTAAAAACCAGTCTTAACTTCTTTGTTGTACTCGACCCAAGAATGTGAATTGTCCATCACATGGATATTCTCTGAAACAACCACATCATTTATGGCAATGTAAGCCATAGTGCCAATTTTCTGAGAAAACAAGATCAATAAAAATTTTTTGAGAGTATTGTGTAATGTTTAAAACTGCCTTCACTTCTGGATTTAAAAACTCTGCTGAATATAATTAGTTGGAATTCTTGAGTACATGTTTGGTCTTCAACCACAGACCTGAGTCGCATTGTCTCAACATAAATAAGTAAAAGCATAGTTCTAAAGCAGTTTGGAGATGCAGGGTGAGTGACATTCCAGACTAAGATCTACGATAAATATTAGAACAACCATCACAGAAAATAAGACAGAATGTGAGGAAAAAGGTCAAAATTTCACAAGAATGTTGTAAAACATGAGAAAAAGGTTATGAAAAAGTACAACAATTTAAGGAAAAAAAGTCATAAATTTATGCTTCAAAAAGAAAAGTAATAACTTTAAAAGTAAAAATAAAAAGCTACATTAAACTTTCAAAATGTTTCAAAATTTATGTTGCAGATAAATCCGATAGTAAACCCCATTACTCAAGGATCTCACTGTATGTGCTTTCAATTTTTTTACCATTTTATTTTCATGAAATTGAAACTTTCCTTTTGAAAAATCATGACATTTTTCCTTTTAAAAAAAGTCAGATTTTCTAGTAAAATGTTGACTTTTTGTCACAACTTCTTGTTACATTTATACAACTTTATCATTCTAAAATTTTGACTTTTTTCCCATAGTTTCATAACTATTCTTTTTGTAAAATCTTATTTGTTTTCTTATAATTGTTACATTTTTTGCTTTCTTTTTATCATAATTCTGTGACTTTATCCTTCTAAGATTTGGAATTTTGTCTTCTAATTGTACAAGTCTTGTAAAATGTTTACTATTTTTTTATCGTAACTGTATACATTTTTTATCACAATTTTTAAACTTTATTCTTATAAAAGTTTGACCTCTTTCTAATAATTGTAAAATTATCATCATGAAATTTTGACCTTTTTTTTCCTCAAAAGTGTACAACTTCATTTTATCCTTTTTTATTTCTGTCTCTGAATTGTAGCCAACAACTGTATTCTAAAAACAATTAACTTTTCTCCACTATGTCCTTTCAAATTTTCAACTATTTTCCTCGTGATTTTATATTTTGTCTTCCCATTTTTGTAAAAAATTGAAAATGCTCTCATAATTTTACAATTTTATAACCATCTGTCTTTTATGTAGCCAAGATCTCTAATAAATGTATTGATGCTGTAGCATCTCAAAAATAAGTAGAACCACATGACATTTATAATGCTGCATTTATTTTTCTTAAACTTGTGATAAAAAAGAAAACTGGTAAGCATAGTTGCCAAAAGACCCACTTACAATGACAGTGCTGAAAAGATTTAAGCATGAACTTCTTATGTTGCCTCTATTGATTTTAGGTCTTTTTTTAACTGCTTTCCCCACAAATGTGTAATAATAATTACAACAATTAATTACATTAAAAGTAATTTTCTAAGGAAATGATTCTGATGGTAATTGTCACGTTACGTGTTTAAAATGGATTGGTAGCGCTCGTGCAGTTCTTGTGTCATTGAGTGGCTCTGATGAATTATACGATCAAGAAATAATTCATTTCCTCCGTCAATCTGGTCTCTAATGAACACCTGTAGGGGGCAGCATTATACCATACCCACCAGTGTACAGGCTGCAGGAAAACATTAGAAGAATAAGTTGTGCCCTTTGGATTTTGCTGGCTCTGTTTTCGATTAGTCGTGTCTGCTCGTTCAATCAGAGCAGGAAGCGGCAGTCTGCGCCTGCGCGGCTAAAGCTAACACACGCCGTGAATCAACTTGTTCAAATATGAACGGAGCGGACTTCCGAGGAGTTTCAGTTCACAATTTCTCTGATAAAATCATGGAGCAGGTCGTCCACTTCCACGTCATGAAGTTAGACGGCGGATTCTTCCTCTGGGTCGGTTCGGCTCCGGTTCTGTCCAACTTAGCGGTCTCTCTGAACAGCAAATACGTGAGTACAGAGCCCAGGTTGGTTCTGCTGGTTAACTTTTCCATCAAACTGTGAAAGTTAGTATAATATATGTCTATAATACACTAAAATAACGCGATATAACTCAATAGTCAGTTTGTAACTGAAATATTACTATTTTATTAAGAGAACAACAGTATCTAATAATTAAATATCTATTTAATAATTTCTAAAACCAGCGTCATTTCCGTTTTAATTTTTTCTGTTAATTGTTTTAAATGTTATTTAACGTATTATTTTATCTTTGAGAAACATTTCCATGTTGATTTTATTTATGGTCTTATTGTTGTTATTATTTCGAATTTTTTATAAAAGTTAGTGACATTTCCATTAATGTGATCAGTCTGACTGCAAAGTAGCAGATTTAATTTGTCCAATATTAACAATAAAAGTTAAACCAACTCATTCTTATTAGCACTCCACTCTTAGTCTCTCTCTCTTTTTTAATTTTTTACTCCACTTGATCTTGTTTATTCAAAAATAAAACAAAATCTCCACAGATTTTAGGTAATATACCTAAAATGATTTGCTCTAGATTTTTTTTTTTTTTTTAATGTCTTTTCTTTGAAGCATTTTACAAATAAGGTATTCTTTTTTAAGCTTTGTAGCTAAATGTTTAAATCTTCTCGTATGAATTTTTAAATCTACAGTTTCACAATAATTCTAATTTTATTCATAATCGAACAGACCCCTCATTCTGTCTGTCATTGCATGCAATTCTTAAATTCTGCCATCACTTGATTTATTTGTAAATAACTATCACTTTGATGTAACATGAGAACGGAGAATGCTTTTATATTTATTTCCAGTAAAAAAAAAAATAGCTAAGTTGGTATCTTGTGAACATCTGTTCTCTGTATCCGCTTTACTTGGATTCAATATTACAAAAACTAAGAAATGTTCAGATGATGCTTTTTAGGTGATAAATGTGCATTAACTCATGCTCAACAACTTGTATTTACGAAGAATTCAAACTTTCTTGTTGTGAGAATTATTCTTTTTTTCGAACAGCTGCTTGTTTTCTGTTGCAGGATTCAATGCCATTATCTACGCTGGTGATGGGAGACCCGTCTGAAACCACTGCAACTTCTTTAGCACAGAGATTAGGTAATCTCCACATTATTTTTTTTTTCCATAGCTTTAAGAGTCCAAAAGACAAGAAAGTTTTGAATAATTTTATTTTTTCTTGTCTGATGTCATTTTTGGACACATGCAACCATCACAAAACTGATGGAGATTCTTCATGGTTTCATTCATGTTGTGCTGGGCAATATAGAAAACTGTTTTATTTCACAATATAAATTATTCTATGTTACAATAATGATATATATCATGATAGAAAACAATACATTTCAGTTATTAAAATAACCTCTCGCTAGTTTTACTTTGAAAACAGGAAGCTTATTTTGAAGATTTGTCTACTTCCTGTGACAGTAAGCCCACTCATTCAGCTTTTAGTTCATAAAACAGGTTTGAACTGTTTAATGATATATTGGCATTGTAATTGATCAAATTAGGTTAAAATAATAGAAGACAACTGGCAATGGACACTTTTCTGTCGCCCACATGATATTTATCGTCATATCGTCCAGCAGTATTTCCATGTAATCCGTCCAGCCAAGATGCACATAGCTGTATTGTCCACGTTATTTAAGTGCGTCCAAGCAAATGTTGTTGTTGCTTACACGTAACAAACTAACCCTAACTGTAACACTAACCCCCTACTCTAAGGAAGAAGGGCAGCGCTGGACACATTTGTAAATAGTCATTTTCTTTTTTTTTTTTGCATTGTCATAAAATCATTAAAAATTTCATATAAAACCCAATTACTCCACCTAAATTTACAGATTCTAGTTAAATTAAAATAGGTAGAACTAGAGAATATTGAGAGAGGAAAAAAAACTAAAAATATAGAAAGTCAAATTATTAATATGTGAATTAAAGTCCATTGACATCTGTCTGTTGAGTTCACTTTAAAGAGATCTTTTTTTATTTTTCAATCAAGTAATCTTTTTTTCTTAGTTATTGGATGGAGGTTTGGGAAGGTTGAAAAAAAATTGTGAAATCTCACTTACTTCATGGTGTCTCGCGTACTTCACCCTTAAGTGTTCCCAATGAGCTGGAGACCGCCCATAGAACACAAAATGCCCGATCTTTACATTTTAAGCCCATTTTTCATCTGCCCGTTATCCATCCGTAAGAAGAGTTGTGGTTAAGGCATGTGCTAATGGAGCCTGTATGTTAATCGTCGGAGTGGGGAGTAAATGAAACACCGTCTGCGTCTGTTTTTTCCAGCCAAGAGGACAGAGAAGCAGGTTTTTGTGAGCTACAGTCTTCCCATGAGCGACTCCAGCCTGAGTCTGTTGGTGGAGGGCCGCATCAAGAAGGAGCTGGAGCTTCACCCGGAGCACTTTTAAACAGCGCACACAGAAAGGTGAAAAACCAGCCCATCAAACAGTCTTCAAGTAACCAGGACAACCACACATTTGTTTGCTTTTTTATTAGCATAATAAATTAGGAGGTTTATCAAAACAGGTAGGCCTATGGCTTTTTGTACAAATGCATCTTATTAAAAAATAACACTTAGAAAAGAGTATTAGTGTCTGATTTTTCTTTCTTTTTTGTGTTTTTTTAAATGTTGAAAACATACAAACTAGTAATCTGACATGTGAGCTATGTTCTAAATATGGAAAATGTGTTTTTCAAATACGTAATGTGTTTGGAGAAAAACAAGAAAATTGGCACAAGTCAGCATACCATGAATATTTATGCAGTTCTGGGGAGATGTTTGGTTAAACGTACACACAAGTCACGAGGCCAGACCTACACTGCTCTACTCTAAATCCTCACAAACACGTACTCCAGAAAATGGTTGTGCTTTCTGTTCAGAGGAACACGTCTGAGGTTCACAACACGGTACAGAGGAGGTGTGGAAGTATCTACGGGGTCTAGAAAACAATCCTCCTCTGTTTTGGCAAAAATAAATCCACAAATTCTTTGATTTCATTCGATCTGGTCTAATAATAAAAAGAAAAGTAAAGCCATCTGAGATGCGTCATCAGACACGGCTCCAAAAATGCCCATTCAGCTCCCAAACGTCGAGGCGTCGATTCTCCGGCTGATCGACAGCCATCATGCACCCACCGCGATGTCAGTCTACATCGCCCTCACCTCTACAGATAAAGTGACTGCTATTCAAGACCACAACAGTAGAAGAAGTTGTGCCCTTTCATGCATTAAAAAATAAAAAAACAACAACAAAAAAAATAGTGGTTTTAGCCAAACCCTGGATTTCCACTGTCTTGGCTGAAATTCACAAACACCTGATTGTGTCTTTAACATTTAGTGCAAAAGAACCTGTGGAGAACGTGGAAAAGCAACAAAAAAAAAAAGTCCCAGAGCAAAGAATACTCCTCCCCAGTCTCTCGTTTTTCTGTGGGGTCAGGCTGGGTTGCATTTAAAATACTCCGAACTTGCTTAAAATTTTACTTTATAGAATTTCACTTTTTTTTTTTTTTTTGTCTTGAGGGAATGCACAGACGTCAATGCTCTGAGAAGCAGCCTGTTGAGCTGTAAATCACAGAAACTCTTTTGTGACGTTTCTATAATTTTCAGCTCAATGATGGAGTTTGTGGGGTTTACCATTGACTGTATATGAAAATTGGACTGAGAACTTAAAGCTTCATTGAAATTAAGTAAATTCAGTCGCCTTTTAGGGTTTTTTTGTATTTGTTTTTAAATATGGACGTCGCTGTCTTGGATTGTCTGAGTCAGTCCAAGTCACCGTTTCTATGACAAACACTCTGATTTTCAATCAGAAGTGAACTTATTTCTCTGACACTTGAAAGCTGGCTCTAAAGAAATTGTCCAACATTTTGAACGTGAGACCACCCACATGTATCGAGGCATCTGATTGGTCAGTTTATAGCTTGCATAATTAACAAAGAGATGTTTAAAAAAAAGGTATAGAGCAAGAATGGTTATTATGAATATAGAGACTGAGTTATAGCTGTTTATTTTTCAATAGAGGTTTATGGGATTTTGGCTTCTTGGAGCCAGCAAATCCAAGAGTTTGGGACACGAAAGTCCCTCCCTAAGTCCAATTCTAATTTTAATTCGATGAATTTTACACGAGAAAAACATGAATCAAGTAATTTTTGTTTTTGTTGTAGCCTTAACTTTAGACCTGAGGCCTGAATTACTGCAGATCTCAGGAGTAAAATCTGATTAAAATCACAGTTTGTGTTCTTCCCAAATAGGAACATATTATATATAGATTTCTATCAAAATTCATATTCACTTTTGTTTTGTTTTTTTTTACCAATCAGACAAATGCATGTTTTTCAATAAAAATATCCTCATGACTGTCTGCCACATTCGGTCTGGAACGAAGAGTCCTGGAAATATCTGATGTTTACACATACGCATACCTCAAAGCTGCTTGTTTTTAAAACACTAGCAAGTCTGATTCTTGCCTACAATAACTTTCAGAAACCATCATCATCTCATAAAATTTTCTGACTTTGATACGGTAGCAACATTCCTCACCATTTTACAAAATAAAAGCTTTTTTTAAATTTGAGGCACACTCGGTCAGATAGAAAACATCTTTAAACTCCTCAAAAATTACTATTTAGATTGAGATTTTTAATCCAATCCTTTTTTATTTTATTACCCATATTGCAAAGTAATGCTACTAACTAGGTTCTTAATTTTGATGGTTTTTCTCCTTTGTTTGTTTAGTTTTTTGTATATAGTATATGCTCACTACATGTCTGGACTTGGGTTGCATTTACTTTAATATTTTAGGTTTATAATAGTTAAATAGTTTTTCTGAATTTCATAAAATCTTTCGAACAATTTGAAGGTGTTTTTGCATCAGGACATTGACGTAGAACGCATTCCTTCTTAAAAAAGGGCAATTTAAAAAAATAAAAGTTCTTATTGCGTGACCCCCACACGGCCCTGACTGCAGGACCCCCTCCACGATGCTCATGGACCGCTTACAGACTTCACTTGTTCTGTTTTTTTTGGCAACTCCTGAATAAATGGGCGCTCCCTCAGAGCTTCATCATCAGTCTTCATCTCAAACCTCACAAGAGTCTTCATCAGGTTTCTGTTTCCCTTCACGGTTTTGTTCACAAGTCTGGGATGAGTCGTTCTGAAGCTGCAGCAGAGGAAAGGTCACACGCCGTTGGCGATGGCGCGATTTCCGATCACCTCCCCGCCCGTGGCCAAAGCGTAAGAGGCAGGGACCGCTGCCAGAGCGGTGGCTGCTGCCACTGTGGCGCCCCCGGTTGCTGTGAGGTGCAGCGGCGTGTCGTGGACGCGGGAGTAGTCCTTGTCGCACTTGGCCAGTAGAAGATGCTGCTCTCCGGGGTGGAGCAGCGTCTGGCGCGTGAAGGTCTCTCCGTCGGCCAGGCTCTCGGGGAGGGGCTGGCCCCGCGGCTCCGGCAGCAGCAGCAGGCAGATGATGCACAGCAGCGTGCAGCAGGCGAAGATCACGTGATGCAGGAAGTAGCCCTTCTGGTTGTGAAGCTCCATGATGGGGGCGGTGAGCATCCCGAAGCCGGCGCTCGCCAGGACCAGGCCCAGACCCCCACCTCTGCAGAAAGAGCGCAGGTTTGGTTTTGTTAATTTTGGAACTCTGGGAAAAATATAAATATTGCTGGAAAGTAAATATTGTCTGAAAAATTGAACTAACAAGCTATTTTCATTTAATTACACGTGAACCCTGGTTCAGTTCAGCACGTGTTAAAGTAGACCCTTTTCCAAGTTAAATACAAGAACAAAAGCATATGGACAAAAGTTGTAACTGCATGTTGCTTCCAGGATGTTTGAGTAAATCCAAAGTAGATCTAAAGCTTTCAGCTTTCTATACCAATCTGAGCTACGTTCTCCAGACTATCCAAATGAAAAAAACGCTTCTAAGACGTAAAGTATTCAGGACACAAAACATCCTGTTTGTAACAATAGTTTTTCTGTTTGTTGGTATGCGGTATCTTGTCTTTTAAGTCACTTTAATCCTTTTTAATTTGTTTTTGACAGATGTTTGGTTATCTTGATTATAAAATATTTTTTCTTTTTTAATGCATGTGAACCATGTCTCAATAAGAATCATGTGGTTTTAAATTGTTATATTAACACTCGTTATATTATATGCACTTGTTATATTAACATTAAGTCAAACACTCCTGAATCTTAAGGTTTTCAGTGACAATTCTGCCACAAGGTGGCAGCGTTGTATAACCTTAAAAGAAATTGAGAGGCCAAGCTCAACCTAAAACCATGTTAGAAAACCAATCAAAATGAGTGAGTGTGTAAATTACAGAGGAATGGCTTCAGTCAGCTCTCTTCAGGCTCACCTGATGACGGTGGGGGTGATTTCAGCACAAAAGAAAATGCTGAGCGTGCTGACGGCGTGAGAGGAGAACATCCCGATGATTGAGAAGGCCACCGAAAACTTCCTGTTCAGCGTGTCGCGCAGGACTGTGCAGAAAAGAGAATAAATGAAGGTAATAAAAGCCGATGCGAGCGATCGCTCACACGTGGTTTCACTGCATGGATCAGCAGACTGTGGGGCGTACCTGTGTCGTGGCGAAGGCTGTACTTCCCAATTACTGAGGAGCATTGGAGGGCAGAAGACAAAGTTGAACGTCATTAGGAAGCACAGAGAGCAGCACCAATCAGTAAAACATGGAAGAAAAAGCTTTCAGGAGAAGTCAGAATAATGACTTGAAACTGAAGAATCAGGTCAGGGAGGCAGAAGCCTCCAGCTTTCATCGTTGATGAAAACATAATTTCATGTGAACTCAACCGCACGACTCAAACTAGATTTGATGGATCTCTAGTCCATGCGTGTGCTGGAGCTTGAGGTATTCTCCAAACCTTTTTAAGGCAAAACTTCAAAACAAAATACACCAAAATTCAATTCTAAAATAGAAAAATATATTATTGGGTAGGTCGTACAAAGACAAATGAAAATTGAGACATATCTGCCCAAAACTCTCTTTATTTTAGATCTAATGAACCCTGGATTTGCTAATTGTGTTGGGGGTGGGGAATCATTTATTTGATTTTATTAGATTATGATCCTTTATAAATAATCTAGAATCAAAGCAACTTTTGTAATTTGATAATAAAGTATTTACCAGAACTCAAACACGTCTTTCACTTAGACATTTTTAAGAGCTCCCACACACGGCTGACCTTTCAGACCGCATAATCCAACCGCCCAAGACTTTCACTTAAAGTCGGTGTTTGGAAGCATTTAGCCTTTTTCAATGTCGACAGTCACAAGGCTTTGGAGAAAAGTCACAACATGGGGTAGATTGTGTCGTACCAACATTTGGTATTTACGAAACACAACAAATGTGCAAAACAATGTTTGATACTGTATTAAAGAATGCTCATTAGCTAGCTCCATTTCATCGCTGTCATTATATCGCAGCCTTAAAGTTGTACGCGTCATCACAAAAAAAACCCAGTTTGCTCGTAGTGGAACATGTTTTGTATTTTCCGAATCTGACATGTAGCTGTTGCACTTCAAAAAAAAAAAAACAATAAGAATTGTTTCATAATCAAACTGTTTGCCTCCTGAATCATAATCGAATAACGAAGCGTCTAAAGATTCCCATCCCTAGTTGCAAGTGAACCCTGTTGCGATTTAATGGTAGTAAAAATGTTCTTGGAACTGTTGTTCAAATGGGAGAGGGACTAAAGATTTGCAGGAAAAACAGACCTTTCTTCTGAATAAAAATAAAAAAGTCTTATAGACTTTTTTCAAACAACATAACAAAAATCTAGAATATCGAACAGTTTCATAAATATTTAGTCACATCAATCTGAGAATAACCTCCCATAAGCCTTTGCGGTAACTCACAGTTTAGCAGACCCAACTGTAGCAGCGATGCCAGAGCTGTTATGATCATGAAAGTGAGCAGCCCTCCACGCCGCCCCATCAGACCCACGGCGGGGCAAAGCGCCAGGCAGGTGGCCACAGCGATGCCAGCCATGGTGTAGTAGTCGGCGTGGCAGAGCGCTGTGGGCTGGGCCTCAGGGTCCATCATGCTGCGAGCAAAGCAGTGATGAATCCCGTAACCTGTCAGGCTGCAACAAACAGAGAAATGCCACATCTCAATGCCTGTCTGCATTCAAGCACTGGTGTTCTTCGGGATCGATCTGTGTTAGATTAGAAATACTAGTCTACACATTCCGGACATGAGCAAAAGACACTTACGAGTTGACACACAGCACCACGATGTTCTTCCACAGGTTCCTGGTGCTCATCATCCGCACTATGCAGCTCCGCTGGGGTTTCTTGTGCAGCTCCTGCTCCAGTTCTGGTAGGGAACATGAAACACACGCCGTGACATCTACTCCTTCAGATCGTAATGAGAGATCGGCCACAGTGGGACTTTATTATATTATTTTTATGACAGATTAAGCACGGCTGCAGCTTTAGGACGGTGCAGGAGCTTAATGCTTCACCATTATCTCTGTGTATTACCTCTGAGAGGCACAAAAATAAAGGAGTTAAACGCCCACACGGGGGAGGAAGATGTGCCGGCAACAAGATGAGAGTCAGAAGTAATTTGTTTTGCTGTGCCCAACTAGGAAATTGTGCAACAGCGAAAGCTCTTTAAAGCTCACTGATAAGAATGTGTCATTTCATAACTGACAGTTTGTCGAAACGTTAAACATTACTGACTGAATGGGTGTGATTTTTGCTAAATTAATTAATTTCAGTCAATACATATCGCAATGATATAATGGGAAACATTTAAAGGGGATAGGGTAATGATATATTTAAATACATTTTCCGATTACATGAGATTTTTTGCTTTTTAAAATAATATTCGGTATTGATGAAGTTGAGCGAGAAACTCCAAAATACAGTTTTTGTACTTAGTTTTTTGTACAGTTTTGTTCTACTGTAAGAAAATAAAAGTTCACAGAGCCTTACATAATGAATTATGTGAATTTTGATCAAACAATAGATGTTTAACTGAATTACAAAAGCTTTGAAAGAGGGATACTATGAAACTAAAATGAAATATCTGTGGCTGTCTTCGTGACTTCTCTGATCTTTGAGATCCAAACGTGCTGATTGCAGTTTCATTTCATCATGTGGGCAGTCTGAGAACACTTAAAAGCTGCTAAGTGTCCTTGCATCTGTTTCATATTGATTTCATCACAGAGCGGTGAGCGGCTGCAGCGTAAGCACTTGCATGTATAAAATAACTTGCATTATGGTTCAAAGGAAAGTGATCAGCGGGGGGGTGGTACTGGGAGCTGTAGTGTTGTTTACTATTCCTTCAGTGGTCTGTCCTCACCTGTAAGAAGTCCGCTTGGTTCTGTGGACATGTCTACCCGGTTCTTCCTGGCGATGCGCAGCATCATTTCTTTGGATCGCTTGTAGTGCTGGGTGGCCAGCAACCAGCGCAGCGACTCGGGAAAAATCCTGCATAGCAAAGAAGGGGAAAAAAAGGATGAGAAGGACGAGGAGACAAAGGATGATTGGACCATGCTCCAAGAGGAGGAAGAAAACCAAAGAAAGAGAGGATTGTTTGCAAGTTGAACAAGAGAGTGCTTAGCACAGCTTTGCAGTGTGTACTGTACAAGCCATCGCCTGGCTCAGGGCGAGAAGAATCCACCCCACTCTTTCAATCCCACTGTAGATGTCTTCAAAGGGAGGGACTCACCACACGTAGGGCAGCATCAGAACGAAAGGGCTGATAATGACTATCTGCAGCACCTGCCAGTCATCCCGGTTTGGCCAATGGTGGCAGAGAGCAGCTACCCCTGGCATCAATAGCTGCCCGCCCACCTTCAGAAAACTGGCCACCATGGTCATGGAAAAGCGCCAGGCTGGCAAACAAAGCTCAATCCCTAAAAGGAGAAAAAAAGGTGATTGAGTTCAGGGTAATCAGATGTTTGAATTTAATAGTCATCCTAACATAAGCAGGAATGTTAGATTTTTAATGGTGAGGGTACTTTGTAACGCTTCAGAATCACTGAGGACTTTAATGATCCCTTGAGACTGCCCCGGTTTATCATCACCCCCCCCTCTTTAGGAACTTTGAACGGACCCAAGGCTTTTAAGACTGTTCAGCTGCTCTATTTCCCATCCCCTACCCTTACTGCCTGTAACATGGTACAGTCCAGATGGCCTGGCCCATATGGCGAGGCGTTCTTGAAGGTGACTGTTGTAGGTGGTGGGGAGGTGTGTGCATGGTTAACTGTACAGTGCATCCGTTTTTTGTAAGGAAGAGAAGTTCAGATGCAGGAAAGGGAAAAGTAGACAGGAATACAAATGAGTTTCGCCTAATCCATTCATGAGAGGAATCGCAGGAGGAATGACAAGAAAAAGGCCGACAGAGCAACTCCTAACAGAAGAAGAAAAGTCAGATTTTGTGGAGATGACTAAAAAATAAATAAATGAAGATAGAGAAGAGTGCAGGGGAGCTGGGACATAACCCCCTAACTCCTACTTCTCTTCTGGTCCAGACTCCAGAAAGCCTCTCTGTGGGGACCAAAGCCCAGGAAGGAAATTAAAGTGACCTGCGTTCTTAACCTGCCATCTGTTTCTTTATCTTTCAACCGCAAACACAGGGATAAAGGCAGAATTTACACTAAGAACATTCATGAATGTATACCTGTACACAAGTCTGAGAAAGTTAAAGCCAAAACCAAAAAAGAAAGAAGCTATTCCACTTTTAACTTCATTTTAATACTCAATTTATGGCATTTTTTGAAAGAAATTCCAAACACTACATGTATTTTCTACCACATTTATAAAGAATCTTATAAACGATACTTCACAAGTCAATTTAAATGTTATTTGTCGCACATATATAGATACTGTATGGTACATGTAGTGAAATGTGTTTTACAGTTTTCCCAACAGAATACAACTCCTCAGAGCAGTAAGTATGTAAAAAAAAAAAAGAAGTATAAAAATACATTGCAATAAAATATGACTATATAGCCAATTATGTTAAATAAACAGCAGATATATATAATAGATGTTATCAAATGTTTTCACTCCTAAAAGAAGATTTTGACTCTTTAGCGGATTTTTTTTACATTATATATTTAAAAATCACTACATTATCTATATATATATTATAGTATAGGCTTTTTTAAATGGTTCTCTATAAAGTTGAACCTACATTTACATTATTAAGCATTCAGAATATATATAACATTTGTATAAAGGTTCGTCAACCAAGTTCCAATGAACTTAGTCTATAAAATGATTCAACACTAATATACTTTTGTGTTACTGGTTATTCCAGTGTAGGCTTTTTCCAAAGTTCACTTGTTTTTGGTAACATAATGTTACCAAAAACCTTTAAATCACGAGGTTGGATTTTTGATAATGCAAATTCTCTTACATGACCAATTTTCCAAACAGTTGTCCCTTGAAATGATCACAAATCCTTTCATACTCAGTTCACGTTGTGCTCCACGTGTGATGGACCACTCTGCACACACGCCTGCTCAACGCAGTCCCCCTCAGCCGCTTGAGTGCGCATTCCCCGCACTCGCAATCAGCGCAAATGACTGTTCACGCGCAGCTTGCAGAAAGAGCAACAGAGAGCTAACAAAAAAAGAGCACGGCTCCCCAGCCAAGAAGAAGTCAGAAGGGAAAAAGTCGCGAAACTGCGTCGTCATCTATGACTGCTGTCACGGTAGATTGGTCAAACATGCGATGAAAACACTCATATTGAAACTCCATAGAAAATGTCATCTGCTCTGCTTTTTGAGAGTTTTGAAATTAAAATACCCATTTACACGTAGACTTTTCATTGGAAGTGACTGCTTGATGTGAATGTAGCTTTAGAGGAAACAGCCGAGTGAAAACCAAAAAGCCCTGCGTGAAAAAGTTCTTCAAAGATTCCCAAGGTAAAACAAAAAAATTACTTGCGTGCTGTTTATTCATGACAGTAAAAAACCTCAGCACTTCTGAAGAAAGCCGTTTCTCTGAGTCAAAACTATGCAACAATAAACACCTTCAGAAGCCTTTAGATTGAAGAAAACAGAAGTACCTCAGTCAAAGCAATGAATCCCAAAGCAACAAAACAAAAGCCCCTCCCAGGCTCCCCGGGGAGGCGTCTGATCCCACTGACTTTAACAAACACGCACTGGCAAAGAGCTTTTGTTCCAGCTATGGGAGAATGGATCTTCTTGTGCCGATTATCTCACTCCCCCCTCCCCTGTGAGCTGATCTTCCCTTGCTCCCCCCTTCTCCCCTCTCTGAAGTGGCTCTCTCTGTAAAAAGTACCCCCGCATCACCATCTCTACCCACCCTCCTCTTCCTGCTGCTTTCAACAATCAGTTTCCCTGACTTCATTTTTAGACATGAGCCGCAGCAAAGTCTGAATAAAAACAAAATAAAACGAAGAAGCAGATGATTTAATGATCACACTCATCTTTGATGACAAATTGCTGACAGCTCCATCACACACACACACACACACAGTGTGTTGCCCTCGCTAACCTTGCCTGAAGCATGAGATCAGAGTGGAGAGACTTCTGGCTTGCTAACAGCACAGGCTCGCAGACAGATCCCTCCGTCTGTGCTGGCATGCTCGATGAAGCCTCAAACTCCGACATGCAGCCAAAACCCACTTTGATTCAAAAATGATCTATAGGTCGATCCGTAGAAAATTAAGTTACGTGACATTCATCATAACCCCTTCATTTGTCACCTTAGAGCAGCTGTTTGTGGTTCACAGTGATGTTTATTGGCATGTTAAAAAGGATGTAGAGAGGGCAGACGTGTAATGTCGTGGTGCCTGTTAGCAGACAAACTCCCAGAATGATCTCATTCTGTTTCCTTTTGGTTTTAAAGATTAACCAAAAATGCTACATTTGATAAGAAAACGGGAAGTGACAACGATAACAACAAAAACATTTGGAAGACAAAAGGAAGATAAACAAACTGGATTGAATTTGACCCTTTGAACAGACTGGCGACCCATCCAGGGTGTACTCCGCCTTTGCCAAACAGTAGCTGGGATAGGATTCAGCGACTCCCTGACCCCCAAAGTGATTAAGGAGGTTCGGAAAATGGATGGATCGAATTACCAACACCAGCTTGTTACTTTCCTCTACGTTCTTCTAAATTAAAACTTTCTTTTAGCAAGAAGAAAATATCAAAAAATGTTTCTTTTTGTGTCATGACTTTAAAAGCGATCTTGTGAGCAGAAGATGACCTTAGAGCAGCTCCAAATAAAAAAAATATGTATAGTTTTTAAGACGTACCAGACAGCAGATGTAGGAAAAAAATAACATGTAAAATGGTATGAAGTGTACCATTCATTACAAGTAGCTGAAAGAAAAAATAAACAAAACAAGAAATTTAGAAACAGAAAAAAGTTGGAAAGTTCCCTAATGGGTAGAACCATGAAGTCACGAGGAGCTGTTGGAGTCTTCAGTCTTTAGCCACGTTTCCACTGAACGGTGTGGTTTACAGTCCGGTCCAGTAAATGGGACTTTAACCTGTTAAGTTAAAGTCCCACTAGTTGTCTCACACCTAGGTGTGCAAAATTTGTTCATCGCATTTGACCCATCCATTTTCCAAACCAGTTGAATCCCTTTCTGAGTTATTGGGTTGCTGGAGCCTATCCTGGCTACTATTTGAGGAAGGTCAGTCAGTCACAATGAAGGTGCAATTTAGAATCCTCTATTATTTTATGCAGCATGTTTTTGGACACTGGGAGTAAGCCGGAGAAAACTCACAGACTCCACAGAGAAGTCCCAGCCCAGATTTGTAGCGGGTCTTCTTGCTGTGAGGCGATAATGCTAACCCTTACACCACTGTGCAACCCCTGTTCGGGGCTTCACCATCCCTAAATGATTTGCTTTGCCCCTGGGTGTCATGTGTGAAGTCAAACAGAGTTTACAGGAACTGTTCATGTATGAAAAGAACCTAAATTCCCAGCCTGAAGCAAATACACAAAACTCTATTATTTTTAATGAATTAGCAGCTGATGTAAACAGCCTATTGATCCACAGAAAAAAATGTAACATTTAATTCCATTTTTGTATAAAGTTTTATATTTCGTATCAGAAGAAACCTGATTAACCAAAAAGAATATACAGATTTATTTACTCTGTTTCGTTCTGCTTCGTTTCACTAATAGCAGAGTTTGTGATGAGTGCATGTGAAGTAATTTCTCTTTCAGAGAGGAGAAATCAAAGATGAAGCTTGTGCAGAAAGCTCCTAACAGCGTTAAAAAGGGCGGCCCTCGGGCAGGTGCTACATCACACAAAAGTGATTCATTTGTGCTGTAATGGCGCCATTACTGCACATGAACACAACACACATGAGAGGGAAAACTAAAGCCGACTGCTTCAGTGGAGGTCGTTATGCGGCGCGTGCTGCAGAGAGATAAGTGAGATTTTAAGCGAGCATTGCAAAAAAAAAAAAAAAATCCCTGAGCTCTGGAGGTAATGAAATGGTTTAGATAGGGGAGAAGGAAGAGGGGATGGACGAAATATAAGGAGGAGGAAAGATGCTGCATTTTATAGCAACAGAGGAGGAGGCGCTTATCGTATGTTCTATAGAAGTTCCTTTCATCTATAATACAGTATGTGCTGCTTCTTCTTTTTTTTTTTTTTTTTTTTTGAATTACTGTATCAACCCTTCTCCTGTTTACCACTCAGCTTTATGGTGCCCCTGTGGTGTTTCAGAGTCTGTTCTCAGCAGTACGTTTTTGCCTTAACAGCCTGGATTTTGTGCTGCAGCTCATTGAGCTGGAAGCTGAATTTGGGGTTAAACTGCAGGGTTTTTTTTCTCTTTTAATTGAGTAGATTTACATCTACTAAGGGTGTAAACGTTCTGCCACAACAGCATGCAATTAGGAAAAGCGACAACACAAGCAAATCACAGCAACCTAAAGAGAGGACTGATGGCAGTCATGCATAAAATGCCACAGCATTAAAAGCTAAAGCTGCAAACATTTTTTAGTTATAACAACATAAACCTGCTGAACATAATTTTTTTACAGTATAAATGTAACCAACACAATGTATCGACGCTCTCTTGCCTTTGTTTGATCATTGTTTTAATAATTTTAAATATTGTTGTGGCAAATGAACAGCAGTTTCATGATTGTGATTCGTGATTAGCAACCAATGGTAAAAGAATTTCACAAATACTTCATTTCGTTTGGTTTTCTGAGAAGATCAAACCATGTGGACAATGTGTCACGCAGTAACAAGAATTGCTTGTTTTGTAGAAGTAAAATGAGGAAAACCCAGTGAGCACATCTAATGGTTTTAGGATCCACACTACTCCACTTTCAGTGATGAGAACATTTTATCAATTATCACATTTGTATTCTTTGTTTCCTTCTCTTTGGGTCACTTCCTGTTTCTGTCCCCCCTACCGGGCTGTTTGTATTTACACTGTTAACTAAATCTTACCAAGGTTCACTTACAACTGACCGCATTATTTGTTTTGGCACACCAGAGTTTGGATGACCTTTCACACCTAGAAGAAATCAGATTATCTTAAAACACATTTCACGGTGGACTAAATAGTCCTGAAAGCCCCAATGAAGCTAGATTGTTTGTGCTTCCTATTTCTGATCTTCTCTTTTTCTGAACATGTCCATTATAGCATTCTAGAAGCAAGCATTTGCCTGTCAATCACAAAGACACCTAGGTTTGTGAACAGTTTTGATTTCAAATGTAAAATAAACCAAAGATTTTCATTTTAATGGCAACAAAAAAAAAAAAACGTGTTGGGTCATCCTTGTAAACGCTAACTAATAGCTTTGATTTTTTTTTTTTCCCCAAAAGACGATCAGGCAAAACAATCCTCTAATGAGCCATTAAGGAAAACTAAATGGAAATAATGAAGGAGGGGACCTAAACTTTTGTGACAGCTGTGTCTAAAGATGTCAGGCAAGCTGACAGTCTGTTTTTCAGCCCAAGAGTCCTCAGACCCCAAAATAAACACAAATCGGTGATTTAATCATTTATTACTTCCATTTTCAATTAAAAGCCAAACTTTGAGACTTTTTATTAATGAGATGTCATCTGACATTTTTGCAGTCAGAGCAAAATATAAAAGCAAACTCCTATAACTTTATTATGAGCAACCAACAAAGAATAACAACAAAAATAAATAAAAAATCAAACACCAAGGATTTTTGGTTTAACTTAGGTCTGTTATCATGAACAAAGTTTTACTTGTCATGAAATTAGGTGAGGCAAAATATAAGCAAATCACCTTATGAAGAGTGGTTGGATTTGTAAAAACCTGTTATTGTTGGTATTATTTTTTTAAGTGTTAATAAAACATTAAAAACTACATCACATAACATCACTAGAGACAACTCCAGATGTGGACATCTTTTCTTAGACTGCTGGCCCCGACCTGGTCACGGGTGAGCGTAAGAAGATGGATGGATGGACTACCAAAAATGATTTGGTGATTTCCTTGCTTTTTTCTAATTTTGTGTAATAACAAGAACATGCCTTCAGGTAAGGCACTGGCTCACTGCCTCCCCTTGACTGCACGCCCCTGGTTGAAATCTATTTTAATAAGGAAGCAAAAAACGCCAAACTGACCCCAAACTCGGCCAAACTGTCTACACGCCAAAAGCAATTTTTGCACACAAATTTAGAATCACAACTGGCCACTCTGGCAGCACTCCTAGCTGAAGTGATGTTGTGCCAGTGAGACTCGCACGATGCAGCTGGGAGTTATTTTATGACCCAAATCAATGTACGAGTTTAACCATCCAGAACCACCAAGTACAGCGAGCATGTCGTTGTGAAAAAGGGCAAATGTAAACAGATGTAAAGATGTCTGAGTCAGCCTGCGATTAAGGTGTCTGCCATTTCTTATGACAAATTATGTAATATACACATCTCTCCACCATCCTCTAGCAAGAAAATTACTTTGGGAAGGACAGCAGTTTGATTAAATGGCGTTTTCCAGTGTGCACTGATTGCCTTGCCTTTTTAACCTTAACACGATTCTGCAGTACAAAAACTTGAACTAGAAGGATAATGATGTCATAATGATCCCATTCATCCCCTATGATGGATGCACATTCTGCTGTATAGAAGTGATCTGAAGTTGGACTCCTGGGGTTCCTCCGCCTTCTCGTTCAAGTCTAGCTGCAGGACTTTAGCCTCTGACATCGTCGAGGAACATTTTTTGCTGTGTGCTGACATGCTCTCACTGTATGAACACACAAACACTTCACTCCAACACTTCATATTTGCACTTCAAGAGCCTGCATCAAACTCATTTTTGCGCAGGAGCAGACTAACACAGACAGTGGCATTATAAACTCTGAGTGAACAAGAGAGTGTATCTGATAACATGTTTGTCTCATTTCCTTAGTGTTTATAAACATAAACATCTCTTGATGAGGTAACACTTTCAAGATTGGAGGAGAAGGAATTATTCAGTTTGTAAAAGAAGCTTTCAAAATTAACTTAAAACTACAATTTGCCTTTTTCTTTCATAGGTGTTCACCTTTATCAGATAAATTTAATTTTACGTCTGCGTTTGTGAAACACAACTCATGAAAGGGCAGTGGCATGAGACCCCAGGGTAGTGTAACCAGTGAAGACTACAACTGTCAAATAGTTATGGCAAATTGGAAACTGTATACAGTGGTCCCTAAATATATAGCGATTCACCTTTCGCAGTCTCGCTGTTTTGAGGATTTTTTTCAGTGCACTTTGAATGTTTGAACAAGAGAGAAAAGATTGCAAATGTTTGTCTGTTTTTAGAAAAGTACATTAAGTGTGTATAGTGAGGAATTTCACAGCTTGAAAACATCTGTTATCCTATTTTGTGGATTGCGCTAGTTACTTTATCGTAAGTTTTTTTTTTTAGAATATAACCCCTGCGATAAATGAGGGAACATTATACTTATGTAGCTCTTTTCTACCAAAGCTCTCTACAGTCACAGTCCCATTCACCCATCCACACACACGTTCACACACTGTGGAACACTGTGTTTAAGTGGGCTGGTACTCACCGGTACTCAGTACCGGCACTTCTAAAAATAGAGTACTTCCACTTCTCCATTCCAGAAGTACTCAGTTCTGGCATGAATACTCGACTCGAAAAACTTTAATTATAATTATTTTTTAAGAAAAATCATCTATTTTTCTATGCCCACACAGACAAAATTGACTTCTTTTTATTGATCAATATTTACATCCAAGATTCTCTCTGCATTTTATGTTTCAACTTCCATAAAAGAGAGTAGAATGCCGCCACTTCTTGTTGTCCACTTAAAGCACGGCCTATAACCACCAGGAGCGACTTCTGCTCAAGAACACTTTGACACATAGGTGGGCAAGACAGGAACCAAACCTCTGATCCATTTCGTCAGAGATCGCCCAATCTAGCTCTGCACCACAGATAATCAATAAATCAGATGATCTACATCCAGACTTCTTTATAAACCAGAACGGTCCAGTCAACTTGGTTTAAATGAACAGGGAATGCTAATAATTTAGCACTTTCAATTGTTTTAATTTGGTCTCACACGTGTCACTCTGGGACCTAGACCACCAATAGAAATCCTGCTGTTGACACACTTTGACTACAAAATAAAAAAAGTACAAAAAAGAAAACCATCTAATCTTGCTAGTCCTCCAATTATCATGTATTAATGAGCACCCGATTCACTTGTGAGTCATTTACTCTTTTTGGTTCACTTCTGCTCTTTGGTCCAATTAGAGCTTGAAAGCAGAAAAGCACCTCAAAGCCACAGCTAACTTCACTATTGACACATGATCAATTTCTGTTTTTAACAGTGTGCATCCCAGCCAGACGTCCCCATCAACAAAATGTTGATTAAGCCATAAAAATCTTTTAAGGAGTTGCTGCTGCGGTTGCTGAAGACCTTGTGACACAAGTGCGTGTCCCAGAGGAGTCCACCAATCAAGGGCAGATACAAGATCAATTCAGTATAACCCCAACGTTTTGGAAACCTTGAAAAAAACTTAAGCTCTGTATTCACTCAAGTGAACTGCACTAGAGATCATTTACAAGTGAACTGTGACCAGCAGGACTTCACTGTTTTGATCAGTGAATGAGGGGAAAATGCTTGTGAACGTGGTATGGTGAGGCAGCGCAGGAGCTTAGTGTTATTTAAGTCAGAGTACTAATGAGTGGGCTGAGGTTTTTGTTCTTTGTGTGATGTGTCACCCCACCCGCTCAGAGCTCATTTGGGGCATTACAGCCCTCAATTGTGCAGCTGTTAAAGTTTGTTCCTGAGAGTGCTGTGTGTGAAAGCAGATGAAGGTGTAAAATCCTCTGTCTGTCCCCACTCGTTTGAATGGAACCCTTTGGGTTTTCTAGCGTGAAAGCAACCTAAATATCATCTTATAAAGCCGAAACTCCATGTAAAATATATGTAAATATTAGGCCTGGGGATCGATAATACTTTCTAGAATCGATTCAAATCGATTCACCAGAACTGGATTGATTTGATTCTGCATTTTTTTTTTTCTATTCTTTTGATCCACTCAATTCAATTTGATTCAATTCAATTTCGAGTTTACACGGTTTAAACTTTTAGACATATTTGTTGAGAAATATATGAATAATTTATATATATGTTTTGAATATATTTATATTAATCTGATACAGTTCACAGACTGTAAAATGTATTAGTAAAATAATGAGATTGTTAATAGCATACAGTGTTTCATGGTTTCTCAAATGGAGCTCTAAATAAATATTCAGATCATTAAATAGTAAACATTGTTCTGCTTCTCCTGGAGGGCGTTTCAGTTTGGCCACTAGATGGAGCTTGTGCTATAGCAGTACACTTTTTTTCAAGAAGAATAAGCAAAAAACAGTGATTTGGACCACAAATGGTTACTTAAAAAAATCCTTAAAAGAGTTTGGAAATGTCATGTCTGTGAGTTTATAAAGATATTTAGTCAGCAATGTATGTTTACGTCGACCAAGCATTAGCATTAGACGTCCTATGGGAAATTCCGTTAAGCATCAAGCTAGCAGACTTTAGCTTTTTGTGCTAGAACAATCTCTATTTTTATGGATCAATTATTAATCTTTCAAGTCTAGATCAGCTCAAATAGATGAATCGATTTTATCGACGCAGTTTCAGTGAATGCCCATATTTTTGGAGTACAGTATAAATCAATTTTTGTTTTTATTTTTCAGGATAACTTGGCCAGGGGTGCGACTTACACTCAGGGAAATCTATTTGTGACTTTCTAAAACATAAATAAGCTCATACATTTGTTATTTTCCCACTAACAGCCTGTAGGTGTGTGTATTAGTATTTGCTACTGACAGCAATGCAGAAGAATGAGCGCTGCCCAAAACAAACATGGACGAGAATCTGATTGTTCTCCTGAACTTTATGATTTTCTTATTTGCATTGAGACATTATTCTTGTTTATATTTTTTTCCTTCCTCGGATTATTGAAGGACAACAAGTCATTGAACTGGTTTACAGACACTGAAGTATCACTTAAAGTGTCAACATTTTGATGCAGCTCCTACAGTAGAAAGTAAAGATCAATGTAAAAAAAAGACTGAATGATCTCATCAACCCAGACGTGGAGACGTGTTTACTGATGCTTTTGTGGAACTCTTCGAAAAAATTTGATCTCTCAGTGTCATCCGAGTCCTTCATGCGTAGTATATGGGATTACCATTTGATGGTTTCATGCAGTGATAAGGCTAAAAACTTGACAATACAGTATTTATTTTTCTTATTTTTTTACTGTTCTTGCTGATGTGATAATGAAACCTTCGTTACCCTTTAATAACAGAGATTGCTGTCATGCAACAATTTATAAACCCAAAGTCTTCCATAACATAAAACCCACTTTTTCCCACAACAGAATCAGTGGAAGTTGCATTAAATGGGTAAACAGTAGAAGAGTTACAGTGGTTGAAAGAATGTAAACACTGGAGCTAATGCTTCTTTTACAGCTGGTGTCAATTGATTCATATGATCTTTACCTCTTACAGAAAATTTAGCATCCTGTCACCGACTCTGTGACTGTGACTTTAATTGTTCCCAGTTTGTTTGCCTTTATTTGAATGAAAGATCTAATCAGAATCTGTGGGGTTTTGTTTGCAGACGCCTGTGGGTGTATCCGTTTTGTTTGCTTGTCATTAGAAATCATTCTTTATGCAGGAACATCCCCTCTCCACTGAGAGAGACAAAACCGTTCTCACTGCCCAGGCTCAGGTCTGCCAGAGCTTCACACAGAAAAATCTGACTAATCAAACACTGCAGCCTGAAAGGGAGCGGAGGCCCACAGAGGGAGAAAGTGAGAGGGGGCGGTGGAGGCTGCAGAGTAGGCGAAGATAGTCCCTGGAAAAATGAAAGCGTCATCAGTACGTTTGGTGCCAAACCGATCACCCTGACTCTTCTGGTGCCCCTCGAGCAGAATTTAAACACTCAGGGGAGGAGTGAGGGATGCTGCTGGGATGACCCATCCTCACAATGAACTGGAACCTAAATAACAGCCTTTTCTCTTTGGTTATCTTTCTTTATGTAGATCTGGAAACATTCCAGGCAGACATACAGACTGCACTCTCCAAACAGAACCCATGAACATGCACACGAATAATCCAATATTTATCTGATTTATTCCAATATTTCAAGCAAACACTAAAATATAAGGTGGTGACCTTTATCTAATTCAGCTGTTATCCAACAACAAGAAATCAGACTAAGACCAATTTTACCCAGAATCACAATACATTGGGATTGCACAAGTATGACTGATTAAATGGGGATTAAAATGGGTTGAAACTCATCTATCCAGTCAATCAAATGACAGTATAAAGACGTGTGCATCTTAAACATCAAACTCCTTTTGTTGTCTTAAACTCATCACAGAGTTGCAATTTTACTGTACAAAAGAACAAACTGTTGCATGTCAGAAGAACAAAGAGAAATCTCTTCCCATTTCACTTGTCAAGTTTGCTTTCAGAGATGTGCTTATGCAGCTGTTTGCACAGCGTGACTGTTCTTTACTGCTGAACAACAGCGTCATGTTAAATAACTAAATCACTAATGTTAGAAATACAAGAGTTTTCCTCTTCAGTCCAAATGTGCAGCTTTGGGGGTTTAAATTTAGCATTCGGTTTTCCATTTTCTGCATTCTGCTCTGCGAGTTATTGACATTTTTTGTTGTTATCTTTGATTTAAATCATTTTAAGCTGTTTTGACAAAATGGCTCCACTTCTGACTTGTTTATCCTGAAAATATACTCCCAGAAATATCACAATTCATCACAAATATCATAAAAAAAACTAAATCAAACAATCTAATATGGACTTTAAATACAAATTCTTCCCAAAATAAGTCATGATTTCTGAGTCATTATCTTGAATTGTGCTCAAACATGAAGATTGCTTTTTTTATTTTTACTTCAATATTTACATCGTAATAGCAAGATATCTTGAATATTTTGTATAAAAGGATTAGGGACACACAAAAAAAACTACAAAAGTCTGAATTTTACAAAATTCTAAATGTGTTTTGTAATTGAATTTGCTGAACCGTTAAGCCTCACAGTTATATCTCTGACTCTTTTGTCTCGCTTAATGAAACTTATAGTTTGGTGCGCTTTAAATATGACATAAGTTTGAAAATAGCCGTTCATTGCACCTTATAATCCGATGTGCCCTATAGTGCAGAAAATACAGAAAGGGAAGCTACAGGATTCACAGGAAAGACAAAAAAAAAGCATTAAGTTTAGCACATTGATCCTTTTCCCAGGTCCTTAAACTCATATTAGGTAATATATTACTGCAGCTGTAATTCCAGAGCGGCTGGATGGCTCATTTTGCTGCTTCATGGTGTGTAGGACTGACGCATGCTAAACCTGGGTTCACTTCCCGTGGGCACCATGAGCTTAATCCAGTGTGTGTCCTTAGGCAAGACCGTTCATGCAACTGCCTTACTAGGCGGCCCATAGTCTAAATCTCCCTGTGCCGGTCCCCAGCCAGGATCAAATATATAGTTGTGTCAGGAAGGGCATCCAGCGTAAGAAGAATCTCTGCCAAAGAATGTGCTGATTTCTTATGATGAACCCAATAAGATGTGCTGAAAAATGAGCAACAACTGCAGCTGTATTTCCTCTTTATGCCATAGCATGAATGATCTACTCTCTCAAACATACATACATAGTGTTGGCTTAAATTTGAGTCATAGCAAGTTGACTTAAAATCTTCTTCTTTGAAACATTTTGTAGATTATTCAAGTGGCTTCATCAGTTGTCAGACTGAAGAAGATTTCAAGTCCAGTTGCTGACTCAAGTTCAAGACATTGAAAAAACCTGGATGAGTAAGAACCTTCACCGACGTTCATAGTGTTGCTTTTATCAAAGTGATGAAATGACTTGATGATCAGGAGAACAAGAGTGTAGGTGCCTTTCAGATGAGTGACATGCTACATTTTCTTTTTGAGTTTATCATGTATTTGCGTGTGCATATAAAGGGAAATTAACATTTTTACAAGACAAGAGACACTGAAGAACAGGAGAACAGATGGAAAAAAGGCGTGAGAAGCCGAGAGCTGGTACTTACTGAGCACATAGAGGGAGAGAGCGAGGCCCGCCAAGCAGAAACCCTCAAAGAAGCGCAATGTGCTGAACATGGTGACATTTACAGAGAAGGCTACAGTCAGCCCGAACACCAGCATGAAAAGCACCGACAGGATCAACACCGGGTGTCGACCGAACCTTAGAGACAACGAGAGAGAAAAAGACAAAGATGCAGCAGAGAGTTTTACAGAAGCCGAGTGAGAAACTTTTTGGTGAGAAGAGATTGTTTCTTTCAGTATCTGTGGACTTCCTTGTTTCACAGGGTCAGTAGGTCGGGTCAGGCCTGGTTAGCCTGCATATTTCTACACATTGTGGCCAGTGTGTACTAATCCCGCTCACAATGTAAAAAGTATTTTTTTTCCCATGATGCAACAGAGGTGGCCCACAGGCACGACCACAATGAGTTCATTTGCAAAGGTCAGGTGTGTCTCCTGGTCACTCACATGAGCAGGTTTTCGTGGAATGACTTAATTCTTATGCAACTCTTTCAGTGAGAGTGCTACCAGTAAGGTATGCAATGCTTATGCAACTGAAGGGTGGGGCGGGGGGACACACATCCATGAACTCAGTTGGTGGTCAGCTGTTCCATCGGTCTAAACCACAAGAGTCAAACTCCAGATCCTCAAAGGTCCTGATCCTGTTAACGTCCATGTCATACTTACTCCTGATCACTCAGATAGGCAGAAAAATAATAAAAAATAAACAGGATAGAACTTGAAGCCTGAAGTTTGAACCTCTTGGACCGAATCTGAATTGCTTCCCTACACCCCTGGCTACTCCATATTGCTCCAATTATTTGGGCATTTGGAACTATAGCGAAGTCCGATGTAGGGACTTAGGGCTGGCTATCCCTCCACTGGTGGTTCTGATCTGTGCAGCGCTTATAGCATGGAGGATTTAGTTTCTTCATGTGTGTGTGCTCTGAAGCAAAAAAGTTTACATTTTAATGTAAGTAATGATTTTTTGTTTTTGCACAAATTTTTAAATTTTTAAAACTGATGTGTGTTTTCCAAGAACCTGCAGCTACGCACTAACGTAGACGACCGGCAATTATTGATGACCAAGTGGTAGTTACTAGGAGTGTGTATTGGCAAGAGCCTGGCAATATGATACGTATCCTGATACATGTCACACGACACAAAATGTATCGTAATATATCCCAGGACTGGACCAGAACAATATTTCACTTTTTTTTTTTTTTTAACGATTATGACTTAGAAAAACAATTCCACCTGAATATTGTTATTTCTTTCGTTGTAATAAAATGGTCAAATACCTTTTATTTAATGATCATAACATAAAGCACTGCAGCTGTATACTGATATGTGGCACAGGGTTTCGGTTCGGTACTCACTCCAAGTAAAAACTAACTAGGGAATGTCTCAAAACAACAAAAACCGCCTGGCTGACTGAACATTTAACACACGATGGTTCTGGCGGGATGTTGTTGTTGTTTTGGTCGTGCTGTAGAGCTTCTCAAAGAGGCTCAGTGTGCTGTGCTACCAACCAGCAGTCGAGGACTTAGGTGGACACAAAAGTATTATGCTGAAAGAGGCTTGTAAATAAATATTTAAGTATTGTCTTGTCAGCATTTTAAATCGATACAAGTATTGCCAAATGAAATATCGTGACCATAGGGGTAAGGGAAGCAATTCGGATTCAACCTTGGTCAAGACTGAAACATCTGGTAGATGTTTTCTAGTAGGTTTCATCTCTTCTTGAGACGATAAATCCTCTTAATTCCATTGTATTCAAGCATGTAACTTAAAGTTGTTCATTATTTACTCTGAATCTATAAATCAGAGAAGTTTACTTTTTTTTAAGTTTTTTTAACAATAAAAATTACAATAGTTTACAAAAGTAATCACCAGTGAAAAATTAAAAACTTGACTTAAAACTCTATCTTCAATAGGTTGATTAGAAGCCTAAAGCTTTGGATGTGGTTTTATAGAGCTCACATGCCATTTCAATGATAAAAAGTACAAACATAATGGTATTTTTAATAAATTAAACATCTCTAAATGTTGCTTTATATGTTTATATCAAATCTCAATTATAAGAAAAAGATTAGTTTAAAAAAAATAATAAAAATAATATATATACCCAAATATATGTTAACATATGTTAGCAATATGACGGCTCAAGCTGACATGATTAAACTTTGACTGTTTTTGACTGATATGCACGTGCATAAAAATCACCAATTTGTACGTTGCATGGTGCAACTCACAATTTCCAACTGAAATTGTATTTTTTCTTCCCATTTTTCAACATTTTTTGTCATTATTAATTAGCAGATATTTTGTAGTTTAATTTTGAAAGATTACAGAAAATCAGATAATAGGATAAGTATGATTACCAGATTATCTAAACCTAGGAAAAACTTCACCAAAGAAACTTATCCTACACAAAACGTAGCTTTGAACTTATTAATTCTTTGATTTTTTTTTTGTTTATAAAATTACACAAAATTTATTTTTGCACTAACAAACACTTCAAAATTGATTTTATCTTTAAGGAAACTGTAACAAACAAATTCAAAATGTAATTTCTTGCTAAAGTCTCTCATCACATTACTGAAATCCTTCAACTCTTTAATACCGGAGCTTTAGCTCCAGTCTTGACATTCTTTGGACCACCATAACTCTTCAACTGTTTATGCAATTATTGTAATTCCAGCAGATAGCAACTGATATCAACACTTCATGGTAGTAAAGTGTTTATGCAATCAACATTTAGCTGATTCTGTCTAGAATCAGTTGATTTAGATTGATTGCGTAAACAGTTGGAGAGTTACAGTTTGTTGAAGATAGTGTGTTATCTGTATAGCTGGGGTTAATACCACAGGTTGAATTATTTGGCTGTTGAGACTGATTAAATCAAAGTAAGAAAATAATGTGTAATTTTTATTTTTTTTTTTACCTTTGTGGGTATTGTTTGTATTGTTTAAATTGTAAAAATGGTGTTTAGTAAACAAACTGAACAAAAAAAAAAAAAAAAGAAAGAGGAGGCAACATACCAGTCAGCCATGACACCCATCACCAGGTAGCCAAAAATGGAGCCAACAAGCAGGGAGAACTTGGCAATATGGACCTTCCAAGCCGAGTCACAGACTAGATTCCACTAAAAAACACAACAGGACAAAAAAGGGTTTTAGTCACATGTTTAGAGAAAATGTCCCTCAAAAAACGTTGCTCAATGTGGGGCCCCTTTTTTGTACGTGTACTGAAACTCTCACAGTAATGTGGATGAGTGCAGCTGCCATCAAATGAGAGTGACAGAAAGAAAAAGCAGAGTGTGTGGGACTGAGCGAGTGATTCTACTCTAACAGAAATCAATAGTTTTTCCTCTGCGCGCATGGGTCAGTGAACACACCGCTGCAGCGCTCAGCATCTGAAACACAGCCAAGGACACACGTGTGGAAGCACAGAGTGTTCTGCATCCCGTGCACAAGCCCTCGAAATGTATCCCGTGCAGCTGCCCTGGTGTTCCTGGTGAAAGTCACCCTGCTGGACCCCCATTCTAGAGAGGGAAGGGGCATGCATGATTGATTACTGTCAGATTCTTGTGATTTTGAAATAAACTCTACTGCATTACTCAACTGCATTTCCTCAATGTCCCCAAAAATTGTCCCCTATGCTTCTGGAGGGACTTCTGGAGGGACTTGAATGCACCATGAGCTAAAGAGAGCAACTAGAACTGAAAATACTTGTCACTAGAAGTCAGGATGTCATCACCCTCTTGTAAGGATTTTCTGGAGAGAGAATGAGCACAAACAAGGTTGACTCTAAGCAAGAGTCATAATTTTTGATTCCCCTGTGTGATTTATGATGGGATTCTCTTATTAAAACTTTACAGTCCTGCAAAGTATTAGAAACAAAGTGATACAGGGTACAGATCTAGAAGATCTAGAAGCTTGTGAATGTTTTAGGTGAAATGACTGAGCCTGTGCAGGGCTCTAATCGGGTCTGGTGCCAGAGGGCGACCTGTATGGGGCAAGCCCACCTATCCACTGATTAGCCCCTTCCCTAAGCGCAAGCACTGTCGTTCAGTTTTGCATTTGGTATTGTTTTACCCTTACTTACCAGAAATGGACACTAGAACTTGGCTAAAACAAGTTACAATGGAATGCACAAGCAGTAATGAAACTAATGAAACTACTTCAGCATCAGTAAGCAAGTGCACCCAAGCACTGCAGCGATGAGCAAAACCTCGACACTAGGTCGTTTTGCACTGTCTATAGCTGTACGGTAGAACCATGATTCACTTGTAAGACCCAGATAACCTTATGCAACATTCACACCAGCCTTGGAAATGTTCAAGCGAAAGCTTCCAATGAAAAGGCTATGTAAATGAGCAAATATGCACATTTCGGGCTTCCGCATCCAAAACTCTCGTGTTCACACATGCAAGTTTTTAAGTCAATTTTCGGGCTATATGTACAAACATTAAAAGCTAAACCAGTTGAACCTTGACCAATCAGGGACTCGGACCTGGTAGTGACGTATGGACCAATTCCTTTAATTCATGGAAGTGCCAACCAATGGTAAATAATCTGATCATGAGAGGACACACTAGTGATTGGAGTTTGTGCCCGGTCGGATTACGACACCAAGTCATATCGGAATAAAGCTGTGGAAAAAAAGCCTAGAGCAGGGGTGGCCAAAGTCGGTCCTCGAGAGCTGGCCTCCAGGTTTCCCAGAAACCATGCCTTATTTGCTGCTAATTTCCTAGATCAGGTGTGTTTGGCCAAAAAGGAGCTTCACTGGCAGGTTAGTTAGAAAACATGTTTGAGTACTGACTTTGGACACCCCTGGTCAAGAGCAAGATTCATGAAATTTGAACCATTTTAACATTTTGCACCAAGCTTCTGATGTGCTATAGCATCAGGTATGACAGTCCAGTGTGAACACCATATGCTCAAAGCATGTTACCTTAATGTCAATGCGAACATAGCATTATAGTTGATAATCCCAAACAAGTGCACCAAGACATATAAGTTTTTGTAGTTCTCATACCAATAAAGACTCCAGTAATAATATTCAATAAAAGAGTGAAGTTACATGATAATTTTCATGCAGATCGTTCTTCCAAATTTGAATTGATCTCGGTGATGGTTTGTTAATTATCTTTTTTTTTTTATGTTTTTATTTGCATTTCAAGTTTGAGTTTCTATTGTGAGAGTTTAAATAAATGTGAGTAAGATGAACTCTTTCATGCACGTGTGATTAAAGTTAGCAAGACACGCTTTTGACAGATTTCCCACAATTCCACGCGGTGGATTTGAACACAAAAGAAGTTTGTGGCAAATTGTTTCAAGTTCCTGTTGTTTAAATTGTGCTGAGGAGTTGTGAGTCGTGTCATCACAGTTCTACACGCGCAGCGCTCTCATATCGGGGTCAGTGGGTTACTTAGTCAGCTGTGTTTGTGTTTTTTTTTGCCCCTCAGTGGCAGTGATGGGGAGACTGAGGGCGAACAGAATGTACTGTCGGCGCGGCGGCTTTTGTGCCTCCATCCGCCCGTCTCTCGTTACCTTGGTAACCACGTTCTGCCTGAGTCCCGTCTGCAGCTCCAGCTTCCACTCCTTGCAGGAGCACGGCGGCTCCTCCGCGCTGTCGTTGCCTTTGAATTGGCGCGCGGGCGCGCCGCTCGCGGACGCCGGTGGAGGGGGGACCGCGGTCCAGTTGCTGGCGTTGCCGCCGCGCGGCTGCAGGCACGTGCTGGTGGGCTGCGCGAGGAGGAAATGGTCCGAGAACTGGCTGAAGCCGATGAACAATGCCGGTATCCAGGTCAGGACCACCAGATGCTTCTGATGCCTCCCGAAGCCCCCCAGAGACGGCAGCACGCAGCCGTCGATGTGCGGCAGCAGCCGGGGCGCCGGGCGCTCCAGCGGGGTGAAGCCGTTCTCCGGCGGGTGGTCCTGCGCTTCGGGCGGGCCGCCTGCCATCGCGAAGCCAAAGCCCCCCCTTCTGTCGCCCTGCGCGCTCTCTCTCTGTTCAGCCCTTTGTCACAAAGGACGTCCAGGGGGGGCGGATTAATCCGGGATGCGACCAACAGAAAAAAACCCAAACAATCTGCGTGAAAGAGGAGGATCACCGAGCAGGCGCCCTCATCGAAGCGACCAGGGGCTGTCCGAGCGCACGGTCAGCTGGAGAGGCTCCCGGAGGGGGCTTGCGCGCTCACGAGCACGGGCTTTGTGTTCCATGCTCCGACGGTCGGATGCGTCCGTGCGCGGCTGGAGAGTGCCAGGTCCGGCTGCAGACAATAACAAAAAAAAAAAAAAAAAGAAATCCTCCTCCAGGGAGCGCCACAGGTCTCACACCTGCCCGAACCCGGACCTCCCGCGCGCGCGCATGCCTCACCTCCCCAGCAGCCCCTCGAACATCACCGGTGCGCTCCGAGCTCCACCGCTCGGTTTGTGCTCTTCCAATTCGGTGGGACACTGACTGCCTGAGCCGGTGTGGATGAGGAGGGGGGGAGAATGGGAAAGAGGGGGGGCACCAAGCCCCGCCCTCCCCACCGTGCGCTGCGATTGGAGAGCCCTCAAAGAGAGACTGCGCCAGTGACGGGCATCTGCGGGCAACAATGGCCCCCTTTTGTGAAGCCTTCCGCCGAGCAGAAAGCTCCGTCTTCAGTCATTCATGCTTGTCACCGATGCGGCAGGATTTGTTTTTTTTTTTTTAGGGAGCTCACTCAGCTTCTCCTCGAGGCTATTTTTATTTTCCGACTGTTTTCATCCAGCATCCCACAGATCCGTGCGTCACGCGCCCATTTTTTTCAGAAGCTGCATATAAATAGATTAATAAGTGGTTTAGGAGACAACGGGCTGGTTTTGGGGGGTTTCAGTGCTAGATTTAGACGCTAGAGGGCGATACACGATCACTAAAGATGGCTATAATTGATTTTAAATCTTAATTAGACATTTTAACGATACGAAAATAAGAGAGATCTGTACATCCAGGGTGACCTTGAGATGGATTTGAGTGACAGCTGTCCTCCATGCATGCAGCTGCAGCAGTCCTCTACCTCAGACACTTCTCATCTCTGTGATTACTGTTCCCTTTTTACAAGCTTAGTCCATTACTTCCCTTAAACACATCCCCATCCACTAATAAAACTTTATTTGATTAACTTGAACGACTTTCTTGGTTAATTGAATTATTTGGAGTCACACTCGCAGGCCTGTTTCCTCACAAACATCACGATGACTTATTGCAGCCACACCTTTTAAATTGTCGTTTATGGTTTGGAGGAACAGAAGAGGAGTTGAGAACAGTTCTGTCACAGAGGAGCCGTCAATCTGTTTCAGCAACACAAGAAGACAGTTGGAGGAAGAAAAACACAAGCAAGGATGACAAATGTTTACCCACTACAGCCAAAAATCCAAAAAGGATAGGTTTTTTTTAAACTGTTTTAAAAATTGTAAACAGTTTTTCTTCAGAGTTCCTGATCTAACATCTAAAACTTTTCTCCCACTGCTAAATCCTTTTTGGGGTTATGGCAGGGTTGCTGGAACCTATCCCACTTCTGTTGAGTGAAGGCAGATACACCCTGGATAAGTCGCCTGTCTGTTGTAGAGCCACACAATCACTCCTACCTTGTAGGTACACTTTATTATAACCAATTGACCTATGAAGTATGTTCTTGGACAATGGGAAGAAGCCGAGGTGCATGGAGAAAACACGTGCATGCATGAGGAGAACATGCGAACTCCATGCAGAAAGATTCCAACTGGGATTCAAACCAGGGCCTTCTAAGTGTGAGGCAAGAGTGCTAACCACTACTCTACCGTGCATCCCTTTACTTTTAATTTCAAGAAAAAGAAAAATAACATTTTAATGCACTCAGCAGTGATCCACCTGCATTAAGAAGAAAACAAATTTAGTTCAAATGAAACACGAATGTTGTTCAATTTTGAAAAAACAAAAATGTATTTTATCTTATAGAAGGTGCAGTCAGACTTCTTTGTAATAAGCCTATATTTTTTATTTTACGTGGTAATTCTCGATGAGGTGTGCATTATCAAGCCACGTAGGACAGTTCCACAAAGTCCGTTAGTTTCTGATAAACCGCACCTTGTCATTATCTCACTTATACCAGGGTCACTTTAAAAGTATTCAATCAATTTCCAATACCCTAATCTTGTTATTTTACAGGTTTAAATTGCTTTTTCAATAAACACAGACTATTTGATAAGTGGTGTGATGCGCTGTTATAGTAACGTCTACAGAGCCCACTCCAAACTTGCACTGAAACGGCGAGGGAAAGTGCTGTGCTAAACATCATGACAAATTAGGCAAAGCATCATTACAGTTCAGTTGGTCCGCATGCCAACCGGTGTTTAGTCCAGCACAGGGATACAGAAAATTTGGCCGATGTGACCTGAATTTATTTTTAAGTGTACGTTATCATCATGGATTATCACTTTTTAACCCACATCCTGCAGCCAATCAGAATGCAGGATTATAAAATATGTTAATCAATGTCTCAGATACATGTGTTCACAATTATTGGTTTTTTTCATGTTTTCTGACTAACCTGAAATTTTTTTTTTTTTTTCAAGTTTGCTTCTATATCACATTTTAAGATTAAGCAATCTTGATGACATCATCATATTACTGTTGGTATTATAGTTTTTAAAGATATTTGAATCTATAATTCTTTTAGATTTTTCTTCAAAGGAATTATCTGTTAAAGTCCCATCAGCCACGTGTTAAGGTACATGAAAATTGTTCTTCGCATTTGACTAATTCCACTGGGGAGTGTCAAGCAGGGAGACACTGGGTCCTATTTTTAGAGTCTTTGGTTTGACACAGCCTGGATTTTAACTCATAACCTACCAGTCTCGGGTCGGACACTCTACCACAGGGCTGCTGAGCTAATTTGTTTTAGTTACCCTTATCTTTGTAATATATTGAAGTTAATAAGGGTTAGATTTTCTATTTTTCAATAAGTTGATTTCATTTGAATGATCAGATTGAAAAGGGATAAAGATGATTGGACTGGAGATCGCCATGAGGTTGAGAAGCAGCTGTTTTATAAGGAATCTTAGGAGATTGTTGAGGTTATTGAGGTCTACACTGTGGCTTCTTAAGGGTTTGACATTCACAGCAGCTGTTTAGAGAGATTTAGGAACCATTCCAGTGAGGAGGCAGGAGTGAATTACCCAAGTGATGATGAAAGCAATGAACAGCAACAGTGGGAAGTGGATCCAGTAATTGCTGATTTAGATATTTTAAGTAAATCAGAAAGAGACTACATTCTGACAGCAAATATGAGCCAAAAAGGGAAAAAAATACTGTAGAAAAATATAAAAACAAATGAACATTTTATGAAGAATCTGCATTAGTTTTAGTTGAGGAAAAAGAGATGAAGAATGATAGAATGCAGTGGAAAACATTTTGAGATTTTGTGATACTAATAAGCAAAGAGAACTAAGCTTTAAGTGTTTTTCCCTGCACAAATATATATTTAAAAAATCCACCTGTCTTGTTGCACCTGTTCTCCAGCAGCTCCACTGGCTCCCAGACACATATTGCACACAATACAACCTCCAGCTTTAAAGCCATTCACCATCTTCCCTGTCATCTGCCTATCTTACTGTCCCGTTCATCTGTTCATGCTTTTCTGTCTTAATTCGTTTTTGAGTCTGGTTTGTTTATGTGCTGTGTTTTTTGTATGTTTTTCACAGTTTTATCTGTGCAGTAACATTAAAACCTGTGACACACAAAAAAGAGTATTGTTTTGAAGATAATCCCCAGCCAGCAAAGCTAAGTGGGCCCCATATGGTTTAAAATGTGCAGAAAATGTATGCTCCAAATGAGTTTATCAACAGTTTCAGTGGTGGCCCCACTTTGCCATCTTGCTGTAGAGGAGCTTCCTTCTATTTTACAGCAGATCTTGCCAGCATGCTGCAGTGGAGCTCACTAGCCTTCTACACTGGAGATCGCTAGCTTGAAACAGTGGAGTTCATCAGCATGCTACAGCAATAGAAGCTCGCAACGTTGTTCGCTGGCCGGCTGGCTAGCGTAGGGAACTAACCCACTGAGTCCCCACTCATGAGGGGGAAAACAGAGGTGGGGCCACCACAGAAACTGCGGACAAACCCAATCGGTGCCCACTTTTAAACCATATGGGGCCCACTTGGCTTTGCTGGTTGGGTCTTTTCTTTAGCAGACATCTGGATTGGCAGTCCTCGAGGCAATTTCAAGTTCAAATTGAGTTTTGTGCACAGCATTCCTCTCTGTTAAGTATTTGTTCAAACCAAAACCTCCAAAGCTGCATTTTATAAAAAAAAAAAAAACTGCATCCACAGCTGACTTAAATATGCAAAACATTTTTAGAAAAAAACATACTTTTTGAGCCTCTTGAGTTAGGATGTTGCCTCTCGTTAATTGTGGGAGTTTTGTTCTAAGAGAAACCTACAATGGGTGAAAATTGTAAAGTAGGATTGAAGATGCTTTAAAGCTGTAAAACTCCTCACTACACACTTTATAAACATTTCTCAGACAGGAACATTTTCACACTTTTCAATCTTGCTTAAACTCTCAAAGTTCAAACCTTTGCAGAAAAACAATTTACATTTTTTAGAGTGAAAAAAGATCTAAAGAGTTATGAAGACTGTCATTTTGTTCTGCAGACACAGCAGGAAGTAGGTTGATTGACAAGATCAGACCAATCACATTGTCTGTTTACAATTACTTTGTTATGACACAGAGTTCCCCCCTATTTGTGATGTTTTATCTGAAAATTAAACATGAAAGTTTAAAAAAGTTTTTAACTTTTACACGTTTGGTTTAAAGTAAACATTGTTATAGTTATGACTCATAAATGTGAAACCACTTTAAAAAATGCTTGAGACTTTGTGCAGAGTTTCACCTTTATTTATTTTATTGACATTTTTCACATTGTTTTCATCTTGTTTTGGATTTGTTTGTGGATTTGTACATTTAATTTTGTCTAAAAAACATAAAAAAAAACTGTATTGTTTCAATTTTTGTGATTTTGTGTGAAATTTACAACTCAGAGCTGAGTTTTCTGAACAGTTTTAGGTTAATTGTGGAAGTTTTGTGTAAAGTAATCAAGATTATATCGAACAAAAAACATTTTGTGGATAATTCAAGAGTAAATTTCAAAGTAAAAAAAAAACCCTCCAAAAGACCTTGGACTACTAAGAGTTAACTGTTAGACTAACAAACCATGCTCTGGGTTGTACCGCCCCCTTCTCGACTTGTTATCATTCAAACGTTTTTTGGCATTAGATCAAAATTTATTAAAAAAAATTAGAAAATGCAAACAAATAAAGTCTAAATAATGAATATGAAGCATCAAGAATATTTTACTTTAACAAAAAAATCATAGACGAGTCTACTTTAAGCACAGGTTGGTGTCATTTCTCAAATATCTGGGTTGTTTTCTGTGGTGTTAGTTTTAAGGATGAGTTTTTATAACTCAGCTGCAGCTTCCGTGGTCAACAGTGCAACAATTGACAAAAATATTGGGATCAGAGAAGAATACCTTCATTGCTATTGTACCAAGTACAATAGAAGTGCATTGTGATATGATGTGATACTTTACAATGGGATTTCAAGCTTCAAAAATAAGAAAACTTGATCCAGCATTTGAGGTTTACCTATTCTCTGGCATAATAAATCAAAATAATAGAAACCAAATAGAATATAAAAAATAAAAAATCCATTGTTTGTGAGGAAATGTTTATCTAAGAGGTTCCTGGGTGGTTATGTCATATTTGAAAACCTGGACTGAAAGAATTCCTCTGTACTCCAGGAGAGGTGAACCATGTTACCACTGACCCAGATAGGTTCAGGTATCATGTGGCCAGTTTCTGGTGGCTCCTTCCTTCCATTCACCCCGCCCTGTGTCTCTGCACCCCCCGGAGGCATATCCATGTCAGCTGCACCACAGATACTCCTCTGTGAGAGAATCAGCGAGCTGCGTTAGCCTGAACATTACCTGCCCCTTCGTTCCATTCCACCGAGAGCAAAAAAAACAAAGAAATTGGAACCGAATCAGTCGGTTCCCATACCGGCTCCTTCTGGTTGGCAGTGTTGTAAATTTGACTGACAGCAAGCAATTAACGTGTGAGCATATAAACCTGAACAACTGGTTGATTTGAATTCCCTGAAGCGTCAAGGGACTGCTGTGTTATTTTCGTTTTTTTTTTTCGTGGTCTCTCTTCTTGTTCACACACTCTTGTTTGACAAAAAGAATTCTCTTTTTTCCATCAAGTGTATAACTATGAGTTGTGTTTTAGTGTTGCACTATAATTTTGCATCAGTGGAGTTTTAAATGAATTAATGAATGAAAATTAGTAAATAACAGTTGATACATATACATATAATGAGTTAAGGTGGTCCAACGTTCCGTAGAGAACAGTCAGGGCTTTCTGTTTGGAAGAACATAGGAAAGTTATTTTATCATTTGCAGGCTTCTTTTTTTTTGTACCAATTAGTTCATGCAGGAAGCTTGTTTCTGCTGTTTACTATTAGCCTTCAGGATGTACAAACTTAGTGCCCCACCCCTTCATGAGGATGTGCACTCAGCAGAGGTGAGCAAGAAAGTTTAAATGAGTGCAACAGAAAATGAGATTCAAAAGAAGTCTAACGATGAATTATGTTTGTAAAATACCCACTCCAATGAAAATTCTGTTTGTAAGATGTTCTTGTAGCATTTTTTCTCATAATGGAGGAAATATATTAAGAAAAATAAGTATGTCATGCAAAATTAACTTTTTGGAGCTTTTAAGTGTTTTTAATGTTAATTCCACACAAAAAACAACCCCAAAGCTGTATTTTGATCCATTGACACATCTCTGAGTATTTCTGTAAAACCCTGCTCTCTGAGCACCAGCCCCTCTCCATCAATGAAAACAGGCAAGTCCTCACAATGTTATGTAGACTCGTGAGGAACAGCCCCTTCCAGGAAGAGTCTGCGCTGCCAGCACCGCCCCCATGCTAACATACACTCACTTTCTTTGTGGAGCAAGCAGTGATCTCTTTTTTTTTTGCACATTCTTCTTGGCTAGAGTTCAGTTGCTGTTTATTTTCATGGATGAAACGTAGACAGCAGAGGCCGGACCTAGGATGATGTCATGAAATTGTCGGTACCCACAAGGAGTGAAAGGCAGAACCTCGAAGATTGAATCGTCTTAGTGTAGGTAAATGAGCTCATGAAAATAACTAATATTTCATTAAAAGAACATTCTTTAGTGTCCCAAAGGTAATATATTATCATATAAATAGATATAGTTTACTCTGAAAGTTTTGGAATAGCATGATATAGGGCCTTTAAGCTTAAAATTAGTCTTTGTTTACTCAAATAATTGGGACTCAGGAGTGGATGAAAAAAATGCATTTAAAAATGTTTGTAGCTGTGAAGTAGGTGCTACAGTCAGCATAGCCAGAAGCTCTCTGCTCTGCTCCATTCTGATGCATCCACTTGGAGACAAATAGATCGATGTACGTCTTTGTTTTCTTTGTCTGAGCTGGAATCTGGTTAAGCAGTGTTTTTCAACCTTTTTTGAGCCATGTTACACTTTTTCCTTAACAAAAATTTTGCGACACACCAGCATCCAAATATTTAAAACAGGAGAAACTCCATAGTCTGTATTGAGGTACAGTCTCTCCACAGTTCAGGCAGAAAACCTGGAAGCTCCTTTTTCTAAATGTTGTAATAAAACTTGTGATAGTTTTCAATAATAACTTTTATCTAAATCAGTTGAACATTTGCTCAAGTAGTTGTTTTTCCCTTTATTAATCTATTAATAAATTTATTATTAGGCAATTTTATGTGATGTCACAAAAAAGAGTGATTTTTAAAAAATTTTCTTTAAATGTTTGTGCCAGAGCAACTGTCATTTTTGAATAATTTTATGATCACAACATGCTTGTTTTGTACACACACATGCACATTCATGTTTGTGTTCAATAGTAACAACACAAAAAGGGAATATTTTGAAGTTTTATTGTTATTTATTTTGTCTTAATACAAAATGTAACCTGAAAAAAAATCTTTTATATATATTTTTGTTGAATAAATTGTTTAGTTTTGAAGCATAGTGCAGAAGCGCTGTCACTATGCATTATGGGAGATGTAGCCATTCTTCACTATTTTGTTCAGTTTTTTCCACGGTCCTGCGGGAAGCTACACCGCTAAACACAAGCTTCAGCTGTTACTTTTGTTGGAACTGTGAGACTTCGTGAGAACAAAAAAGTGAGGATGTTAACAACTTTTTGACTATTCAGACTGATGACATTAAGCCTCCAAGAATGATTGATGGAGACAGCTGCAGTGGCGGAACATTTCTAAAAAACAGCTAGCTGTGGCTAAATTGCGGAACCATCGTTCTTATCAAAACATCTTCAATGTAATCAAATAAACACAGATAAAAAAAAAGGATTTTATGGTCTTTTATATTCCTAACTATTCATTGTTTTATCAGGGCCTGTTTGGATGAAAACAGAGCTCATATCCCAGTGTTAGAAAATGTTTTTAGATCAGTGAAAATGAATAAATTCCCTCTACACACTAGTGTGCCGCAGCACACTGGTTGAAAAACACTGTGGTTAAGAACTGTATGGTCGGAAAGCTACAAATTTCTCCCCATTTTCGTTGCACCACTAATAATGTTCGCTTGGAGTGTGAGGGGCTGTAAGATAGCAGGAGAGATTGCAAACCAAGAGATGATGGGATATCAGTGTGGGCTGACATCCTTGCTAACAGTCCCTCCCACAATTCAGAGGTGAGTTTCTGATGAGCTACTGCCACCCTGCAGAAAGTATGTCCTTGAAAAGGACAAGGTTTTTTTGTATTATTTTTGGCTAAAAACAGGATGATCATAATTAAAAGATTACTTAGAATGCTTTTAAAATATATCAAAAGATGATATGGGTGGGGTTTTTACTGCTGTCTGGACTTGAATTGCTCAAATGATTTCTTTCATCTTTCCTCAAAATTTCCCTTTCACGATCCAACAAGCCAGTGAAGCCCCAATGCCAGCTTAACCCACAGTCGATCATCGTTTTTTTTTTAATCCTTTCTATCAATGCCCGGACATTGTCTCAAGATACTTTCACAGACTTTCACAGGCCTGGGAAGGTGAGACAGCCGCTCAGACCGTGGAAAAACAAAGCAAAATTATTAAACGTCTTCAGCACTTCAGTGAGCTGTCTGTACATGCAGCTGTCTGTGCAGGCTGAGTCAGCACAGCGGTGTGAACACCAAGCTCTGAGGGGAACCCTGCAGCGGAGCTGGGTGTGTTCACAGGGTGGTGCAGGTCGTTCTTCCACGAGGAGCTTTGGTGAGATGCGCCGTGGGTCAGCACTTCTTCCGACGATTTCCACATCAAAGTAAAGATGACGGATGAAGAGGTGGAGAGCAGGCTCAGACAAATAGATTGTTCTTGTTGTATGTCATGCAACTAAGAGTGGAACTAGATTTTTCTTTTATGGCTTCAAATCATATGCTGCTGACATATAGATGCATAACAGCACATTAGGTAGGAAATTAGCTTAACTGAGGCGTCAGACAGTTGTACATTTCTCCACCCAAGGGAGCAAAAATGCATAAAAATGTTGGGTTAAAATAAAACTGCAAAAGCCTTGAAGCCCCACAGCTGCAGGAGACGACTCTTTACAGGTTTGGAGAGTTGGGTTCACATAGTTGGGTTTATTCAGCACAAATTTAAGTTGGTAGCACAGATGCTTTAGGTCCAGTGTTGACATTCTTTTGATTACCGTTAATCTTCAAGGACATTTAAGTGAGCTGAGTTCCCGCCTTGCCCATCGATGTGTCAAAGTGTCCTTGGCCAAGAGGGTGAACCCCACATTATAGTTATAGGTTTGAGGCACCAGTGTTTGGCAGTGGATGAATATGTGTGGAATGGGACTGTGACAGTACAGCTAAATGGCCCAGAGTGTCCAGTCCACCCTGAAACTGTAAGGTTGGGAGTTCAAATCCATGGTTGGGTCATACAACAAACCCAGAGCTCCAAGTGGACCTCGTGGCTGAAAATCATGTTTTGCACGAAAGGGCCAAACGTTAGCTGGAAAAAGAAAGAGTTTTATCCACTTTTATCAAAACATTTGAATGTGAATAAATAGTTTAGTGTTCAGCATTATCTTAAAATATGTCAAAAGAGGGTAAACGCTTTTTTAATCTCAAAAAAGATATTGACAAGTGTTCTGATTTTTAAAATTATTCAGACTTTTACGTATGAGTTTTTGCTCCAGACCAGTGTTTATGTTTGACTCTTCAACTCTCAGTTAAGGATCAACGTGAATCAGAAAAGCGGCTCTTGCCCTGGAATATAACACTTTATACCAGCAATGTGTTACATATTGGTGGAAAGCCGCTTTAAAGTGTTTCTTATTTTTCAACAACAATGTGCGGGTGGGGTTAATGTTCCGGTTCTGGACTTCCTCCTGGCTAATGATTTTCTGCTGCCATCTTGTCTGCCACCTGGTCCACCTCCAGTGCCTCCCTAGACTATTAGCATCAAGGGGTTAGACAGGGGGGTTAAACCACCAAATGTTTGGCGAGCGCAGCTGTGTCTGCAGCTCACCCCTCCCCGAAGTGATGGGTCAAAAGTGGAGAACAAATTAGGTGTGTGACAACTAAAGGGACTTTAACTTTAAGTAAGGTAGAAAAAAAGCGTACACCATTTATCATTTGAAGCGTCACCTCAGTTCCTCCCGAGGTAGAAGTTCAAAGGGCTTTTACATGTATAGTTACAGCTTTTTCTGTTATCTGTCAATTAAAACTCTCAGAGACAAACAGTCTGAGGTGATGCCAGAAATATGCCAGGCTAGATCAACACAGGCCACAACAGGTTCGGTTCATTATCTGTTCAGTTACCCAGTCTCAGTCACATCTCCGTTTACTCCTGCATTAATCTCAGGATTGTTCCAAAAAGCTCAGATTTATCATGAATAGTTTTTTTTTTCTCCTTTCCTTCTTTGTAAGATGAGCAGTTTCAGGCTCATTTCCTATGAATTAAGGTGGGATCTACTTTTTATTACAATCACACAGACAGATGTGGAGAGATTTGTGACAGAAAAACAACTGTTCAGTAACTTGTGGAGAACATATTCTAATTGTTAAAACCCCATTTAAAGTAAAAAACATTTATGCTTGAGTTTAAGAGATTTTTTAAAACCAAAGAACAACAATCCCCTTAGCTGGACTTTCACTGAGCTTTCACTTTACTATCATTACTCACCAGGGATTTCCAGCAGGCTCCTGCCCACTAACAACACTTACTCATATAGGAGGCAACTTCATGGCAAATTTAGATTGAAAGGAAATCTGCAGAGTAAAAAAAAAAAACATTGTGTTTGTATCCACGAAAAATAACTGCATCAAGAAATGATATTATGAATTATAGAAAAATGGAAAACGTGTTTTGACAGTCAGACCATAAAAAAAAGAACAAAAGTAGTGAAAGGTTGTCTTTAAATTATTCTATATATTAATCAAATCTACACTCTTTGGAATTTTATTTAGCTTCACATGTCAAAATGCACAAGGCAGAGACATAATAATTGCAATAATTTCTCTGTAGATATTCAACATACAAGCATCTTTATAGTATTTTGCCTTCCATGTGTTCCATTGGCTGACTTACTAACAGTTGCTCAAAATGCCTCCAGCCTTGTATTGCATTCATTACAAAGACATGCAATGAAAAATCATCTACTATAGGCTCATTATAAGTCATAAATCTTTTAGGAAATGCTTTCTTTATTCAGATGTATTACCCAAGTTCACTCAACAGAGCAACCAAACCACTGTCAGCATTTTAAAAAACTCAAAGCTTTCCTTCAACAATAACTTTTCCTTTAATTGTGGGGTTGGTGCAGTTAAAAGAGCATTTCTTATAGTTTGCATGCATGTGAACACTAAAATGAGCTGCAGTTAAATCTCCAGATAATACATGTTATCTAATGTTTCTGCAAGTCCTTATCGGTACAAACTAAAGGATGTCCTTCAAACTCCACACCATCGGCATGAGATGAGCAGATCTTTACTTCTTGTGAAATAATATTTTCTGGGGAAAAAAGCAGATGGAGAGTTTAATATATAACAGATTCATCCATCCATTTTCTAAACTCGTTTTCTCCCTTTCAGGAACTTGGGGGTACCTTCAACTTCTGGTCGAAGGCAGGTCACCAGTCTGTCACAGTCACCACAATCACATACGCATTCATACTCTCACCTATAGGGACAGTAACCAATTAACTTATGAAACATATTTTTGATGATGGGAAGAAGGCGGAGTCCCAGGAGAAAATTCATGCATGGAGAGAACGTGAATATTCCACACAGAAAAGTTGCCAATTATTGGTTCTGTTTCAGGTCCCCCAGCCAGGTCTTGAACTGGGGCCTTCTTCCTGTGAAGTGCTAACTGCTACATCACTGTGCAGATATCACCTGTAATTTAGAATAAAAAATGTTTAGTGCTCTGCATTTCATTACTAATTTTGTGCAACAAAAACGGCTTAATCACAATTAAAAGACCACTTTTACAGTAGATCAAAAATGATCAGAGTCGGTCTTCAAGTAAAATCTTACAGCAACTTTATCCTCTGAGAATCTGGATATTTTTGTGAGCTTGTTAAAAAAAAATATTTTTTAAAAAGTATACATTTGAAATTATGGAGTGCAAGTGCAAACTTAGCTTTCTACATCAGATTTGAAATTATTTGCTTGATTTAAATTAATGTTTTAGATTTGTTTGATGCAGCCTTCTCAGAAACCTTAGAAAGTGTGCAAGCTGTGACCTGTCTCCACAAACCAGGAACTCACCTGGAGATGAGTCTGGGTGAGAAAACTAAAGTTACGCCTCACACTTACACCCTGACATTATATGACACACCCTTCAGGAAAATTATGTAAAACAGTCATTTTTATACTTTAATTAAGGACTAGAAATAAAAAAAAAAAAAAAAGATTGTCTTCTTCATTTGAGTCGATCTGTCATTATTAAAACAACATGTTTTGCAATATGGCTTTATAACTGACTTATAAAATTGACTTTTAACGTTCATACTCAAATGTGGTTTGAAGAAAAAAAAAGAAAAGATCCAGCATTGGAATGCTGTCTTGGCATCAGACATCATTCTGTCTGAGCTGATGTTCAGGCAAAGGCGTGCTCTGCACCGTTTCTTGCCAAAGGGATAGGCAAGATAGTTTTGTGGGACCTACGTTTTTTTTTTTCTCTCTGAGAAAATTAAAGCCGTTTTATTGCCTTTATGAATCACTGACAAAAACTCAAGAGCACGCTCAATCTCTGACATTTGAAGCCGCAGCACTTTCTGTCATCTCCCAAAATTCTTTAGAGTCAAACTTCTCCTCAGTCTGCAATTAGACCGATGTAAACCAGATGTTTTTCAATAAATCAAAACAAAAACAGAGTTTTAACAATTTCTATGTTCCTTTTTCTGTTTCTTGCACTTGCAGGGCTGCTTGTTCATACACATAACCAGCGTTCACCCTTTTACAGACACATGATACATTCCTCAGAAGCTGTTGAGATTGTCTGCACAGACTGTCAGTAGTGCAAAGTGAAGGTTTGTTCTTTTGATCCTGACCTATCTTTCTGGAGTAAATGCATGCATGTCAATTGTTAAGCCTTATAACTGTTAAGTTTTTCCTCAAAATAGTAATAGAAATAGGCACAGCGCATTGCTGACTTTATGAAGTTAATAAATATTTGCATAAAAGTGACTTCATTAAATACTGAAATATTTCTGATATAGACAACAAGCAACAAGCAAGCAGTTGACAGAAGAGCAAACTTTAGACAAACCTAAGATAAACAGTACTTGAAAGTGTAAATTAGACAAAAAAATTAAAATCCTGCACTGGTCCCAGACAGCATTGAGTATCAGCTTTGCATTGTCTAATTAAAATGGATATTCAACGTTTAAATGTTAAACTAAAATGGACTTTGAATTGAAGCTATTAGTGGACATCAAGTAGTGGAATGACACAACATTGTAGGCCTACATCCAGAAATGGTTTTAGCCGGATGGACGCAAAATGGCTGGATCTGAATTCCTGTATGACTTCTAAAATAAATGTCCATCTGACGTTCAAATGTTGAACTGAAATTGAAATTACAGTGAAATTGTTATTAGACTTTAAAAAATAGTGGACGTAGTTTGTATGTTGGACATCTGGAACTGGTGTTTTAGACTGAATCTGCACAATGTCCAAAATGAGCTTGGTTAGCATAACATTTTTAGCTAACAAGCTAGCATTTGTAATATGAGTCCAAATTCCCACACTAACCTAACAGACTATATAGCGTAAGTCAGAGCTATCCAGTGGCCTGGATTTTAGTGCAATTTGGTTAGCCTTCATGCGCACTTCTTTTTTTTTTTTTTTTTAAACACCAAATATAACATCAACCAATTGTCAAAGAAAAACCTAAAAATAGAACAGATTAATGAGTCTACTATGTTCAGATGATGAAATTTGTTTTGTGTTTTTGTGATGTTTTTTTTTTTTTCACATGACAAATTGTTCAAGCACAATGCATTGTAGTTTATATGTGATAATCTAGTGAGCCTCAATGCACACTGGTTTTTCACAGAGACTTCCGGGTAATTTCCAGGGCATTAGATTTTGGAATTGTAGATTTGGATATCCCAGAGAAATGATAAATGCCCTAGAGTGCGGGATATAGTAAGAGAAATTTGAGCACAACCTGGATTTTGGATTTGCAGATTCGAACCCCCTGAACAAATGGTGAAGAGGGAAGTCAGACAGCTAACATCTTTAAAGACCCAGTCAAATGGAAATCGTGTCTTTGGTGTTTTTAACATGTTCTTGTAGCATTTTTCTCGAAGTGGAGGAAATACATGGAAGAATTTTACATTTGAACTTTGTTTCTGAGTATTTCTTTATTCAAATTGTGTTGGATCAAGAGCAGATGAAAACCTCGAGTTCAAAAAAGCTCAGGTTTGTCGTGACGGGTGCATCAAACTCTCTCTTCTCTGCTCCAATTCGGAAACATCTACTTGCAAACAAATAGATCCATTAAGGTCTTAATTGTCCTCGTCTGAGCTGCCATCCGGCTCTAAACTGTACAGCTATATTGCTTTGATCATGCTGGCTGTTTTGTTTTAAAAAAGCTTTAAAATACTGCTGTACTTCTGTTTGCCTATTTTGTTTGTTTTTAACAAAGATCAAAAATCAAATTCAAATTGATTTTGACAAGGATGTGACCTCAATTGCGTCATTGGACATATGGCTTTGATTCTGAACCACACAAACCAATTAAATGTTAAGAGCTCTATTTCATTGACCTAAAGCTGCTGCAGAAACATTCTAATCTGAATTCCTGAAGGTGTTTTTCAAGTTGTCTTAAAAATGTGAACTTGACTTTCAAAACAGTTCTTGAGTAGCATTGTTAAACTTAAAATTTTGTTTTAATTGTGTACCAAAAATCTCTTTTCAAAAACGGCAGGCAATGTTGCAGCCGTCCAGCTGTGGATTTTTGAGCCAGATGGCAGGTCAGACGAGGAAAACAAAGACGTTAATGGATCTATTTGTCTGCTTGTGGATGCATCTAAATAAAGGGGGAGTTTGTGACTTTATGTAATCTCTTTTTCAAACAATTTTTTTAATTCTCCTGACCTGCAATGATTTGAACAAAGAAATACTCAGGAATGTAACTTTAAGCTCAGTTTTATAAGGCACAAGAGCGTGTTAAAAACACAGCTTTAATTGGGGTGGATCTTTAACTTTAAATCTATGTTTGTGATTGTGGTGAATTCTGTCTTTTATCATACGTCAATGATGCAGGAAGTCTTCCATGTCAGGTCGTTACTCTCTGCAAAGGCTCAGATTGTAAGACAGATAAAGACTGAAGAAGATTTTTTTAAACAATTTTAGTGGAACTCTCCCGCCTGCTGACAGGTTTCTACAGAAATCTAACTCTTTGGGTCAGAGAACAGGGCATGTCTCAGCAGGATGGAAATCAAAATGTCTAATTTGACCATTTTCTGTGATTTATAGTTAATTCCTCATCAGTCATTAAATAAAGTTTCAGCTGCCTTTGGAGCGACTGACAAACTCGTTCTCCCTGTGAGCCCCACCCACTGGCAGCAGCCAACTGAGTCGTAACATGCATGAAAGTTTGTTCTTTTTTCTAGCTGTTTGCCTCGGAGCACTTCGACCTCTACAGTCTTTTGCAGAGCTCCTGTTGTACAGTGATGTATACATTTTAACAAATGTCACAAAAACTGCAGTAAATTTATAGATATTTTACACATAGTGTTCCTTATTCATCCAAGTATTTGGCTTGCATGAATCACCATGTTTCTGTAAATTATTCATGCAAAAAAACATGCAGCAAAGCAGTTTTGTGTCTTTATAGGCAAGCTAAAGAGTAGTTTCTTTATATTTAAACAAAATTAAATTCTAGTTTAAGTTGAAATTATAAAATTCCATGACAGAGACAAATTTATAAGCTTGAGATTCATTCTTTGCCACAGTCATTTGCAACAAGCTTATACTTGTAAAAAAAATTAGACAAACTGGAAAAAAGAGCAACAAAAAAAGTGCATTCTTTAGTTTTTTGCTTATGGGTCAAAGCTGCACAGAATAATGTCCCTGCACAGGAAGTCCAAATATTTGGTTGTTTTGTTTGCATTCAGAAATCCACACAGCTGTCACAGAAACAAACAATTTTGCATGCATTTTCGTTTTTGGTGCTGGCTAACAAGGAAACAGAGAGGTGTGTAGGCATAAAAAAAAGGTCGACTAATTTGCAACAATGCAAAGCAGAACAGGAGGAAGTTCAGTCGTAGTTTGTTGCCCTTCACTTGCATTTTTGAAGAAAGATTAAAAGCATCAGAATGTGACATAATATGCTAAATAAAAGGAAACTACTTAAACATCTACTGCAGGGGTGCCTAAAACCAGGCCTCGAGGGCCGGAAACCCCACCTAATCTGCTGATTACCTGGATAAGGTGTGTTTGACCAATAGGAGATTCAATGGCAGGTTGGTTTGAAAACCTGTAGGACACCGGCCCTCGAGGACTGACTTTGGACACCCAGGTCGACTCCATTTCAGTGTGTGTCAATGATGCTTAATAAATAAAGATTGATTTGGAAATCTATAAACTGTAAGCTAATTTTAAGAAATTAATATTCAGTGCATTTATCGGTGGGCGGCACAGTGGTGCAGTATAGCACTCTTCTTGCCACACAGAACAAATCCTTTGAAAAAAAAATAATAAAAAGGAATGATTGAATTGTTACGTGAAACTTCATTCTGCATGACTGAAGTAGGAACTCCTAAATATAATTTATTTATCTGAAAAATTGATCTATATTGGTTTGATTTGCAGAAATTCAGTGTGATTTAATTTTGCGCCAAATTCTCTAAATCACTTCAGGCTGTTGGAGCTGAGAAACGCCTTCTCCCCTCCAGATTTCTCTTTCTTTCCCACCACTGTTCCCTCTTTGACATCCTTCCCTACCGATAGTTCAGAAGCAGGTGAGCTTTACACGCACATCTGCGCCTCCAGCTGAATGTTGATGGGTGTGGCAGAAAGATTATTTTGGAACGGGGGGAGTAGGAACAACTTTTTTGGCTCGGTGGAATTCAGAGAGGTGTGGTCTCCATCCACCCAAAAAGCGCACCTCTCCTGCGCGCAGCGCGCATTGAGCAGCCGGGGGGCCCCCGGGACAGGTGAGGCGCAGGAGAGACCCGAGAGCCGCGGCTGTGAGGCCGCCCTGTAACCGCTCACCATGTCCGAGTACGGCTCCCAGCCCAGGCTCAACGCGAACCGCAGAGCCGGCTCCAGGGGCGACCTGACCAACGCTGGAGCTTACCATTACGCACGGAGCGACGTGGCGCATGGAAGCGGGAACGGATACGACTCGCACATGGAGATGGACAGACACAGGAGCTACACCATCTCCAGGGCCAGAGGCTTTGGAATGAGCGTCTCGGGAGGAGGGCCAATGGGCGGAATGAGGTGGGAATAGATGCTTTTAATACTTTCATCTATATAAACTGTTTAATTCAGCTGCGCGTGGCTGAAAGCTGAACTCCTTTAAATTATTCATCCAACACAGAAACCCTTCAGATGTTTGTGCAAACCCATCAGCTCTAATCTCTTAAACGGGTTTGTTAAATAAATGTTGGCCAAATCCGCATGCAAATATACACAGAGCTCGAGGACTAAACAAGATCAAAGGCGTTAGTTCAGTTTATTTATTTTACCACTACGGAGGCCGAGAGCGGACCTTACTCAAAACTTCTGTTATCCCATGTTTTATATATATAATAGCAAAAAAGCTATTTTTCTATTCTCCAAAGGAAAAAAAAAAAAAAAAGGGGTGATGGTGGTGGGGGTGTTTGACTACCTACTCCAAGAATGACACATTTGTTTTCTCGTTAAAAACTTGCCACAGTTTGTTTAAGCACGAGCTGCTCTGGTTTTTGTCTCCTGATGAAACTTATGAGACACATTACACGAACGTTACAGTTATATCGTGATGCTGAAGCCTATATTTATTTGAATAAAGTGTTTTATTAATGTTACATGTTTTAATGGACATCCGGGGATAATACAGTTAAGAAGATAAACAATTATAATAAATTGACATAAGTGGTTGAGATGAAATGCCCCAAAAACATTTTTTGAAAGAGGAAAAAAAGGTGATGAATGTGGTTATTACAATAAAAACAAAATCTGATGAGAACATTTAAAAAGTTAGCTTTGTTCAATTTAAGATAGGTCCTTCAATCATTGTTGTTTTTAGTAATGTATAGTCGTTTCAGTTAAAAAAATAATGTCAAAGTCTAAAGTTACTTTATTTTTCCGGTAGGAACTTCCTTTGCTTTTGGAATACATTTATCTCACAGAAAAAGAAAATTGTTACAAGTAGACAACAACTTTATTATCCAGTTATCCCAGGAAAACAACTTGTTTTAAAATATATGCATGGTTGCTCTCGGCTTCCGTAGTTTCTGGAATTCTGTTTATTTTTTGACTGGGATAATTGCTCATGCTCGCTGTTAATAAAGTGCAGCTGCAGATTGACGGCTTGTCTCTTAGCAAGCTTTTATTTTCTCTTCATTTTGGTGATAAATCAGTTTCTTCCCTCCGCTCCAGATGTGTAATTTATGGTGCTCGATGAACTTCTGACCTAACTGTGTTGCGGTGTCCCCACGTTTCGTTCCAGAAATGTGTCAGTTTCAGAGTGTACCCTTCACAAGACAGTTTGAGGGAACATAACACAGGTTTCAGGAATTATGGGAAGCTTCTGGAGTTTATGAGAAGACCTGGCTTTTTGTCAAACCCTACAATTAAAGTCATTATTGAGAGAAACAGCTGCAAAGTTATGCAAGGCCCTATATACATATTATTTGCTTTAAAAAGGTTCATGTTTTGATTAAATACATTTCTCTCAAAATGATTCTTTTTAGGATTCTTGTTTTGTATTTCACCCCTTGAATAACTCAACTTAATGGTTAGTCTTGGCATTTACAAATGTATTGTAAGTTTGAGATAAAACAAAATTGATGAGTCATGTTTTGATGAGATTTTAATTAATTGTACGATAAAAAGATTTTTAAAGGGAGATAGGAAAAAAGCCCAGGAGTCACCTTCTGATAGGATTTTACTTAATGGTACACTAAAAGTTCAAAAGAAAGAAATAAAAGTTGATTAATCAACTATTGATCATATTTTACTTATTTGTACACTAAAAATGATTTAAAAAATATATTGAAATTGACAAGTCGCATTTTGATTGGATTTAACTTAATTTGACACAAAATTTAAAAAACTTAAAGAAAACAAAATACAAGTTGACTAGTTGCATTTTAATAAAATTTTCTTGATTGTACTCTAAAATAGAGATTTTATAAAAATGAATAAAAAGCTGATGAGTCATATTATGATAGTATTTTACTTAATTGTACTCTGAAGAAGTTTATGAGAGTAAATGAAAGTTGACAAGTTACTTTTTGATAGTATTTTACCTGATTGTACTTTAAAAAAGCTTTAAAAATGAATAGAAGTTAAAGACTCCTATTTTGATAGTATTTTACTTGTTCTCTAAAAAGAGTTAAAATAAATAAATACAATTTGACAAGGTCCCTTTTTGTAGGATTCTACTTAATTTGACACATTTTATATAGGATTTGGTTTAAGTGTACTTAAAAAAAAATTTTAAAGAAAAGAAATTAAAGTTGGTGAGTCATATTATGGTTGGAGGTGTACTTACATGTACTCTAAAAAAGTAAAAAAAAAAAAAAAAACTGACCAGTCACCCTTTAAATGGATTTTACGTAAAAAAGTGGATATCTTTCCTGTCTTTCCTCTGTGAATCCATCACTCCCAAAAACCTTCCTGTGTTCATTTCAGTTACTTTTCAGTCTTGGAGGTTTCTAATGGATTTAATTATCATTTTATATAATAATTAAGTTTAATCAAAATCTTAAGTGTAAGGCTGATTGCTATTTCTTCTTTGAAGTTGTGACATAATCTGTCCAGCTACTGGGATTCATAAGGGTCAGAGCTGAGTAAACCCTCACTCATCCAAGTCACTCTTTGTTCCTACTTTATATTCATTTCACACATGTGTCTCAAAAATGTTTAGTTTTCAATTTCATGGATTATATATCCTCCGTCCATGAAGGATTTTTTCGCACTGACTTAGTGTTATTATTTATTTTTTTTTGATTATTTAACCAAGAAACTCTAATTGAGATCTGCAGATCTATTTTCTAAGGAGTTCTGGCAAAGATACAAATTACTACACTTCCCAACAAACTTTATACAATTAAAACAGTAAAGAACATGTAAAATAACAACATGTTAGTGAGTTCATTTCCAAGTCCTTCAGAATAACATCAAACTGAGACAAAGTTGGGAGATGTGGAATTGTCCTTTGCCGAGAATTCCAGATAGGCGCCCAACACTGACGATCCAACGACTCCCTTCTATATAAATGCGTACCAGCGTGTGAGCCAACGAGCCTCCATCATCCACAGTTTGTTACAAAACATAAACAGGCATGACCAACTGAATTAAACATGCAGTGAGCCTGGACAGGTGTATAAAATATCCTCATGATCCAGCAAAGGAGGAAATGTCGCAGCAACAAGTCTCTTCTTGGCATAAAAAGAAAAACATAATTTTGTGTCTGAAACTCAATTTTACATGCAGCTTTTTCCCAATTAAATCAAGAAGATGCTTAAAAGACAGCGAGTTATTGATTAATATGTCTAAATAGTTGAAAACATGAACAACTTTAATAAAAGAGCCATCAGTTGTTTAACATTACTTTAGTTTTGCTTGTAAAGAGGAATATTTGAATATGAAAGATGACAAAACTTAACAAAAATGATATTTTGGTAAAGTTTTCTTTAAAAAGACTTATCAGTTTTGATCTTTTCAGGGCTACCTTGCAGATTAAAATGTGAACTAAGAATGATTTTAACCCTAAAAGAGTGACTTTGTTGTAATTGTACAAGTGTGTTTGTTCAGTTTGACCCTGATGACAGAATTGCTAAAAGATTGACTTTGCTGCCCTCTGCAGTGGCGCCTCGCTCAGAGAGAGGATAACGAGTCTGCAGAGCCAGTGCCAGGAGTACCTGATGAAAGCCGACGCCGCCATGCAGTCCGTGAGTTGTGTTAGTTTCACTCTTTCCCACACTTCAGGGGTGAGTCAGTGTGTTTTTTTAACATAGAAGGAAATTATGTGCAGCTCCTCTCTGAGAAAGAATGACAGAAATGTGTTTGCGGCTTCAGCTGCAGAGGTAAATAGAAAAAAATAGGACATTGTTTGGCTTCTCTGTGGATCTTCTTGAGAAATAATGTCACAGTCGGTCCAGTTTATGATGCCAAAGTGAATTCTGGCTGCAGAAGCTGGAACCACACACCCCACCTCTATTTAGATGACACGCAATTATCACATAGTGTTTATCTCTAGAGTTCATGACCCTAGCAGCATCCAGCTTATTAAAGCCATTTCCTCTCGTCACCTATCTGTTTTTAATTATTCATTCATTGTGTGAATTTCTTTTAGGGTAATGCTCAGGGGGAGACAGAGTACTGGATGGGAAAGGCTCGAGAAGCTATTGACAGGCTGATGAACACCGTTGCGGAAATGAACAACATGGGCTATCCAAGTGAGGGTGTGGTCAAAAGGTGAAGCAGCATTCAGGTTCTGTTCATTTTATCATTCCACCTGCAAGGGGCTCACGGCCGTCATCTCGCCTCACATCTAACCTGCAGCTTGGATGTGTACCGAGATCAGCTGAGGGGGCTTCAGATGGCCTTAACAAGCACCGTGCCACGCAGTAGGAGCCTTCGCGGGAGCTCTGGAGCTTGGGTGGAGGAGACCCCCAGGAGCTTACAAGATGCTACAGGGTGGATTGCACAGCAAAAGGTAGGCGGGCAAGCAGAATTGTTGCCTGTGGTCCTCCCATGGGGGTCAATCTGCCCACCCTCATCAAGCGATAGTTGGGATTGGCTCCATTAACTCCCCCTGAGCCACTGTAAAAACTCTGCAAGGTGTTGTGATCAAGGCCGGATGTAAGGATGGGCAGTGGGGGCCTCGTAAATGCTGTGCGTGCCCCTCAAATATGATGTGCCACAAAAACCAACAGCTAACTAAATAAAAATGACCAAAAAAAATACCCCCATGAAATAAAATAAAACAAAAAAAAAATCTAAAAGTATTGATGGACAGAAAGATGGACAAAAAGACAGCCATAAAAAGGAAAATGCAGCTTTAACGGGACACAAACCAGTGTCCTGCCTGTGCCTTTCCCAAGCCCGGAATTTGCTGAGTGTAGTGTAAGGAAGAGAATTCAACATTAAACTTTTGAGACATATCAAATGAATAAAAATAGAGGATAGAAATATGGATAGATGAACTGATATGATGATTTTCTAAACATGTTCGAGGCTTGGGAGATACGACAGCCCAAACTTTCAGCACACCCAGATTTGACGCTACCCAGGTAAACTGGGCCTGGTCCATTCTTGTTTCGATCTCCTTGCAAATGTTAAACGATTACACATTGATGGTTTTAGTATCTTAAACCACAAAGTTTAATCTGTCCCTAATTTCTAAGGATTCAAAGTTTAAAGCAAATTACTTTTTTGAATATACCAAACTGTTCAGCCCTTTTTCTTTAATCGCCAAACAAAATCCAGCTGAACTTCAACGTCAAATCTTTATGTGTTGAAATATTAAATAAAATTAAATTCATACCTATTGTTTTTTTGTTTTGGTTAAACGTGATTGATATATATGCAGATATAAATTCTGTAAACATAAAGTTCAGCTAAAACATTTTTTAATTGAATTTAAGTACAAAGCTCCACCCTTGAGGCAAATATTTAATAATAGAAAGTAAATTTAAGATATTGGTGAATCTTTTCATATTTTTAATTAAGCTCCACCCTGAGTACAGAAATCAAAGTATGTCTTTGTAAAAATGACCTTTCCTGGTCCAGATGTGTTTTAGAACCTATTAATATGTTTCTTTCTGTCGTTCCATCTTCCAGTGGATCTCTCAGATCTCACTGACTGATGTGATGTTTTTGGAGGTGTTGACATGGCGATTTGAACTCCCTGTGATCTTGTGTTCCAGCGTTTGATTGAAACAGGGCAGTGGGGAGACGACCCCATATCCATCGACCAGCAGATCATCAGTCACCAGAAGTTTCACACCGCAATCCAGAGGTCCCCCGAGATAGACCGAGCCAGAGAAGACCTGGTGGGTTCTGACTACCGGGCAGTTCAAATGTAATCTGTTCAACCTTCAAGACAAAGAAAGGGTTGTGTTTTCTGCAGGGTTAGAATCAGTTTAATTTCTGGAATCAGAGCCTTTTTGGTTTTTTTTTTTTCTCATTGCACATTTGAGAAAACATTAAGCCCCCGACACGTATTCAAAAACTCACCAAAACGCACCTAGCTTCTGATGAAAATGAATTTTAAGCATTTTGCCACAATTCCCCAACCCCTTCACCCCAAAAAAAGAAAAACAGATAACATCACAGTGGGGGAATTGTCCAAAAAAAAAAAAAAAGACCTATGGCTTGGTGGCCATTTTGTGGCAAAGTACAAAATTTGGCGATTTTACAAATTTGCACCAAATGGGAAAAAACACTTTTGTAGTGGCGATCTTCATGAAATTTTACACAAATGCCACCAGCTTAACTTAGTAACTGCAATCAAATTTTTACTGACCTTTGACCTTGAGAAGATATTAAAAAAAAAAAAAAAATTCCTTTAGGAACCTTTCGCAAGTTGAAACTCCTTCTACTGATTTCTATCGTCTCCTAATTCCCTGAGCGTAATCAGGGAAAAATTTTGGAATTAGAAGTATTGCAAAAATTTGTTGTCCAGCTTTTGAAAGGCGATCGCATGGCAAGCTTAAAATGGTAGCATTCTGCTGTTGCTTGCATGTTTTTTTACTGGAATATTGTGAAAATTTAATACAAAACTAACAAAACAATATGAGACGAGATACGAACATATTAAGAATGTCGGCGTGGGTAACAAGAAAACCTTCATTGCCAAGGAAATCCAAACTTTTAATTTTGTTACATAGTTACATAGACTTTTTCATCACCCCCAGATGACCAATAAATAAAATGGTTGCTATGAAGATAAAACAACAGAAGAGCAGACATTTTGAAAAAAGTGTTTTTTGTACAGAGGCAAATGGGAAGAATAAGGGGCGTGCAGCACCCAGTCAGTCAGTCAGGATTAAAAGGGGAGGTGAGGTCAGAGGTGGGTACCGTCTGCCAACGCCACTCACGACTTTGACTTCTAACTGGTGTTGCTGTTGGACTGGAGCTGAAGAAAGTTATTTAAGTGACAGTTTGTCAGCTTTTGTGGCCAAACCTAAATTCAGACAATATTTTTTTAAAAATAGTTTTATACTTTAAAAAAATGTTTTTTTTTTGTTTGGCAGCTGATTTTTCTCCTATCATAATTATTTCCCATTGAATCAAAAATAACCAGAAAGTAACCCTTGAAGCTCACCTGCACACCAATTTCAGTTTTCTAAAATACATTTAAATGAACAGATTATCGTAACTCTAGAAAATCTCCTCCAAAAATCTGTTTTTTTAACTGTCAAAGTTGGAATTAAACCTATATTTTGTTTTGACTTTGGTATATACAGTCCGATTGATTTTCAAAAACTTTTTTTTATTTTTTATTCAAAGGAAAATATGTCTAAGGGTATAAAGACACAAATGTGCCTCTGTCCTTCAGGTGAGAAGAGGAGACAAATCACGGTTACGTGCTCTGGAGCAAGACTTGGAAAGTCTAAAGGTCTGAAAAAAGCAACATCTTCACCATCACTATTGTCAGTTTCATTTTAATATTTATTCGTACTCTAAACGTTCCTAGAAAATGTCAGTTGGCCGGATGGAGCAGCTGCGAGATCTGCAGAGGATCCTTCAAGAAATCTCCTTAGAAATCATGTGGGTGAACGAGAGAGAGGAGGAGGAGCTGATGTTTGACTGGGGCGAAAAGAACATCGAGCTGTACATCCCCAAGAAGCAGGAGGCCTACTCTGTGAGTGAAGCAGCTTAGCTTTCCAGGGTTGCTACAGAAATCTACATTTTCTTTTTCAAAATCTGCAATCTTGTCAATTAACGTGGTAGAAGGACAAACAGACATATTTTTTCATGTGAAGGAAATCTGCACCTCATAAGTGTGTGATCTTTCTGTGGCAGATTAGATTTTGCTGTCACTCTTTTACATTTAGAGTCATCTGTGTAAATTACTGAAGCTCTCGTTATGCAACAGAAACTGATGAGCGCCCTGGAGGAGAAGGAGAAGGACTTGTACAAAGCAAAAACCAAAGCCGATGCCCTGCTGAAAATCAACCACCCGGCATCGGACAAAATTGAGGTGTGGACAGATTTCCTCACATTTATCCAAAGAAAAGCTGTGAGCAACAATGGAGAATTTTTATTTTTATTTAATTTTATTTTTTTTTCCAGGCTTACATGGATACGCTGCAGACTCAGTGGAGCTGGCTGCTTCAAATCACTAAATGCATCGACATACATTTGAAGGAGAATGGAGCTTACTGGCTGGTAATTTCAAAGGGAAATATGGCAGAAATTTCAAAACTTCTTTTGGAATAAATATGATTTTTAAACACTTTAACAAAATCTAGAATAAAAAAAAAAGATATTTTATTGGTAAGTTTTTTTCCCACATAAATGTTAATTTTAGGAGGTAAAAGTATTGACATTATTTTTCAGAAAATAAAGTATCTAATTTTCCCACCGTCTCAAATTTAATTCCCTCATTTTTAACATGCTGTAACTGTATTATAAAGAATACATTCCAAACAAATTTTGCTCTATTTCAATACAGCAAGTAGTCATTTAGAAAATAAAACAACACTAGATTACCATAAAATGTTTAAAAATAGCTAAACTTTTTCCAGCCAAAAATGCATTAAAGATTTCATAGAGGCAGCCATTTTGAAATGAGCATAAAAAGCCCTTCTACTGCCTCTAGTGGAATGTTGATGAACTACAAGGCAGAAAACGTACCAAGTTTTTACAGAAAGTTTGAATCCTGCTAATGATCTTAGAAATGCATCAAATGTGTATAAATGGTTATAGGGGGGATAAAAACAACATTTATGAAACTTGGTTTGATGAAAGATTTTTTGAGGGAATTATTTAAAAAATACTAAGAGGTTGTAACCTAAAATTTTTCACCTTTTAAAGGGAGTTGCAGTGTCTTTCCTTCCTATGTGTGTTATTAGGCTTGGTCTTTGACTATTGCGCCAAACAAAAGAGTTTTCAAATCCCACACGATCATGTATTGATTTATTTCATAAAGATTGTCAGCGGTCTTTAAATTGCCATTTTTACCTCCAAAAAATACTTTTCTAGGACGTAGTTTCTGCTTCAAAGCAGCAGTGATTCATTAGAAGTTTGCCTCTGAGTTAGCCTCTTTTTCAAACTGGATTTTTTTCACCTGCTCCTGATTCAAACTGATTTAAGTAAAGAATTTCTCTGAAATGCAGTTTTAATCGGTCTTCTATCATCAGATTTGACAGATTTTATTCAAGAACAGAAGTGGTAGGTCTGCATCTGATGCCAAAAACAGCAAGTCAGTAAAGGATGACTCTGTTTTTTAAACTAAGAACCGTATGTAATTGATCTGACTTCACGCTTCAGTCATGCATGACCTGAAGAATCTGAACCGGTTCCATTTTCTGCTCATGAATCCTCTGTTTATGAAGACGTCACTTCAAATTGTAGAGATAATGCAAGCAGAAAAAAAGCTTCCTAACTAAGAAATTAACAAAGAAAGCCCTTAGCTTCTTTTCTGTTTTTCTAAATCTATTTTCCTACTATATAAAACTGACTTTTCTTCTGTGTCTTGTTTTTTTTTCTGTCATAGTTCTTTAAAGAAGCCAACGACACCAACACTGCTCTTCAGACGGAACATGAATTGATCCGCAAGAAGTTCTCCTGTGACAAAGACACCTCACTGGAGGACCTGATGGAGCTCCTTAAAGGCCTGGAGGTGTGGCAGCTCCTTCTAACCTTTGAGAAACACGTTTTCATGTTGTACTGTGTCACTTGGAATGAAGGGACGTGAAATGGTCATCATTCAACTGTAACCCTTTCTCATCTTCAGAAAGAGAAAGAGAAGATCATGGAGCACAGGCGGCAGGTGCAGCACTTGGTCAGCAAGTCAAAGAACATCGTGAGGCTGAGGCCCAGGAACCCAGAGGTGAAGAGCAGTGGCACCGTTGTCAAAGCTCTGTGCGACTTCAAACAAGACCAGGTCAGCTTCTAACTAACATGTTTAATACGCACTTGCTGATTGATGTTTTTATTGTGATGAAGATCAGATTTGGTCAAACTTTAATTATAGTGGGAAACATTTTAACTCTTTGATGCCTGAATTTGTTTCCAGCTATGAAAAAAATCCTTTTTGCTTCAAGTTGAAGCTAAACTAAGGTTATTTTGGAGCCGAAGTGATTCATATTTGTATTAACAGGCGTCAAGGACTTATAACTTTGAATGTTTGTAAAAAAGCTTGGTATGAGTACACATTAACACTGTGATGTAAACAAATGATTTTGAATTTTCCCTCAATTAAAATTCTGGATAACATAAAGGTACAAAGATCAAGCTAAGAAAAGAATACACAATAGTAAAAAATAAATATTAGTCAGACTTTGTAAAAATTGGCAGATATCCTCCAAAACTAAAACAGGAAGTTGGGTTGAAGAAAAGAAAAGAAAAATCTTCAATTTCTTCCTCTTTTCTATGCAGTTCTAGCAATGTTAAGGACTCATGGAAACTGAACCAATGATTTTAATTGAGACATGTTGAATTTATAACCCTTTGGATATGAAATGTAGAGCTTCACCAATTATATTTATAAAGATAAGTTTACAATGAAGAATATTATTGGGCTTTTACCAGGGAACCATTCAGTAGAAGCCAACATTGTTGAGATGGGACCTCTTCCTCCAGTTTTGGAAAAGTTTAGCAATATAATCAAACGCTTGAACGAGTCCCACTGAGGCATGATGCTCCTGATGTTCCCAGTAAAACAAATCCATTGTCCCCCTCCCTTTTGCAGAAAGTGATCCTTACAGGGAACGAGGCCATCCTTAAGGACAACAGTCAGCGCAGCAAGTGGCTTGTGACCGGCCCCGGAGGACTGGACATGCTGGTGCCGTCTGTGTGCCTGATCATACCCCCTCCTAACCCGCTGAGTATCAGCATCGCCAGCAAGTAAGAAGATTTTTTTTTAAATAAAAGGTTATTTTTTTAATGTGTCATTACAGCAGAACGTCAACAACTTTTAACTTTAGGTAAAAAAATAAAAATCTCATAGGAATTGCAACAGGTTTAATATACACAATGTCCTTCAGATAAGTTATAAAAGTTGAGACACAAATAAATTCATGGTCCACATCATTAGCCCTCCACCCCCATGCTTGACTATTGAGTTTGATTCTTTCCGAATTAAGAAACCCACCCTTTAAATTAGTTTTTTACAAGTAATTTCAAAATATTAGGAATGTATGCACAGCTGAAGTTATGTTTAAATGAAGCATTTTTAGCATTGTTTTATTTGCATTTCCTGATTCATAATATACATTTTATTGCTGGACTTTTTTACTTACAAATTGAATCCGTGTCTTGTTCAAAAGGAACGAGCAATACTTTGAGTCTATCCTGTCCATCTGGAATCAGCTGTACATCAACGTGAAGAGTCTCATCGCCTGGCAATACTGTTTGCTGGACATTAAATACATCAACTCTCTCACCATCTCCATGGTAATACACAGTTCCATCTCTGTGATTAATCTTACAAATTAGGATTTTTTTTGTTACGTTTGTAAAAAAAAAATAAGTATAAAGATTTTAATCCTGTGAAGAAAAAGCAGAAGACGCATTATTATTATTAAAGAGAAAGCAGGTTATATGAACTAACCAACCTCACAAACTCTAAAATGTGTTAAATATTTTATCTTCCTTTTTCTTTATTATTTTATATAATTTTTTTCTTTTACATCATCCTTTTCCAGATTTCTAAGATGCGCCCAGATGAATACAAGCAGATCATAAAGAACATGGAGGCTCATTTTGAGGAGTTCAAAATAACAAGCCGTGACTCCCAGATGTTTGTGGAGGAGGATAAAAGGAGCATTGAGAACCAGGTCAGCGGAGCCCAGGCGCACTATGAGAAGCTGGTGGTGGAGATACCGGTTTACGGTCAGTAACAGTCACTACACACAAACATACATCTCTCCTATCTGTTGTTATCAGAAGTTTGGTATTTTTAACCAGTTAGACTGATCTTTAATTTTAATTCCAGGTAGAAAGTAAAAAGGGAAGATTCTGGAAACTTAATTTATGTGGTTACTGACTCCCGAGTTTCTCACAGGGTGATTAAACAAATAATAAACACCACTGAGGGACATTATAATCTTATTCTAGTAAACTTGTATTTTGTTTGACAGCTTTGTGTACATTTTAGAGAAAAAATAAAAGTTTTCAAATTAGTTGAAAACTATAATATGAGGCTGATGTTGAAATTTGTATTTGAAAAATTATCAAAAAAAATGCTTAACATGATAAAAGAGCAGAGCAGATCAGTACAGCTTACGCTACATGTTAGCGTGATTTTGATCTTAGCGTGTAGTCACATGTAGATGTATTAAAAATGAACGCAACCAAACATTTTGACAGTCCGTCATGTGCCTCTCTAAATTACATTCAGCACAACTAAAATTAGTCTACAAATTTGATGCTCTGGATTATGCGGTGGCCTGCTGTTTTTGAAGAAAAAAAAGTGTTTTAAGAGCGCTGTAAAGCAGGGACGGAGTCTTTAGGGTTCCATTTGCAAACATTTTACTCAAGTCAAGCATGGGCAAGACATAATACGTAGTAGAAATACAGGCAAAGGTCAAAATCACAAGGAAGCTCAATGAGAAAACAGGCAAAGGTTAAGGCACAGAGAAGTAACTAGGAATAATATTGCTCAGAACGTCTGCTAGGCAAGACTTCGCAAAATAGAAGTGGCTGGTGGTTGTTTAAGCGCTGGATGGTACTGATGAGCTGATTGTGATCAGCTGTGCTAGAAAGTGATCAGCTGTACTGGAAGGAAGGTGGCTGAAGGGACTTGTAGTGAGGCAGTGGAGGTTAAAACTCTGGCAAGGGCTCCCTCTGGTGGACAGAAGTGAGAGCTGATGGTATAATCATGACAAGCGCCTTTTAATGTAGGAAATACTGTAGTTTTATTTTTCCAGAAAGTGCTAAATTTATATATTAAAAAAATGTTTATGTCCTTTCACAGTTGCCAATCAGGAGCCAGTGACACAAGTTATTGAGCATCAGCATCTACAGCAGCCTCCACAACATCAGCAGGTGATATTCATACAGCAGCCGGCAATTCAGCAGAGGCAAGTATTTCTGCATCATCAACAGCCGCAGGTGATTGAGCAGCAGCAACTACTGCAACAGCAACAACTGCTGCAACAGCAACAAGTCATCGAGCAGCAGCGGGTGCAACAGCAACAAGTCATCGAGCAGCAGCGGGTGCAACAGCAACAAGTCATCGAGCAGCAGCAGCGGGTGCAACAGCAACAAGTCATCGAGCAGCAACAGCGGGTACAACAACAGCAAATATTCGAGCAGCAGCAACAAGCTGAGGAATCCAAGCGGTTGGAGGAAGAAAGACGGCTAGCAGAGCTCAAGAAAAAGGTGGAAGTGAAAAAGGAGGTGGTGAGCAAAGACTTAGGGACCAAGAAAGAAGCAAACAAATGGGTCAAAGTAACAAGAAAGGTGCTGCTGTCCTCGTCGTCCTCGGCCTCTTCGGCTTCCGTCTCATCACAGATCTTGACTGAACTGCACGCACTCAGGCTGAGGCTGGAGACTGCCGAAGCCACGCTGAGTCAGCACGTTCACATTTGTGTTGGAGACGATGGAGTACAAGACTGTAGCTTCAGGATCACAGAGTTAAAGGTGAAGCAAAAAAAAAAAAAAAAAAAAAAAAAACTGGCTAATGCTTTTTAAACTTTGTGGATATGTTTCTTTCAGATGGTGCAAAGTGACATCGACCTAATGCGTGACGAGTACATACGCTTGAGGGAGCGTATTGTGAAAGACCTGGAAGACATGAACGATTCTGATAAAGCCCAGTTCCTCCGTAGCGAGCTTGGAGGGATTAACCAGAGACTCGGCAGTTTGGAGAGCAGCTCCTCAGCTTACATACACCGGTATGAAAAAAAAAAAGGCTAATCAAGACATTTAGTTCTTCTGTGGAATGTCATTTTGAAGGTGAGGGTGAGGTGGGATTCAAATAGGGTCATCAGTGAAAAAAACAATGGGGGTTGGGAAACAAATTAAAAAAATGGCAAAAAAATAAGGAATCTAGTAATGATCCATGAGGGACACCTTAAGTAACTTTTTATGGGGAAATAAGCTCATCACTTATTTACCAGTAAATTAGTTGACCATTTTTGCTGCAGATATCACCAGAATTTCCACAAATCTTAGTTTAAAAACAAACTGTATTTTACACCAGTAAATTTTTAGGTTTTTATGTTGAAAGTGTCAAAGACGTGTAGGATAGATTAATCATTTATTATTTTATCACACTATACTAGGCTTAATAAAAGGCAACTGAAAAAGTTTTTCTTCTCTCCTACTTGCTTAATTATCAAATTATAAAAATTATTTTTCTTAATTTTTTTGTTTTTGTTGTTTCATAATACTGAAACAAAACCGTAACCCAAAATTCAAGCTTGCAACCAAAATTGTGAGGAAGGAATTTGTTGCATCCCTAGTTGTCACAAAGGATCTAGTGAGATAAAATATTCTAAAATGTGTTAGAAAATATGTTATGCTCATAGCAAAAGCAATTACATGCAGAATGATACTATCTTCAAACAATGTATTTTAATTTCCAGCCTGGTTCCACTGGCCATCATTCCAAGCATCTACAAAGTTTCTCCTCGAGATCTTTTTATTTTTGGAGATTGACTGCTGAAAGAAGATAGACTCATCGTGTTTTTGCCCTGAAACAGTTATTGATAAAACGTTTTAATTCAAACATGATGCATTCAGGAGAAAACAGCAGAGTCTTATTTGGTTTAATATTTCTTCACTAAAAACTTAAGATTTTGTAACAATGACACAGCTAGTTTATTTCCTATCAGCGATTCCCTCATGGTGAAGTGTTTTTTTTTCAAGTCAAGAACTTCTCAACTTGCTCAAATCAGGCTCATTTGCAACTTTTGCTTTTGTCAGGCTGCGGGCTCTAAGGGACATGCTGGAGAGCGTGGCACGAGCCGAGGACATAGTGAAAGTTCACGAAGCAAGACTTACCGAAAAGGAGACAACTTCTCTGACTCCAAGTGATGTTGAGGAATACATATCAACCCTGAAGGTATCCTGGATACAGTTAGATTTTTCCTGTTTTTTAAACGATTTTCAGACCTAAATTATAATTGTAAGAGTGAATACATTCAGAGGGTTTCTTCTAATTTGTTCTTGTAGCACATTAAAGGAGAGCTGGATCAGAAAAGAGACATTCTCACCTCCATGGAAGCAGAGCTGACAAAGGCGACCCACTGGAACAGCCAGGTTGGCAGTTCTTCCCACAAGTGTGACATGATGCTGACAAAATACACCGAGCACGCTGGGGTGCTGTCTGACCGCTGGAGACGGATTGAGGCTCAGATTTCAACCAGGTTTGTTTCAACACAAACTTTTAGAGGATGTAGCTGTTAGCTTCCTGTTGCAAACTTAATTTGCTTTGTTTTGAATTGTGCAGACTTCAGGACCTGCAAGTGTATCTGCCTCAGCTGCATCACTATAAGCAAACTAGCGCCTCCCTGATCGAATGGATTGATGTCACACGGAAGAAACAGGACGTGATGCAGGCCACCAAGATAGACAACGTTCAAGCACTCAAAGAGCACATAAGCAACCAGAAGGTCCTCTGTCTGTCATTTAATAGTTACTATTTTAAGTTGTATGAGGGTCCACATTCATATTCCTGTGGTGTGATGATCTGTTAAGGTTTTGAACACCGAAATCAAAGCAAAGAAGGAGACCGTAGAAAGTGTGCTGAAGGACAACGAGACCTGTGTCCATGCAATCAAGGTTTGTATCCTTGAAACTTGAAAAATAATAATTATTTTTTTTATTTTCTACTTTGACAATTGTGCTTTTTTTGCAGGATTACGAAGGAGACCTGGCCTTGTACGCGTCTGGTTTAGAAACTTTGCACAAAATTCCTTTCAAAAGGACGATGCTCAAGTCGCCCTCAATGGACCTCAGCCAGGAGGTAACGTTTTACTCTCACTGGTTAATTCTGTTCTTATTCTTAATTTACAATAAAATCCTAATGCTAGAGATCAAACCTGTTTTGTGTTCTAGTATTCACACATTCAGACTCGTTACATGGAGCTGCTGGCTTTGTCTGGGAACTACCACAAATTCCTGGGAGAGTTGCTCAAAAGCATGGAGGAGCTTAAGGTACGGGTTATTTTTTGATTCTTACCGTTACATGAATGTTTTAAAGTTGTCTGAGTGAATGACTCGTGATTACATGAAATGCATCATCCTGTGTTCATTAGAATGGCTAAAATAAAACCTTTCCAGCTGAAGAAAAATGCATTTGTCAGTCACAGATTCTGCAAGTTCTTCCAATTTAAAAAAATGATAGAGGTCTTTAATTTTCATCACAGCTACACTTAAATTGAGAGACAGATTATAAAGAAGAAGACAGGAAATCACATTGCATAGTTTTAAATAGTTTGTAGGATGTTGAAGAAAATAAATATTTAGCATCTATAAACAATCAATAATTCTATCATCTCATAGACCTGTTACTTCTATAAGAAGTCCTTCCATCCTACACTTGTACATACCACTAAACCTGACTGGGACCACAGTAACAAAGGTTACCATTAGAAACACACAACGTAGTCATGGATTCAAATCCTGCCAAGTTCCAAATGGTCCCCCTGCTTACGCCAGCGTCTAAATCTAGAGACTAAATGTTATAAAGTCAAAAATAATATCTAGATATCATAGTCTAGAAGAGTTATATTTTGGAAAGAATTTTAAATAGTTTTTCATAATTTTTAATGAGGTAATTTGTAAAAAAAAAAAAAAAAAAAGATTTCTAAAGCTCCTTTTAATAATTTGCGGAAAAAAAAATAATAATAATAAAAAAATCTTATTTCAAGTTGTTTGTAATTCTAAATTTAAAATAAAGTACATTTTAAAAAGTGAATTGTGTTATTCTTTTTAAAAGAAATAATAAACATTGGGTTTAGTGAATTTATATGTTGCAAATATTGAGATCATGAGAATTCAAAGTATTTGGCTTTTTGCGATTGAATTCGATTTTTTCTTTAAATAGTTTTAAATGTGCCTTTTTTCTCATTTCCAGATTCGAAATACCCGCATTGACATGCTGGAGGAGGAGCTTCGGCAGTTGAGGGAAGGCATCAATGACAGCAACTCCAAGAACAAGTCACTGGAGGAAACGATTGGTCAATACGAGCTGCAGCTATCCCAGTCACAGAGCAAGTTGCTGTCCTTGGAAGAAGTGGAGCGCACCACGGCGCTCAAATGTAGTAGCACCAAGGACAGCCTAGACTCCACCCAGAGCCAGCTAGCAGAACTCAAGGAAGAGATAGAGCGTCTTAAGTACCTGCTGGGTGAAGAGAAAAGGAAGTCAAAGTTGGCAGAGGAGCGCTACCATCAGCAGAAAGAGGAGTACGATTCTGTCCTGAAGAAGAGGCAGAATGAGCTTGAGACGGTCAGCTGGTCCAAGATGGAGGTGGAGAAATCTGTGACTAATAAGGAGCATGAGATTGAGCAGCTGCGGCGGCAGCTGGTTGAGAATGAAGCAATGGTCAAGGAGCTACAGAAGGAGATATCAAAGGTAAGGAGCAAATTCATTACGGAGATCAGTAGCTTAAAAGTCAGCTACGAATCCCAGATCCAGATTAGCCGCACAGACATCCAGAGACTGGCAGCCCAGAGGGACGAGGACGCTGCCGAGCTCCAGCTGCAGTGTGATAGGACAGAGGCAGAGAGGAGAAGTCTAGAAAAGGAAGTTATGCGGCTCAGGGTGACCATCGGTCAGGTGGAGGAGCAAAGGAAGATGGCGGAGGAAGAGGCTCACAGTCGGCAGGCCATGTTCGTAGAGGAAGGGTGCAGGAGAAGAGAAATGGAAAGCCAAGTGGAGTTGCTGATGAGGCAGAGGGATGAAGAAAGCAGTCAGTACAGAGAGGAGCTGGCTGAGCTCATGAGAAACCTGCAGGAGAAAGCGACCAACTAGCTTATGTGATGCACAGTCTGGAGGAAGAGGCGCGAAGGAGGAAGATCACAGAGGAAGGTCAGGCAGTGCTTGAGCAGTCTCTTGCTCAGCTGCAAACAAAGCTCACGGCGTCCTCAACGGCTACAACTCAGCTAACTGAGTACAAGGAGGAGCTTCAGCACGTTCGTTTGGAGTTTGAAAGGGAAAGCAAAGAGAGATGCAGAGTGGTCCAAAACTTAAACCGACTACAAGGGCGCATCAAAGACCTGCAGGTTGTAAGGATGAGCTGGAGGTTCAGGTGGAGAGTCTGAGGACAGCTCACCAGGAGGAGGTGAATAGAAGAAAACAAGTGGAGGCAGATCTGGAAAAGATAACTGTGACAATGACAGAGTACACAAACACTATTACAAGCCTGCGTCAGAGCCAAGAACAAGCCAGCACATTGCAAAGTAGAAGTCAACAGGACTGCCTTAGGCTGCAAGAAGAGCTAGACATAAGCATGAGACTAAAGCAGACCACAGCCAGTCAGATCAATCAACTGAACAATGAGCTGAAGGCCCTGAAGCAACAACTCCTGCAGGAGGAAGTCCGAGTCAAAGAAACGAACCTCAGAAATGAGGATCTTTACAAATCTATTGAGGAAAAGAATAAGTCACTTGTTGAGAACTCTACTGAGCTTCAGAGGTTAAAGGATTTGATAGAAACCCAAACAAAAGAAAGGCTGGTGCTGGAAGAGGAGCTGAGCGCAACACAATTCGCCAAAGAGGAGCTCATGAAATCCAAAAGGGGAAGGGAGGACGATCTCTCCACCCAAATCGCTGCCCTTGAGCTACGGTTACAAGCCAGCGAGCGCAGCAACTTAGACTCCTGCGACCTGGTCTCAGGGCTTTCCTTGGAGAGGGAAAAATTCAAGCTGGAGGCTGAAAAGTTACAAAAACAGGTCACAGAGGTACATGACAAATCTGCCTCTTAGTCCTGGACTAGTTTTTTTCTTTCCCTTAGCTGCCACTGTAGCTGAGCCTTTGGTTGCATGCTCACGTACCCCTTAGTAGTAGATTCCTGAAGAAATACCCTTCCAGACCTTCCTGATTTGAACACATATTTCTATATGTGTAGAAAGACTTGCATGGAATGCAGCTGCATGTAGTTCCTCCCTCCCTGCCCTCTCAACTCTGTCTATTTCTGGTTTTGTCTTGTTTTTCATTCAGAGTGATCATCGACAAAAAATACTTTACTGTTTGTTGCCTTGTCTGTCATTAGCATGCCCCTTTTTTTTTTTTTTTTTTAAAAAAAACACCTTAAAAGTAATTTAAAACAGTTCTAGTGTACTTTAAAGACCCACTCTGATGAAAATTGGGGTTTTTTTTGTGTGTTTTAACATGCTCTTGTGGTATTTCTCTATTATTTGAAAATTCAAAATTGCATTTCTCTATGCAAATGGTGGGGAATTATGAGCAGACAAAAAGAAATGTAATTTCTTATGTCTTGAATAATATGCTGGGCAACAGGTAAGAAAAAGGGGAGGGGTTGCTCTGCAACAACAGTCCCACCTACAACTCAGAGGGGAATTTCTATTGGACTACTTCTGCTCTGCAGAAAATTGATTTAGAAAACATGCAAGTTTTTTTTTAATTTGGCTAAGAATGACATAATCACAATTAAAAGACCAATGGAAAGGATTTTACAAAAGATGATCGGAGTGGGTCTTTAAATTGATAGTGGAACATCTTGTGGATATGTAATGAAGACTGACATCTATTGGTTAGTTTTTGATTTGTGTAATTAACAAAACATTTTCCGTTTCAATTGTTTTTTTTGTAGAGGTAAACCACATGAAAACTGTAGATTGCCAATATGGTTATAAATGCTGATTTTTTTAGTGAAAATTAACCTTTGGTTTCATTTTCAAATCATGTTTTTGTCCATATCTACTGAAAGTTTTGATGCAGTTGCAGTAACAAATGGGATTAATTATCTTAATCTTTTTTTGTTTCTCTGATTACAGATAAGAACCAAGATGCAATCTCTCCAGTCTGAGTACGATGCAATTGTGAACGACAGAGATGCTTTGTTGCTGAAGTTGCAACGAGTGGAAAAGGACAAGGAGCACATTCAAAGAATAGAAGAAGACCTCAGTCGGATGAAACTGTCTCTTGATTCTGAGCATCGCAGCAGGCAACGTTTGCAGGAGGAGAATGAGAGGATAAAGATGGATTTAAGTTACTGGAAGGACCAGTGTGATGGTAAACAAGGACTCATTCGACAGTTTGACTCAGATAAAGAGATGTTGGAGAGAGAAAAGAAATCCATGAAAACTGAGCTAGAGAGGCTGAGGAGGGAATCCAGAGAGCTTGAAGATAATTACAAGAGCCGATATGTAACCCTTCAGAAAGATCTGCAGGAAGCAACAGTTGTCAAGCAGACTTTAGAGACAGAGCTAAAGACTTCAAGAGAATCACCAGCATTGGATAGTTCCTCTGTGATATTTGATGGAGTTCGGAAGCCTGTCACAGCCAGTCACTTACTTGATTGTAGAGTACTGGATAACCTGACATTTAACCAAATTGTAAAAGGATATAAAACAGTCTTTGAAGTGTCTTCTGACAAAAAGGTCAATCTAAAAGGGACAGGTCCAATAGCTGGTGTAATTATTGAGAGTTCCAAGAGTCCAGGATCGAGCCCTGGACCGCTTTACAAACTAACATTGACAGAAGCCAAAAAAGAAAATCTTCTTCCACCTGATAGTATTGATTTGCTACTGGATGCACAAGCTGCCACTGGTCACATAATTGATCCAAGAACCAATCAAAAGTTGACAGTTGAAGAAGCATGCAATCAAGGTGTCGTTGATGAAGAGGACAGGGAGAGGTTGTTAGCAGCAGAGGCTGCAGCAATAGGATATAGTGGACCTGGCAAAAACAAACCCCTCTCAGTTTTTCAGGCAATGAAGAAAGGATTGATTGAGAAGAGCACAACACTGCGTCTGCTTCAAGCTCAGGAATCAGTTGGGGGGATTTTGGATCCTGTACTCAGTGTGTTCCTTCCCAGAGACGTGGCCATTGAGCGGAAGTTAGTTGACGATACCATTTGTCATGCCTTGAACCAGAAGCCTGAGCTTTACCTGGATCCAGAAAGTGAGGAAGGTGTAACATATATGGCCATGAAACGGAGATGTAAAGTAGAGCCCCACACAGGCCTTCTGCTCCTCCCAATTCCCGAAAAGGTTGATCCCTCAAAACTTGTCTTTGATGGAGTTCGGAAACCTGTCACCGCTAAGCAGTTACTTGACTGTAGTGTCCTGAACAAACCAACATTTAAAGATCTAGAAAATGGAAAGAAACTGGTTCCCGAGGTGTCTGTTGACAAAAAAGTCAATCTGAAAGGAACTGGACCGATAGCTGGGGTTTATGTTGGGAATCGCGGGAAAATGTCCTTCTCTGAAGCTAAGAAGCAAATGCTGATTCCAGATGAAAGTGCAGATCTCCTACTGGAAGCTCAAGCTGCAACTGGTCACATCATTGACCCAAAAGCCAATCAAAAGTTGACTGTAGATGAGGCATGTGCAAGAGGAGTAGTCGACGTTATGGATCAAGAACAGCTACTGGAAGCAGAGGCTGCTGCTGTGGGTTACAAGGATCCTGATAAATCCAAACCTGTCTCAGTTTTTGATGCCATAAAAAAGGGGATTATTGATGAGAAAACTGGACTGCGTTTACTGCAAGCCCAGGAATCAGTTGGGGGAATTCTTGATCCACACCTCAGTGTTTTCCTGCCTAAAGAAACAGCCATTAGGCGCAATCTCATTGATAAAAACTTGTTACGTGCACTGAACCAAAGCCCTGAATGTTATATTGATCCAGAATCAGATGAATATGTCAGCTATGGAACATTGAAAAAACGATGCAAGATAGAACCTCATACTGGTTTACTACTTTTACCGATCGCAGAAAAACTGGACCCGTCTGAACTGATATTTGATGGGGTTCGGAAACCAGTAACAGGTAATCAGCTATTAAATTGTGGTGTTCTGGACAAACCAACATTTAACCAGTTACTCAGGGGCGAAAAAACTGTTCCTGAGGTTTCTATGGACAAAAAAGTAAACCTAAAAGGAACCGGACCGATTGCTGGAATTCTAGCTGGCAACCCAGGCAAAATGTCCTTCTCTGAAGCCAAGAAACAAATGCTGATTTCAGAGGAAAGTGCAGATCTTCTACTGGAAGCTCAAGCTGCCACTGGTCACATCATTGACCCAAAAGCCAATCAAAAGTTGACTGTAGATGAAGCATGTGTAAAAGGAGTGGTGGATGCTCTAGATAGAGAAAGACTACTTGAAGCAGAGGCTGCTGCCGTTGGCTACAACGATGGTGACGAAACCAAGCCTGTCTCAGTATTTGTAGCCATAAAGAATGGAATCATTTCTGAGAAAACTGGACTTAGACTGTTGCAAGCTCAAGATTCAGTTGGCGGAATTCTTGATCCCCATCTTAGTGTATTCTTACCTAAAGAGACAGCTGTCAAGCGAAATCTTATCAGTAAAAACCTGAGTCGTACTCTAGACCAGCACCCTGAATGTTATATTGACCCTGAATCAGAAGAATATGTCAGCTATGACATGCTAAAGAAAAGATGCAAGATAGAACCTAATACAGGTCTACTTCTTTTACCAATCACTAAAAACCTTGACCCATCTGATCTGATATTTGATGGTGTACGAAAGACTGTAACTGGAAAACAGCTGCTCAGCTGTGGCGTCCTAGACAAGCCAACTTTTAAACAATTATTAAGAGGTCAGAAAACGGTACCAGAAGTGTCTGTAGACAAAAAAGTGAGGCTGAAGGGCACTGGGCCTATTGCTGGAGTTGTTACACCACATCGAGGAAAAATTACCTTTGCTGAAGCAAAAGAACAAATGCTGATTCCAGATGAAAGTGCAGATCTCCTACTAGAAGCTCAAGCTGCCACAGGTCACATAATTGATCCAAAAAACAATGAGAAGTTAACAGTAGAACAAGCATTATTGAGCGGTGTAGTGACCATCAGGGATCGAGACAAATTACTGGAAGCTGAGGCCGCTGCTGTGGGGTACAAGGATCCAAGTAGTGCAATGCCAATCTCAGTTTTTGAGGCCATAAAGAAGGGAATTATTGATGAAGAGGTTGGTAAGCGACTGCTACAAGCCCAGGAATCCGCTGGAGGAATTCTGGATCCCAACTTTAGTGTTTTTCTGCCAAAAGAAACGGCCGTAAAACGCAATCTTATTGATAAAAATCTGTCCCATGCTCTAAACCAGAGCCCAAAATGTTATATTGATCCTGAAACAGAGGAAATTGTCAGTTATATGACATTAAAGAAAAGATGCAAGATAGAACCACATACAGGTTTGCTATTATTGCCCATCTCTGACAGGAAAGACCCATCCAAAGTATTGTTTGAAGGTGTTCGTAAGCAAGTCACAGCAAAACAACTTCTGGACTGTGGTGTTCTTGACAAACCAACATTCAACCAGCTTCTAAAAGGAGAGAAAACTGTTCCAGAGGTGTCAGAAGACAAGAAAGTGTTCCTTAAAGGGACAGGATCTATTGCTGGTTTGGCAGTCGGGCCTTCTGGAAAAATGTCTTTCAATGAAGCCAAAAAACAAAAGCTTGTTGACCCAGACAAAGCAGATTTGCTACTGGAAGCCCAGGCTGCAACGGGACACATCATTGACCCAGTTACCAATCGCAAACTCACCGTGGAGGAAGCGTGTGCAAAGGGAGTTGTTGATAGAAGTGATCGAGACAAACTCCTAGAAGCAGAAGCAGCAGCTGTTGGATATAAAGATCCACGTTCAGCTCAGCCCCTTTCAGTGTTTGAGGCAGTGAAGAAAGGATTGGTTGATAAAAAGACTGGCCTACGTCTCCTACAGGCCCAGGAGTCAGCAGGAGGCATTCTGGATCCAAATCTGAGCGTGTTCCTTCCCAAAGACACAGCCATGAAGCGCAACCTTTTAGATGAAGACCTTTGTCGTGCACTCAACCAGAACCCTGAGTGTTACGTTGACCCAGAAACAGAGCAAGATTCCAGCTATGAAGCGTTGAAGAAAAAATGCAAAACAGAACCTCACACCGGTTTGAAGCTTTTGCCCATCTCTGAGAGGAAAGACCCATCCAAACTGATATTTGATGGTGTCCGCAAGCCAGTCTCAGCCCAGCAGCTGTTGGACTGTGGTGTTCTTGACAAACCAACATTCAACCAGCTTCTAAAAGGAGAGAAAACTGTTCCAGAGGTGTCAGAAGACAAGAAAGTGTTCCTTAAAGGGACAGGATCTATTGCTGGTGTGGCAGTCGGGCCTTCTGGAAAAATGTCTTTCAATGAAGCCAAAAAACAAAAGCTTGTTGACCCAGACAAAGCAGATTTGCTACTGGAAGCCCAGGCTGCAACGGGACACATCATTGACCCAGTTACCAATCGCAAACTCACCGTGGAGGAAGCGTGTGCAAAGGGAGTTGTTGATAGAAGTGATCGAGACAAACTCCTAGAAGCAGAAGCAGCAGCTGTTGGATATAAAGATCCACGTTCAGCTCAGCCCCTTTCAGTGTTTGAGGCAGTGAAGAAAGGATTGGTTGATAAAAAGACTGGCCTACGTCTCCTACAGGCCCAGGAGTCAGCAGGAGGCATTCTGGATCCAAATCTGAGCGTGTTCCTTCCCAAAGACACAGCCATGAAGCGCAACCTTTTAGATGAAGACCTTTGTCGTGCACTCAACCAGAACCCTGAGTGTTACGTTGACCCAGAAAACGAGCAAGATTCCAGCTATGAAGCGTTGAAGAAAAAATGCAAAACAGAACCTCACACCGGTTTGAAGCTTTTGCCCATCTCTGAGAGGAAAGACCCATCCAAACTGATATTTGATGGTGTCCGCAAGCCAGTCTCAGCACAGCAGCTGTTGGATTGTGGTGTTCTTGACAAACCAACATTCAAACAGCTTCTAAAAGGAGAGAAAACTGTTCCAGAGGTTCAGAAGACAAGAAAGTGTTCCTCAAAGGGACAGGATCTATTGCTGGTGTGGCAGTCGGACCCTCTGGAAAAATGTCCTTCAATGAAGCCAAAAAAACAAAAGCTTGTTGACCCAGACAAAGCAGATTTGCTACTGGAAGCCCAGGCTGCAACGGGACACATCATTGACCCAGTTACCAATCGCAAACTCACCGTGGAGGAAGCGTGTGCAAAGGGAGTTGTTGATAGAAGTGATCGAGACAAACTCCTAGAAGCAGAAGCAGCAGCTGTTGGATATAAAGATCCACGTTCAGCTCAGCCCCTTTCAGTGTTTGAGGCAGTGAAGAAAGGATTGGTTGATAAAAAGACTGGCCTACGTCTCCTACAGGCCCAGGAGTCAGCAGGAGGCATTCTGGATCCAAATCTGAGCGTGTTCCTTCCCAAAGACACAGCCATGAAGCGCAACCTTTTAGATGAAGACCTTTGTCGTGCACTCAACCAGAACCCTGAGTGTTACGTTGACCCAGAAACAGAGCAAGATTCCAGCTATGAAGCGTTGAAGAAAAAATGCAAAACAGAACCTCACACCGGTTTGAAGCTTTTGCCCATCTCTGAGAGGAAAGACCCATCCAAACTGATATTTGATGGTGTCCGCAAGCCAGTCTCAGCCCAGCAGCTGTTGGACTGTGGTGTTCTTGACAAACCAACATTCAACCAGCTTCTAAAAGGAGAGAAAACTGTTCCAGAGGTGTCAGAAGACAAGAAAGTGTTCCTCAAAGGGAAAGGATCTATTGCTGGTGTGGCAGTCGGGCCTTCTGGAAAAATGTCCTTCAATGAAGCCAAAAAACAAAAGCTTGTTGACCCAGACAAAGCAGATTTGCTACTGGAAGCCCAGGCTGCAACGGGACACATCATTGACCCAGTTACCAATCGCAAACTCACCGTGGAGGAAGCGTGTGCAAAGGGAGTTGTTGATAGAAGTGATCGAGACAAACTCCTAGAAGCAGAAGCAGCAGCTGTTGGATATAAAGATCCACGTTCAGCTCAGCCCCTTTCAGTGTTTGAGGCAGTGAAGAAAGGATTGGTTGATAAAAAGACTGGCCTACGTCTCCTACAGGCCCAGGAGTCAGCAGGAGGCATTCTGGATCCAAATCTGAGCGTGTTCCTTCCCAAAGACACAGCCATGAAGCGCAACCTTTTAGATGAAGACCTTTGTCGTGCACTCAACCAGAACCCTGAGTGTTACGTTGACCCAGAAACAGAGCAAGATTCCAGCTATGAAGCGTTGAAGAAAAAATGCAAAACAGAACCTCACACCGGTTTGAAGCTTTTGCCCATCTCTGAGAGGAAAGACCCATCCAAACTGATATTTGATGGTGTCCGCAAGCCAGTCTCAGCCCAGCAGCTGTTGGACTGTGGTGTTCTTGACAAACCAACATTCAACCAGCTTCTAAAAGGAGAGAAAACTGTTCCAGAGGTGTCAGAAGACAAGAAAGTGTTCCTCAAAGGGACAGGATCTATTGCTGGTGTGGCAGTCGGACCCTCTGGAAAAATGTCCTTCAATGAAGCCAAAAAACAAAAGCTTGTTGACCCAGACAAAGCAGATTTGCTACTGGAAGCCCAGGCTGCAACGGGACACATCATTGACCCAGTTACCAATCGCAAACTCACCGTGGAGGAAGCGTGTGCAAAGGGAGTTGTTGATAGAAGTGATCGAGACAAACTCCTAGCAGCAGAAGCAGCAGCTGTTGGATATAAAGATCCACGTTCAGCTCAGCCCCTTTCAGTGTTTGAGGCAGTGAAGAAAGGATTGGTTGATAAAAAGACTGGCCTACGTCTCCTACAGGCCCAGGAGTCAGCAGGAGGCATTCTGGATCCAAATCTGAGCGTGTTCCTTCCCAAAGACACAGCCATGAAGCGCAACCTTTTAGATGAAGACCTTTGTCGTGCACTCAACCAGAACCCTGAGTGTTACGTTGACCCAGAAACAGAGCAAGATTCCAGCTATGAAGCGTTGAAGAAAAAAATGCAAAAACAAGAACCTCACACGGGTTTAGCTTTTGCCCATCTCTGAGAGGAAAGACCCATCCAAACTGATATTTGATGGTGTCCGCAAGCCAGTCTCAGCACAGCAGCTGTTGGACTGTGGTGTTCTTGACAAACCAACATTCAACCAGCTTCTAAAAGGAGAGAAAACTGTTCCAGAGGTGTCAGAGGACAAGAAAGTGTTCCTAAAGGACAGGATCTATTGCTGGTGTGGCAGTCGGACTTCTGGAAAATGTCCTTCATGAAGCCAAAAAAAAAAGCTTGTTGACCCAGACAAAGCAGATTTGCTACTGGAAGCCCAGGCTGCAACGGGACACATCATTGACCCAGTTACCAATCGCAAACTCACCGTGGAGGAAGCGTGTGCAAAGGAGTTGTTGATAGAAGTGATCGAGACAACTCTAAAGCAGAAGCAGCAGCTGTTGGATATAAAGATCCACGTTCAGCTCAGCCCCTTTCAGTGTTTGAGGCAGTGAAGAAAGGATTGGTTGATAAAAAGACTGGCCTACGTCTCCTACAGGCCCAGGAGTCAGCAGGAGGCATTCTGGATCCAAATCTGAGCGTGTTCCTTCCAAAGACACAGCCATGAAGCGCAACCTTTTAGATGAAGACCTTTGTCGTGCACTCAACCAGAACCTGAGTGTTACGTTGACCCAGAAACAGAGAAGATTCCAGCTATGAAGCGTTGAAGAAAAAATGCAAAACAGAACCTCACCAGGTTTGAAGCTTTTGCCCATCTCTGAGAGGAAAGACCCATCAAACTGATATTTGATGGTGTCCGCAAGCCAGTCTCAGCCAGCAGCTGTTGGACTGTGGTGTTCTTGACAAACAACATTCAACCAGCTTCTAAAAGGAGAGAAAACTGTTCCAGAGGTGTCAGAAGACAAGAAAGTGTTCCTCAAAGGGACAGGATCTATTGCTGGTGTGGCAGTCGGACCTCTGGAAAATGTCCTTCAATGAAGCCAAAAACAAAAGCTTGTTGACCCAGACAAAGCAGATTTGCTACTGGAAGCCAGGCTGCAACGGGACACATCATTGACCCAGTTACCAATCGCAAACTCACCGTGGAGGAAGCGTGTGCAAAGGGAGTTGTTGATAGAAGTGATCGAGACAAACTCCTAGCAGCAGAAGCAGCAGCTGTTGGATATAAAGATCCACGTTCAGCTCAGCCCCTTTCAGTGTTTGAGGCAGTGAAGAAAGGATTGGTTGATAAAAAGACTGGCCTACGTCTCCTACAGGCCCAGGAGTCAGCAGGAGGCATTCTGGATCCAAATCTGAGCGTGTTCCTTCCAAAGACACAGCCATTTTAGATGAAGACCTTTGTCGTGCACTCAGAACCCTGAGTGTTACGTTGACCAGAAACAGAGCAGATTCCAGCTATGAAGCGTTGAAGAAAAAATGCAAAACAGAACTCACACCGGTTTGAAGCTTTTGCCCATCTCTGAGAGGAAAGACCATCCAAACTGATATTTGATGGTGTCCGCAAGCCAGTCTCAGCCAGCAGCTGTTGGACTGTGGTGTTCTTGACAAACCAACATTCAACCAGCTTCTAAAAGGAGAGAAAACTGTTCCAGAGGTGTCAGAAGAAAGAAGTGTTCTCAAAGGGAACAGGATCTATTGCTGGTGTGGCAGTCGGACCCTCTGGAAAAATGTCCTTCAGTGAAGCCAAAAAAAAGCTTGTTGACCCAGACAAAGCAGATTTGCTACTGGAAGCCCAGGCTGCAACGGGATCATTGACCCAGTTACCAATCGCAAACTCACCGTGGAGGAAGCGTGTGCAAAGGGAGTTGTTGATAGAAGTGATCGAGACAAACTCCTAGCAGCAGAAGCAGCAGCTGTTGGATATAAAGATCCACGTTCAGCTCAGACCCTTTCAGTGTTTGAGGCAGTGAAGAAAGGATTGGTTGATAAAAAGACTGGCCTACGTCTCCTACAGGCCCAGGAGTCAGCAGGAGGCATTCTGGATCCAAATCTGAGCGTGTTCCTTCCCAAAGACACAGCCATGAAGCGCAACCTTTTAGATGAAGACTTTGTCGTGCACTCAACCAGAACCCTGAGTGTTACGTTGACCCAGAAACAGAGCGAGATTCCAGCTATGAAGCGTTGAAGAAAAAATGCAAAACAGAACCTCACACCGGTTTGAAGCTTTTGCCCATCTCTGAGAGGAAAGACCCATCCAAACTGATATTTGATGGTGTCCGCAAGCCAGTCTCAGCCCAGCAGCTGTTGGACTGTGGTGTTCTTGACAAACCAACATTCAACCAGCTTCTAAAAGGAGAGAAAACTGTTCCAGAGGTTTCAGAGGACAAGAAAGCATTCCTCAAGGGAACTGGACCTATTGCTGGTGTGGCAGTCGGACCCTCTGGAAAAGTGTCCTTCAGTGAAGCCAAAAAACAAAAGCTTGTTGACCCAGACAAAGCAGATTTGCTACTGGAAGCCCAGGCTGCAACAGGACACATCATTGACCCAGTTACAATCGCAAACTCACCGTGGAGGAAGCGTGTGCAAAGGGAGTTGTTGATAGAAGTGATCGAGACAAACTTCTAGCAGCAGAAGCAGCAGCTGTTGGATATAAAGATCCACGTTCAGCTCAGACCCTTTCAGTGTTTGAGGCAGTGAAGAAAGGACTGGTTGATAAAAGACTGGCTACGTCCCTACAGGCCCAGGAGTCAGCAGGAGGCATTCTGGATCCAAATCTGAGCGTGTTCCTTCCCAAGACACAGCCATGAAGCGCAACCTTTTAGATGAAGACCTTTGTCGTGCACTCAACCAGAACTGAGTGTTACGTTGACCAGAAACAGAGCGAGATTCCAGCTATGAAGCGTTGAAGAAAAAATGCAAAACAGAACCTCACACGGTTTGAAGCTTTTGCCATCTCTGAGAGGAAAGACCCATCCAAACTGATATTTGATGGTGTCCGCAAGCCAGTCTCAGCACAGCAGCTGTTGGACTGTGGTGTTCTTGACAAACCAACATTCAACCAGCTTTAAAAGGAGAGAAACTGTTCCAGAGGTTTCAGAGGACAAGAAAGCATTCCTCAGGGAACTGGACCTATTGCTGGTGTGGCAGTCGGACCTCTGGAAAGTGTCCTTCAGTGAAGCCAAAAAACAAAGCTTGTTGACCCAGACAAAGCAGATTTGCTACTGGAAGCCCAGGCTGCAACGGGACACATCATTGACCCAGTTACCAATCGCAAACTCACGTGGAGGAAGCGTGTGCAAGGGAGTTGTTGATAGAAGTGATCGAGACAAACTCCTAGCAGCAGAAGCAGCAGCTGTTGGATATAAAGATCCACGTTCAGCTCAGCCCTTTCAGTGTTTGAGGCAGTGAAGAAAGGATTGGTTGATAAAAAGACTGGCCTACGTCTCCTACAGGCCAGGAGTCAGCAGGAGGCATTCTGGATCCAAATCTGAGCGTGTTCCTTCCCAAAGACACAGCCATGAAGCGCAACCTTTTAGATGAAGACTTTGTCGTGCACTCAACAGAACCCTGAGTGTTACGTTGACCAGAAACAGAGCGAGATTCCAGCTATGGCGTTGAAGAAAAATGCAAAACAGAACTCACACGGGTTTGAAGCTTTTGCCCATCTCTGAGAGGAAAGACCATCCAAACTGATATTTGATGGTGTCCGCAAGCCAGTCTCAGCACAGCAGCTGTTGGACTGTGGTGTTCTTGACAAACAACATTCAACCAGCTTCTAAAAGGAGAGAAAACTGTTCCAGAGGTTTCAGAGGACAAGAAAGCATTCCTCAAGGGACTGGACTATTGCTGGTGTGGCAGTCGGACCTCTGGAAAAGTGTCCTTCAGTGAAGCAAAAAACAAAAGCTTGTTGACCCAGACAAAGCAGATTTGCTACTGGAAGCCCAGGCTGCACGGGACACATCATTGACCAGTTACCAATCGCAAACTCACCGTGGAGGAAGCGTGTGCAAAGGGAGTTGTTGATAGAAGTGATCGAGAAAACTCCTAGCAGCAGAAGCAGCAGCTGTTGGATATAAAGATCCACGTTCAGCTCAGACCTTTCAGTGTTTGAGGCAGTGAAGAAAGGATGGTTGATAAAAAGACTGGCCTACGTCTCCTACAGGCCAGGAGTCAGCAGGAGGCATTCTGGATCCAAATCTGAGCGTGTTTCTTCCCAAAGACACAGCCATGAAGCGCAACCTTTTAGATGAAGACCTTTGTCGTGCACTCAACCAGAACCCTGAGTGTTACGTTGACCCAGAAACAGAGCGAGATTCCAGCTATGAAGCGTTGAAGAAAAATGCAAACAGAACTCACACGGGTTTGAAGCTTTTGCCCATCTTGAGAGGAAAGACCCATCCAAACTGATATTTGATGGTGTCCGCAAGCCAGTCTCAGCAAGCAGCTGTTGGACTGTGGTGTTCTTGACAACCCAACATTCACCAGCTTTAAAAGGAGAGAAAACTGTTCCAGAGGTTTCAGAGGACAAGAAAGCATTCCTCAAGGGAACTGGACTATTGCTGGTGTGGCAGTCGGACCTCTGGAAATGTCCTTCAGTGAAGCCAAAAAAAAAGCTTGTTGACCAGACAAGCAGATTTGCTACTGGAAGCCCAGGCTGCAACGGGACACATCATTGACCAGTTACCAATCGCAAACTCACCGTGGAGGAGCGTGTGCAAAGGGAGTTGTTGATAGAAGTGATCGAGACAAACTCCTAGCAGCAGAAGCAGCAGCTGTTGGATATAAAGATCCACGTTCAGCTCAGCCCTTTCAGTGTTTGAGGCAGTGAAGAAGGATTGGTTGATAAAAGACTGGCTACGTCTCCTACAGGCCCAGGAGTAGCAGGAGGCATTCTGGATCCAAATCTGAGCGTGTTCCTTCCCAAAGACACAGCCATGAAGCGCAACCTTTTAGATGAAGACCTTTGTCGTGCACTCAACCAGAACCCTGAGTGTTACGTTGACCCAGAACAGAGCGAGATTCCAGCTATGAAGCGTTGAAGAAAAAATGCAAAACAGAACCTCACACGGGTTTGAAGCTTTTGCCATCTCTGAGAGGAAAGACATCCAAACTGATATTTGATGGTGTCCGCAAGCCAGTCTCAGCACAGCAGCTGTTGGACTGTGGTGTTCTTGACAAACAACATTCAACCAGCTTTAAAGGGAGAGAAAACTGTTCCAGAGTTTCAGAGGACAAGAAAGCATTCCTCAAGGGATGGACCTATTGCTGGTGTGGCAGTCGGACCTCTGGAAAAGTGTCTTCAGTGAAGCCAAACAAAGCTTGTTGACCCAGACAAAGCAGATTTGCTACTGGAAGCCCAGGCTGCAAGGGACACATCATTGACCCAGTTACCAATCGCAAACTCACCGTGGAGGAAGCGTGTGCAAAGGGAGTTGTTGATAGAAGTGATCGAGACAAACTCCTAGCAGCAGAAGCAGCAGCTGTTGGATATAAAGATCACGTTCAGTCCCTTTCAGTGTTTGAGGCAGTGAAGAAAGGATTGGTTGATAAAAACTGGCCTACGTCTCTACAGGCCCAGGAGTCAGCAGGAGGCATTCTGGATCCAAATCTGAGCGTGTTCCTTCCAAAGACACAGCCATGAGCGCAACCTTTTAGATGAAGACCTTTGTCGTGCACTCAACCAGAACCCTGAGTGTTACGTTGACCCAGAAACAGAGCGAGATTCCAGCTATGAAGCGTTGAAGAAAAATGCAAACAGAACCTCACACGGTTTGAAGCTTTTGCCCATCTCTGAGAGGAAAGACCCATCCAACTGATATTGATGGTGTCCGCAAGCCAGTCTCAGCACAGCAGCTGTTGGACTGTGGTGTTTTGACAAACAACATTCAACAGCTTTAAAAGGAGAGAAAACTGTTCCAGAGGTTTCAGAGGACAAGAAAGCATTCCTAAGGGAACTGGACCTATTGCTGGTGTGGCAGTCGGACCCTTGGAAAAGGTCCTTCAGTGAAGCCAAAAACAAAAGCTTGTTGACACCAGACAAGCAGATTTGCTACTGGAAGCCCAGGCTGCAACGGGACACATCATTGACCCAGTTACCAATCGCAAACTCACCGTGGAGGAAGCGTGTGCAAAGGGAGTTGTTGATAGAAGTGATCGAGACAAACTCCTTGCAGCAGAAGCAGCAGCTGTTGGATATAAAGATCCACGTTCAGCTCAGTCCCTTTCAGTGTTTGAGGCAGTGAAGAAAGGACTGGTTGATAAAAAGACTGGCCTACGTCTCCTACAGGCCCAGGAGTCAGCAGGAGGCATTCTGGATCCAAATCTGAGCGTGTTCCTTCCCAAAGACACAGCCATGAAGCGCAACCTTTTAGATGAAGACCTTTGTCGTGCACTCAACCAGACCCTGAGTGTTACGTTGACCCAGAAACTGAGCGAGATTCCAGCTATGAAGCGTTGAAGAAAAAATGCAAAACAGAACCTCACACGGTTTGAAGCTTTTGCCCATCTCTGAGAGGAAGACCCATCCAAACTGATATATTTGATGGTGTCCGCAAGCCAGTCTCAGCACAGCAGCTGTTGGACTGTGGTGTTCTTGACAAACCAACATTCAACCAGCTTTTAAAAGGAGAGAAAACTGTTCCAGAGGTTTCAGAGGACAAGAAAGCATTCCTCAAGGGAACTGGACCTATTGCTGGTGTGGCAGTCGGACCCTCTGGAAAAGCTTCCTTCAGTGAAGCCAAAAAACAAAAGCTTGTTGACCCAGACAAAGCAGATTTGCTACTGGAAGCCCAGGCTGCAACGGGACACATCATTGACCCAGTTACCAATCGCAAACTCACCGTGGAGGAAGCGTGTGCAAAGGGAGTTGTTGATAGAAGTGATCGAGACAAACTCCTAGCAGCAGAAGCAGCAGCTGTTGGATATAAAGATCCACGTTCAGCTCAGACCCTTTCAGTGTTTGAGGCAGTGAAGAAAGGATTGGTTGATAAAAAGACTGGCCTACGTCTCCTACAGGCCCAGGAGTCAGCAGGAGGCATTCTGGATCCAAATCTGAGCGTGTTCCTTCCCAAAGACACAGCCATGAAGCGCAACCTTTTAGATGAAGACCTTTGTCGTGCACTCAACCAGAACCCTGAGTGTTACGTTGACCCAGAAACAGAGCGAGATTCCAGCTATGAAGCGTTGAAGAAAAAATGCAAAACAGAACCTCACACGGGTTTGAAGCTTTTGCCCATCTCTGAGAGGAAAGACCCATCCAAACTGATATTTGATGGTGTCCGCAAGCCAGTCTCAGCACAGCAGCTGTTGGACTGTGGTGTTCTTGACAAACCAACATTCAACCAGCTTTTAAAAGGAGAGAAAACTGTTCCAGAGGTTTCAGAGGACAAGAAAGCATTCCTCAAGGGAACTGGACCTATTGCTGGTGTGGCAGTCGGACCCTCTGGAAAAGCGTCCTTCAGTGAAGCCAAAAAACAAAAGCTTGTTGACCCAGACAAAGCAGATTTGCTACTGGAAGCCCAGGCTGCAACGGGACACATCATTGACCCAGTTACCAATCGCAAACTCACCGTGGAGGAAGCGTGTGCAAAGGGAGTTGTTGATAGAAGTGATCGAGACAAACTCCTAGCAGCAGAAGCAGCAGCTGTTGGATATAAAGATCCACGTTCAGCTCAGACCCTTTCAGTGTTTGAGGCAGTGAAGAAAGGATTGGTTGATAAAAAGACTGGCCTACGTCTCCTACAGGCCCAGGAGTCAGCAGGAGGCATTCTGGATCCAAATCTGAGCGTGTTCCTTCCCAAAGACACAGCCATGAAGCGCAACCTTTTAGATGAAGACCTTTGTCGTGCACTCAACCAGAACCCTGAGTGTTACGTTGACCCAGAAACAGAGCGAGATTCCAGCTATGAAGCGTTGAAGAAAAAATGCAAAACAGAACCTCACACCGGTTTGAAGCTTTTGCCCATCTCTGAGAGGAAAGACCCATCCAAACTGATATTTGATGGTGTCCGCAAGCCAGTCTCAGCACAGCAGCTGTTGGACTGTGGTGTTCTTGACAAACCAACATTCAACCAGCTTCTAAAAGGAGAGAAAACTGTTTCAGAGGTGTCAGCAGACAAGAAGATCTATTTACAGGGAACTGGACCTATTGCTGGAATCATTTCAGGATCTCATGGGGTCATAATGTCTCTTTTTGAAGCAAAGGACACAAGTCTTTTATCTGGTAACTGTGTTGATCTACTCCTTGAAGGTCAGGCTGCCACAGGTTATATCATTGACCCAAAAAATAACAAAAAGTTAACAGTTGATGAGGCTTGTGTCAAAAAGTTGGTCGATCCTAAAGATCGAGATAAACTTTTTCTTGCAGAATGTGCTGCCATTGGCTACAACGATCCAACTTCTACAAAGCCCATCTCAGTGTTTGAGGCCATGAAGAAGGGCTTACTTGACAAGAAAACTGGACTTCGCTTGTTGCAGGCTCAAGAATCAGCTGGAGGCATTGTCGATCCCAATCTTAGCATATTTCTTCCAAAAAAATTAGCAATCAAGCTCAACCTTTTAGATGAAGAGCTCCTTCATTTGTTGAGCCAGAAACCAGCTTTTTACCTTGACCCAAAAACTAAAGGGGATGTCAGTTATATGGATTTGATGGCAAAATGTATCACAAATGCAAAAACAGGTCTTCACCTTTTACCAGTCCCTGATAATTTGGACCACAGTGAGTTACTTTTTGAAGGTGTACGCAAGAATGTCACTGCACAGCAGCTTCTTGATTGTGCAGTTCTTGACAAACAAACATTTGACAAATTAGTAAAAGGTGAGAAAACGGTTTCCGAGGTGACTGTGGATAAACAGGTGTTTTTAAAAGGGACAGGGGTGATAGCTGGTGTAGCAGCTGGACCTTTGGGCAAAATGTCTTTCTCGAGGCCAAAAAGCAGAAAATCCTTTCACCTCTCTGTGCCCAACTCCTTTTGCTTGCCCAGGTAGCCGTAGGTTACATTACTGACCCCACAACTAAACAAAATCTTACAGTAAAAGAAGCATGTACCAGAGGAATTGTGGCCAAAGAAGACCAATCTCTGTTGTATACTGTGGAGTCGGCTGTCACCGGTTATAAAGACCCACTAACTGGAAAGCTCTTGTCAGCTGGGCAGGCTTCAAGACTTGGCATTATTGACATGGACACAGGTCTACGCATACTTCAGGCTCAGGAGTCTGTTGTTGGAATTTTGGACCCAACTCTTAGTGTGTTTTTGCCAAAAGACATTGCATTGAAAAGGCGTCTCATTGATGAGGATCTATATCGAGTCTTAAATCAGTCTCCTGATATTTATTTGGACCCTGATACCCAACGACCAACGACATATGTGTCAATTAAGAAAAAATGTAAATCTGATCCAAGCACAGGACTCTTGCTTCTACCAGAACCAAAAAAGCCGTTGACCACTCCAGGTTTGAGGAATGATGTGTCCATCATAGACCTAGTAGATGCAAACTTGCTAGAACAATCTGATGTGGATAAAATCAGTGAAGGTAAAATGACAATCCAGGAGATTGAGAAGCGTTTACATCCATACCTGAGAGGTTCAACCTGCATCGCTGGAGTTTACGACGAGGCTAGACAAGGTTCTATCGATCTATGGAGCCATGAAGGAAGGTCTGTTGCGATGTGGAACCAGTTTGGAGCTGCTGGAAGCCCAAGCTGCTTCAGGATTTATGATTGATCCTGTCTTCAATCTTTATCTGACAGTTGATGAGGCCTACAAAAGAAGACTATTTGGACCAGAGTTCAAGGACAAACTGCTTTCAGCAGAAAAGGCTGTCACAGGTTACAAACTGCCTGGAACTGACAAGATTATTTCCCTTTTTCAAGCAATAGACGAAGGTGTTGTTGAGAAAGGACATGGTATCCGGTTGCTTGAGGCTCAGATTGCAAGCGGTGGTATCATTGATCCTGAACACAGCCATCGCATTGATGTGAATGTAGCCTACAAGAGAGGCTACTTTGATGAAGAAATGAACAAGATCTTGACTGATGAAAGTGATGACACTAAAGATTTTTTTGACCCAAATACAGAGGAAAACCTCACATATCTGGAACTTAAGAAACGCTGTATTGTAGATAAGAACACTGGCCTGATTCTGTTGCCTATCGTAGACAAGAAAAAGAAAGAATCAACAACGACAAATGCCCGAAGAAAGAGGAGGGTGATAATTGTGGACCCCGAGACTAACAAAGAGATGACAGTGCTTGAGGCATTCAACAAAGGTTACATTGACCATGAAACTTTCATTGAGCTCTCTCGCCAGGAATGCGAATGGGAGGAGATCACCATCACTGATTCAAATGGATCCGAGAGATTTGTTATCACTGAAAGGACATCTGGAAGAACGTACGACATTACAGAGATGCTTGAAATGAGGGTCATTGATGAATCTGTGGTACACAAGTACCGCTCACGAGCCATCACCCTGACTCAGTTTGCTGATATTATCACGGAGCAAGCTAAAAATCAATCATTACCATCTTCACCGACCTCTCACATGTCTTCAGCAACATCAACATCCAGAACATCAACATCATTTAGTACATCCTTATCAACTTCATCTTCAAAAACATCAACGTCAGCTTTTGCATCGTCAACATCTTTTGGAACATCCTCCCTGACCCCAGCCTCAACAACATTAACATCTGTCAGCACATCATCCCCAACATCCATTTCACGCACATCAGCATACGTCAGTACATACTCCTCTGCACCAACTTCAGAAACAGCAATGTCCTTCAGTGCATCATCCCCAACATCAGTTTCAAGAACATCAACATCTTTCAGTACATCCTCTTCCTCATCTGTTTCAGCAACATCTTCCAGTATATCAACAGTTCCAGGAGAAACAGACGCCTCACTTTCAGGATCATCAACATCCCATTCTTCCCTCACAACAGTTGGGTCAAGATCGTTATCTCCTACTTTCACCAAGACAGTTACAACAAGAACCAGCACTGTGATAGAGCGAAACACCAATGTTCAACAGTCTTCCGACAGCCTCAAACGGATATCTAGTGTGTCAATCACTCTTTCTACACCCTTTGAAACCGATGGTAATCTGGAACCTGTTGGGGCCATATTTGACACGGATACTGTTGAGAAGATTTCTATAATGGAGGCTTTAAATCGTGGATTAGTGGATTTAATCACTGCACAAAGACTTCTTGAGGCACAAGCCTGCACTGGAGGTATTATTGACCCAACAAATGGAAAGAGATTCAGCATTCAAGAGGCGTGCCGCATGGGCATGATAGACAGCACGATGGAATTGAGACTCAAACCTGCCCAGAAAGCCTTCTTTGGTTTTGAGGACGTAAAAACTAAAAGGAGGATGTCAATTGCTGAGGCTGTGAAAGAAAGGTGGCTGCCATATGAGTCGGGGCAGAGATTTCTGGAGTTTCAGGTTGTAACAGGTGGGCTCTATGATCCTGAGATGGGCTGCAGAAGAAGCATAGAGGATGCTCTGAAAATGGGTTGGTTGGATGAGCGAGCAGCACAGAAGCTTCATGACATAAAAAATCTCCCCAAGTGCCTGACGTGTCCCAAAAGCAAACTAAAAATCTCTTACAAAGATGCTCTGGATAACTGCTTGGTGGAGGACGGAACAGGGGTTCAAATGCTTCCAGCATCATCTATGTCCTCCAAAGGGATCAGCAGTCCGTACAATGCCGCTTCAGCCCCAGGATCCACCACAGGATCTAGGAGTTGCTCTCAAAGAACTCCCGCAGGGGCAGTTTAGATTTTGGCTCCTTAGGAGGAAGACAGTACACTTCCTTCAATTTCACCAGCTTTGTGTCAAAATAAACCAAGTAAGGACAGTTCTGCACATGCATGCTTTTTCCTGCTTGGAAATTATTCCCAATTTGAGATTTTCCTTTGGAAAAATGTTAACTTTTTTATGTGTGTTTTAATGCTTTTCAGTTTTACACTTTAGTATTTCTGTACTTTAAATCTTATTTTGAGATAAATATAATGAAGAAGAATTTCAAAACTTCATTTGGGAAATTCATAAATGTTAACAACAGTCATGTGTAGACATAGGGCTTGCACTTTCTAAAATTCTGCAGTGTTTTGTCATTTTGTTGCAGAACTTGTTAAAATGTGATTTCAGTGCATTCTGATTTGCTGATTCATAAGTTACAATTTCATTTATATAACTTTACAATATAATCATTTTATTTTCTTGCTGGGAACACTTTGGAATCTTTTTGCTTTTTTTTGTCTTTTCTTCTCAATTATTGCAAGGATTTTTTTTTATTTGACATTCCACTCTTATGCAACAGTTCATCACAATTTCAAAATAAAGCTTTTTCTGCTCTTGTACCTTCTGTTTTTCTCTTATTGTCATTTCAATACAAAACCAAAGAGACATGATTTTAGCATCGAAGGTGTGGAAATATTTTTCATTAATTTAATTACTTCATAAAGCTATAACACCAAACTCTTTTAGAAATGTGGATTATGTTTCAGTTTGGAAAAAAGCGCATAGAGTTAATTATAAAGGGAGTTAAACAATAACAATGAAGATAAATAATTACAAAAAATATCTTACATGAAATCTTGGGAGTTGTTTTTCTCAGCATTCATTAGGTTTCTACATGTAAATTCTGCAATAGAAATGATTCCATACGTTTCTGGTCTGGTTTCCTTTTTTTGTTTGAGTGTACAACTCAGGGTTGTATTGCATCTTTTTCCTTTTATTGAATAAAAAGGAAAAGGAAATATTTCTGCCTGTCAGAAATTTTCCATTTCAATTCTAAATAAATACTTTTTGGACAGATACATATGCAAAGAGGACTAGGTTTAAAATATACACTAGAATATACTTGAATAAATCACTGGTGGATGTGCATTTTGTCTCTATCTTGTCTAAGCTAATGTGCCTCACAACATAATCGTTCTGGACAAATAGGACGACATGCTAGACATGGTCAACACTCAGCTATGTCGCTGTGGACTCAGATGAGTGGTCTGCGAATCTTCCAGTCTGTGTTGCACAACCTGAACAGGAAAGAGGCACCCTAGATTCCCTTGTGCGCACAGTCCTCACCTGCAGGGCGGTCACAACTTCTGACTTTTCATAAATCCATTTTCCAAACGTGCCTTGCAATCCCTATCAGGGTCACAGGGAGGCTGGAGCCTATCCCAGCCACTGTCGAGTGAAAGCGGAGTAAACCCTGGAGGGTTCACCAATCCATCGCAGAACATCTAACCAACAAGACATTGAAACAGAAAAAAATAACTACTATAGTTTTCAGAGTATGTCACGTCTTTTTTTTGCACAGCTTGGCTAAGGGTGCGACTTACATGTGGTTTTTTTCTTTTAATAAATCGTAACAACTACTAGAGGGGGCTATAGGTGTGTAAATCAATATCTGCAACTGGAAGCAACGCAAAAGAAGAATCAACACTAAGGACAAAGAATTCAACAAAGTTAGTGATCATCAGCTACAATATTTAAAGTCCCCCTCCAATAAAAATTCCTGTTTTTTGAGTTTTTAACATGTATGTGTGGCATTTTTATTCTGAAAGAGAAAAAAAACATAAGAAATCATTTTGTTTATGCATTTCCTGGTATTTCTCCTTTTAAGTAACTGTTTAACAAAGTGCCAGAGAAAAACTCTGTTTGAATTCCTGAAACTTGCCTACGTCACAAAGCTAGCAAACCCGGATGCAGCTGTAGGGGCCGTAAAAGATTATATAACAGCTCACTTCTGTGCTGTAAAGGATTGCAATTCAGTGAAAGGCCATACTGGTGTTAGCGTTCATTATTTTCCCAAGGAATCTGAGGAAAAAATTGATTAGATTTACTGGTCACAGCAACGTCAATAATTTTTCGATTATTTACGGAAAATGAGACATTTTTCAACTGGATGGGTGATTGCATTGCCCGCTCCTATTTTAATTGAGTCCAAGACGGGACCTTTTTTTTAAGTTGGCCTCACGTATTTAAAAAGAAACTAAAAGTAAAATACCATTAACCGTCCGCATTTGATCCAATCAGCGGAAGGGTACCGCTGCTGCTGCACCTTAGTTTATAGCAGCTCCGCTTAGGATCTACGGGAGGTTTAACCGCACAATGGAACCGTTCTCTTAAACGTAATCCTTTGTCTGCATCTACAAACGTCAGCACTGTCTGCACGCATTTAGAAAATGATGCGCAATAAGACCCTCTGTGTATTCTGGCATTTCATTTCATTTGATTTCTTGTTCAAGTGAATTTAACAATCACCATGTCCTAGCAGGAAATCAGTTCTGAGCCCCAGATAGTGCTGCTCGCTGGTGCAATGCAGCCTAAATGATGATGTTTTGTTTTATTTTTATTTTTTCATGGGCTTATCAAAGTGTGTGTCTCGCTAGCATCTCTGGGGGGGATAAGGGGCAGGGTTACACAGCTCAGGACCATAAGCCACACCCACACAGAGGGATTTTTGGAAACTAAGGCTTTAGATCAACAAGGAAAAATGGCTTTTTAAGACATTTAGGATGTGAATTTTTTGTTTAAAAACTTCACAGTCCTAATTAAAACCCCACTGGGAACATTTAAAGAAAATATAAAAAAAATCTTGTAGGGGGACTTTAAACATGTAGTTGTAGAGTTAGATAAGCTAATTATTATTCATAGACAGTCCAATAAAACTGGACAAATTGAGCCATGAGGTCCCCCTATTGGAAACCCATTACTCCACCCCTCGCAAAAGTAGACCACCCCCTTAACCATAACTTCCTGATATGTCTACTGTCATATTGCAACGATTGCAACCCATTGACAGCGATTGGTCTGAGTCGCTGTGAGTCATAGCTGAGTCATCGAATCTATATAATACTGTCGCCAATCTGGAATGAGCTTATTGTGAGTTCCCACCTCTTTCCAGGCCTCTACCATGAGACCGCTGGATGTAAACAGCTTCCACTTTAATAACACCGGCTCAGGAGAATTGCACATACCATTGTTCAAGCCTTTGAGGGAGAAACATTCGAACATTTGGTTCTGCAAAAAGTCATTTTGTATTTACTTACATTTATTCTTTTTGTTGAGCTAAAAAGGAGCAATGGGGTGACGTCACTGCAGTGCGGCGCGTGCCCCAAGTTTGTCACTCAAGTTTGTCACAGCACTCGTGCTCATCCTCAAAGTAAACGTCTGTGTCGAATTCACGCTGCAAGCTTGAAAAGTGCGGCAAAGAATAAACTTTAGTTGGAGATTTTATGGAAGAGCTGTACAATTCCATATGAAACGGAACTTATAATTTATAAGCTACAATCAAAACAATGAAAAAGAAAAAAAGTCCAAAGCACATTACCTCAGTCTGGATATCTACTTCTACACATTATATCCACATCTAAAAAAATGGCGACAGCATGCACCTCTTGTTTTTGAAACTGCTGCATTGGTACATTCCATTGAAGAACACAACAGTACAGTACAAAATTGTAAAGTAGGTATTAAAAGGCCTTTACGGACCACAGTTGAGGAAGTCTGCTCCCATTGGCTTCCCAAAATCTGTCAATCAAACACCCCAGATGTTCTACGTCAGACCCACATACGTTTATTGAGACATCTGATTGGTCAATTTATAACTTGAATAACTTGCGATAAGTGAAAAAAAGATTTTAAAAAAATTTGGTTTGGAAAGAAGATTTTATATGCAGAAAACACCAGAGGAAGAAAGATTCTGACATATAAAATGACTGAGATATAAAATGACTGTCTATTTATGAATGGTAGTCTATGGAACTTTGGCCTTTTTGCAACCGACTGGTTCTTCCTATTTGAAACATGGAAGGAGGGGAGGTTGCTCAGTCCAGTTCTTCATTATACAGGCAATGTTCTTATTTAACAATCCTGGTACATCGCCTGTACGTCCTGGGAGAGGATCCCTCTTTATGTGGACGTACTTGAGGTTTTTTGTTTATTTCCCCAAAATTGTCTCTTTTTTTTAGAAGTTTTTCCTCAACAAGAAGGAGGGTCTAAGGGCAGGGATTCCAGATTAGCTTAGTTGGTTTATTTAAGAAACCAGCAAATTTTCAAATTTTATGACTGACTTTATATCTTTGTACAGTTACCGGTAAGCCTACTGAGACGATTGCATTGTGATATTGAGCTATATAATTAAAACCAAATTGAGTTTTTAAAAAACCTTCCTTATTAAAACACAATGAGTCATAAATATACATAAAATGTTCGTACTGATTAGGTTTTTACTTCATGAAATGGGTGTCGCTATATCCACCATATTATTCATTTTTTTTTGCTGCAGAAACTTGCACTCCGGAGCGACTTGTACTCTGCAAAATATGGTACTAACCAAAACAACAAAAATCTAAGAAAACGCTCAGAAACAGAAAATGTAAACTTGTCTGTGAACATTCTCAACCATCACAAAGTAGATCTAGAAGATGATTGGTCGCTTATCCAGGGAGGGTTCTTCAGTTTTGACTGTTTATGCGCAACTCGTGTATATGTTAACTATTTCACAGGTCCAAAATAAAACTACTTAGGTGTCATGTGAGCAAGTATATTGTTTGAGTGTGGCAAATGTGAATGGGACCCTAACCTCCTGGGCACAATTACCAAAATGGCATCATACATGGGTGACAGTAAACGGCTTAATAAACTCACTACTGTTGAGAGGGGTTTTCCCGTTTTGACACTCGTGCTTCCTCACCTCCTCTCTCTAACTGTCTGTGCTCTGTAAAGGACTATCCACTGTTCTGACTGTTGCTCTGCTTCTCCCTCTGGGTTCTGTCCTTGGGAAGGGCCGGGTTTTGTCTCAGTATTTTGCTGGTTTTCACCACAATTCACCTGGTCAAGCCACAGCTCCTGAGGGCAAGGTTCATTGCTTTGTTGGTTCTCTCTGAGGTTATAGCTTGGAGTTGTAATGTTCTGCTTATCCCAGGCTCGTGTGCAAATGGGTAATGGAGATAAAAGTCAATGGGATTAGGTTTTTCTGTGCCGCAGTGTTCAATTCTTGCTTTCAGTGAAAACTAGGGATCAGTGACACATTTTCCACGACTGTGATGTGTCCAGAGAACTCTTCTACCTTCAGGGTTTTGATGTCAACCCATATGTCATCTAGAACAACGTGTGAGTGCAAGTACAAGCTAACCATGTCAAGGTTTAATTTTTCTAGTCAGATTGGGGAACATGAATGAGCCTGAACATTTTTTTACCTGCAGAATTTCCCTTGAAACTGGCATGTGGGGGTACTCAGATGTCAAGTTGATTCTTTAAAGAGGGGTTGGGGATTGTCCAGTCTTATCTTCATCATATCTATGGTTTCCGTGGTTTAAAAACTCCACTATGTTTATGTTTTTCAAAGTACTCATGGGAAACGTGAAATCTTGCTTATTTTCGCAACCTGCCTCGCGCGGTCCTTTAACAAACTTTGGTCCCTCCCGCTTTCCGTTAAAATGAGCAAGGGAAGGTGGGGCTTGAACTTGACAGGCAGGAAAATGAAGTGGCCTCCTTTCAAAATAAATGTGGTTTTGCGACATTCAAATTAGAATGGGTGTTAAATCATGATACTATCACGTGATACGAAAATATATTACTTTAAAAAATGCCAATATTTTAATGTTCTCAATGAAAGATTGGAGGATATACAAGCTAAATCGTAAACTCGATTCAAGAGCTTTTATTCTGAAAGCAGCATCCGGAAGTTCTTGTTAAAAACCCTTAGCGTGCTCGCTTACAGGACAGGTAGTTGTGAAAATTCCTTGGTAGTTGTATAAGAGTAACTGCTAATGACAACGACAACCAGACTCGAAAATGAGAAGTTAATAAACTTCATAATTTGTAATTTTATCGTCGTGTTGTAAAACAGCTCTTCAAGGTTATAGTCAAGGGACCAAGAATGTCGCGACTCCTGGACACTGCAGTAATTCATTCTATCAAGCTAACAATCTTAGCTTATGTGTTAACCTGCTGCATCTTCTCATAAGGAAAACATAAACAAAAAAGTGACTTGATATTAATCCGAGCTTATCGTCTGCTCATTTAAATTACCAAATAACTTTAAACGAATACGTGTATTCAACATAGCTTTCTGGCGGGTAATTTACCACTGAAATTATACAGAGTGTGGTTTTAATTAAAGGAGTCATGGCTGACGACCCTCAGAGAAACTTTCGCTCAGCTTACTATGAGAAAATGGGATTCAGGGGCGTGGAGGAAAAGAAGTCTCTGGAAATACTGCTAAAAGACAACCCTTTAGGTAAGCCATTATTTGATTGGGTTTTTATATATATACACACACGCACACACTACTGTTATGCTGAAGCTGCTAACACATATCCTCCTTTTTATTTTGCCAGCATGAACTATACTGCTCACAAAAATTAAAGGAACACTTTTTTTATTATATTATTGGGCATGCCATGATTAAACCTGTCAATTTTATTGTTGGTTTAGCAGCTGAAGGCTTCATTAATCAATTTCAGACAAACAATAAGCAAACATGTTTCTACACGTCAGCTTGATTTAGACTCGAACATTTCTTTACAGTGATGCGTGTGCCACTCTGAGCCTTTCCAACCTGCATTTCTGGTTAACAAACATAATCTTACTTAATTAGACAGAATCCAAACCGAATCTGCTCTGAAGCACCATGCAGATTTTGGAATCAAGGCTTTAGTTTTTTAAATTTTCACTTAAAACTCTTGGTTATGAATATTGCTGGTTAACAGTGACTGCAACCAGATCTAGGGTCTGATAATCTTTGTGTCTTGAAACAGTAAAAAAAAAACCTGTTCATTCTGACTGAGAGCTTGTTTAAAATAATAATTAAAAAGCGTGTAAACTGATGGGTTTGGTGGTGTTATAGATCTGGAAAAGCTGAGCACCTTCAGTCAGAGGTTCCCGCTTCCCTCCATGTACAGGATTCATGTGTGGAAGGTTCTGTTAGGTAAGAAACACACAGAAAAAATCACTTAAGTTGAACAAAACCAAACTGTTTATGTATGAATATGTTAGAAAGTTTTCCTAAATTTCACCCAAACGTGGTACAAATCTACCAAAAATCTTGTCTTGTTTGTGCTCCCTGTCCTGCAGGGATCCTCCCTCCCCACAGTGACTCCCATGCTCTGGTTGGGGGTTACAGGAAGGAGCAGTACCAGGACATTAAGGAGGCTTTGGAGGTGATGCGATACATCAATCCGTCCACGCCATCAACGCACGTGTACTTGCGCATGTTCCAGCTGGAGAACCAGGTGCTGCCACGATGCTCCGAGACTTTACCTCCAGTAAGAAACCCGCCTGCATGACTCTGACCTCCCATGAGCACCTGCAGTTAGAGCACCCAAACACTTTGTCAGAATGTGATCTAAGATGTATGTGCAGACACGGACAACAAAAATAATTTTTTAATGATCCTAAACGGTATCATGCTCATCCCTCATCAGATTGTCTTCAACATCTCTGTAGTGCTCTAAAGTTTCTGACAGACCGCCTTTATTTTGAAGCTCTCAATAGAATCCCTCTGATGTTGTGTTTCCTGTTATCCCAAATATTACACGCCGCGCATATTTAAATGATTTTGAGTTGTCTTGTCTATCTTTGAAAGAGCAAAATAAGTTTTTTTTTTTTTTGTTTTTTTTTTAAGGAACTGACTTTTCCCATTTTTGAAACTGTGAACGCCACATAATGTACTGCTTTGTACTGATAGTCAGTGAACTCAGCATTAGAAGGTGTGTGAGACATTAAAGACTAGGATGAAGCTTCCTTTATGGCATCAAGTTCCCAGACCGCTAACATCCATAGCTCTACATTGGAAGAGCGGTCCCTAAAGGACACGTTCTAGTCAAGAACTTTCTCCGTAGTGGCTGCAGACAAGGAGACTCCTCACTAGTTCACGTCTATCCAGATTTTTTTCCCGTTTTTTTGTTCCACATGACTAAGAAATGTGTATTTTTAAAAATTATAGAACTTTTTGTACTTTTAAAAGAAAATGTATAACTTTATTCACTCTTAGCTTTCAGAAAGAAGCTATTATTATTCTTTATTCTGATTATGTGATTTATTTAGAAAATTCTCCTGAATCCATAGAATAATGTGTCAGTTTCCACTGAAGAGGGGCCACAGATTTGTTGGGAGAGAATGTTAAAGATCTTCAGCTGAGCTGTTTGTCTCTTCGCTTCTAGCCAGCATATCTAAAAAATGTCACCATTTCTTTTCAGGATGAGGAGAACGAGGACTTCCTGGCGGTCAGCAGAGCCATGGAGGAGATTGTGGATGATCCAGTGGACTGCTATTGGCTCATCAAATGTTTTATTACTCAGTTCTACACAAAGTTTGGGGATTCGGTTCCACATCTGGTGAGGGTTTGGAGTCACTTCAGTTTGATTTAATCAATAATCTAATGCGTTTTTTTTTTTAGCAATTTTTGTAGATTTCAGCAAATTGAGTTTCAAAAATAGTTTGTTCATTATTCTCTCATTGTTGAACAAAAAGATTAGAGCAGGGACACAGACATGAATTTTGATAGATCTAGGCTTTAAAAATGGAAGCCTAGGAGCAACTTTAAGTGCTATCACTTGTAGTAATGCTAATAAAATAGATCGGTTAAAAATGAATTGTGAATTTCCAACATGTGTCAAGCACATAAATGCATCACAACAGCTAAACTATTTTAATAAACCTTTATACAAGTTTATTACAAAACAACAAAACCCTTAATCAGTCTGTTAATTCACTTTTCAGCTCCTAGAAATAAGTCTCCCTGCAGGACATTAACCCTAAAAACAGAGCATTTTCTGTCACATTGAACTTGTTTGGACCTGTCAAGAGTCAGTTGTGTTTTTTTTTTATTTTTTTAACAACAGTTAAAATTATTTGCTGAATTATGCTAATTATACTCTGAATGTTTTCAGCTGGAAAAATTTAAATAAATCATTCATTGAGGAAAGAATTGCAGGTTAGATGACAGGGTTTTAATTCTCCTAATATAATCTGAAATCTAGTTTTTGTGGACAGCCGTCCAGACAGTTTTTTTCGCTGAAGATTCACAAATATTTACTTTAGACGATTAATGATGGTGTTTAACTGCTCATAAATGAAAATAATGATCCAGAGGGTTTTTTTTTTTTAGCTTTGAGGAGATCTCTGCTCCAAATGTGTAATCGTGTGTGATCTGATGTTGTCCTTGTGTTCCGGTGCAGCCAAAGAGCCTGGAGCATTACCTGAGTCAGGAGGAGCCGCGGCTGCTGACCCACCTGAAGAACACGGGAGCGCTGCTTCAACTGCCCTACAGCCTCTGGTTCAGACGCTGCTTCGCCGGCTGTCTGCCCGAGTGCAGCCTGCAGAGGTCGCTATGTGCTGCTCCGCTCACAGAGAACCAGAGCACCACTTCACACTATCGGTCTTTTCCTAGTGTAGGGGTATACAACCTGAGGCCCAGAGCCACACAGGGCTCTTTTACCTCTCAATTTTAGCTCTTTTACCCCTCCATTTTGGCTCATTTACCCCTCCATTTAGACTCTTTTAACCCTTAATTTAGGTATTTTTAAGCCTCCATTTTATATGTGTTACACCCCCAATAGGTGGCTCTTTTACGCCTCAGTTTGGCTCTTTTACCCCCTCAATTTAGGATGTTTTACCCCTCCATCGTGGAACTTGGGTTTGACGGCAGATTTTTTCTTTCCATTGAGAAGATTCTGTGGCCCAGGATGTCTTTTATTTTGAAAGGAAGTCAAAAGTTATAAAGAAAAGCAATTTTCTTTGTTTTCCTTATGCCAAAAAAAGCAATTGTTCATTTATATTTATCCTAAAAGTAACAATGGCATAAATATGAATCAGTGTTTTATTACTCTAAGGTGAAGGAAGACTTTGTGGCTCCGACTACGATGTGGTCGGTGAGAAATTGACCCGTTTGGCTCTTCAGGTGTTGAAGATTGCAGACTCCTGCTTTTCCTGTTCAGAGTTGATAATACATTTGTACAGTTATGCTTGTCTGAACTTTTTCACTCATTTTTAGTCCAGACTTTTATTTTGAAATTGCAATACTTATAAAAATGCATCCCTGAGCCTGAAATGTGTCGTTTATGTTCATCTGAAGATCACATGCAAACTTTTTCCAAACGTTTGCAGGGTTTGGGACAAGGTGATCAGTGGCTCCTGTAAGATCCTGGTGTTTGTGGCCCTGGAGATCCTGCTCAGCTACAAAATCATGCTGCTGGGCATCAACCGTCCGGAGGGCGTGGTCAACTTCCTGTCTAACGTGAGTAATCGTTCACACGGGGGGGGTCTGCTGTTCTCCTCTCACTGCCGCCGTCTCCTACAGATCCCACAGGAAAACACAGACGCCATCGTGACAAAAGCCGTGGAGCTCTGGCAGAAGTATTGCGGGAACCCGGTTCATGCTGTGTGAGACATTTCCCAGAATCCTTTGGGGCAACTGAGCTGGATGTACTTTTCTCTGGGAAATAAAAGAACTGACTTTTTTGCTGAAGAAGAGGATGACCAAGAGGAAACTTATCATTTTTTTTAATAAGTTTTTTCTTTAAGAAATTGTGTACATCATTAAAGACTCACAATAAATTAATACAACATGCAGTTTGTTTACAAAAACATCCAAAAATCTTCACTTTCTGTACATCCTCATAGAATATTTTTTGTTTCATGACCGAAGCGTCCTCCAACAAGACGGCCTCTTCAACTGTAAACAACACACAGTAAGGGGGTGTGGCAGAGCACCCCATGTCTGGACTTCAGGGTTTCCATCCAGTTGTTCAAATTAAAAATTTGGCAAATTTTAAATAAGTGTAAACAAAAACTGTAAAGTCCAGTGACGCAGCCAGTCTGTGAATTCTCCACAGTGATCGCTGCGTGGCGCGTTTATGGTCCAGGTCAGCCCGCTTTGGTTTAAATCAGGGATTTGAGGAGCTGAAGCTCCAGAGCGGAGCGGAATCTGAAGTTATTGCTCTGTAAACGAATGTGGAATTCCACGTTGGACTTCCAGACGTCTGTGGGATAAAACGGACAGAATCCATAATGGGTAAAAAAATAAACACGCATCGTCATCTCTGAGAATTCATGATCACAGATTGGCACAGGAAGTCAGTTTGACCATCATCTGCGAGGTAAAACATCTCCACCTCATCATCATTGTTGGAAAAAAAAAAAAACAGTTAAAAGCTTTTGAATATCAAGAAGTTCTTTTGATCTCCCTGCAGGGAGATGGCAGTCCAGAGTCCAGCCGTCCCTTTGAAGGCTCAAACTCCTGAGGTCAGCTTATCAGTCAGCAGGTGGCGCTGGTTAGCAGTTAAAAACAAAAAGGGCAGCAGGTGGGGTCAGGGCCGGTGGAACCTACAGGAGAAACAAAACAAGATTGTGACTCAAAATCCGGACGTTCTGAATGAACGAAAATGAGACTGAAGTTTACACAAGAAAAGACGGACAAGAGCGGAAAAAGGTGAAAGTCCCACTATGATCCTCTTTAGATTTATTTTAAAAGCATTCCCAGTGCGCTTTTAATTATAATTACCCAGTTTTTCACTCCTCCACTTAAATCTTTCTTATTTTCTTCTTTTTCTCACATCTAGTCTAAAAGTGAAATGGAAAATAAAGAAAATACTTTTTTGAGCAAATTGCTAAAAAAAATTGAACAAATGAAAGAACTAATAAAAAACAAGTTTGTGCAATTTTATGTATTTTTTTAACGTTATTATTAGTTGATTATTATTGAGTATTGAAATTATTATTGAATATTGGAATGCTAATATATTCACGATCTGTTCCCAAAAGTTCAAGTGCAAATATATGTCTTGTCCGAGATCGCTAATTTGTGATGTTGAAAAACAAACTAAAGAACAATAACATATACACTTAAGGCAAAACAGTTATCAGTTTAAAATTACAAAATATTGTGAAATTGTTTTTATATATTAACTAAAATATCCAAATGTGCTACTATAAATTTTCATAGCAACGTGTCAGTGAAGATTCTTATTTTCAAAATAAAACTTAAGTGTTTTTATTGATGGAAAAAAGAAGCTAAAAACAAGTTTTGATAAAGCACATTAAGTTTTAAATACAGTTGACATTTTTTTTTTAAAATCATGATAAATGTGAAATAAAACATTTCATAAAAATCTTATGACATCATTTGAGGTCAAAATCTTAATTTTTTCTGTTTGGTTTTGTTGATTTTGATCTCCTGTTTTAAATAAAGGTGATTAAATACAGATTATTTAAACAGACATGCATATATTAACCATTCAGACATATTAATGTAAAATATTAAGAATTATGGTTTGATCTGTAAATTGATCTCACCACCTGAATACCATTCCACAGACCAAATTGTTACAGATTTATTTGAACCGAGTTAATGTCTACCTTTTGTTTGTCCCATCTGGATTGATTAAAACCCACGTCTCCATCCTTTCTTTTGTCTCTCCTGCTGGAACTGGATCAGCTACAAGCGCTTCTCTGAACTGCAGGTGAGTTCTGCTGTTTGGAGTCGGGCAAATGACCCCTGTCTGTTTTATTTATTTTGTGTGTAATTTTAAATAAACAGTTATTTCTTTCTGCAAAATGAAAGTAGCAGACGGGTCATTTTTCTTGACTAATGTTTTCGGTTTATGGTATTTTTTCTCAGTGGTTGTCATGTGACTTCCTGTCTCACATCCTTCCTTCTATGATGGACTGTGGGGGTGACCCACCTTGTCAGATGGCGGCTCGACTCGTGCACCTCCATTTCTGTGCTTTTGAACTCGTTCAGCTCCTTCCTTATGGCGGCCTGCGCGGCAGAGAGAAGGATGAGACTCGGAGCGCCTGAGCCTGAGCTCGTCTTCCTCTGAAACTCACCTTATCGGCAGCCGTTAGCCGCGTCCACGGTTTGTCGGCTCTCCTGTCGTAGTCCTGAGCCTCGGCCACCTCCACGTAATCGCTGAAGCGGATGAGGATCTTGGCCTCCCTCAGTTCCTCCACGGTGGGTCTCTGGCTCAGCTGGAGGAGCATCATCATGGATTTTGTTTATGTCATGTAAAAGTTTGAACAACTCAGATGCTTTAAAACACTTTGAACAGAAACAAACCTGATTATTTAAATCACTTTAACCACGGTGCTTTAGCTCCAGTGTTAGCAATCTTTCAACTTTGTAACTCTTCAGCCGTTTTATGCAATTAACATAATTCCAGTAAATTACGTTTTGTTCACTGTCAGAATCAGCTGATTTATGTTGATCAAGTAAATGGTCGAACAGTTGCAATATATCAAGTGAGTTTCTTTTGTGTCACTGGTGACATCTCAGGTGTTAGAGGATTGAAATAATAATTAATTAAATAAACTAATTAATAAATAATAATAACTCACTACTGTCTAAATGAAGTAAAAAATTATCCTGTGACCAAAATGTAAGTTTTTTCTTCCTTAAAAGTGTCACATTTAAAATAAAAAGAAACTGTCTTAGTTGTGCCAAGCACCATCTGGTGGTTACCTACTAAACTGCATTGCTTTAGTCACTTGTTTTCACTTCCACTTCAAACAGGAAATTATTGGCTTGATCCAAATTCACTACTCACTACTTAAGAAGGCGTTCCCTACTGTGTAGTGTTGTCTGAATCTACTATACCAAATCCCTTGAAAGTCTCTGAAAAAAAAACTAAATTAAACACAGACCACAATGCATTGCATTTGAACATTTTTTCATTTGAAATAAACTATGTAAATTATTTTTTTCAATTAATCATAAAAGTTTTCATCAGTGGATATATAAATAGTCATTTAAAATGTTTACAAATATTGAATATTATATTACTTAGGCTTTTACTTTGAAAAATGGGTGATGTCAAATTTAGTATTAAAAAAAATAAAGTAGTATTAACATGTGTCCGAATAGCATTAAATTACAGGTTACTGGATAGTCCCATCTTTTAGAAGTTAAGGAGCAGTGAGGGATCGCACACAGCCACAGTTATTCTTTACCTCAAAGGTAACAGAAAGAGTGCATGATGGGATTTGTAGTGCAGGTCTCTCCTTGATTCTTTTGGCTCCTCCTCCTTACCTGATAAACATTTCTTGATTCTGACCCATAAAATAAATGTTTTCAGGAATGCACTGCTGCATTCTGATGCTACAAATATGGTTCGAGAACCGAGATGAAATAATGTGTAGAAGGAAGGGGCACAGTCGGGTCACCATAGAAACGGGGCCACAGTTGTCCTCTGATCAAAGACATACCTTCTTAGATAAATGTTGCGAGCTGAAAGAAGAAGATAAAAGAGCTCAGTCCCTCACTGACAGGTCTGATAGGTTTTTCTTCCCCTCTGACTTACGCTTCAGTATGTTCCTCTGTTCCAGCTCCTCTGCCGTCGGCCTCTGACTCAGACGCCTGAGAAAAAACATCACACGAAACGTCTTCTTTTTCTTCATTTTTTTAGGTTTTTTTTACCTGTCCTTACCCAACATCACCTGTAGGGGCCGCTCACCTGGTCAGCTTGGTGGCCGTCTGCTGCCGCGACTCCAGCCGCTCCTGGTCCGACTGCATGAGCAGGATGTTCTTCTCCTCCAGCTCCCTCTTGGAGGGCCGGTTGCTCAGCTTGATGGCCAGAGAGTCTCTCCTTAAAATCTTCATGGCGAGCGTGCCTGCAGGAGGGTCACAGAGAGGTCACCTGATCCAGATTCAAATTTTCACTGGGCAAGATCCTCTTGCACACTCAAATAAATAATTAAAAAAGTTAATTTGAACCTAGTTAATAAACCTACAAATGTTATGAACTAATTTCTTATGATAAAAGAACAAAAACAAGTTCATTTAAAATATTTCTTCAATCATTTATATCAGCGTGGATTGGCTTGAAGCTACAAGATAAAACAAAAGTAAAAGAACAAAAGTTGTACTTGTAAAAAGCGTGTCGTCATCATCCTCCTCTTCCTCCTCCTCCTCGTCTTCCTCTTCTTCATCCTCATCCTCCTCCTCCTCTTCTTCCTCATTGTACATCCCTGGCAGGTCTTCATAGTCGGCCTCGTCAGGATGGTTTTCTTTGTCATCGTCGTCACATTCGATCATCACCGCGGGACCCGCGTGCATCATGGAGCTGCAGGTCACAGAGAGCACAAGCTCAGAATTCAGGGACAGATTTGAACTGTGCACAAACAGGAAACGCTTCAGCGATGAACAGGAAGTGAAGTTTCAAGTTCTTCAGTAGAAGAAGCAACTTTTTGATTTAATATTTAATGACAAAAAATAAAAAAAAAAACGAAGAATTAAAATGACGAATTTAAACCAGAAGAACTTCTTATTATTAGTCCTTGGAATGAAAAATACAATAGATTATTTGAGAAATTGGAAAAAAAAATTGTCATAAAAAAAAGAGAAACACTAAATACACTATGGATTTGCTTTTAAAACTTTTAAAACTGTATTTTAGTGCAGAGAAGAGTTTTTAATCAAAACTTTATTGATTTAACATCTTTAAACCTCATCATTCCTAAAAAGAACAAAAATGAAAAATCGCACATTTTGCTGCTAACGATAGACATACTTTTTACACTTTGATTTTTAAAATAAAATATTTGGCCCTAAACTGGATTTTTTAAAAAGAAAAATCAGCTAATAAACAATCAGACTTATTTTCTACATTCTATGATCTACTGGATTATGATTATCTGCTGATGACTTTTTTAAACATACGAGAAAAATCCTAAATCTTTTAAGGACACCTGCTGTTGAGTGAATGATCACTTGTCAATCAAAAGGTCCTGCCCACTCATGTTAAAAAAAAAAAAAAAAAAAGAAAGCTAAGTGGTTTCTAGAGTTAGAGTGGAAGTATTTTATTTTGTTGTAAAGTTGAACAGTGATACCTGCTAGAAAGTTGTTATATGGAGGTTTTTTTAACTTTATTTTGAAAGTTTTTCCCAAACTTCCTGCTTCATCCTGCTCTTCTCTTTGTTGTCTAAGCTCAGCATGAGTCAGTCGGAGCTTCACCTCTCAAACCTCTGCATGGTGAGGGCCAGGGTTTTGTTTAGTTCCTCTATGATCCGGCTGGGTGGATGGAGGGGCAGCTGTCCGTACTGCATCGAGGGCCCGCCCACAGGGGTGTGACTGGAAGGGGCGGGACACTTCTGGAAGGCCAGCGGGGACGGCTCCATGGTGCCCACTGGGACAGAGATCAGGAGCTTCTTTGAAGGTAGAGGGGGGGACAGCTTGATGGACATACACGGTAACCGGATGGGGGCGCCGTCTGGATAGGAGGGAGGGAAAAAAAAACGCTGACGGGTCAGACAGGGAGAGATCTGGAGTGTGTCCTGGAGGCCGGGAGGTGTACCTGTGAAGTGATTGGGCAGCCTGCTGAAGGGTTTGGGCGGCAGAGCGGGAGGCTGTTTGAGAACGGATGGAGGTCTGGACAGCGGCGACTCCCCACCATCAGACGGACAAGGTGCTGATGTCTTTGTGGGTGGGGCCTGGCAGAAGTCCTGCTGACACGTACCATTACTCGGCATCTGAACATCAGATGATCCTGAGGTGGAAAAAATGAAAATTTCAGGAAAATAGTGAAGAAAGGCACGTTTGCACCAAACTGGAGGATGCCAGCCAAAATATAATGGGAAAATAAACATAACAAGAATTATGACATAAGGTTTTTTAAATTAATTGTACGATAATGTGTGACTTTCTACCTACTCCTTTACAAGCCGCTAAAGACCTCGTCCTCTTTGTTTGTGGTGCTGAAGTTGACGATTGTAAGCCAGTAGGAACCAAGGAATTCAAACTTATTATTTCAACATTACTTTGTAATATTGGTGAGCAAGAGGGACAAGTAACTTTTTTAACAGTTTTTCTGTATGTTTGTGAGAAAAAAAGAATATCAAGCATCACCTCAAAAAACGCTTTAAAGATAAATTATTGGAGGAAAATGTAAATAAGTAGAAACTATTAATCCCAGACTGCTAAGGGTTAAAGCTTTGCTGCCTACCTACAGCTGCTGCGGCTCCATCCATCCGCTCACCATCATCACAATCTGAAGGGGCGGAGCTGAGCGATGGGGAGCACCCGTTCTCCATCTTCACCTCCTCCTGCAGACTTGATGGAGCGCTGTCTGGAGAGGAGGAGGAGGAGGAATGGAGACCATGGAAAGAATTCAAGATTCATTCACTGTCATATCCACAACTTTCACTGACAAACAAACTATGTTCCAGTACAATCTGAACAAGATTAGATATTCAACAAAAATACATACAATCCAGAAAAAAAAAAAAGTAAAAATACAATTTTTAAAAAGTTAAAAGACTATGACTACTGTGGATCTGAGGGATTTCTAGATATAAGCCCCGCCCCTGGCCTAAATGTGAAGCAAAGCCGTGTCACAAAATGAACTTATAAATCATCCAAAAAACGTAAATCCTTTCTTCCTCTTCCAGCGCAGTTCTTAGAACAGAAGCGCCATATTTTTGTTGAATTCCATTAAATCTGCATTTGTTTTGTTTCAGATAATATACGGACAATATTTTTATAAAATTAGCCTTTACAAGAGTGACTTTTTTGTTCATTAATAAAGCCCTTTAGACTTTTACTTTTGAGGTTTCATGCTTTTACTTTGAAACCTCCCTTCACTTCTCAGGTCAGTATGGTGGCTAATGAAGAAACATCACATTTTAACCATAAATGCAGTAACAGTCAGCATCTTTGTGGTGTGAAGCCTCACCTTTGTCAAAAACCTCCTTCAGGAGGCCTTTCTTGATGAGCTCCTCTCGGCTCTGACGGGTCGACATCTTTCTCTCCAAAACTGCCAGAACACCCCAAAACAAAAAAAAAAGAAATAAACAGACAGTTGGTACAAGTGATTATTTAACCTGTCAAAGTGGAGCGTTTCCTAAAGTACTACACATTTCCTCCTTCCTGTCCAGATAAACCTGTAAAATCCAAATGAATATTTCAGCTGTAATCACATTTTCATCCATCTCTCTCTCTGTGCTGCAGGTCTTGAAACAGAATCAGAACGAAGATCAGAATCCTCTGCGTTTTTTTTTTTTGCTCGTGCATCAGTCCTTCCTGCTCCGGCTGGCGGCTCTCCCGCTGGAACACGCTCTGCAATATGTGCTCGCTTTTTAGCAGAAGGAGGCTTCAGAGGGACGCAAATAAACAGACAACAAAAGGCGCCACAGCTGGGCTGACAGCTTGGCGGCAGGAAGCCTCTCTTCACCTCTCTAATGGTCGTTTTGCGCCTCCTGGTGAGAACAGGATTTAGAGGAACTGTTCATCCAGCAGAGAGGGGGGGTGGGGGGTCCCTGTTGGTTGTCAGATCACCGCTGTTGTTCTGTTGATCAGCTTTGATATCAGACACTGCTCTGGTTGAAGGTGTTTCTCTGGTGAAACGGGGATCCAGTCATCATCAACCGTCACACAATAAACCAGAGAAATACATTTATTTGAAAATCAAACATTAGTGACGCCAAATTTCTATTGGTTGGCAAATCTGAGTTCTGAAATGATCCCACGTCACAAAAAAATGAATGAAAAATTAAACTGTTGAAGTCTGGACACCTGGGTTATAAAACCCACTAAGCAAAACAAAGCACTAGAACAGTGTATTTTGACTACACTACCCAGAATGCCTTAAGGGGACCAAGAGGAAGCTGATTGGTCAGAGGTGTTGATGGGAGGTTTTTCAAGTGAAGTGTGTTTTTATTTATGTTTGCCTATTTTGTCTGCAATAATTTGCAGAGATAGAAACACATAGTTCCTGGATTTTCTACACTTTAGGGAACACTGCATTATAGGGTGCACCGACAATTTATGGTCTATTTTCAAACTTATGTCATATTGGAGGCACACTAAACTATAGGGTGCATTTAGCAAGACAAGAGTCAGAGATAAGTCCACCAATCACTTAAACTTCTTTAACTACTTCCAGTGTTAGGGGTAATGGATTACAAAATAACGAATGGCTGTAATTTAATTACTTTTGCCAGTAATGGAGGAACGTAACAAATTATAGTTCAAATTTTGGAAATAAATTACATTACTGGACTGTAGATTCCCCGTTACTTGTGTTTTGTAGGCTCTGACATTTTCTCTTGGTTAAATGAAACAAAACAGAGAACAGAGAACCTTGTTCATACTTTACAGGAGGTTGTTGCTTTAAAAATAAAGATAAATGTAAGAAAAGATGATCATGTTTGTACTAAGCTGTTTTTCCCTTGAGAATTTATGTTTGAGGGGAAAAAGTACAATTTTTCAAATAGGCAATGAGTAATGTCATTTTAATTATAATTTCAAGCAGTAACTGAAGTAAAGTAATCAGTTACTTTTTTTAAAGTAATTCACCCAAAACTGACTATGTTCACAGAAACTCTTTCTTTGTTCTACATGTTAGAACGTTAGAACTCATGTCAAAGTCAAGGCCCGGGCGGATCCGGCCCGCAGGGTAATTGTATCCGGCCCCCCAAAACATTGTATATTATTATTATTAAAGGCCTGATGTTATCTTGTAACATCCCAATACCTATATAATATATATTTTATGGAGGGTAAAATATTGAAAATTATTAAAGGTTCACATTGATTTATTCTGGAATAATTGAGAAGAAATTATGAAAAAAAAAAAAAAAATTTGTAAAAAAAAACTTGACTCAAGTTATATCATGAGATTATGCAAATGAGTTCCCATTATTTTAGAACACGCTGACCACCTAAAATGCAAAAATGGATTGAAATTTATTTTCAGTTTTTGAATGAAACTGAAGAGAATCTGCTCTCAGCCGAAGCAGCACAGAGACATGTCATCTTCTGTCCGACATGAGGCCAGAGCAGACTCCTCTTACCCGCAGACGTCTGCTTAAACTTCTCGCTCTTCTTCTTCCTCCACTTCCAGGGTTTGAACAGGCGGCCCAAGGTGGCGAACTTGCTCCTCCGGCGAATGGGAGGCGTGTGCGTGCCCGGCACCAGCGAGTCGGAGCGCATTGCTGCCAAACGCTCCACTTCTTCAGCTGGAAGGATACAGAAGGAGCAGGTGATGGAGGAGAGACGGTCAAAACAGTCCAGATGGTGAGACGAGTCACAAACAGGCTTCCAGGTTTGGACCGTTCAGTTCAGAATTATCCTTTTAAGGGAAATTTCACATAAAACCCAGAATTCTGAGTAGAAAATAGCTGTTATTACAGTATATGCTTATGAATTTAGCTAGGTTTTACATTGGAGTGAATGTTTACTGACTTGCTTGTGCACTGAGCTCACTAGTGGTAAAAACTGTCTTTGTGTTTGGTTTTAAACAGGAAGTTGCGAAAAATTCCTAAAAGTAGTATTTAATAGACTGATGAGTGACACAATTCTAGTTTAAATGAAACAAAATCCTCCTTCAGACTGCCTAAATGTGGTTTTATTTAACTTTTAGTTGTCAAAAAGGAGAAAATTTTCTGCCAACAATGATTTTGGGTGATCAAATACTTGTGTGAAGCAACTAAAAAGCCCCATAGTGAAGCTTTTTCAGAATATTTTCAACTTAAAAGCATGGATTTCAAACTAAAATGACTTTCTATCATAAATTTTGAATTCTGTCTTTTGTGTATTTGTGAAATATATCTTTGATCATATGACAGGAAACATATTTTGCAGAAGATTTGAGATGTTCTCTGAGGGTACTGAGCTGAGGGTAAAGTTAGTTCTGATGGTTGTTGATTAGCATCAACAGAAAATTCTACAGGAGAACACTCAGAGAAACTCAAAGGACTTTTACATTCATCCATTTCCTCTACAAGCTGCAACCACACTGCCCCTGCTGGCGTACACATGAAAGCAACTACTCTAAGGGGTAGGGGTACTATAAGGGATTCTGCCACTGCTGAACAGGAAGTCGGCAATAACAGCGAACAGGGAGCAAACACCCAAAATAAACACGCTAATGTACCCCTGACTGTATATGAGAACTGGAGAGAGTGAGTGTGATATCACACATTAAATGAAACCACTCTCACCAATCAGGAGTGAGCTTGTTGAAAGGCCACACCCCCACCACTTAAAGGCAGACTTTGAAGAATCTGTCAAACGTTTTGGATGTTCAATGTGAAACCACATACTTTGATTGAGGAATCTGATTGGTCAGTTTGTGCTTGAATAACTTCCAATATAGAAAACAAATGTGAAAAAAATGTGGAATTAGCAAGAACGTGTTAAAAAGTAGGTAGCAGAGAAAGAATGGGTTTTTCTGACAATTGCTTATTTCTCTCAATAGTCTCTTGGATGTTGACGTCTTGGAACCAGCAGGTATTTCCTGTTTGGAGTGTGAGAGGGGAGGAGTCACTCAGTCCAATTTTCAAATACAGTCAATCAGAAGTACACACTTGAGGGAGCTTTGGAGTCTGAAAAAATAACACGATAAAGTGAACTTCTATAATTTTTTACATTTGATCTTTATGTTAATCTTAGGCAAAAAGTGAAAATAATTCAGGTTAAAACAGAAAATATTCACAAATTTTGCAAACCAAATATGATACAAAGGTACCAACTTGCATGAAGCATGAAATATTAACCCTGTTTTCTCCTGTTTTTATCTATCAGACGATTCCTCTGTGAGGAAGCAGACGCTGTCAGAGACGCTGAATCAAAGCGAGAGGGAAGCAGAGGAAAACACAGGCGAGTGTGTGTGTGTGTGTGGACTATCAGCCTAGTGTTGGTTTTGTTTGAGGAAGACTGTCAGTTCAAATCTGCAGCAGAGACCTATCCACACCAACAACAACACACGATTATGTGTATTCTCCCCTCATCCTCCTCCTTTGGTTGACAAAATAAAAGCGTCAGCCTGGCCTCACACAGCAGGGACACACTCTCCTCATGTAACTCTCGGGTCACAATTGCCTCAAAACAACAACAATAACTCACAACTGTCGATGGCTACATTGCTCAGATGTTACACTCTTGAATCACAACTATTACTGCAGACTATGTGTGGAAACATTCAGCAGCTTCAGGTTGTTCTTGACACTTTAAAAAAGGGAAAATAAACACATCCTTCATTAAATTATGTATACAAAAATAAAATTAATAAAGATTGGTTGCTTTGTCAGTTATCTTAAAGTCTCAAACCAGTACATTTATTGTGCACTTTTCAAAATAAAAGCATGAGTTATGTAAGCCTGAGATTTGAAAAAAGGGGGAAATAAAGACAATGTTCATTCAATTAAAAAATGTTTTTTATTGGTTGCTTTGTCAATTTAAAAAAGCGGGACTATTTATTTAATTTATTATCAATTGTATTATTAAGAAAAACATGCCTTATAGCTGTAATTTAATTCTGCAATTTCCCCAAATAAAACCACAATTTCTTTAGAACTGACACTTTAAGAGAGGGTAAACAAAGATATACTACAGTAAAATAAAAAAATGGCCATGTCTTAAAGCAGCAATTGGATAGTGCAATTTCAAAATAAAAGCATGACATAAAACATAAACACAAAGTGCAGAATTCTGCCTCAGATTCAATGAACGGAGAATTTAAAAAAGAAGAAGAGATCACGTGACCCCCAAGGAAAATGACAGGACAGTTCGGGATCCGGACTAAACAGCTGTCATCTCAGCGCGCGGCACTCTGCTGCTGCTTTCCCAGTGCGCAGGGAGCGATCCCCGCGATAGTTTTACAAAAAATCTAAGGGAGAGCCATCATCACCTCCAGCGTCTGCGCGCTCACCGTCCAGCTGCTCCGCTCTCCGGCAGTTGCTGCAGATGTGTTTGATCTCCTTCCCGAGCTGACAGTGGATGCTGAGCGGCGTGTTGTTGTTGTTATTGTGAGCGGGAGCCTCGCGGCGCTGCTGTCCGCCAGGCTTCCTTCTGGACAGACACAGGGCTCTTCTCCCCTTTTTCGGCTTCTCCTCCTCGCAGCAACAGGAGGTGTCGGTCCTCGCCCCGGAGCACACCCTGTCCCCTCCACGGCCAGTCATGTTCACCCTGGATCCGAACTTCCGGGGACTGTGCTCCGGAGAGGAGCGGGATTTAACGGACTGAGGCTCCGGCCGCCGAGCTCCGCGACCGTTACAAAAACTCACTTCCGGACAGATCTTACAAAACAAAAGCTTCTAAATATAATTTTAAAAACATCTGGAAAGTGTCCTCTTTCAAATTTTTTTTATTCGCATTAGTTCTTATGTGAAACCCTTCAAGACCTTCATTAAAAAAAAAAAAAAAAATAATATATTTTTTAGTCGAATATGGGTAAAAAAAAATCACATTTCCAAGAAAAAAAATGTAAAGTAATCATTTTAAATAATAATAATAACAATAATAATAAGAAAATAATCCTAAATGACCAAAAGGCAGACACATTTGTGAAGGGAAACATAAAAAGTTATAGACAAATAAAAAAAAACAAAACACAAAACATCAAACTTGTGTTAGACTGATAATCCCAAAAAATATATACATGTTTTTTCAAGCAAGAAATGTTTTAAAACTGCATTTCAAAAATGCGTTTAGCCGTTCTAAACCACAGCAGACACGTTTGTATCTGAGAAGAAAATGATATTTTGTGCTGCTTAAACAGGCATATGTATTTTTAGGTCTTTCTAAAATGCTTTCAGAATATTTAGGCAAAAATAACCCTATTATAATCAGTTTAGTAGCTAAGTGTAAACTATTTTAAACTTATTGGCCGTATTTTGAAAATGCACATAACTGTTTCCGGTTATAAATTTACTCTAAACTACCCTTTAAATCAGCGAGCCAATCACAGTGCAAGTTTGCGGGCTCGACTAGCATCTTTATCCAATCAGATTCGAGAGCATGCATATTTGTGGTAATTTTTATGTGAGAGTAGAAATGTGAAAATCTTGGGAAACGAGCCATAACATCTATCAAAAAACAATCTATCCGCAAATTGGGTTTCTTAAAACCCCTATTAAACAACATAAAACAATGTTTTGAATAACTTGTAAATAATTACTAATGATTAACAAATAAATGTGAATTTTTCTTTCCTTATTATATTTTTCATTTTTTCAGAACCCCTTAACTAATATGCTTTTGAAAATGCATTTTTTTGTGGACATTTTAATTAGAAAAAGGCTCTTGAGCTGCGGTTACACATAATTTCCTGCAGATGGAGCCAAATCACAGAAAACAAAGATGGATCAAGGAAAAAGTCTCACAACTATGACTAAAAATTCTCACGAATGTTTCAAAATTAAAACATATGTTTGACTGGGAATCTAAACTAAAAGTTATGTATTTTTCCAACAAAAGTAGACTTAAAAAATGTGTCAGAAAAACGATCTAAGCTGTCCTGAACTAGTGCAGAAACAAGCTAGAGGATTCATCCCTGCAGATTCTAAGGTGGCACAGACAGTCAGAGCGAGTTAAGGTCATGCATTGGGTGCTTCTTCTGTGACAATAAGATGGAGGATTAAAGATGAGAGTTTTGATCAAATAAACCATCTTTTATTGACCTTCAAGGCCGTCTCCAGTGACTGCAGGAAGAAGTAGCAGCTTCTGCAGACATGGCGACACCTGACAGGTGAAGGAATGTTTCGATTTTTAAGCTCAGAGGTGGCAAGAAAGACTTCAGATTTATCTAGCAGCAAATGATGCGTTCATACACTTGTTTTACTCGAAACTAAAATTGTGAAAAAGAAAATATATATTTTTTGCCTGATATCTCACACAGCTATGTAAACAGACTGTTCTTAATTCTATTTATAGAGGAAGAATGTTTTTTAATGATGCAGCTGGAGGCGGTAGTGCTCGCTTTCATTACCTTTAGTATTCCTGCAGAGAGGTAGAGTCTACAGTTTGCATTGTGACCTAATAATAGTATTTTTATGGTTCAAACTTCCTTACCAAAGCTCAATATTAATATTGTTTAAAATCTCACTTGTGTAAAAAATATAAATAACCTTTTTGTTTTACTTTGCTGAAAAAGATCATCGAATGAGCTTTTTCTTATTTTAATCATTTTTTTTAACATTACTTAATTTAGGAAACTTCTGATCTCTTTTATCACTGCTGTGCAAAATAGTTTTTCTTATCCACAAATTAAAAACAAAATCAGAACTCTGAATGGTTTTAGCACATTAAAAAACAAATGTACAATGATCTAAATGAATCTGCAATCAAAAACAAGAAAAAAAGATATTTATAAGATTTCTTGCCTACGAACAAGTAATTCCGTATTTTTGTACCATTATCTGCTCATTCATTTATTTTTTTTATGTCAGATAAATCATTTTAACTTGAATTTTCAAAAAATATTGTCAAATGTTTACTCTTTGCTACCAAGTGCAATATTTATATATTTAACCAATAAGAAATTAGGTAATTGATAGTTTTAAAGGAAATCTAAATAATTTTTTTCGTTTTATTAATTTTTAAAAATAAAATCAGGAAGAAGTAAGTGTTACGTGAAATAACCCTCAATCTTTACACTCGGAGAGGGGGGCAAAACACTGCCCTGAAGGTTATTTGGTAAATACCTCAAAAATAAAACAAACTTCATTTTAGATTAGCAGAAGGTCGGCAGAAGTTCACCAACTCAATAACCCCTTTCACACCTTTATTGTGAAAAAAAAGGTGCAAAAGAGGCACATATTCATCCTGGCTTCACACTTAGGATGTTTGTTCACACTGCACCCTCTCCAGGGTGGGTCATCACCACGCTTGTGTGTGAACTTGTTACAAAATCCAAAAGTAATGATACCGCAGAGAGGCCTGTCATGGTCAAAAACAAGACAATAGGGAAGAAGTAACGTCAAAAAATTCACAGCAATAATAATCAATTTTGAAATGAAACAAGTGGCAATCAAAGAACAGTTTAGACTTTATATTCTTGAGTTTTTAACAAAAGTTCTCCTTGTGTATTCTGCCAAAGTGAGCAAAACCACAGAAAACATAAAAACTCTGTGCTATAAGTTCTTCACCTATTAATGACAAAAAGTAGAATGTGTCTGCACATTTCCTCTGAATATTATTAGAATATGACATCTGGCTCAAATCTGAACGACGCAGGTAAAATTTAAATATTTGAAGTTTGACAGGTTGCTGCGTCGCATCAGCCAATTAGGAACTCATCTTGGAGCATGTGATGTTTTCAGCGACCCGATCAGAGGGAAAATACCAGCGTTTTGTTCTGTCACACCGCGGTGGTTCTTTGACTACAGCCATCCTCCCGGACTTCAGCGGAGCTCGATCAGTAAACGGCCTGCCCAGGTCTCCTGAACTGTGATATTTTACTTATTTTCCTCGAGACAATAATAAATTAAAAAATCCCTGTTTCCTCCTCTCTCGGCTTAATGCGGAACAGCCCTCAAACTCAGTCACAGAGACCCAGAGACACCGTGGAAGCGGCTCTCATCCAGACACATCCCCAGAGTGAGATAGAAGCCCTAGTATTAAGAAAATCTTTGAAGGATTTCATTTTTTTGGTAGATTTTTGTAGAACCCCTCACAATAAATAAATAAATCTGATCTATGGGTCTTCCATTCATTGGAAGTGTGAGGGTGCACGTGTTTTTTAAAACACAAAAATATTTTTTGAAGGTAAAATAACATTTTTGGAAGCAAATTTTCAATATTTTCATTTTTATGAAGTTTTATTCTTAAAGCTTTACATTTTGTTTTCAGTTTAGGAAATTTTGATCTCAAATCTGTGACTTTTGTTCACAAATGGAGGCACAAAAACCACTCCATATTTGTGAGATGCTTTCTGGATTTGTTTAGATAAAATTGCAGCTCAGAGACAAATTTAAAGTTAAATATCATTCCAGCTTCAGCCTTTCTGTTATTTGTAATAATAAGGCTAATAAGTGCTTCTAGGAGCTCCAGCACAGACTCCAGGTGTTCATGTCACACAGGAGGGAGCGTGTCCTTGCTGCTGTGGGGTCGCCGGCTGTCACACGCTAAACCGTCCTGTCCACCAGCGTCACAGAACCAGCAGATGAAGGCTGGATTTTCAGCCCACAATGAGGGGGATCAAGCAGCTGCTCTGCCTGACAGCTCCGACGAGAACCGATCCTCGTTACGGTCCTCCCAACCCTCAGAGGAGCTTAAAATAACCTGATCGCAAAATGTCGCCTTTTTTTTTCTCCTTTCTTCCAGGATTAAACTGCTGATCTGGAATCCACTCCTCATTTCTCTAGCACTTAAAACCTGGATTTTACTGAAACGGTTCTCTTTTTGCAAGCAGGGTTTGGATGGAAACTTTTGTAGATCGGTTGAAGGGATCATCGATCGGGGGTCCAGAGGTCACGAGTTCTACACAGCTCTCCACTTAGTGCCAAGTGAAACTGCCAGGATCAATACCGGCTTTGATGCTCACACCGAGGACAAGCTTCAAACCGGCTCTTTAAATTCAAACGCTGCCAAGTTTACGGGAGACTTTTAAAGGTTTCATGAGTGCAAAACAAAACTTCCGTCACTGAGGGATTTTAGGTGGTGCTCAGATTATCACCTTTCTCTAAATGTTCAAAAGAACTAATACTGGACACATGCCCCTCTCCATGAAATTCCTGGGCACCACCCTCTCTGCTGACCTGATAGCAGGCCCACAGCGGCTGCAGGTCCTCTGAAAGTGCAGTCTGGACCAGAAGCTGCTGCTGTCCTGTAACCATACCATCTTTACCTACAGTCTGATCGTATGATCCCCAGCCGCAACGCCGACAGACAGAAAGGCTGCGCAGAGGGTCATGAACACAGTTCAGACAGTCATTGACTGCCTGCTAATAATAAGCCCCTCCCCCTTCTCTCCAGTGATGAAAGACGGATAATGTATGAACTGTGAACTGTACAGACTTTGGGTGTTTTCCAAAGAAATGCCATCGCTCCCACATGCTGTTACCAAATGAGACACCAACAACTTAATGTTTTCACAAACTAGATTTACAACTAGAAGTGAATTAAAAAAGTATGAGTCAAGAAATTGTAGAGAAAATGCTCACAGGGTGAAGTGAAGAAGAAGCTGAGATTTTTCATATTATTTATTTCTGTAAACAACCTAACAACTCACAATGTTTTCTTGAATAAAACAAAGAAAAAAATTACATCTCGTCATCTCGAGATCAAGGCTAAAGTATGAAAAATCTCTAGAAAACACACAAAAAATATAGATTTTCGTTGAAGATGATTGATTTGATAGTTGGTTCAAACCCACATATGCTCAAGGATCCTCAGCCAGGCCACAACCTAGCTACACATCAGTACCAAGACCTTGAACAAACCCAAAGGCCTAACCAAACCATGCCTCAGAACCAGGACTCTGAGTAAAACCCAAACCCTGACCCAGTTACATCACGCTATCTTAAGTCAAGACCAAGTTCAGACCCAATTACACCCCCAGGCGGACCCTGAGTCCCTCCACCAAGCTTCAGGATTATCATTTATCTGATTGAACTCTGTTAAACTCCCAACCATGTTTATTCTTCTTTTAGTTGTCCATCCACTAATTCTAACTTATGACCAGGAAACCTTCCTTCCTCTAACAACCATCCATCATACCTTATCTCATCAAGGCTTCTGTCTCAATCCAGCAGAAAATATTAATCATCCTCTGGCTTTTGACGGTGCTGCTGCTAATCTAAGCCCAGAACCAAGACCTTCACCATCCAGGCAGAGATCTAGTATGCAAGATTAATGACAGTAAGGCCTCCAGTTTGAATACAGACTTTAATCTTTATCCCTTTTCACCTCCTCTTACCCAGATGCTCATTTGTCCTCCTGTGCAACCCTAATGAAGATGTCTGCTGGTTGTAAAAGTGCCGAGGAGCTCAAACAGTTCTGTGAGTGTTGCTGAACATGAGATAATTAGCTGCACAGCAGGAGAACTTCCCAAAACAACAGTCAGTGATCCATCACAGCAAGAAACACAGTCAGAGTAAAAAAAAAAACCATTTAAAAAAATGGGTTGCAGAGGAAATATAAACAAATTCTGAGAGTTGTCAAACATTGCCAAACGACAAAATTAATGAAGAAAAGTATAAGACAGCTACTAGACAATGTTGAATCAGCCAGTAGTTAGAGGGGTAAAGGCTAAACGTTGCCACAAAGAGATTCAAAAAAAGATTCAAAAAGATCACAAAAATAAGATCCTGGTCATGGCATAAATATTTTTTTACAAGGTACAACAAATGAACAACATTTCAAACTTTTTGATTAATAGATACTTTAATATACAGGAAACGCTATGCATACCTGATCTATCTACACACAGACTAAGATTTACACAAACGGTTAGACTCTTCGGTCCGTGCTTATGTGCAGATTGGTGGGTGGCCAAAATTGCTGCAGACCGCTTGCACCTGTTGTATATGGTGCGGTCCCCGCCTGGAGCAGCGCAACACGGTCTGAGCCGACTGAGAACAGTGCAGCTCGGTCGACAGTCCCGCAGACGGGGGAGAGGGCTCAGTGAGCACTCCATCTACGGCCCCGAAGCAGGCCGGTCCGGGCAGCGTTGGCTTTAAAGCACGCAGCAGCCGGGGTATTTTATTTTTTATTTTTTTGGGGGTGTGTGTGTGAGGCTGTGGGCTCCCTTCTACAAGTGGATCCCACCCAGCCTTTTTTTGTCAGTTGTGGAGAACGTTGGTCTGCCGAACACCCTGCAGGTCTTCCACCATCAGTGTGTTACTGTGAGTACTGGTGAACCTAAAGCTCTTTGGGCTTTAATCAAGATACAGAGGTGTAATATACAGTAAGTACACGCTTTAGAGGACATGCTTTAGCGGAAACGCTCAGTGAAGACGAGCAAAAGGAGTTTAGTTAAAATACAAGCATTCTGCTGTAGCAGAGAAAAGACATTCAGCTATTTTTAATGTTTATTTTTTCAGTATTTAAGCAGCTACATCTATTGTCCAGCGCTGTAGAGGTAATATGATGATACGGGCCTCTTTTGCAGTTAATAAAAGGAGAACTTTTTTAAACCATCTGGTTTCCTGTTGGTTAAAAATGGGTGAAAGATGAAGTAAAACAAATCAAAATTATAAAAATAAATTATGATTAAAAATAGGAGAATGCAGGTTTTGGAAAAATCTAGTCAAATTTGTGATCTATATTGGACGAAAAAGTGCAGGAAATGATATTCACTCATTGCAATAGAAAGTGAATCAACATGTTGAAACACAGGAGAAGTACTGCCATCATATTTCTTTTTTTGAATCCGATAATGAAAACCCAGCAAGTATTAATTTCTATGTTTTGAATGAAAAAGGGAAGCTCAAAAGAGGATGGATGTTAAAAATTCATTTAACATTAAAATGGTGATGATCATATCTAACTTTTACAGCCTGTTAACCAAAACTGTTTTTTTTTTTTTTTTTCAAAATCTGCTGACACCTAATCAAACTGAAGCTACAGCATCTTAGACCACTTACTAACTGGTGGGCACCACTTACTAACTGGTGGCACCACTTACTAACTGGTGGGCACCACTTACTAACTGTGTGGCACCACTTACTAACTGTGCGCACCACTTACTAACTGGTGGGCACGAGATAGTAAGTGGTTCCCACCACTTACTGTCTGTAGCTACAGTTGCTTTGAGAATGGCTGAGGACGAGGATGCAGACTTTGTTAATCTACTTAAAGAAACGTATATTTCACAAAATGTCATCCAGAAACTTGTGGAAGATAAGGTAAGCAATTTTACTTCTGTTAGTATTTCACAATTTTGATCACTTTCGACACTCGTCAACTTTCCTCGCATGTGCGGTCTGCTTAGCATTTTTAATTGTGTGTGTGTGGGTGATGTGTGCTTGTTTGTTTTTAGATCGACATACATGTGATTAACGTCATGACTGACGAGGACTTATCCAAATACATAGAGAGATATGGGGACCGTCTGGCCATTAAAGCGTTCTGTCAGCAAAAAAGCGCCGCGCTGCAAAGGCCTGGTGCAAAGTCATCCCTCATGGAGCGAGTAAGAGCGAAACTTCAGGGGATCGGGACAAAATCTTCGCTGGCAACATGACAGGCCGTAATGTTGGAAATAAACATGCATCAAAAGAGACTCGGCGGATGGAAATGGGATGGCTCCATTTTTCTGACGGCAACTATCATCAGGTCCGGGCAAAGCATGGAGGCGGAACTCGTCATTTGTGTGTCCAGAAGTCGGTCACCATGGAGGAACTGCTGGAAACCGGAAAAGATTTATTTTTCTCGAATGGACACTCTACCAAGGACCCGTGGATGACTTCGTGTTTGACATTCGTGATTTCAGCCACAAGATAGTTCCACCTGGATGCACAGTAAACGAGCTCTATGAGCAGACCAAAATAAAAATGCTACGAATTTATCTGTGCACTCAAAAAAAGGACGAGGACTCTCCGAAAGATGTCGTTCTCTCTGACACATCTTCGGATTTCGAGCCGTCTGAGGACAGACCAGTCAAGGTAAATTCTAAATTGTGTTGTTTTGAATAAATAAAATAAATAGCGCCCCTTTCACGCTGAGGCACAAAACTTGATCACTGTTAATTTGTATTTGTATTATGGTTACTGTTGGTCGTCACCAAAGCCGTAAAGCTTTGCAGCAACTTGTACATCAGACAGATAAAAAAGCGCTTCACCAAAATGCCATATCTCCCTCGCTCCTGCACGGCCCTCCTCATTGTCCCCATTTAGCCAATATCTGCACCTAATCAGTCCAAACCCCCAACAACAGGTTGAGTGACAGAAATGAGGGCCAATCAGCGTCTCTGCCTGCTGGTGCGTTCACAGAACTCTGGAACTTAGAACACACCCAAACAACCACTCAGCCCAAACCTGTCCTCTACACTATTGTAGATTACTTTACTGGTTTGTTGACAAATTATTGCATAAACTTCCCTGAAATGTAAGTTATGTTGGCGTATTTTGTTTTATAGTCCCCTTTCTTACCACGAAAAAAAGGTTAGTTTTCTCTGTTGATGTTAAGATAAGTTATTAAGTCAACTTGTATTTCAAGCCAAACAACCACACAGTCTGTTGACATAGTCTGTCAGTTTTGACTGAAGCCACAGAGAAGGTCCTAATCATCTGCGTTCCTAGTAGACAGACAGTCTTTAATTGTCTTCTATTATCTAGTTATTGCAGCTGTGTTTATCAGTACAACATTGTTAGGGTTGGGTATTCATTCGTTCATTTCATTCCTAGCCGCTTATCCCTTTCAGGGTTGCTGGCGGGGGGCTGGAGCCTAACCCAGCTACTGATGGACGGAGGCGCAGGATACACTTGACAGACAGGTCGCCAGTTGTGGTGGCCTTGATCAGAACAACTGTTCAAACATTCAATGTGTTTCAATAAAAAAAATGGTATAGCTGAGTATAGTATTGCAGAACAAAAATTAACAAAATAAAAAAACAATTCTTATATATAATTTCAAACTTATGAAATGGTGTAGCTTACGGTTTGGATATAATACATTTTTTTGCAGGTGTATGTGTACTGTCAGAATATTTCTAAATCATACTGAGGCCATATAAAAAATCACTATTTGAACACCTGTCCCACTGATCAAAAGTCCATAAGTAACAATTTTGTTTTTCTTTTATAGACCAGAAGAAAGCAGAGACGAGCTGTGAGACGCCACATCAGAAAATATGCCAGGAAGACTGTGGGGATCAGTTGGATCCCAAATCATCAGATTCTGATTCATCGCCCCGTGTCTTAATGGAAAATCGTGGACAAGTAAGCTCTAAACACATATTGATGTGATTTTATCAACCCTGTTTGTAACTGTTATTGCATATTTCTTTTTGTTTTCTGAAAGTATAGCTTCAACCTTAAAAAAAAAAAAAACCTCACAAGGTATAAAAGTACAAGCTGGCACGTGAGTCCTTTATAGCAAATAACATGCATTTGTTAAAAATATAAACCACTTTTTCATCAAGGGCCTAAGAACACTCCTTTACAATGAAAAATAAATAATGGCTTTTATATTGCTAAATTTGCTCTGATTGGTCTGTTTAAATTGAAATTTATTAATATTTATTATTGATTTAATCTATTTGCCTTATTATGTTCAGTGATTGGTTAATTTTCAAAGAGACACCTTAACATGGGTGAGTCAGGTTTATTCTATATGCTTCAGTCAGTCCAAGATATGCATTAACTTCTATTTGAACCAAAACCTCTTTGTAGAGAGATTTAGTTTGCTTGCTGTCATGGGTCAACAAGTCCTAAAAGAAAATTCTAATTCACATAATTTAACTCAAGAGAAATACTCCCAGAACCTTTTAAATTCATGATTTGGATCACACCTAAAAATAGTGGACAATCTCTCCTTGTATGGAAACAAATACATTTTGAAATAATTTCACTTTTGCATTTGTTGAGATTTTCTTTATCAAGATACACTGTGAACAATCTGTATGTCAATGTACAAAGCTGATAGACAATTTTAATATTATTCGTCAACAGTTGTGTCGGTTGGGTCCAATGTATCTCCCCAGATGATATAGATTAATTTTTACATCAACCCACTAGTAGCCATGGAGTTGAAGATGACTGCCTAATCCTAGCCTTCAGTGAAGAGGCAGAACAGTTAGATGATGACTCAAATCCCCATCTCGCCCAGGCTATCAATGCATCTCTCGAAGACTTTGAAATACAGTTTGGGCCTCACTCTGGTGATGATGGAGCTAGTCTTGACTCCACTCTTCCCTGGAATCCTGAAACCCCCAACACATACCAGGTATGAAATGCTCTTTCGATTCATTATTTAAAGTCCCACTCCAAATATATATATTTTTTCTAACATAAATTTGTTCCCAGTGATCTTTTAATTACGATTATGACGTTTTTAACCACAATCAAAAAGGCATTTTTGTTTTTTTAAGACTTATTTTATGCACAGCAGCAGTAGCTCATTAGAAATACGATTCTGGGTTGTGGGCGGGACTCTTGGCACTGAGCAACTTTGCCCTGTCGCTGAGAGCTCTGTGTGCATGCCCACATGCAAACTTATAGCCTCAAGCTAACAATAGCAGCGTAAAAATAATGACGAGCAATATTGGATCAATGTAGCCGTACAGTTTTGAGTTAGAATTGCAATTGGCTACAGCACAAGTGTTTAACGCTCATCATCTAAGTCTCAGTGTGTCAGGAAGTGCACAGGGGAGATGAGACTTTGACATGCCCATTTCAGCAGCTGTGTCATTAATCTCAACTTATCGTAGCATCTTGTTTTATCATCCAACGCAATTTGAGTTAGTAAATAATCAGAAACACTGTTAAATTGTGAATTATCTTATAAAGGTCCTCTAATATTTGAAAAATGCTACAAGAACGTGTTAAAAACTCAAAAGAAGACTATTTTCATTGGAGTGGGTCTTTAAATTTTTTTGTAACTTGAAATGTTTTCTTAAAATAGCTGCATCCATTTTAAACTTTAATCTGTACATTAATAATATCTTCACAATATCTTCATAATATCTTATCTTTTTTAGGAAGTAGTCAAATATCAAATGCATTTCTGAATATGTGATTTTAATAACATTCTGTTCACAATTTGTAAGCATTCAACATTGAGTGAAGGAGCTGGATCATCAAACAACAATCAAGTCTTCCAAACCCAACCTGTAAAGGACATCCGCTATGTTACAGTTAGACGTATTAATGTGGTTCAAGATCTCATCGCTGTCTTCATGGACCCAGAAGTCCTTAGTACAGAGCTAAAGATGGATTTAAAAAATGAAAAAGCTTATGATAGTGATGGTGTGTCAAGAGAAGTGTACTCTGCTTTCTGGGAGCTTTTCTTAGAACAGTGTGAAGGGGAGGAAGAACGAGTTCCCAGACTACAACCCGAGTTCACTCAAGAGCACTGGAAAGCAGTTGGAAGAATTTGGTTGAAAGGATACCAGGATCACGGCATCATACCAATTCATCTGTCACCAGCTTTTGTTCTTGCCTGTTGTCAAGGAGTCAGCTCAGTAGATGAAGAACTTCTGATGATGTCCTTCAACAGATTTATTTCAGAACCCGAGCGGATGGCAGTTGACAAAGCGCTGCAAAACAACATGGATGACACTACAGAAGAGGACTTGCTTGATCTTTTTTCCAGAATGGGCTCACACTCCCTGCCCTCAAAAGATAACCTACAGGCATCTCTTTTAACAATGGCACACAAAGTTCTTATTCAAGAGCCAAAGTTTATAATAGACTGCTTCCACTCCATTATCCACAATGTGGTGCCATCTCTTACTGAAAAGGACAGTATACTGGAACTTTATGAGTCTAAAAAGCCAACAAACAGGAAGGTGGCCCAAACAATCAAACCAGCAAGTGATAGTCTTGATCCACAGCAGCAGTCAGCCCTTAACCATCTGCTAAGGTATGTGAGAAGTGCTGACCAAATAAAACTGGAGAAATTCTTGCGCTTCTGCACAGGGTCCACAGTTCTTTGCAAGGAAAAAATTGAAGTAACCTTTAATCGGTTGTCCGGTTTAAGTCGAAGACTAGTGGCGCACACCTGTGGTGCCGTCCTTGAATTACCATGTACATATAGATCATACCCAGAGTTTCGTGCGGAACTGGACAACATTCTGTCAGGTGACTGCTACACAATGGATATTCTGTAATAGACCAGTGAAATCGTGGATTTTTTTTTCCCTGTCTTTTTTTTTTTGGTCTTATGCTTATGGCACAAACTCCTTTCTAAACGTATATTTAGCAGCATACTCAAAAAATAATTTAGCTTTTTTTTGGTAACTCATCCAATGCTATTATTTTCTCATTCTAAATTCAAATTAAGAGTAAAGCTATTTCCATATGTTTCTTATTCAAGTTGTATAAAAAGCTGTTCTGTTTAGTCATGTTTTTCTTACCATAACTCAAAATATTTGAATTGATTTTTTTATTGTTTGAAAGAGCATTGTGGGATAAAAATTCTGAAAAAAAATTACAAATCTTACAGAACTAAATTATTGTTTTGACACGTTTTCCTGTGGCAGTTCATTTTAAAACGGTTCCGATGCCTTAAAAAGTAAAAATTACATACTACTATTCAAGGATTTGTTCGTTCATTGTAGTCATTTAATGGGTATGTGATTCTGATCAGTTTTAACTGATTTTGTAATAAAAATAGTGCATTAAAAAAGTACAGTTGGAAAACATTATTTAATACCTTCTGAGCTTCTGTCTCTTTTGTTTTTTGTTTGTACATTGCTGGAAAGTAATGTAAAAGTTGTTTTTACAATAAAACTACATTTGGAGCTCATAAGTGGCTTGTGACTTGTGTTTAAACAACTAAAAATCAATTAGGCTTTTGCAAGGCAGCAGTTTTTGAAGGAGTCTGTCCCTCTTTAAATGATCTTCAAATATCAATTTGTCTAAACATAATTATTAATTTAATTCTTCTTGGCTTATGGCTCAAAGCATAATTGTAGAATTAGATACACAGCACAAAATAAGGCCATCCAGGTGAGTCTTAAAGTTGAAAATGTTTTTTATTTTATGAACAACTTTAAATTGCAGGCATATTAAACTGTATAAAAAAATCTCACTATGAAACCTTGCACAAAATAGAATATATCAATAACTAATCAGCACATCAATAACAAAAGCCTTCAGATTAATTTTACCTTTACTTTGTTAGGATAAAGACATTAAATGTTTTGTAAAATATCTGAGTTTTAATTGTTCAGGTTCATGCATTATAAATTGAAATGACATCAAATGTAAACATTACAGCATTAAGGCAAATGCTGACCACAATTGATCATAAAATGCATGCATGGAACTTCAAAAGAATTCTGTAATGTTTTCAAAAGTTTCCACATCTAGCCATCATAGATTACGTTTTGAACCCAAACCTGAGTCAGCTACACACAGCGTGATGCAATAATCAGTAGAAGGCCCAGTAGACAAGTTTACAAGTTTGCCTCCTGCACACAACCCAGCTTCTTCCTTTTTAATCTGAATCAGCTTCTTCTTACAGTCAGCTGCCTGGGTGACAGCCCTTCAATCAGCTGATCTGCTCCAGCTGCCCTGCCTCTCAGCAGTTCGAGTCGCTGAACATGAGAAAAATAAATAAAAAAACAACCAGGAAGAACATAACAGATTACAGGAAGGATATGATCACATTCCTCAAATGCAAATACAAATTCAAAGCTTGATGAGCATCATTTGGTAGCTGCAAATCAGACTCAGCCATCAGAATGTTGCACAGGTCGTAAATGTCTGTGTCACATGGCACTGTTGGTCGAAATGTGCAGTTGGCGTGACACAGCTGAACGTCAGCATCATCCACTGGAGAAACGCAGTCGTTAGTTGAGTAGAGTTCTGGAAACATGTACATGACTTTGGGTCGACCACTTGGTACTCTGTCATTCTTGGATGGTCGAATGATGTGTGAATTCCAAACACTGATTGTCTTGTCCAGCTCGTCCTGGTGTAAATAACACAAAGAATAACAAATAAAATCAGATCTATAACTTTTTATATTAGTGTGTGTGTGTGTACTTAAATCGAAAAATGAATTATTATTATAATAACAAATGCCTATGAAATTAAAATTATTGTAAGCCTTGAAGTAAAATGTATTTATAATCAATGTTAATACAGTTTGTCCCTTTTGTTATCCTCAAACTGTTTGAAAAATTAACTTCAAATGTAACTTAACTTCAAACTCTTGGAGATCAGAAATGAGAATATTTGAAATAAGAATGTGAAATTAAGACAGTTTTCCTTGTTTATTGCAGGGGATACATTCTATAAATAACCTGCTTTAGGAGCTACACCAGTGTGTATTATTTACATTTTTTACATTACTTTTACGTTTACATTTTACAGTCAATGGCTATAATTGAAAAACAAGCAAACACGCAATATACTGGGATTTTTAGGATCTGAATGAATAAAAGAAAAAAAAAACACCAAAATGAATTGCATTTATAGAACAGATTAGTGGACACATTTCTGTTATAAGTAGCTCACGATGGCGGGGATGCAGGTAAGGGACTGCTTACCCCGAACTTACGTACCTGGTTTAAAACGTTTTTCCAAAAATAAAGGGTGTATTCAGATTAGAAACATATGGTCCACTTAAAGTGAACCAGAGTTGTTTTCCCTGATATTGCGAAACAAAGTTTTAGTCTGAAAACGCGCAAATTAATCCTGATCCCGGACCACGAACCGCTCTCTGGGCCTTTTTTCGAGGTGGTATCGGTTCTTTTCCAACCAGACAGAACTTCGGTTCTCTCTGAGATTCCTCAGTCTGAATACGAAAAGTGCCTATTGCCTGAAGCGGAACAACTGAACCAAAACGGCCACTGTAGTCTTCAGTCACGTGATGTAAACACGTAAGGAATGAGACGATCAGTGAGTCGCGGACAAATGTAGAGGATAGATTGTCATGTTAGCCACAAAGAAATCATGGGTCCATCTCATTACTTGTTAGAGTGTTAAGTTTAACACCACTAAAACACTTATTACTGGCTTTTCTGTGTCTCATTATAAGGCACGCGCGCATGGCGCTGCCGTGACGTCATCACAAAACATGTATTGCAGTTCCTTAACAACATTCTTTTAAAAGCAATGTCATGACGTCTCAACCATGAGACCTAGAAACTCGTTGAAGTGTGGTCGGGTAAATTCGGGCTCAATGAGACGACATTTAATTTTATGCGCATCGCTAAAACGCGTCATAAACACTTGTTAGCGTAGCCTACCGAGTAGCCTTAGCATCCCCAGCACCAGCCTGAAGTCTGCTTACATCGTATCAAAGCAGCAGTAAACAATGTCAAATCTGACCTTCATATCAAAATGGATCCGCAAAATAAAAAGTTACACTGAGTGAGAAATCCTGGTAAACCGTAGCCCCCCCCCCCCCCCCCCCCAATCTATCTCTTTTTGTTTTGACCCCTTAACTGCTGACCAATTACTGAAGAGATCTTTAGTCACAGGAATTGTTTACAAAGTTTGATCAGTCAGAAATCTCCGGTAGATGCTAGTCTGAAAACAGAGCAAAAGCAATTTTCAAGACTCGACCCGGAACAAATAAGTGGACACTATCCGAACCTTTGAACTTTACCAGTCTGAATACACCCGACTCCAAACCCGCTCGAATTTGTCGAACCCCACTCATCCCCAATTGGTAATTGTAGTCCGCAAATTTAAATAAAAGTCAGGCAATTGTGCGGAAAACCGACCAATCTGGCAACCCTGTAGGGTGCAGAACTGATGCACTTTAGAACATGCTTTAGGAACGAAAGGGGGGATATGAAACAGGGGCCCGCGGAAAGTGCGGGGGGTAGCGAGGGAACACATACGACATTCATAATACAACATTCATAATTCATGCTTACCTGGATTATTCCCATGAAGCAAAACTGGATCAGATTTCTGTCCAAATATGCACCATCGAACAAACCGCGGTCCTTCAGATCAATAAGCATTGAGATGTAGTATTCCATTGATTCCTTTCTGAGGAAACCCCACCAGCTCTCTATTCTTTGATTGGATGTACTTGCCCCCTCAATATAGCTGTCAATAGCAGAGCCATCATGAATATTCCGACGCAGAAAACGCTGAAACTCTCCAACCCGGATGTTCTCTGTGCCTCGGTCACCTCTGACAATCCTCGGACAGCCACCCAAACTCTCGACTGCATTTATGTAATAGCCTCCAATGATTTTTGGGTCGCTGCTTGTCGTAAATGCGTTCATCCATATTATTTTCCGTGAAAACCCATCAATGCAGCCATTAATGCAGATCCCGAAGGGTTTCAGTTTGTCGTATGAATCCAAATGCCAGATATAATTTGGACCCTTAGCGAAGTAACTGCGGCGGTGCAGACGTCTGGCTCTTCGGAGTTCAACTCCCTGTGGGTCAAGTTCTTGCAGAATCAGACGGACATGTTCCTTCCTTACATGCAGACCATTTTGAACGCACTTTGCATGCATCCACCGATACCCATGGAGTTTACCGGATGATCTCAATTCCTCCAGAATAAAAGAGGTAACCTGATCCAGGCTGGTGTATCCTTTGCGCCGAAACAAACCACATGACTTTAAAATCCGTTTTAGGTGACGTTCAGAGATAATATAATTGTGACGGTGGGCAAGTAAAGCTGCAATGTCTTTGTAAGGGATGCCGAAGTCAAAGTAAAATTCAATCAGCCCACTTAAACTCATCTTGAGGTAGCTGTCTGACTGTGAGAAGGTTTCTTGTACCCAAATGCCTGCAAATGGCCAGTAGCCTCTCATGCACAAGATAGTAAGTGGTGCGCACCAGTTAGTAAGTGGTGCGCACCAGTTAGTAAGTGGTGCGCACCAGTTAGTAAGTGGTGCGCACCAGTTAGTAAGTGGTGCGCACCAGATAGTAAGTGGTGCCCACCAGTTAGTAAGTGGTGCGCACCAGTTAGTAAGTGGTGCGCACCAGTTAGTAAGTGGTGCGCACCAGTTAGTAAGTGGTGCGCACCAGTTAGTAAGTGGTGCGCACCAGTTAGTAAGTGGTGCCCACCAGTTAGTAATTTTTTTTTTTTTTTTTAACTAAAATTTTTTTTTTCCCGATGTCCCTTTAGGGGCTCCGTACAAAACAGAGGGATGGATGTTAAAAATTCATTTAACATTAAAATGGTGATGAGTCAATATCACTTTACAGCCTTTAAAACAAAACATGTTTTTTTTTTTTTTTCAACAAATCTGCTGACACCTAATCCCAAACTGAAGCTACAGCATCTTAGACATTCTTCTAAAAATACCGGCTCCGTGAGTCTGGCTTTTGAGGAAGAATTTGGATTAATTGTAACCTCATTCGCTCACTCAGAAAGGGCCTGAAAGCAGAAAGGTGTCAGTGTCTCATTCAGTCTTCTGTCTCCGTTCTGAAGTGTTTTGGCGTCGGCACCAGATGCTGGAGAACAGCTCTGAATCCTGCTTGATGAAGACGGGCAGGAGCGCTGACAGGTTCAAAGGCAAAACAAAGTTCAGCCTTTTGAATTTCCGCTCCTCCTCGTCTTCATCTTCTCGCTTTTGCTGTCATTCACTATTCAGCTGGTAACGACCCCCTCTTTGCTCCCTCCGACTGGACTCGCGTCACGCTGAATAAATACAAAGTGACAGAGCAGTTCAGCCTGCAGGAGCGTGCACGTGTGTGTGTGTGTGTGCACAAGTGTGAATGTGAGTCATCCCTCTCCGTCTCCTGCATGAACTTTGATTGGTGGCCCTCACCACACGCAGACACCAGCTTGGATCTGTGCTCGCCTGTTGTGGTTTGTTATACGCTTTGTTCGCACGGGAGGGGGGCACATGTACAAAATGCCACAGGGGGATGGAGGGATGGGGGGGTACAAAAGAAACACTCACAGGGAAGACTGCCATGCAGCACGAGAACAGCACAAACACACACAAAAAATGTGAAAATCCAAATCTGATGAATCTTAAACATTTGTTTTTACATTTTTGATACATCATGCCTTCAGTTAGGTCAGATTATAAAGTCACAAAATGAACTAAATGTAAAAACTTCAACAGGTTCCACTCACGACCAGAAAAGCTTCCCAAGAGCTTTTAGATCCACATTTATGAGGTTTATGTACACGTTTAATAAAGATTACTTGCTATTCTGAAAAAACTCCATGCAACAAAAATGTTTGTTAATCCCAGGGGCCGAGCTACCCTCCCAGCAAAAAGCTTCATCCCCCCAATTTCTGAGTCAGTATTAGTTTTATTGACGAAGATTTCAAAAATAATCAAAACAATCTTAAAGAATAAATAAACAAATAATCTTTTCATTTGTAATGGCTGTCCACTCCGCTGCTCTTATTTGCCACCCTTTCAAAGTCTACTGCCCCCCTCCAAGCATAAAATGCTTTTTCTTCACCGCTGCCTAATTCCAATGCATGACACGACACCTGGATTACTGTTAAATTACTTTGATTACACCAGCAGATGTAGAGGAAAACACATCAATATTTAAGTTAAGGGGCAGAGTCATGATGACTACTAATTACATAGTGTGTAAAGTTGTGCAGAGATGGAAGTACGAGAATCACAAACAATCCAAAACTTTTCAATCCAAAGGATATAAACAGCCCAGATCTGTATATTTTACAAGGTAAACTTAAATAATGTGATGCAATGTTTAATTTTTCTGTCACTCGCCTCATCATTTTCCTTGTTTTAAAATCAAAATGGTCAAAACACCAAACTGTGGTTCACAGAACAACACTTTCTGCACGACTGATGTTTTCACAGGAAGTACAGTTTGGAAGATGAATCAGTCAATTTCCATTATAAGGAAGAACTAAATCTACCCAAATCCATCAACTTAAAAAGCAGAAAACAGAAAAGACACATAAGGATCATGTGCTTTTTTTATTTTTTATTTTTTTAAGTTACCTCATAAATTGGACAAAATTCATTCTTTTAGTTGAAAACAGAGAAACCCTTTTAAAGAAAAAATAGTTGCAAGGGTGTTTAGTCAACATCAAATATGGTATAGTAAGATTAAAATGACAAAAAAATGATTCTCAATGGAAGTCTATAGGACTTTGGATTCTTGGAACCAGCGGGTACTTTCCAGTTTAGGGGGAGGGAGTCAGTCTGTCCAGTTCTTATACACAGTCAGTGGTCCAAATCTACAATTCCAAGCCTATTTCCGAATTCCCACCCTAATCTCTTTCTACTAAAAAAATGATAAAATGCGGGACTACCAAGCGCCCTGGATTTTAAAACTAATTTGGACACTACTTTTCTTTTCTCTCCCTCTAGACGCCAGATATGACATCATCAATTTCACCAAGTGCAAACTGAATCAATACGAACATTTCATTGTCTGTTTGTTACTCCACTGTGTTCTGATGATGACAATGTGGATGGTTTATTTAAAAAATTACATTGAAACATGTTTTTTTCCGCAAAAACGTTTAAACCGCGATGCATTGTGTAGTATTGATGCACATTCGTTTTTTGCCCAAAATTTAATCGCCTGGAAATTTCCCAGAAGTCTCTGCAAAAACCAGTGTGCACTGATGGTTGCTAGATTGGTGAAAATGGAACACAATGCATTACATTTGGAAAAAACTGCAAATGTGTTTTTTTTATAACTCATCTAATTTTTAATCATCAAAACAGTCAATTCACAAATAGTTCTGCAAACAGTCTTTTACGGGTTAGGGAGTAGTGAATTTATTTAGAAAAAGTCTATGAATAAATAAAAAAGAAAAAGTGCTAAAAAAAAATACCACATGTAGTCGAAACAATCAGGCGAACAAACAGAAACATCAGCTAATCCCAGCATGTCAATGAAAAACACAGAGATCCTGCAGAGGACTCCTACCTGACAGTATCTGTTCCACGTCACGCCTCTGCCTGCTCCTTCACTCTGACCTCATCCAGCTGAGGAGCATAATTCCCGTCATGGTGAGTAATAACTGGGGTCTGAGTCATTCTGGATTTCTCTCTCAGCACAAAAGGCAGCCTGTGTGAGCTGAATGAACAGACCCACGTGCAAACAGGGGAACAGAATGTGGATGTGCTCAGTGTGCAGTTTTTGTCAGTCACTGATTCTGCAAGTTGTCCCACTTAAAAAGAAGAAAAAAAGTCTTCTAATGTGGGACAACTTGCAAAATCGATGAGTTCCAAATACCTTGTAGCATGAATGCTAGTAATTAATAATCATATGAAGGGTTGAATATGTGATATTCGCCTTCAGATCTCGTCAAAATTATGAAGTTTATTAATCTCAAATTTATCAGTTACTCAAATTTATAAGCTTACTTATCCAAAAGGAAACGTGAGTGTCTTTACCTTTGAAGGGACGTTTTGTGAACCATGGAAATTATGAGACAAAACAACGACTTCTTATACACGTTCATTTATTGCAAAACTGGATTAACACGAAAGATTATCAAGTGTAAAAGCACAACATGGATTATACGTTGCAGAGATGAAAAGAAGAGAGAAAGCACACTTTTCTAAAGTATTCAAAATTGGTAAATTAAGAAGGCAATTCAAACTAATAATAAACAAGAGGAAAAAAAAAAACAATTTAAAGGTAAGGTAAATGGCTGGGGGTGGGATGTATGTATGTTGTGTCTAATTTAATGCAGAATAATGTTTGTAGAACCAGAGAGATCTGCTCGGGTGATAAAAATGTATTATTCTGATTATTAATAATTTTAGCAGTTGAATTTCTAAATGAAAAGAAAGAAAAATTATATATTCCGTGTATGTACCTTGACTGACAAGCGGAACCGACCGCAGTGAAGAAACACTGGAGCGGAATCCCTGCACCACACGGTCTGGAATTCTGGTTCTTGAAAGTGCCCAGGTCCTAGTAGTTGCAGCTGTTGAGGTTCGGCTTGACCCAGTCCAGCCAGATGTCAGGATTCGGATCTCGACCCAAAGGGAGATCCGGTGATGGTCCAGGTTCTGATCCGTGGAGTCTCAAGTGATCGAGAGGCGATGTTTCAGGATAGTTAGCGATTTAAGATTAAAAGTTTCCAAGCTGGCCAGGCTAAAAAAACGCAATAATCATTTAATCGCTAGAAAAAGTAGAACAATAAAAGAAATTTAAATTGCGAATGAAAAAGGTTGAAACGACGGTTCTAGTTCTGTTTACAAAATTTAAGAAAAAAATCCTCGCAGCAGTATTCTCTTTAGGGTCTGCTAAACTCTTCCAAGTTTTCTATTCTGATCTTATCTTCTCCTTTGTCTGTCTCTCTCCGCTCCTTTTTCAAACTCCTCACTCTGTTCTTGCCTTTTCTCAACTGATCAGAACTTCCACCGTTCGGAAGTCCCGCTGGATCGAGCCTGGAGGGGTTAACCAATCAGGAATGAGCTGAGCTTGCCTTACGCCCTCACAAAATTAACATCTTCCAATGAAATGTGAAAATTTAAATTTGTGGGTGTGTTTGTATGCGCTTGTCTCAGAAGGCAGACCTGACTCCACAAACATCTCTACGAACATTAAAGAAATAAAGAAACATTTAATCCTTCTTAATCAACTCGTCTCATAAGTAGAAACCCCTTTTGGGCTGGAAAGAAACACAAAATAATAATAATCACCAACATTTAAAAGATAATACAATCACACTGAAATTCCACACAAGATGAAGCGAGAATCAAAGTGAAATGATTTCTTTTTTTTTTTCTTTTTGAAACTCTTCCTGTGGAAAGATTGAACAACTTTAGTTAAATTCACTTAAGATAAAAAAAAAACAACTGTTAAGGTAACAAGTTATAAAAACATTCCATAACAAGAACAAAGAAAAGTCCTCCTTAGAGCACATCTGGTGTGAGTGTGACTGGGTTTGCTGCAAGGCTGTAAATTTAATCTCGGTGGCGTCCCGAGTTGGTGATCCTCAGACCTGTGAAATGTCGATTGTCAACAAATGGTGCTGTTTGGTCTACATCAAAAGCAACCTTATCACCAAAAGGTCCTGTTCTGTGGCTACATGTATATCATTTGTCTCTTGTGGTTCCAGAAAGTCTGCTAAACCTCGTAAAAAGATGTTTATTCAATCACTCTCTTGGAGGTGGGAGTTTTGAGGCCACAGAGGTCTCCTTTGATTGTCGCAGGATCTTCCTTGTCCCGGGCTGAGCAGATGCGTCTTTAGCGTGGGGGTAAAGACAGGTAGTCATTTATGCGGCGGGCCAACATTCCGTTGGTTACGGTCTGGAGCGGGGTGACGCATCTGGGTCTGACATGCTACATATCCCCCCTTTGTTTCGACTTGTTCCTGTGGAATTGGTTGAAACACCAAGTAAAAACGATGCATGGCATTCCTAGATGAACCTTCTGGAATCTGCTGAACCACCAGAGTAATCCAACGGAAACAGTGGAACCAAAGTAATCCTCACGAGAGCCACCATGGTGCTGGGCAACTCCTCTGGGAGCGTTGGAAGTTCAACTGGATCCTCAGGCAGGTGTGGGTGTACCTGTAACTTCGCTGCTGTGGTCAGAGGCTTGACTAAAATCTCAAAGTGAGTCTATATATTTACTTAATCTGGGTACCTAGAGTAGTGTTCTAGTCTAGTGTCTAGATCTACGTGTTCTATAATGTAGAAAACAGCATAGACAGGAAGAGAGAAGAAGAAAGAGAAATACGAGTAGATGTTCAGGTCAGGCAGGAGTGCCTGCAACCTCACAGAGTATCGCCCAGGTCGAGAATGGTTGGAGAGAGAGGTTCTGTTCTAAGATTCATCTCGAGGGACCCCTCTGTCCTGTCGTTAGCATGGTTCTCTCTTTCAGCAAATCTCCGTCGAGTCCCTCGAGCCAATCGACTGCGACACCTGTCTATCTGACTACAAAGATGTTGGGTTTTCTTAACATAAAGATAGGTGGTTCCAAAAGTGAGAAGGTATCCGAGTCCTACCAGAGTTACTAATACAGTATCTGCGGTGGACCAAGCGTAAGTAAGGGATTGAATATTAGGGTTCTGACGTGCTTCCATTTCTTTGAGGACCTTATTAATGGGGCCTACATCAATTACACGCGACCCTTCGTAGTCGACTTGCTCCACTGTGCGAGAGTTGAGTTCGATCGTATGTTGGCTAAAGAAAGTCGAAATCTCTACTTCACCTTGATATTGATCTGGGTGAAGGTGATAGAGGGCTAGGTTGTCCACGTGTACCATAGCATCGTTAGGGACGTCAACCCAGATGGAACTCCATGGTAGTTCCATTCGGGTTGAGGTGTCATGTTGATCATACATGATGGTCGCGGTTGTTACTGGTGTCAGAACCAACCACCGATTTCCAACGATCTCCGCCTGCGTGGTGGTCATTTGCCTGCGAGGGGTAATGGTAGTGGGGCAGCGAGTATCTGTGTGGATTGGCTTAAGTCCACACAGACCACCAGTGCTATCTCGCACGAACGGTTTGCTTGGGCACAGGTAGTGAATATCTCTAGTGGGCGTACACAACTGTAAGTTTGGCGCTAGGTACAACTCTGGATCGCTGTCATGGTACGCGATGACCTTGGGTGTGTGCATCCTCACATGAACGTCACCTTGCCAGATCCCTACATTTATGACGTCTTTGAGTCTGTAAATGTTTTCTGGAGAGACGATGGGGATGTGGATCAAGAAAGCTAGCTCCCTGGCCGTCGGATCCACATGGATGGGAATTGAACTTCCCAAGGTGTAGGCCAGATGGGCCTGTAGGGGGGTTATCTGTTCTCTGGTTGCTTCAGATAAGAGTTGTTGGACCAACTCTAGTGACACTAGATAAGGGGGTATTCTACCGAGGACTAGCGAATCAATGGATGACCCGATGTCTCGAGTCATGTCAGCCAGTAGCATTACCAGTTGTATGTGTGCATAGTCTATACTAACTACGCTTAACAACTTGTTTACTGCCCTGGTTAAGTTTTTAAGAGTCTCGCTGTGGGTGTTCACGATTAGCACAGTGTCCTGTAGAGTTTTTCCCATAGTCTGTACCTGTGATTGTTGGATATCTAGCTGACCCCGGATTTGGGGAATCTCATCACGTAGCTCATTCATGTGACGCTTGAGGGTGGCTAGGGTGACTGCATTTACAGCGGAAACCCCCAGACTAAACAGTGAACCAATAGCTGAGGCAGCGGTAAGTAGCCCAGCGATAAAACGTTTATCACGGTGTCCAACGCCACTTAGCTCAGACTGGGTGATCGTGAATTTTTGCATCTGAGTTAGCATGTGAACGATATCATTCTCAGCATGTGAAATTACATCCATTGTCCAGGTAACAGCAGCCAAGAGTAAGCTGGATGTCGCCTGCACATGTTTTCTGTAAACTGCATCAGGACGGAGCCTCACAAAGATCTTTTGGGTGTGCCAGCGACAGTTCGTGATTAACAGTCGGGGTGTTCCTTCAGCACAATTCTGACTCCGGTCCCGTTCAACAATCTCCAAACGTGCCTGGCTTGAGACAAGGAGGAGCACTGCGATCACCAGCAGTATCATCTTCCTGATAAGACAGAGAGGCAACGTAGATTGGTATTAGCAAACTTACCCTTTGTGGTTAAGAAACACAACGTAACTCGATTGGTCAGCCAGTAACTAGTAACACTATGGATCTTAGAGAAAACACACCAAGAGATCAAAGCCAAATAGTTTTACAAACAACGATTTCCAGTGGAGCAAGATTTGTACTATTGACGTGCTATTGTTTGAGCTCACAATTTGTACAATCTTACTTTCACTTATTGGAGGGGGTGGGTGCTCAGTTATGGATGAACTGGTACACCACCACAATAAGGAATCTCTGTGGTTTAATTTGATTGGGTTTGGTTGAACCCAACAAGTCCCACAGGGTGTTTGTGCAGTTTGAGCTGGTTGCGATGGACCCATTTCAAAATGGGCTCCTTTCGGCCTTGGCTGATTTTGATCTGGTATACCACTGGCGACAGCTTGTCAGTGATGACATGTGGGCCTGTCCAGCGTGGAAGAAGTTTGCGGGCCAGTTTGCCAACCTTCTGGTTGGCCTGTCCCGTTGGCTGGACAAAAAGGTAGTACCAGACTTTGTCTCCTACCTCAAGCGTTTGGTGCGACGCTTTCTGGTCGTAATAAGTTTTACGACCCTCAGCTGCTTTCTCCATATGCTTTTGCGCAAAAGCAAATGTAGCCTTCAAGTGTTCATGCAGGTCAGCCACGTATTGATGCGCCGTGTAGGCTGTTGCTACACTAGCCTCTCCTGGCTGGTAAAGAAGGTGTAGAGGCAAAGTCATTTGTCTCCCCGTCATCATCTCGAAAGGTGATGTACCAGTGGATTCATGAGGGGTGGCCCTGATGGCCATCATTACCAGAGGTAGTTTGATGTCCCAGTCTTTGTGACTGGCCGCTACATACTTTTTCAGTATGTTTACTACAGTTCTGTTTGCTCGTTCCACCTGCCCTGAGGATTGAGGGTGGTGGCTCACGTGAAAGTTCGCTTTTACCCCCAGAGTGTTCCAGACCTGTTGCATCACTTCGGCTGTGAAGTGAGTACCACGATCCGAATTCACTCGCATTGGTAAACCAAAACGTGAGAACACGTGGTTCATAAGCAACAGAGCGGTCATTTGAGCAGTGTCATTTGGAGCTGGTAGACACTCCACCCATTTTGTGAAGGCACATGTCACTGTCAGGAAGTATTTATTTCCTCTGGATGACTTTGTCAAGGGGCCCACCCAGTCGATCTGGATGTCTGACCATGGAAATGAAATACCTTTCTTTTGCAGTGGTGCTCTGTGTGTTGGGTTAGTTGGTTGGAACTGACAGCAAACCAAGCAGCCATTGACATAATCTGTCACATCTTTCTTCATGTGTGGCCAAAATGCGATCTGTTTAAGTGCAGAGTATGTTGCGTTGATGCCTTTGTGACCTGAAGAGGGGAGGTCATGGGCATACATCAACATCACCCCCCTTTGGTTACGAGGGACCACGAGAGCCGGCGGAGCGTGGTCACCGGAAACACGAAGAAGAATGCCCTTGACCACCTTCAAGGAAGAATGAAGGGCATAAAGAGCCCGAAGTTCTGGAATCGTTTCAAAGTCACCAGACGAGGGGGCGTTGTTGGTCGGATCGACCAGAAAATCCAGGACCTTGGCAATGGCAGGATCGTCTGCCTGCAGTTTGATGAGGTCATCGTCAGAATAAATGGGTTTGGCCGAGACGGAGGCCAAGGGTGTGGATCTGGTGACCGCGCAAATCTGAGCTTCAGGGGCGGGTGGGTGGGGAAAAAGCCGACATGTTTCAGCGAAGTCCCAGTGTTCGCCCGTCAATGCACCCTGTTTTGCCATTGAGTCACTCAAGTCATTCATCACTTTGTCCTGACCAGGGATTCGAGAATGTCCTCTCACCTTTTTCCAGTAGATTTGGATGTTGTGAGAGGTGATCAAGTGATCGCATGCCACAAAAAGCTCTTTGTTTTTCACTGGTTTTCTGTTGGACGTCTGGAAATTGTTCTGTTTCCAGAGGTCCAGATGACATGAAAAACTCAGTCGTGCGTAGTTTGAGTCGGTACAGATCACAAGTGTATGGATGTTCAAAGAAACTGCAAGTTGTAAAACAATTAAAACTGCAGCAATTTCTGCGTATTGTGAGGTTTGAGACCCAAGATGGAAACTCTTGGGTTCACAGGGGTCGTCGTGAAGCCATGCAATACCCACACCAGCCAGGAGTTCTTTATCCTTGCGGAAAGAACACCCATCCACGTATGCAGTAACCATATCTTGGCAGATATTTTGATCAAAGTAGTGGTGGTGTGGATCAGTGATGATCCCTGAACTTTGTACTCTGATTTCTGTTGGAGCGTCGTCAACACAACGCTGGCATGCAGCTAGGTCAGTACCCAAAGCATTCTTTTTGTTTTGTGCGTACCTGATTTCGAGGTCAAAGCTCTGCAGTGCCATTAGCCATGAAGCTACACGTGCGTTTGTGACCACACCGTCTCTGATTCGCTGACTGTTCAGGAATGTGACCGGCTGATGTTGGGTTTCAACAATTACCTTTTGTCCTCCAACATAGTTAGAGAAATGCTTCACAGCCCAAACAGTGGCAAGCAACGCTTTTTCACAGTCCGAGTACTTCAGTTCAGGTGTAGCGAGTGTCTTACTAGCATAAGCAACAACGCGTTTATCTTGGTCATATATTTGATACAACCCAGCGCTCAAACAGTTATTGGAGAATCCAACTTCAAGGTGGAATTCTTTTTCACAGTTAGGGTAGGCCAAGCATGGGGCTGAACTCAGTTTGGTTATCAGAGTTTCCATGGCTTGTTGTTGTGGTTGAGCCCACCTGAAGGGCACATCCTTTTTTAGTAGTTCAGTGAGCGGTTTAGCTATGTCAGCATAGTCCTCAATAAACTGGCGTGAGTAATTGCATACTCCTAGAAAGCTTCTTAATTCTTTGAGGTTTGTTGGAGCTGCAATGTCCTTGAGACCTTGAACTCTGCCAACTTGTGGTTGGACTCCGGTGGGTCCCACCAGGAGGCCCACATAGTTGACTTTGGTTCGACACCACTGACATTTAGAGAGAGAAATTTTGGCTCCAGCAGAGGTGAGTTGTTTAAGTACATGTTCAATCTCTTCAATGTGATCTTCCAATGTTGCATTACGAATGAGAATGTCATCTACGTAAATAAGTGTACCACGTTGTGTGGCATCGGGACATGCTTTGTTCAGAAAGATGTTAAACTCTGCTGGAGAATTTGCATATCCAAACGGACAGCGGGTAAAAGTGTATTGTTGCCTCGCAAAGGTGAATGCTAGCTTGTGCTGGTCGTCAGGATGGACAGGGATTGTCCAAAATCCTGAGGCTACATCCAGGGTAGAGAAGTATTTAGCTTCTTTGACCCTGGGTAGTTCCTGTTCCAGCTGCGTCATTGGCCATCTAGATAGGGGAACCTGCTGGTTCAACCGTCTGTAGTCGATAGTCAATCTCCATTTGCCATTTGGCTTACGTACAGGCCAAATTGGGGCTGAGTAGGTGCTATTACAGGGCCTAATGATCCCTTTGTTGGTCAGATCATCAATGATCTCCTGAACCGGTTCATACGATGCAAGAGGAATCTTGTATTGTCTAACAAAGGTAGGCGGTGCGTTTTCTGGTGTTGGGATGCGCACTGAGTGGATAGAAGTTAATCCACAATCAAGGGAATCTGTGGACAACGATGATTGATACTTTAACAGAACCTGACGTAACTGTTGACGTTCATTGTCAGTAGTTAAAGCATCAGCCAATTTCACAACCTCATCAATTTGTTCACTGATGGAAGGTGGAGGCTGAGTTTGGGTCTCAGTGTTGGGATGTGCATCAATGGTGTTAATTGATACGTCATTCATGGTCTGGAAAACCAAGTGATTTTTGTCTGACAAGTCCACACGTCCCACCGAATCGGATGTCAGGTCCATGACAGAGTAGATGGCGATAGCCTTGGAAGGTTTTGTGTAGATGACATCTGACACCTCTTCACCAAGAAGGGAGTGGGGAATGCCTCCCAGAACAGGGACCGTTAGTTCAAAGTCATGGAAATCTGTACTTATGAGCCAGCCCAACGTGGTCCCTCTTGGCACAAGAGTTTCTTCATTGTGGTTGTCATTACTCACCTTCAAAGATATGGTTCTGGAATTCAGACTCAAAAGAGGTGTGGCTGGCAAGGAAAGTCCAAGTTTGAAAAACAAAGGGGCCGGCTGGAAGAGTGCTTGAGAATGACCAAGACTTTGGCCTGGTTGAATGTGCATTCTGATGATGGCTTCCCGAATACCAGCAGGTAAGGATACATGGTCCGAAGTGACCACCTGACAAGCTTCTGGAATGGTCTGTCCGGACCTCAGTGCGTCGAGGGTCATTGGAGTTTCTCGAGCCGGTACAGGGGACCATAAGACGTTGTTAATGGTGTCTACCTGTACACCTAGCCGGACTAGGAGGTCACTGCCTATGCAGGCAGTATGTGGCAGGTCTGGTACCACCAAGAAGGAATGTGTGAGTGTTTGGTGGTTCCATTTTAGCGCGAGTGAGCACACGCCTATGGCTTTCAAAGTCAAGTTCGAGCATGAATGGATTGGAAAACGCCATGATTTTCCTGCGAATGGAAGTTCAGGGTTTTCTTTTTTCAGAGTTTGATAAAACTCGTGACTGATGGCGGACTGGTCAGCCCAGAGGTACAAGGTGGCGTCGCTAGCCATGTGGCCCAGCATCTGGATGCCACCAAGGATGTGGGGAATGTATTCTCCCTCCGAGTCTGGCGGGCTAATTGCACACAAGAAGGTGTCATGCTGGAACATCACCTGTTCGTTTTGTGCAGGGGGTTTCTTCTCTGTTGGCTCTGACATTTCTGCTTCCCTGGTTGAACTGTCCTGTTCATCTGAGAGGTGAAGCTCTTCAGTTCTCACAGCATAGCAGTGAGCCGATGAAGCGTCCTTCGGCCAAGAAATGCTTAGGGGTTGTCGAACTTGTGCCCACAGTTTCAACTGTTGGAAATCGATCAAAGGTTCAAAGCGATTAAGAAGATCCTTACCCACGAGGAAAGGAATCGAATTGATGGGTGACACATAGACTGGATGCACCACTGTCATTGGACCAATAGACAGTTGGATAAGCGACACTGCGGACAAGATGGTGTTGGTGTTGGCATAAGGACGCACCTTAACAGAGCATGGTTGCAGTTTCAGGTCTTTATTGTCATCGTTAACGGCAGCGCGCAGCTGGTTAAACAAGGTGGATGAGATCAATGTGATGTCTGCAGCAGTGTCAAGTAAGGCCTCATGTGTTAACACATCTTCTAGGGTTAGTGACATGTAAAATTTTCGTGCGAGTCCCTTCTCTGTGAGGTCGCACAGAAATTGTTGTACTGGGGGGTAGACCGGAAACATGGAGTCACCCTGCTCAAGTGACTGTTGTTGTGGGTCCAGTCTAACCACCAATACAGCACTGGGGCATTGAAGGGTCTCATTTTCTTCCTCATCGCTTATAGGTGGGGATGCAAGGCACCCCCCCTCTGAGGCCGTCACAGGGACCAGATTGGCAGTGTGACGATCTGTGCTCGTCTGGGGTCCGTCACCGGAGGTTGGGACCGGACCATTTAGTTCAAAGTTGGATTGACTCAGGGAGAGGTCCAACACATCTGGTTTATCTGGCTTAGGCTTCTGTGCTAAGTCTTTTAGTAGACGTTTGATTTCCTGTATTTCTTCTTTACTTAACCCTGAAAATTCCCTTTCCTTTTCTGATTTGGGCCAAGATTTCTTTAAGTAAAAATTTTCTGTGGGTTCTTTTCCCTCATGGAAATCACGTGGGGGTCCAGCATACTGGCCTCCAAACCTGTTTTGTGGTCGTCTCCCATGATCCCTGTGTCTCTCGTAGGTAGGGGTATTGTCAAACCATTTTGGCTGAGGTTTCCCTCTATGCCAGCTAGACCTAGGCCCAGATGTGTCATCTGGTTTTCGCCCCTCCTGTTGTGTTTTCTTCCCAGACCAATGTTTCCGTGACTCACTTTGGTTGGGTGTCCTTGACGGAACCCCGTTTGGGTCGCCTTTGGCTCTGGGTGGATGAGATACAACGGAACCAGGTCCATACAACTTGTGGTTTGGTGCACCTTCAAGTTCCAAAGTTGATTGATCTGCTGTGGTAGACAGAACAATGGGGTCGCCTGACTTTTGGTGTACCTGTTTCTGCTTCTGGAAACCCAACGCAGCAAGTTCACGAAGGTGACTTATTGTTGCTGTGTGGGGGTTTGCAAAGACTCCCAAGTGATGACTGGTTCCTGGATGGAGGTTCTGAAGGAAAAGAGATTTGAAGTTCAAGTCCTCCTCCATTCCTGGCTCATTACGAGTACCAAAGTATGCTCGCAAAAGTCGGTAATAGTATTGCTGTGGAGACTCCTGCCTACCTTGCTTTACTGACATGGCAACCGTTAAACCTGATTGTATAGTGTAGTCAGAGAATTCCCTCTCAATGGCTTGTCGCAAAAAGTACCATTCGCGTCTGGTAAACTCTGGCTGCCTTTCGATGAACCGGATTACCTCACGGCTCGAAGTGAGTTTGATAAGATAAATCTTATCTTGAATGGTGGCCTCCGAGTATTTCCTGAGATAGAACTCAATGTCATCCAGGTATGCTCGAGGATCATTAGAGCCACCAGGGGTTGGTTCGAACTTGGTAAGATTTCGAGAAAATTTTATCTAAATCTCGATCAGAAGGAGCACGATGACGAGTGGCTTCTGCCCTAAAGTCATGCAATAGATTTGCCTGTGTCGGCTTTGAAGTCAATGCAGAAAGAGGAGCAGGTACAGGTGACAACCGAGGTGATCCACCAGAATCACCCCTTTCAGCCTGAAGGGGGGCAGGTACAGGTGAGACCAAAGGTAATCCAACAGACGCACCCCTTCCAGCCTGTGCACCCCCCTTTACGTCTCTGAAACTTGGATAAAACTGCTGACTGATGTCAGATTCGATGGGTGGTTTGATGTCTGTTGTCACAGACTTTCGTTCCACCATCAAGCGTTCATACCGTTGGTCAGAGGCCTCAAGCTTTGAGGTAAGGTGGGCCAGTTGCTCTCGCATTAGCTCAACTTGTTCTTTTTGGTCACCTAACTGTCTGGTCAAATTAGCATTCTCTTGCTGCAACTTAATTATATCATCTTCAGCTGAGTAAAGTCCTATTTGAGAGGCTTTGTAGGTTTCTTTAACTTCAATGAGCTGCACATGCATTGCGGTTAGTTCATGCTGACAGGCCTGGGTCTGCGATTCACAATCTTTTATTTCTCTTTTCAGTTGATCATTTTCAGTTTTTAGTTCTTCGTTCTGACACTCCAACTCATCTGTTCGTCTTTGGGCAACCTCGCGCTGATGCTGCAAAAGCTTAATTTCTCCCTGGGTTTGAGAAAGTTTCTGCGAGCGTGTGTCAAGTTTCCCTAGTGCTTGATTCAATAGGGTGTGAGCGCTTTTGAGTCGAGCTGTGAGCAGTATGGCTAGGCTACCGAGTGTTTTGGTCAACTCCTTATCCTTCGGTGGATCATTAGTAATTTCAGCCACTATCTCAGAAAGCTTAGTCTCCAGTTCAGGTGCGGTTAAGTTCCGAACTCGACCTTCAAAACCTGGAATTTGATTTTCAGTGATTTCTGTCAAAGCAGCTTCTAGATCATCAAACAGGTCCCCATGACTAGAGGCCTCAGAAGAAACTGCGTCAGTCATTTCTAAATCCGTTGGTCAGCTGATGAGAAATGAAGCTGGAGGGTTTAGACACTTTGTTTAGCCTCAATTAGCAAGTACCGAATCTTTAGCTTTTAGCTTTCAAATCACTAGACTATTAGCTTTTAGTCCCTTAGCATTAGCTCCAGCAATTAGCATTAGCATTTAGCTTTAGCATTTAGCTTTAGCCTTTTAGCTTTTAGCATTTACACCTCACTGCCAGTAGGGGGAGATGACAAGTGTGATATCTATTTCAAGCCACAAGGGGGAGTCAATGAACCACTGACTTACCAGGCCTTCCACCTACTGCTGTCTACCTAGATTGCACACACTTTCAAGTCTCTGAGTGGATTAAAATATAGGTCTCTATATCTATGTTTCCACAGTCAACCTGCTTTGGTTCAATGCAGTCCAAGTACACACACCTCCTCTAGGCCAGTACGTCTATGGATATTAATCTCAACCTGTAACTTGGTTCAACACACAAATTCTGATTATTATTAAGCTCAATGTTTAATTGTCAAGTGACCTCTGAGTGAGAAAAATGCCAGACTAATGGATTACCCTTTCTTTCTGTGATGTCAGGTGATCCAAACCACAGTTACTCTGGGCTAAACAAATGCTCTAGAAGGATTACACAACAACCTGATCTGTGTTGACCACCACAGTGTGCTTGTGCAGAGAATGCAGACGCCAAAAGGGAGTTCTCAGTGGAGCAGCGCCTGGCCAACGTGATTTTAAAGTTTCAACCTCTGGGAGGAGAGGAAATTCTTTAAAATACAGGCCTGCAGCAGATCCTTTCTGAGCTTCCCTCTGACAAACAGACTCTACAGCTTCTCACACAGTGAAGATGAAGTAAAACTTCCAGATTTCTTAAGCTTCAATTCAGTGAATCTCAAAATGACTGATGAGTCAGTTCAACCCCTCTGTAATCCACGCTGCTTCTCACAAATTCAGATGCAGGCCTCAGATTCGTATCCCTGAATGTACAATCAACCAAACAAATTTTATCAAAGACTGGGTCTTTAACTACACTTGTTTGATAAATGCAGCCAAGGAAGCTAATCAACCAACAAAGAGCATTAAACTAACTGACAATAACTCTAAAATTCCGTTTTATGTTTTCAGAGAGTTCACCTGAGGGATAACTGTAAATAAACTAAACCTGTCACTGACAGTAGAATATGATTAAGCTGTGAGCTTGAGGACAAGTTTTGAATCAGTGGGGGATTTTCCTCCCTCTAGTGTTAGAGGAGGATAACACCTCTGGCTCAGAGGTCCACCTCCTATGACCCTGACTGCGTCACAGTTTTAGCCACACCCTTGGGGAGTCCCGGGGATTCCCCGTTTTTTCTTCTCAGTTCCACCTAGTTTCTGTCGTAGGCACGCCCAAACATACAGTCTTTGGCAGAGGCGGCTACTCGTCCTTAAGATGAAGCAGTTATGCACAGCAAAATTCTAAAGCTGTAAAAACCGGACTGATTGCAACTTTTGAATTTACGCTGGTTTGGTGTAACCACTTGCTACCTCAAAGGCGTCTTTTGCACTGATAAACTCGAGACAAGGGGTCTGCAGATCACGTCTGCCCGGAACTTTTGTGCTTGCGGCACACACAAATAGGGTACTGGTCCGCCGACGGACCGACAAACAAGCTACGTCAAAGAGCTTTATTACACAGCCAAAACGCACAGTTTTATCCTAAAATCCTTGTTAATTTTGGTAAACCGCTACGGCTGATAGAGTGCTTTCCTGCACTTTCGCAAGACTTTTGAGTCTTACAAACGTCCGCTCGTAAATAAAATTACGGGGTGAGATCCGGCCGGTGTCTCATCCGCGGGACGGGAAAGTCCGACCTGGGCTCCTGGAACCCGCAGGCAGTCCAGTCAGAACTTTCGGGTAAAAATTACACCAAGCCAGGGACACGCTGACTTCTGTAATTTTTCCCTGAGGCCTTAGAAACTTATGACGCGCATATGCGGAAATGCGTGCGCCTGTCAATTCTCACGATTCTGCTCCGTGCAGAACCGGTTCCGTCTCAAACAACTGTCCGTTTCGCTGAGCGCTCAGCGTCACAGACGTCCAAAAACACACAAGTTCTCAGTCTTAAAGGCAAAGCGGTGTCACAGACAGACTCAGGAATTTCATTCAGAACTGCGATCATTTATGGATGCACACACTGTTGACTAATCTGTTTATCCCAATATTTCCAAGTTCACAAAAAGTTTTGCAAAGGCCCACCCAGGGACGCCAAAAATATATGTAGCATGAATGCTAGTAATTAATAATCATATGAAGGGTTGAATATGTGATATTCGCCTTCAGATCTCGTCAAAATTATGAAGTTTATTAATCTCAAATTTATCAGTTACTCAAATTATAAGCTTACTTATCCAAAAGGAAACGTGAGTGTCTTACCTTTGAAGGGGACGTTTTGTGAACCATGGAAATTATGAGACAAAACAACGACTTCTTATACACGTTCATTTATTGCAAAACTGGATTAACACGAAAGATTATCAAGTGTAAAAGCACAACATGGATTATACTTTGCAGAGATGAAAAGAAGAGAGAAAGCACACACTTTTCTAAACTATTCAAAAAACTGGTAAGTAAAGGAAGGCAATCAAACTAATAATTTACAACAAGAGAAAAAAAAAAACAATTTAAAGGTTAGGTACATGGTGGGGGTGTATGTATGCTTGTGTCTAATTTAATGCAGAATATGTTTAGTAGAACCCAGAGAGATCTGCTCGGTTGATAAAAATGTTATTTTACTGCTTATTAATAATTTTAGCAGTTGAATTCTAAAATGAAAAGAAAGAAAAATTATTATTCCGTGTATGTACCTCTGACCACCGACAGTGAAACACTGGAGCGGAATCTCTGCATCACACGGTCTGGAATTCTGGTTCTGAAAGCCCCAGGTCCCTCGTTAGTTGCAGCTGTTGAGGTTCGGCTTGACCCAGTCCAGCCAGATGTCAGGATTCGGATCTCGACCCAAAGGGAGATCCGGTGATGGTCCAGGTTCTGATCCGTGGAGTCTCAAGTGATCGAGAGGCGATGTTTCAGGATAGTTTAGCGATTTAAGATTAAAAGTTTCCAAGCTGGCCAGGCTAAAAAACGCAATAATCATTTAATCGCTAGAAAAAATAGAACAATAAAAGAAATTTAAATTGCGAATGAAAAAGGTTGAAACGACGGTTCTAGTTCTGTTTACAAAATTTAAGAAAAAATCCTCGCAGCAGTATTCTCTTTAGGGTCTGCTAAACTCTTCCAAGTTTTCTATTCTGATCTTATCTTCTACTTTGTCTGTCTCTCTCCGCTCCTTTTCCAAACTCCTCACTCTCTTCTTGCCTTTTCTCAACTGATCAGAACTTCCACCGTTCGGAAGTCCCGCTGGATCGAGCCTGGAGGGTTAACCAATCAGGAATGAGCTGAGCTTGCCTTACGCCCTCACAAAATTAACATTTTCCAATGAAATGTGAAATTTTTAATTTGTGGGTGTGTTTGGATGCGCTTGTCTCAGAAGGCAGACCTGACTCCACAAACATCTCTACGAACATTAAAGAAATAAAGAAACATTTAATCCTTATTAATCAACTCGTCTCCTTATAAGTAGAAACCCCTTTTGGGCTGGAAAGAAACACAAAATAATAATAATCATCAACATTTAAAAGATAATACAATCACACTGAAATTCCACACAAGATGAAGCGAGAATCAAAGCGAAATGATTTGTTTCTTTTTTCTTTTGAAACTCTTCCTGTGGAAAGATTGAACAACTTTAGTTAAATTCACTAAGATAAAAAAAGACAACTGTTAAGGTAACAAGTTATAAAAACATTCCATAACAAGAACAAAGAAAAGTCCTCCTTAGAGCACATCTGGTGTGAGTGTGACTGGGTTTGCTGCAAGGCTGTAAATTTAATCTCGGTGAGTCCCGGGTTGGTGATCCTCAGACCTGTGAAATGTCGATTGTCAACAAATGGTGCTGTTTGGTCTACATCAAAAGCAACCTTATCACCAAAAGGTCCTGTTCTGTGGCTACATGTATATCATTTGTCTCTTGTGGTTCCAGAAAGTCTGCTAAACCTCGTAAAAAGATGTTTATTCAATCACTCTCTTGGAGGTGGGAGTTTTGAGGCCACAGAGGTCTCCTTTGATTATCGCAGGATCTTCCTTGTCCCGGGCTGAGCAGATGCGTCTTTAGCGTGGGGGTAAAGACAGGTTAAGTTCTGGAGCGGGGTGAAGCATCTGGGTCTGTCATGCTACAACTACTATTTAATAAACTGATAAAAAAAAAAAAAAAACATTACATTTTGTAAATCTTTCTAAAAGTCCAGAAGCAAACTATATTTAGAAAATGTTGCAACTTTTAAATGTTTTGTTTGCTAATTTAGTTCCTATTGAAATAATTCAATCCTATTTTCCTTTATGTTCTGTTTTAATATATGTATTAAAGAGGTTACGACAGTTCAAAGTCTTAACACAAAACACATTTGTTTTACTTTACATTCGAAGTGTGCGCATGCCAATATTCTTATTTTCTTTTTCGTATTTTTGTGTCCTCCTCGTCCTAGCTTACTCTCAGCCTCAGATGATGTAAAGACTGTCTGGAGGAGCGCAGAGGGTGCATGGATGGAGTGCTAATTCCCGGGTGACAAAGCTCCTTTTCAAATGCATGAACTCATCACTGGGCTGAAAACCAAAAAAAAAAAAAAAAGAAAAAGTCCCCCATCTTCTTTTCAATTCCCATTTTAATGAAAAAAGAAGAGAAAAAACACCAAGAAATGCAGCCTTTCTCCACAAAAAGAGAATAAAGCAGCTAATGTGGAAGAATGAGTTGGAAATTTGTGCTTATATGTTTTTGTGTATTGTGTTAGACACACTTTTTTTTTTCATCTTGGCTACAGAATGACAATAATTCTGACTAATTTAAATTGCATCTCAAATATTGTGAAGAACTTTTATTATTGTGGTTTAAAAATAAATAAAACTCCCTTCTGCTTCATTTTATGATCCTAAACTTGAATACATATAACTTGCCCATGCACATTTTTCATCATTTTCGAGAACTTAAAAAAACTAACCAGTTGAAATCTCTATTGCTTAGTCTTTCACAAAGTGATTGAGTTACTTATTTTCTTTATTTTAAAAGATAATTGGCTTTATTCTTAAAAATAGACTGGGTAACTAAGCCCAGCTAGATTAAACCTTATGTGGTTGCACCAACACTAATTTTCAAATGGATTAAATTGATTTTTTTTAACATGGACACGACCAGTCCAAAACATTGTACCTGTGCGTGTTTCATAATTGTGCATTATTTTGTGAGGGAAAAAGTCAAAGGGTGTTCAGATAGTCTGGTGGACTTTGTTTTAAAAGGTTGAATTATTGGTGTACAATGACTGAACAATACTTTCTGGAGACAACATCGCCAGCTTGCAAGGCGGTGTGAATGTTGGATGAGCACATTGTACATCATGACATGAATCTAAGAAGACATAAAGTCAATTGCATAACTATGGTGGCCTTGAAGTGCAAATCACACCAACTAACCACTCAAAGTCAAGTTGTTTTAAAGATTATAAGACCAAAACAAATTAAAAAAAATCCAGAAACCAAACACAAAAACAATACATAATAATAAAAAAAATAAATGAAATGAAATGAAAAATAACATGTTTTGGAAAACAAAAGTCATTTCAGAAATCAACATAAAAATGTTAGAAAATGAAACCAAAGACGAAAGCGAAATGCGACATCACTGATTGGATGATGACGTTTGTTAAATGAAAGCTTTTTTTTTTATGCTTCATACTTACCATGAAACTTTTATTAGTATGAGGACATTGAAGATAGGCTGCACGGTGGCGCAGTGGTTAGCGCTCTTGCCTCACAGCAAGAAGGCCCCGGTTCAAATCCCGGCTGGGGGATGAAAAAACACCAACTGGGACCTTTCTGTGTGGAGTTTGCATGTTCTCCCCGTGCATGCGTGGGTTCTCACCGGGTACTCCGGCTTCCTCCCACCGTCCAAAAACATGCTTCATAGGTTAATTGGTTACTCTAAATTGCCCCTAGGTATGAATGTGTGAGTGACTGTGTGCACGAATGTGGCCCTGCGACAGACTGGCGAACTGTCCAGGGTAAACCCTGCCTTCGCCCATTAGCCGCCGGGATAGGCTCCGGCATTCCCGCGACCCCGAAAGGGATAAAGCGGTATGGAAAATGAATGAATGAATGACATTGAAGATGCATTTATATTAAAAAAAATTAAAACTAAATCATTTTTGCATTGAGTGATTTGTTGGTGTCATTTGCCCTTCAGGGACACTGTACATAACACCCAATACAAAGGATAAAACTGATTGATCTTAAGTATGTAAACCAAATGGCAAACTGCATTGTGCTGAGACAGGCCACAGTGGAAACATAACATATGAATTCAGCTTTTTAATATATATATTTTTTACATTAAATATAGTATTTCATCTCTTTAACCAACTTCAGTAAAGTGCATACTACCACTATTGAATGTGTTTCGTATATACAGTGGCATTAGCGTTCCCGCCCAGAACATTATGAGAAATGTGAGTGCTGGCAAGGGACAAGTCAAAGAAGATGAATGATAGAGCTCACCGTTTGATACTCATTTCCTGCTGTGAGCAGGCCCAAAGATATCATGACTGTCTTTAGAAAGGTTAACATCACAACAGTGCTGTCTTCTAATGAGAAGAGAGGAGAAAAATCACCATAAACGGCAAAGAAAAAACACAAGTAAAATAAAGAATAAAAGTCTGGCAAATGTTTCCATCTCACAAAACAGCATTTCATCAACAAAAGAAGTCATTTTCAGAAAACACAGACCAAAGAGAAGAAGGTTATCCCATTTCAAAAGATAGGATACAAAAAAATAACTTGGTAAAACATGGTGTTGACAGTATTTATTCTGCAGAGATGCATTGATGCTACTGGCATCAATAAACTGTATGTTCTTAACCATAAATGTATAGATTACTGCTATTATGTAATTAATATGAGTTTAAAGTTCACCATGGTTTTGTTTTTTTTGTTTTTTTTTTAATAGCCATTATTTAAAAGTGGCCAAAATACCACAAGATCTAAGCGTAACCAACATATAATGAGAATTTGAAAGATGCATGTTGATTGTGACTTTATAGCCACCAGAGAGGGTCCTGATAGAAGACATTCTTGATGGTTTGACAAAAATATCAATCGTTTGCCAATATGGTCTTTTATATTTGAAAGACCTGGTGTGGCTCATAAAAATCCCATACTATTAGAGTAGTAGTTTTTGTTTTGATGTTCAATTGATTTTGCATTTATTTATTAAAATGACCCTTTTTTATAATCTCCCTTCTTATTAATAACCTTAACCTTGGTTTAAAAGGGTTGCAAAAAGGTAACTTTATTACGAAGTTTGGAAAATTGTCTTGCATTTACTGGGTTAGTCAAGAAAATCCTACTTTCTTGAGAAAGTGCAAGCTGGTGGCCTAGGATCAGCTGAGTGACATCAACATTGTTTTTTATGGGAAGTGTGTTCAAAGTACTAAGACAATGGGAGACAAACAGGCAATGTCAACCGAGCATGACATTCTGACAATATAATTGCTGCAGTCAGAAACACAACAGGAGGTGTCAAGCCACTTTTGGTGGTATGTATGACTCAAATAATTACATAATGCACTGCTGATAGTCATAACAATGAGCTGACAGAGTGACTGGTGGTTTTGTGAAACATTAGTTTGAACAGATGAATCAAAAAATATGAGTATACAACTCATTCTTGTGTGGTCTTCAAGCAGCTGGTTATCTTTTCCTTTGGTTTCTCTAATTTCTAGTTCTTTTGCTTTAGCACTAAGCTATGATAAATCTACATGCTTGTGATGTCCTTATAGTGCAGAATACTAATAGACAGGATATGAGTTGTGCTTTTACAAAAAGATCATTATTAGAATGAATTTTCAGATTCTAGCTACGTTCACATCACCTTCTGTATCACTTATTAAAGCTACTATTTCCCATGAACAATCTAAGTAAAAGTCTCAAGCTTCTGCGTTCAAATCTCATTACGCAAGTTTTAAAGTCAATTTTTGGGTTTTTTTACAAACCGTCTATCATGTGAATGCATGTTGAAAGCTAAATCAATTTGGATTCTGACCAATCAAGGGGCTCGGCTTTAGTAATAAATAATAGAATGGCGCCCTTTTCAATCTCAGAAGTGCCAACCGTATGAAAATCGATCATGGAGGAGAAATGAATATTTGCAGTTTAAGTCTTTCATATATCGGAATAGAGCTGTGAAAGAAAAAGCCTTGAGCAAGATTTGCACCGCTTTGACATGTTGCACCAAGACTCTCCCAGCTGTATGTGCTCGTATTGGGTAGCGACAGTCAAGTGTGAACACCACACATTACATGTCCAGTGTGTACATACCATAAGACTTGTTTATAAAGCAAATTTAAGTGAAGTCTTGCTTAAACTTTCATTGTTTACAGCTGTGAATACTGCAGTTGCTTGTGAATTTACTACCATATACTCCAAAGCAGCCTCAGACTGTAACCAAGCCTCCTTTGTGTGTTCACACCTAGGACCGTGTTCTTTTTTTTAGTGTTACATTTATGTATACTGAGCTTGTGGTTTAATTAATTTATCCCAGAAACTCCTAGAAGCTTTGTGGCTTTTAAATGCCGGTCTTACTTTTTAAGATTATATTTTAGTGGCGGTGTCCTCCTCAATCATCTTTCATAAAGCCCACAGCGACAGGTGGTATGATCTGACACTGATGTACCTTGACCTTGAGGTTTCCTTTTGAAAGTTTTTGCTGACTACATCTATGTGTGTCTTCAGTTTGTCATAAGTTTCTCTGGAGGACCCGGAAAAACCCAGGCGTGCATGAGGAAAACATGCAAACGTCACAAATAAAATTAATTGAAAACTTGTTTTCTTTTTCTTTCTGAGGTTCATGTCCAGTGCGGTCCACATGTTATCACCAAGCAGCCCGATAACTATTGTCACCATTTAAAAAGAAGTCTGATTTAAAAAATTGACGTCACCAGCGATGTTAATTGGTGCAGACATTAATTTACCATGTTTCGACCTCTGGACCTGTCTGTTCTGTAGAAAGATGTTTCTTTTTTCTAAGTTTTGCTTAAGAATTAAGCTCTGAAACTGAATTTTATTTACCTGAAGATTACCTAGTGCGGTTATTGACCATTTCCTTCCTGCCGTCAGTATGATCTGTATTTCGCAAATTATTGCCTTACCTCCTGCATTTGTCTTTCCACTGGTTTTCTTTTTTAACTGCAGTCAACACCTAATTTGTTAAAATATAAATAAAAAGAAAAATAATATATAACAAAAAATCCAGTGACATATTTACTAAATTAATAACCTTCAATTTCACATGTGAAATTCTGGGCAGCAAGAACGGGATAGACTTGTTGACTGGAGTTTGCTCCGTCCAACGCAACGACATTGCATAAACTGGAAACAGAAAACGTAAAAATTGAAGGTCTTTAAGGTCCACAAGGTCATCCAGCCACCTTCCAATCAAAAACAGGCCTCTATAAATGTTTCAATTTGAGCTCAAATAATATAAAAAAAGAACAGTTAGTTCTCAATAGTTCTTGCTTTTGTCTTTTTGTGTAATATTTTAATATTCTACAATTTCTATCATAAGATTTATGGTGTCAATGGAGGTTCTCATTCATCCAGGTGATGTCATCTTGAAGATGAGTCATTGCATTTGGACTGAAAGTCTTCTTTCTTGAAATGTTGCACCACTTTTCTAAGTGGCCTTATCAGTCTGACTGATGAAGGCGTATGAGTCAGTGGCAATTTCCACCCTTCAGCAATTTCCCACCAGTGGTCTTTGTTAGCATTGCAACATTTGGTACTTTCTGGTTTCCATCAAATTCAAGATTGGAAAATGGAGCCTTGGCTACATCCCATGTTAAAGACGTAACTAATGACACTTATCAAGGGACCATTTCTTTCTATGCACTTACATATCCATCCAAGTAGGCAACATTTTGATTAAAAACAAAATCTGTATCCAATAAACTTAGATAAAAATAGAAACATTTTAGGTTTTGCCACTCTTGGATGAATGCGACAGCTGACAAGATTAGTATGTTTGTGTTGTAAGTACAAGCAGAAAGCTTGAGCACGTCAACACTCACGCAGTTTCAGATTCAAAGTGACATTTTGTCATTGATGGAATGAAAAAAAGCACATACATTAAGACTGTTGATGTAGAGCTTAAGACTTAGCATTCCTCTCGTTATCTCACTTGGCTTTCCTTTGCTGCATCTTTTGGAAAAAGTTTTACTCTTAGACTTAAAAGGAAAGAAAAAGCATCTTTTTTTCAACTAAATGCAGGTGGTGCACTCAAGAATCATCTTGGTGCCTCCAGGCAGGAAAAAGCTGCATTGATTAAGACAGATAAGGGGTTCCGACAAAGACGGAAAAAGGACATAATTTTATTTGTCTTGGTCAAGTCCATCCCATGTGAGGCGCAAATGCTGCCGCTGTCAGCTCAGCTCTACACCTGTTAGGTGGTAGATAAAAATCACATCTCCTGACGGCTGCCCTTTAATCACTTCTGCCACAGCAGGACAGAGCAGTGTGCAACTGATGTATGATAAACAGGCAAAACAGTGACATAGACACTACAAGAGAGAAAGCCAAATGCAACCTATGTTGGGTTCAATAATGGAGCTGATGTGCACACTGTTTGGTGTAACATTAGCTGTTTGTCACTGTCTGCTACCATTCTACAGAAGTCAGTCAAAAAAACCTGCTGTATCACTGTCATCCAAAATAGAGTTCTTTAAATTAGAGAAATGGAACAGAAAAAAAGAACTCCATGTCCTTCCATGAGGATTATCCTGTTCCTGAAGATTTTTTTGTGATTTTTTTAGTTTAACAAATTTTAAAAGGCAGTCAGAAAAAAAAAATAAAAATGTTAAAATGTTTCATTAAAGAAAATGTCAGTTGATGAAAGGAAACTGTCAGAGAACAGAGTAAATGCATCTGTGCCTTTTCCAAGGGATTTATATAGAAAATAAATTCTTTACATATTCAAATATTTTAGATAAAATAGACAAATCCTACACAGTCATGAACACAACAATATTCTTGCCAAGCATGAATATTTTTTTATGAAATACGAGTTACTTTTGTGAGCTCCCTTACCTACCCCGAAGTAAGTTGACTCAGTCTCTGTGGCACTGTCTTTCACTCCTTGTAGGGGCTGGCCATTTCATGATGTCAAACTAGAGCCAGCCTCGGCAGGGAGTCTGCGTTTGGCCCACGAAGACAAACAACGTCCAAACTTTTGCAAAGATGGATGTGCGTAGGGCGAATGTGCATCTAAAATTAAAGCATTTTGCAAATCACTGCTAGCTCTGCGGAGAAAGCGAGTGTGTGTGTTAGCCTGAGGGTGATACCGGCACTCTGTTCCCCACTTATCTACGTCACAATGTGAAGACCCACTCGTTTTCGTGAACTGGGATGGGCTCATTGACTGTATATTTGATTTTAAAATGCCCTTTATTGGACCATTCTAATATTTACATATTAACCCACATGATGGAAAAATAAAAACTGAAAAAACCATCAACTAATGATGACACTGGGGTTCAAAAGGAGAAAAGGAGTTCTCCATCAGCATTCACATGACACAAAAATGTTCCTACAGCCCAGGTTTGTGAGAATTCCTCTAGCCTTTCAGTCACTTTAAAATAGGCATACTCCACGTGTAATTGTGATCTTGAAAGAGCAAAAAACATCTGTTTAACATCAACACATCCCTTAGAGCAGGGGTCACCAACCTTTTTGAAACTGAGGGCTACTTCATGGGTACTGAGTCATACGAAGGGCTACCAAATTGAAATAATAAATTTGCTTAGTTTGCCTTTAGTTATACATTATTAATAATGAATAATGATACTCCTCTATGTGAAGACACTGATTTCTCATCGTAATTATCAATAACAACAACAAGCCAGGAAACAAATATGAATATTCAAAACTTGATTAATCTCAACAAATCTTGTCACATTTTGAGGTAATGACCAAATGCAATGTTTTTAACAAAATTAAAACTGCTACGTGTTATGAACACACTTTTGAATTGAACAAATTTCAATACTATAATTTAACTTTGCCATGGCACTGCCATGTTACCACATATGTCTGTATCTGTTTCTTTGTTAGTGGGAAAACTGACATTGCATGCTGTTCACCAGTTTAGTGTAATCTGGTGTGTAGCTTGATACTGCAACTGTGAGCGAGTCTTTCAGATGTGCATCAGTGAGGCGTGTTCTGTGTTTGCACTTGATGAAGTTCATGTCAGCAAATGCTGATTCACAGAGATAGGTTGAACCAAACAGGCTGGCAGTCTTCATAGCTGCTGTGCATACTCCTCTGTACTTCTCTGAGTCAACAAGGCACCAAAAGTTTGGTGCACCCTGGTGGGCTTTGAGGTGGAGGTCATTTTGCAGTGTTATGATTTCAATCTCCACCTGTCCAGCATCCAAGTCAAACGTTGAACTTAGTTGCTCAGAAAAGCATGTCGTGTCCACATTCATGAAAAGGTTGGATATGAATGCCACACATGGCTCGAGCTGATCAATGTCACAAAACCTATTCTCAAACTCTTGCCCAAGTCTGTTGATGACATCACAGTATTTTTCTGCCACTCTGTCAAATGCCTGGGATGCAGAATCATTGTCTTTCAGCACCGACTGCATGGAGGGAAAGTGCAGCACTTTTTTCTCTGAGTATCCACTAGGTTCCAGGTCACCTAAAGTTCATGTATAATGTAAGGAAGCCAAAAACGCCCTGCCCTACTTCTTTTTTTTAATCTTTTTCTTCAGTAAAAACGAGATATTAAATCTTTATAAGGAAAAAGCGAGAAAACTGTTTCTTTTTTTAGTCGTTAACAACAAAAACAGCATAAGAACACTTCAAACAAGTTGTTCTTTAACTGTTTTTTTTAATTAGTGGATCTACGCTCCTCAAACGCTTTAATTTAGTCTCATGCACCCGTCCATTTATTCTCCTTAAATCTCCGCACAGATTGATTGACGGCAGACAAGAATCTGCGCACGGTGCGTTCACTGAGCTTTGGAAATAAACCAACCCAAACAGCCGCTCAACTCAGTCCGCTATAAACTTTGTAATTTTTATACAATCCGCAGCAAAACAAATCCGTTCTTCAGAGAAAACGTCGACACTGTTTCATCAGTCGATTATATACGGATCCGTGCCGGTGTTCCATGTTTTCTCTGATAAACTGCTTCGTTTTGCTGCCGATATCCGAGGCTCCGTGAACGCACCATGCAGAAACTCAGCAGCCCTGGGTTCTGTCTCCATTAAGCATGAAACTTTAACCAAATTCTAGGAATTTCGAAAAAACACGGTGTCGCAATGACACGGTTTTTTAAAAATGCGACAAAACACAAACAACTCCAGCGATAAGTCATTAAAAACACGGCGACGTGTGTGCTTTTTTTATTTGATTCACTAACAAAGGGAGCATTTGGGTGACGTCACAGGAGTGTGGTGCGCGCTTGCAGCGCTGACTCGCTCAGTCCCAGGTGCAGGTGTCAGAAGTCTGTTCAGTGGTATTTAAAAGAATGTCCATAACAAGTAAGCAGCTGGAACATTTTTCTTTTTGAAAACACGACTAGGTCCATTGAAGTTTGTCACTACGCTGGAGCTGACTGGACTGGTTCACTCGGGCATTTGAAGAGCGCAGCTCCACTAATAAGTAAAAGAACTGACCAAAAACAACTTTTGTGGAGTGTTTTCTTCTATTGTTTTTGTCGTTAACCACAAAATAAAGAATCTCAACACAGGTAAAATCTCAGTGTCTCCATGCGGGAAAAAGAAAAGGGGACGCGGCGCCCCATTCTTTGTTATTGATTATCTCGTTTTAACGAGAAAACGATTAAATTAAAAGTGGGATAGGCCGTTTTTGGCTTCAGCAATAATAAACATATATATGTTAAGATGTTTTAATTCTTTGTGAAGGCAAGTGTGAGTTTCAAAAAAATACATCACAATAAAATTAAAAATTTCGAGCAGCTCACGAGTTGTGCTATTTTTAGAAGAGACCCGCGGGCGACTTATGTGGTGCTCGAGGGCGACCTGGCGCCCGCGGGCGCTGTGTTGGTGACCCCTGCCTTAGAGTTTACTTGATTATGTCTGGTGAGCCAGATTGCAATTTTAGCTCTAGCAAACAGGATGTTCAACAGTTGATTTCTTTTTCTTTTTGCATTGGAAAATACAGGCCCGAACACAAAGGGGGGGAGATAAAACACCTCTCCCAACCCGAGGCACCATGTATTTAGAATGGTTAAAAGAGAACCCAAGCGGTTGCACTGTAAAAAACAAGTGACAACCAAACAAGCTTCACTCTTGTTCCAATTATTGAGGCTTTAGCGAAACAGTTTAAGCTCTCAACTAAATTCTTAACATTATCTTGATGAGACACAAAAACAGTTACATCATCAGCATAAGCACTAGTTATTAAAGGCTCAGATATAAAAACCCTAGGCAGAGAAATCCCTGTCATACAAGTCCGCAATCTACTCAGTAAGGGTTCAATGGCCAGGCTGTACAAAAGTCCAGAGAGTGGACTCTCATCCCGCGTGATACTGACACTGGTCTGCTTAGATCACCACCTACCTTCAGTAAACGTTCAACACTGTTGTACATTATTTTCACCCATGAAGTGAAGTTTTTCCCAAAGCCAAAAGCATTCAAAACAGAAAACAAGTAATTCTGATCAACAATATCAAGTCTTCTCCTGATCAAAGGATACTATACCGAAGTGCATATCACCGCTGTTGCCCAAATCAAATAAATCTCGAAAAAGAAAAAGGTTGTCCAAAATAGACCGGTCAGGAACACATTAGGACTGTCTCTGTGAATAATGAGTCCAAATAACCCTTCAGTCTGTTAGCAAAGACTTTGTAAATAAGTTTATAGTCAATGCAGAGCAAAGCCAAAGGTCTCCAGTTCTTTAATAAGGATCCCCCTTCTTTGGAAGGAGAGAGAGGACTGCCCGCCGGCATGAAGTTGATAATTTATCAAGTGAAAAGCAGCTCAAGGACATCTGATGAAGGTATGCTCCAAGTATATCCCATAAGTGTTTGTAGAACTCGGTAGTGAGTCCGTCCAATCCAGGAACGTGTCCAGAAGCCATTCCCCTAGGAGCTTCAATAAGCTCCTCCAGGAGCACCGTGCTGTCAATGCTCACCCTCGAATCAACCGTTCGAATGGTTCTCCTTCAAAGGCTTGAACATTGGCTTGTAGCATTCTCCCTAGCTGGCGTTATTAAAGTGGAAAGTGGAAAGAGGTTGTGAAATAGGAATGGAGGAGATTGGTGACAGTACTTCCTTTAGATTTGATGACTCAGCTATGACTCACAGCGACTCAGATCAATTGCTGTCAATTTGCAATCATTTGCAATATGGTGGTAGAAACATCAGGAAGTGACGGTGAGGTGGTGGCCTACTTTCGCGAGGGGTGGGGGTAATGCATTTCCAATGGGGGACCTCATCGCTCGAGATCCAGTTCTAATTAGACCAGAGGTGGGCAATTGTTTTGACTCGTGGGCCACAAAGGGTTCTAAAATTTGGCACAAGGGCCGGACAAGGAGCAGATGGAAGGAGAGATTGGGTAATCAACCTCATAAACTAAAAAAATAATATGGAATTTAGAGAAAAACATGCTTTAGTTTGGATTCAAATTCACATATATTCATTTAAAAACAGAAAATTTGGGAGTTTTAATTTCTAAATTTTGATTTTTGTTCTCTTTTAGGTGATCCAAAGGGTTGATGTTCTTCAGAGGAAAATGTGAATTCAAAGAAATGTTGCACTTATGTGGTGTAGGAATAATCCGAAAGATCACCATCTGACTCAGAAAGGAACACACACGAATGTCAGAGAAACAACACCATTCATGGGAAGAAACCAGAAATACAATGAAAATAAAACAATAATTAGGATTTTTGATTCAATGTATTTTAATTTGGAGGGCCACATTAAGTAGCTTAAGGGGCCGCATGTGGCCCCCGGGCCGTAGTTTGCCCACCCCTGAATTAGACTGTTTCTTTTACTACAAAACCAAACATCTGAACTTCTGCAAAGATGGGTGTGCATAGGCCTAATGTGCATCTAGAATTAAAACTAAAATCGCACATCACTGCTAGTTTAATGGAATTTTGCGTGTTACCCTGAGAGTGGTGCTGGAACTCTTCTTGAAAAGGAGATGTCACAATGTAAAGACCCACTCATTTACGTGGACTGGGATGGGCTGATGCACAGAGCACAGGGTTTTACAGGAATGCTCAGAGATGCGTGAATGGGACTTAGTACCACTTTTGGGGGGTGTTTCATGAAGAATTAACATCATAATACAATCAAAAGCTCAAAAAAGTTGATTTTGCATCATGTTGGCCCTTTAAGACTCACTCCAATGAAAAGCATGTTTTTGATGTTTTAACATGTTCTTTTGGCATTTTTCCCATGATAAAAGGTATTAATAAAGAAAATTAAGATCAAAATTTGAGTTCTTGGTAATTGTAAGTGTTATGTAGAAACTACTACTGAAGCCATAAGCTGAAAAACAGATCCATGAGCGTTTCACCGTTTTTGTTGCACGACTAACAATATGTTGGGAATATGAGGGAGTTAAGACTAGTGAGAGAGCACGTAAACAACTTAGGGGAGTTGCATTATAAAACTAACTGTGAAGATGAAATTAAGATTACAGATGTTAAACTCCTCACTACACTTTTCTCAGACAGACATGGAGACTTTTAAATCCAGGAATATAGAATAAAATCTAAGATCTGATCGCATCACAGAATTATGAAGGTCTCATGCAGGAGCTGCGCATTTATGGAAAAGATTGATTGACAAGGTCTCCAGCCAATCAGGACACAGAACAGGGTGCGCTGTTTAAAAAAAAAAAAAAAAAAAAAAAAAAAGCAGCAGCATGATCGCATTGAGACCAGGAGAACTGCAGTGTGGATAGAGAACTCTATTCTGTTCTATTTGACAGGGATTTGGGAGTGTTCAGACAGAGGTACAGTAGGGTGGAATAAAAAGTCCGATTCTATGAGGGTCTCGATCATGTGGCCAAATTGACCAAAAAAAAAGAAGTTTGGGGACTCTTGACGTAAACCAATGGATGATGGGAAGGGGACGGGTTTACTCTGTGCCAACAGTCCTGTCCACAACTCAGAGGCAAATTTCAAATGAACTACTGCTGTTTCAGTCCTAAAAAACAACACAGATTTTTTTTTAATTCTGGCTACTCTAACAGCATTATCATAATCAAAATGCCAATGTGAACACCTTTCCAATAGATCAAAAGATCATTGGAGCAAGACTCTAAACACCGTTTCCATGTTTAGCCAATGCCAAAGTTAAAAAAAGTCTGTTTAAAAGACAAAATATCCTAATATGCAAAAAATCCTCAGATTAATAAACATGACAAGTTCAATGGCAGTGCACAAATGCATCCTTCACGACAATTTTTTTTTTTTTTTTTTTTGGATTTGTACCAAATTGAGTCACACCAGTCATTTGAGACTATACATTAATTCTGAAATAACTCACTAGTTCTTTTTATTTTTCTTGCATGTTGTCTGCATGTTTTTTTTCTTTTTTTTCAAAATACATGCATAGTCTTGCATATTTCCCTCTGGAGCAGATCTTCTACTGATTTTTTTCATACAAGGGGGAGCTTTAGAAATGTGAAAATGAAAAAAAAAAGAATGAAAAAGCTCAACCGAGCAGCCACTGGAGCAACTCTTCAAACCTTTCTTTTCATATAGTTCTCTAAAACATACAGTCTTCAAATCTATTTTAATATACTTTAAACTGTTAGTTTCTTTTTTTGTAAACACAGAAAAAGGAGTATAATTTTGTTCCAGCAGCACACAATGGCCTTGGACATTTTTAGGTCGAATTACATACTACAAAGGGATTAATCAAAGTTATGTTTATAATAAATTGTCTTTTAGTTAATCGTGTTAAACATTGAGCATGATAGTGTAATTAATTGAACTATTTATTATAGTTTTTGTCATTCAGCGCATCCAACATATTATAACATAACATATTATAACCTCTTTTCATACCTGTACTCTTTCGGTATGAAGCGTATGTGTCAACCAGAGGGGGGGGTAAAGAAGTGGGTTAGTTTCAACTTATTTTTTTGTTGATCTTTTTGTGTAATTATTTGTTTTCTTGTAAAACAAGAAAAGCACATTTTTTTATGAATAAAGTTTTACTGCAATATAACATTCAATGCTGAAATGCTCTTTTATCCAGTAATAATCAAATGAATTAAAAATGTAAGAACAAAATGTAAAGTCAGTGTTTTTTTTTCTCCACACCAAAGGAGGGAAGAAGAACAGGGAAAACAGGCCGTTATCATTTAATTTATCTTGCACAGTACGAAATATTCCAGTAGGAATCAGTAATTACATAAAATTCACACTTCACTCTGGGTGAGCTTGTGGGCTGGCCTTATTTCAGCATGATAGGATAAAACTGCTGGAGCTAAAAATTTATCCACCATACTATTGAGCAAAGCAAAAAATCTCTCGACAAATATTGCAATTACAGTCTCTTTTATGGAATTTTTTTTTTAGTTTACAATTAAGTAACTCGTTCCTGTAAGCATTATTTACTAGTATAACTGTAGCTTTTCCTTGTTTTGTTAAAAGGTAAAAAAAATAGAAAGAAAAACTAGACAAAAAAATCAAACAAAACGTTGGATTATTGCATTGTCATCTTGCCCACAGATTTTATTGAGGACCTGCATCCTTATCCAAATCATTCTTCTTTTACAGCTTTCCCTCACCCTGCTATGAAATGAAAGCCTCACATTGTGATGTTGGAAAATGCATCTCTCCTGCAACAGGAGATGAAACAGTGTTGACATTTGTTCTCGTGATGGAATCCTCTAATGGCTTCATTTCCTCTGACTTCATGCAGTTCAAGAGGAAGAGGATGATGGGTTTGATGGATAGTTCAATAAAATCAGAGTGTTGTGTCAAACTGGGTTCAGTCATCATCTGAACTGAGCCCTAAAACTTTGATGTGTCTGTTATTCCTTTCAAGAATTGTAGGTAATGTCATCAGTCACCCAGCTTCACCTCCCGACTGTAAAATTCCCACCCACTGCATCCACCTTTGTAATTTATTTTAATTTCTGTCAGACGACGTGGCTTTTCAATTTACAGGTTTACTGTGTACCCTCCCTTAGTGCATTCAGACATTTTATTACATGGAGGTGGAAGACCTTTACCTTATGAGAGAATGTAGATTGGACCTTCAAAGTTAGTCTTGTTGGTTCAGAACTTGAAAATGGTAAGGTCCTGCAGACTAATCCTCTAAAGCCAAAACACTAGGGTTATGTTCAAATAAACAGAGGCAAAAAAAAAAAAAAAAACCAACAAATATTGCAGTAGATTCAGTGAATGTAATGGATGCAGAAACAATTTGCATCTCCAACCAGTGATCAAACCCCTCCCCCAGTCGATTTCTAAAGTCCTAGTAGTAAGACAGAAATGTCAGGAAGTTAATCACTTAGGACAAAGTTGATGAAGTTAATACTTTTTTCTTTTTTTTTGTCATTTAACCTTTATTTAACAAGATGGAAAAAACCCTTTGCTATCAAGATCTCTTTTACAAGGGTGACCTGGCAAGTGGTCAACAGCACACGTTCCAAAAATAAAGGTACATCATGTTTCCTGACTATTTTCTGCATCTGTAAAATTACCTGCATGAAGCCAAATTAGGCTAAATTTCTTTGTGATTTTGGGCTATATAAGTAAAATTGAAATTGAATTGAATTGGAATTGTGCAATTGAAATACAAAAGAAGTTAGACTCAAGAACATTGAATTATACTGTTATTATACTTAGAGTAACTCAGACCAATCACTGTCAACTAGCTCCAAATGGAACTGTCTGTATCGCAGAAAAATGATGACTGAATATGCTTCATTTCCCTGGTGACAGAGCTAAGGCCTTTTCTATGGGTGACGTCACAGGTAGCAAATATATAGGTAGTGATATATACCGTCTATGACTCTTACGCTGGATTATCACTATATATCTATATCACTATATCACATATTATTGGTGGTATGTCTCCTTTGCGTAGAGTTGGTAGTCTATTTTACGGCTCTTTGTCATTGTCTCTGTTGCATATCTGGTCTGTCTTCTTCCCCCTCACTTCTGGAGGAGTGGTTTGTCCTGCCTCATCCATGTCATCAGCACCCTAAACTTTGACAATCAGCTCCCATGCCCTTTCATTCCTCACAGAGTCCTTTAAAAAAATCATATTGTGTTTCATGAATTATGTGTTTTTTGTTTTTTTTTTTACAAACTTTAACATTTTTCATTCATGGCGACCATGGATGCTGGTGTTAACTGTAATGTTTTACCACATGGGGACGTCACCTTAAATGAGGAATGGGCAACTCCAGATTCTAAAAAGTACAGGCAAAATTTAATTCAACTTAAAGTTAAATATTCTATAAATGTATAAAACCTAAAAATTCCAACATTTCCGAACCCTAAAACAGTTCAAAAAATATATTTTACATCTTTAAAAATACTGAGCTGAGATATTTTGACTTGTGGAAAGCCATTTTATCCATCTATTATTAACTGATTGTGAGGGGTTCTTGCTGCAGGGCAGCATAGATGCTCAGACTTATAGCCAGTTAATGTTTCCAAATGCAGAAGTGTTCATGCAAGAAACATCATCTCTCCAGTGTGTCAAAGGAAGCCAGCTTCTCCCAATGCCAAGATGTGGTCTTTTGAGACAGCTTTATCACAACAGATACAAAGTTCACATTACTGCAATCTCTGCTCCGACCTAAGGGTCATTTTTTTAGTAAACATTTACACATTATTATTTTGTTGAATATTTCTGAATGACTTGTTATGCTTTTCTAAAACTATCTTTCAGAATGTGGTTTTGTGCAAACACTTGCAGTTTAGATTTTTTAAAATGTTTCAATCTTCTGTTTTTTTTCTGGCCAAAAACGGAGAGGGTTTTTAATGAGGTTCAAGGCAAGTAATGGCATATTCTTGACCTAGTGGAACTTTATCCACATGAAGTACTTTAAGTATTCCTTTACATCACCGGCATCCAATCCCACTATTCAATGACCATTTTCCTTTTTCTTTTCCATCTAACCCTGTCCTTACTATTTTTCATTGGAGCTCACTGAGCCCTGGTAATGTGCCGCAGGTGGTGAAGGGTTCTCTGAAAAACAAATAGGACTGGGCCCTTAGGACTGGAGTTGAACACATTGGTTCATAAAGTAAAATATATCCAACTCTAGCCTCAATGAAACGCCCCCAGGTCATTGGGCATACAGTTTCCCCAGTTTTGAGTGTAACCATTGGTCAACGCTGATCAAAACTGATAACTCATCATCCTGGCCTTGTATGACTGTAGCTCTGCTTTGTGGGTCAGAGGTGACCCACAAAGAATCAAACTAGGGGCATAACAATTCATTTTAACAATTTAATTCATATCTTTATTTGTGGTTGAGGATTTGATTCATAGTCAATGTTAGTTCATTTTGGACAAATTGATTTGATCCATTTCACTGACCTAAAATCAATCCAAGCCATCTTTAGCCAAAAATTCAACCAGTCTATACACTTTAAGAAAATAAATCTACCACGCCTCGATCCAAATGATATTTTCAAATGTTAATTCATTTTATTTCAATTTGAAATGATTTACTGGGTTAGAAGTGAGAATGAACAAAAAATAGAAAAATATGTGGGTCCCACATGATTTTAGTAACATGGGCCCCACACAGGATTCCCATGTTGGTAATAATGATGGTCTCAAATGCGATATAAATAGGTATTTAACAAATGAGCTACAACTGGGTAACTTTATATGGGCCCCAACAGCGTTCTATGTGGGATGTGTGAACATGGGTAATAATTGAGTAACCCATGTTTTTCATCACATTCAGTAACGTGCAGCAGATTTGATTTGATTAACAACTTACATCAGACAAATTGATCTGGTTGGATCATGGAAATAGAAATAAATAAATTGATTAATTAATTGCTAAACCTTCACTTAAAACTGTTTTCCTCTCTTGGAAATTTTCGTTTTAAATCCTTTTACAAAGTCAGTCTTCTTTTTTCCTCTTTAAATTTTTGCTTCTCTTGAAGAACTTGTTGAGATCTTTTTTGCCACTCAAGTTGCCCTCTATTTTTTTAACTTCACTTTGAGGTGTGACAATTTTCCCATTCAGTGCTCAATTAGTCACACAGGGCTGCTTGTTGGATTTCAACAAACATTGAAATGGAATGGCTTAAGATTCTGATTTTGTTCACAGTTGTCTCTTTTTTCCATGAAGCTTTACGAAACGACTTGGCCAATTCCTGTCCAGGAATGCTGTTACTCGCTTTTACATTTTTTGAATCATGGTAATTCTAATTTGTGTTACAAGTGGCATTGAAAATAGTTACTGAAAGTCAATATGTATCTACAAATTTGTTTTAAGATTGTACAAATCAAAATCAAGCAAATTTTAAGTATAAAAGCAAACGTGATGACAGCCTTGATCATTTAATTTTAGACAAAATAAAATTTGGACCCCTGAAAAAAAAAACCAAAAAGGTTGAAAATAAAATGCCATTAAAGAGCAAAAAAAAAACACTTAAATAAACTAAAAGGGTGTTGGAGCCTTTGGTTAAAATAAATGTAGAAGAAAAAAATAACACCCAAAATTTCCTCTTTTCTGCCTGTCTAAATGTTAAATGGTCTGGACTTGTAAAGAGCTCCTCTACTTATCAGTGCTTAAAGTGCTTTTTTAAATGCTTCTCCTTTGATAATACATTCACATTATGTATTTAGTCCAAGGACACTAACGCATTTGAATAAAGGTGCTGCAAACCCTACCCTACTCCCTGAACCATGTGTTTTAATGACTGCTTGACATAAAATAAAGCTCTAAATCTCTTTGTCATACAGAAAAAAAGCCACATAGTTAAAACAGGAAAGGACTAAACCCAAACAAAAGACAACCATGTATCCCAATACAGTACAAGATCATTTTCATCAGCCAAGGAGAGACACAAAGGAAAGAATTAATGGAACAGATAGATTGAGGTTAACGCTCCCATTCAACCGCCGCTGAGTCTTTGACCACATCTCTATCGATTTTGTTCACTGATAGTCGCCACTAGACAGCTGATATATAGTAAAGGATACACTTCATTAGTACAAAACGTCTCCTTAGAAGCCATCTCCTAATTCTTTGCTACCTTTTGTGTGGCCCTGTCAATAGGAGTGCCATCACAGCAGAACAAGACCCCTCTCAGCCAGAACCCGTCCTATTCTCTCCTTCCAACAATAAAGAGATAAGTTGTTGCACTGTAGGGGGAGGAGAAAATGAGATAATGGGGCTCTGCAAACTTCAGGGATGGGTTTTCTTTACACAGCATTTTGGCTTTTAGGCTGATATGACAAAACAGAACTACTAAAAGGGCATTTGTTTCAGGTTTACATACCCTGTGAGGAAGGTAAATATGCAAGAAACATCACTGAATCAACATTCTTTAATTAAATCAAAACTGCAACTCATTTATAGCATGTAGAACATTTGGAATATAAGAGAAAATGGCAAACTAGATTCGTAATTTCAGAGTTTTGCATTGTAGCAATTCAATGAAAAGCAATGCAACTTCAGTCAAGCTTTGACAAGCTATTCATGTATAAATACACACAGTAGGGTTTTTGTGATATAGGCAGTAGTTTGGTTCCAAAGTGTTGCTTCAGGGTGCTTGACTCCCTCTGAGACAAAAAATAAAAGCTAATTTGCATTCCCTTCGTACACCTTCCAGCAGTCCAGTGAATAAAACTGGCGACCTTCCAGTCACAGGCTTACCTGACACATTGACAAAGAGCCAGCCACATGCATGCAAGTCCCTCAGAAAGAAAAAAAAAAAAAAACCTCCAAGTGCTATGCAGTAAGTCAACAAATCATTCAACTTGCTTTGTGTATTAAAATGGGCTAATTTCCCTCCTTAGCTCAAAAACTAAAAACACAGCACTAGAAGTTGGGTCCAGCTGTTCATTTTCTTTCACCCTTTTTTCCCCCCACAGCTGCTGCTGCTGCTAATGGAGTGCAGTAAAGGTTAGAATCACTGGTGAGCAGAACAAAGCCGTATGTGGTGCGACCTCTGACTCACCTCAGCAAATCCAGAGCAAATTCTGCCATTCTTTCTGTTACACTCAAATGATCCAACACTTTATCTGCAACCTCGAGCCTACTTAAAGGCTAACTATCACAGCATAAAGCTTGCAGATGCATCCCAGGAGAGTTTCACTGATGCTACTGAGCCGTGTATGCATGAGCTGCTGAACTACACAAAAAGTTGGGTTTATGCAGGGGTTTATTCATGAAGGTGAAGAAGCAGTTATGTGCAACTGTGCATGTGCTAATTTACACTTACTATAATGTGTTTTTTGTAATTTTTTTTAATAGATTTACATTTCATTGCTGTCACATCCACATTTTCACAGATACCAATCAAAATGAGGTAGTCAGGGTTAGAGTCAGATAACCTCAAAGCAGATATACTGAGATTTGTTGAAAAATATGTTTTCATGTGCATTACTTTTTCTGACATTAATTATTTTAAAACTATTTTTGCATGGAAATAAAAAAAAATAAATCCTGTGGAGTTTTTCCTTTTTTTGACCAAAAAATAAATAAATAAACAAAAAAAACAAGAAAGAAAAACTTCACATCATTAGTGAGCTTTTATTTCTTCTTTTGTGTGTGTGTGTGTGTGTGGGTTTGAAATTATGTTGTTTACTGAAAAACCAAAATGGCACAGCAGATGACTGTAAGCATTTTTTTCTCTTTTTTACAGCTACCGTAGTCACAACAAAAATCTATGTACATTAATGGAATTAAATCAAGTCAACCGTTCTTTATAAAAAAAATGCTTCTCATACTTTTGCAGCTCAAAGCGCTTTACAATTTAAAAGGAAAATCGGACAGAAATAAAAACCCAACCCAGCCCTTACCCTCCCTTCATTAACAACTCATGAACCCACTCACAAAGAATATTTTTAAAAGTAAATTTGAAAAGAAACTTACGGCTTGGCTTTTCTGGGAGGAAATGGTACATTGGGATTTTTGTCATACCAGAAGCCATTTCAGCCACAGGAACATCGCCACAGTGCACACACAGACCAGAACAGCAATGGGGTGCACTCCACAGCTGTAAGGCTGTGATGTTGGACCCCAATTACCCCAGCAAGGGCACCCAAAGAGATACATTGACGCATCAAACCTTAAAATAAAGATACCAAAATTAAATCTATAATATGTGGAAAATGGAAAATAAATTTAAATGCATAAAATAAAACTAAATACAGAAACTAATATATAATTAAACTAATAAATAACCCCACAACTTATTGAATGCATTTTCGAAGCGTAAGTATCCATACTTACATAAAAGTGTCTATGATATAGGAATAAAACCACTTAAAACATTTCCAGGGAGGCCCAATGGACTCCTGAATGTATCCAGCAAAATCTGGTGATCAACCATTTCAAAGGCAGCACCATACAGCAGCACCAGAACATGACGTTTCTCTGAGTAATTCTAAGATTGTTAGCAATCTTTGAAAAATCTACGTCTGCAGAGTGGTTTGTCTTAAAATCTCATTAATATTTTCTAAAAGGTTATGGTTACTTTAAAACTCATGCAGTAGAGTAATTACACTTTTCTCAACAATTTTACTTAATAATTGTAATTTGGATGCTGTTCTATAATTTTCCAGATTATTTGGATCTAAATATTCTGGATAATTTAATAATTGCCAACATAGCATTTATTTTAAACAAAAGCTAACAGATTTAAAAAATGCATATTCAAAACATATTTAAAATAATATTAATAATTTTTCATTCAAATAAGCAATCAATTAATTATTTTAAACTATGGCTGGGCCTTCTCTTTAGTACATTTTTCAAAATGGAGACTTGCTAGTGTAGAACTGTGTCATATGGACAGATGAACTAATACTTCTGCTTTGTGTTTTAGCACTGCTAAAAGTGGTTAAAATGTTTTGGGTTTTTTTCTTCTTTTTAACGGACACAAAGCAACTAAACACATGTCATGTTATCATGGCCAGTGATGACTGTGGTACTGTAAAGAGGCCCTCGGGTTCCCCTATGGATTCATAGGGTCTGTTGGCACAGAAGATGCAAGACCCTCAAGATATTTTGAAAAATGACTTAAACTGCCTTAAATTCAATCCTGAATTCCACTTGGAATGAATGTGTCGATCCTAAACCAGAGATAATGTTGCTTTCATTTATTTGTTATGCACAAAAATCCTTGCCTCAGGTGATAGGTTGTCTTTAGTGGAATACAAAAAGAAAAGAAACAAATTGATATTTGAAAAAAGTAAAGTTTTAGAAAAGCTGAGGGCTAAAACAATAAGTATAATAACCTTCATTTTGCTTTGGGAACAGACAGAAGATGTTAAAATATGAACATTTGTATTACAGAAGAGCTAAAAAAGAATTGTAAAATGTGATCAGATATGTGCTTGGGGGAACAGTCATGTAATGGCTTTGTATGCAATCGATTAAATCTTGGAGTTTGATATGACAGCAACAGAAACAACAGAGGGGTTATTACCTGGCAGCTGTATTTTGTATTAATATTGATTTTTAGGTGCTTGACTTGGCACTTTGGAGGCAAAGATGGGGAAAAAAAAATGTACTGATTGACATAAAACTAGTTCTTCTTAGTTTAGTAAAATTATTTTTTGTCAAATGCAGCAAACAGAAAAGAAAGACATGTCAGTAAAAAAAAAATATAGGTTCTGTTTTCTCTTTAGAATGATGCTGTTATGAATACACATTGTGACAACACAAAGATCCATGCAAAGCCAAAACAGACATCTAAGCAAAGCTAAGTGGGTAGTAGTATGTCTCAAGAAGAAATACTTGGCCAGCATAAGAGCAAACAAGCAAAACGACAACAATTTCTTCCTATTTACATTGTTTAAAAATAAAAATGTAAAAAAGCTAGCATTGTCAGCAATGTTCATGTTACTGCAGGTTTAAAAGCAGAATTGAAGAATTATTCAAATGTATTAAACTGAGGTGAGACTCTTTAACTGAAAATGTTGCTGCACTGCGAGTGTTAGCTTGAGGTTGTGGGGGAATGTAAGCTAGCAGGAGAGAGAGTAAAAGTGATAGTGGAAAATAAGCGGAGGCTTACTTCCACTCCAACTGTCCTGCCCACAATCAAGATGCAATTTTCTGATTAACCATTGTCGCTCTGCAGAAATGATGTCCTTTAAAACAATACAGTTTTTTGATATTGCCTAAAAAATGTGATAATAAGATTTAAGTTACCACTGAACATTTTTTACAAATGGTCAAAAAAATGATCGAGTGGGACTTTTAAGTTTGCATATAAGCTCAAGGCAGCTTTTCTCTGCTTAAGATCTGTGCAAATGATTGAAGAGTTATGGTACTTGAAATAATAACACTGAATGTATAGGCTTAAAGGCTTAAAGCTGCAGCAGCTACAATGATTCACATAATTTATTCAGGATTTGATTGTGTCAAATTTAGACTAAAAACCATTGTTGTTCACCTTATCGCTTACCACTTCACCACAGCGAACCAGCTTTTTCCTGCTTCACACAGGTGTTCTGGCAGAGTTTTTCACGCCAGATGCCATTCCTGACACAACCCTATATTTTATCCAGGCTGGGGACTGGCACAGTGAGACCCAGATTTAGGTCCTCTTGTGACTTCATAGTTAGGCAGCAGCGTAAAGGGTTTTTGCTCAAGCACCCACACTGGATGAAGCTCATTGGGCATCCTTAAACAATCATCAAAAAAATCATATTAATGAAAATTGTATTAATCTTACATCAAAAGCTGATTAAGAAGATAAATTAGGTTTATCAATTCCAACACAGCAGGCAGTGCATTTTCTTCTGCAGGGACCAAACTATGAGTGAAAAACAAGCTTGATAATCATTTATAATTACTGCAAAATACTCATAAAATTGAAACAATATTGCGTAAGTAAATAGATAAACAGGTGGGCGCGTGGGTCTGTTGGAAGTTGAGTTCATGTGTGTAAGCGAGTAAAAGTGTATATGTGTAGATCATAATAAGCAGAACATGTGTAGATCTCACAAGAAGCAGGAGCTTTTGCTCAGAGGTGTAGGAGAAAGGTCAAAGTGTCTTGTGGATCTGTCGATCAAAAGCGGCTGATGGGTGGTGATCAGCGGGGGTCATCCAGCCAAACAGAAGATTGTCCCTGGGCTAACATGATGCAGTCAAGGTTATCTTGCCTGTACTATAAAGGTTTATTCATTCAATCAGGTACAAAAATTAAAGGAAAATATTCAATGATTGCCAAAAATAGATTAAAGGAAAATTCTACTTTTTGAGGTTTTAGGTGTTTTCTACTGTTCTCACTATAAAGAACCCAAAGTGGTATTTTGATCTTTTCACGCATTTAAGAGTAATCCTCCAAAAACTTGCAACTCTCAGCAGCAGCCCCTCCCATACCCACAAAAATGATGACATCTGCGACATTGTCATCACTAACAACTGCCAGGAATGCTTCAACAATAGATTAAAACTTATTAGTGTGGACATTAAGGGATCAGAAATAACCTGAAGTCCAAGGTTAAATACATGTATAGTTTAAATAAATTCACATTAAAAGTTTTTTTTTAATGTTTGTTTTTCTGTTTGCTTTGTTTTTTGTGAGAAAACAACAAAGTTTGTCGTTTTCGTTGTACTTTCTAACAATGCCCCGGGAACAGCAGCCTAGTGTGCCTCAGGCAGCAGTTTCCTAGTTTCTCCCTGTTTCTTGTGTGATCGACTGTGTAATAGATTTTCTATTGTACATGCAGATGAACACATGCACTGTCAAAGAAGCACACACAAACACACACACACGCACACTCAGCCATTGTATTGAAAAACTCTTAATATATTGTAAAGTGTAGTGGACATGAACTGACTGCAGAGCACTTTTTAAAGCCTTTTATGCGCCCCGCATCTGTCACGAAGAACGAGGTACTTAGGAGCATCAATACCTTCATTGTCAGATGTGTTATAATAATCACCATCACTATTATCCTTATTTTTCTTTCTAGTCATCTTTTCTAGTAGAGTTTTTGCCAACCTTATTCTGATTTTCAAAAAACACTTCAGAATGGAGGAACTCATCTCAATTGATGGATTCTAACTGGGAATCCAACTCATTCTGTTCACTTTGTGACAAATACCGATTGTGCAACACAATTTAATCAGTTGTTAAAAAAAAAAAAAATCCTCATCTTCTCGTGTGTTTGTCTGTGCTCAAAATGCACTAAACAGTATTTGTTCATGTGTGTGGACTTTCTATGTTTGATCCGACCCCGTAATGGCAACCATATGCAGTCAAAAGGATTCAGCAGCGTGCACACTGGGGAGCATTCGTCACGTCTCGAAGTGGAGTTGTTCTACCAGCACTGTGGCCCGGATAAACTGCACACTATCCCCTACTGGGACTAATTCTTTCTTGATTTATGATTGATTGTTGCAGTAAAGTGGCACAACCCAGATACAGAAAGATTGGACTGGCTGTGAATTTAATAGGAATGACAGAACCGTGATGAATTGAATCCATTCCATTATTCATACTTTAATTAGACTGGTCCGTGTCTATTCATCATTGTTTTGTATAGATGGATGGGATCGTTCTGGTTTATTGATGAGGAAGTAGTTCTGTTTGATTGCTCGCATATTTGACTCAAATACCGCAGCTGTAGGAGTCCACCCTTATATTAATGGTCTGTTTTAAGGCAGCTTTGTTTAGCGATTTCCTACAGAAGTTCAACTATGTGTGAGAAAGTAAGATGACTTATATGCTTTTTCTCTCACTATTTTTTTTTTTTTCATTATTTTTGTATCTGGTTTGTTTTTCAAAGATTTTGTTTTTGAACAGAAATGTTTAAACCAAAACTCACAATGTCTCCTTTTTCAAATTATTGTGAGTTTTACTTTGAAAGTTTGAAACAAAAGTTGATTATTATGCGCTCATTTGACATCTGCTCTTTGTGGGAAATGTTACTTTTTTAATAAAGAAATGACAGTTCTTAAAAGAGAAAAGTTACTTTTTTTTCAAATTGACATAAAAAAGCTTCACAATTATAACATTTTAAAGTTTTAAAATGTGAATAACCGGCAACTGTTCGATTAGCTTAAAATTGAAGTTGAGGGAGCTTTTGTTGCGTTTCTTGCAAAAAGTTAATTAAAAAAAATGTTCCAAATTGTAGAAAATCTTCCATGAAAACTTAAAAGAAAAAAGCAAAATGATTATGGTTGCCTGTTAAAACAATGCTTTTTCATTGTTCTTAATTTTTTCTTTTTAAAACATTTTTAGATATTTTGCATTGTGTGCTAGATTTTGCAGAGTTGGAAAAAAAAATGAAATATCCAGTCTGTGTGTGTGTGTCTCACCTACTTACAATTAAGTGTTCTTTAAGTGTTCATAGCAGCCAGTCGCTCTCAGTATGCCCATAGAAAAGTAAGCATGTAAACATTCCCCCCCCGCTATGGGCTTACAAAGGGGTCCAGGAGTTTGATACTTTTCCTGTTTGTCTATCTCACCCACAGATCTGTATCATCCATTAGGGCAGTTGTGACTAAGGCTTTAAATGTTTCTAATCAAATGTATTTATTACAAAAATCAATCGTTTTTCCTGTGTCTTCCAGCTGTTCTGCAATGACAATAAGAAACAAAATATGCTAAAAACAATGTCTGACAATGTAAAGGCATTTCAATCCCATTCAATATTTTTTTAAATGATTTCAAACAACATAGTCTCCTAATTTTGCATATATTTAAAAAAAAAAAAATTGAAAATGTAATGCTTGCAGGTGTAACTGGTTGATAGATTATGTCAAATGTGTATGCATTGTATTGAGTCTGTTTAGTATAGAAGCTCGCATTGATAAGATGTTTACTGGTGGAATATCTGTGGCTCCACCCAATTGACTTCTAGCAACAACATTTGACGGCCTATAAACCAAGATGTTGCTGCTTCAGTGCAGGAAAATCCCACATGTAGCTCCCCGTTTAACACATTTATATTCTCAGCTCGTCGCGTATTGATGCTTGATCAAGGGACTCTGAGTGTCACATTTTCTCTGGGTGCCACTTTGCTGTCAATTTTTTGTGAGCAAGGTGCACAATTTTATCTGCCCAAGTGAAGACGTGAAATGATGAGCACAAGCCCTGTGGAGAGAAAATGAATCACAGAGCACCTGAAGGCCTGCAAGGAAGTCCCACGATTGAACCACAATTGTATTTTGTTGCAATTTTTTTTGTTTAATTGGGGACACAATAGTACTAACAAGTGTATTTTTAAACAATTCACTAGCCTACTTATGTCACATAGATATATTAATTTATACGAAGCCACATTGAAGACACAATGACATCTTGCTGACCTTTACTTTCCTGTTGAAATATGCCTTTTTCAATTAAACCAGGATCTTCATACTTGGTAACATGACCAATGGTTCCATGTCACACCGCTGCAAGTGAGTCAAACTTGTTGCAGCCAAACCTGAAGTGATCACAGCAAACAAGTAAGTTATACTTGGGGGCCAAATACATTCTATTATTAATCAAATGGAGCTAGTAAGTGTACACAAGTATAATTTGGAGTCACATTTTACAGGTTATTAGTGGGGAATTAGTAAAGTACCAGTTTACTGTGACAAGTCACAATTTTGAACATGATTTTTTGCATTTTTATTTGCAACTTTTCTGCAGACATGTCAGTTTGATTGTGCATAACGTACTAGTTCACAACTTGTAATAAAGAGTGCAACAGGGAACACTAAACAGAAACAAACAGCAGATTGAAATTATGATTTTTCAATTTGGATAAAAAATATATAAAATTTGATGGTGTATACAAATGCCCAAAAAGACAACAGAATATAATGACTTAGTGCAATTCCTTGAAGCAAGTAAGCGGAACAGTACAGTCCAAAAGACACAATCTACAAGTTTCAACTTTTACAGACATAACAGCACGACTCTGCTGCTGATAAGAAGTTATTGACATTTCGTAAAAGCAATTTTGGGACATTTTTTAAATCTGCTTGGTGAAAGCATTAGCAATTTTATCAAAAGATTCACGGCACATTGATAACAAAAAAAAAAAAAAAAAAAAAAAAATTCTTTCATAGTCCAATTGACATTATTAGATCCATTTATTAACTCAAAGTGAAAGCTGCCAAAACCATCAGAAATGTGGTTGCAAACGTTGCTAAACACAGGCGAAAAAAGATCTAAAAGAGTCCGAAAGAAAGGAAAGCTTAAAGAAGAATACTGACCCACACCAGAGGTCCTTTTACTGTCATTTCAATGAAAGCCTTCTCACTACACCACATGTACTGACATTTACCAATTTTCCAGTAGTTCAAACTTTTTGGGATTTGTGCAGTGACCTGATTTTTTTTACCCAACTTCAAAGTAATTTTAGTTATTTATTTTATTTCAACTTTATATAGAAATTTAGCTAGATATAGTTCTTTAAGAGTAATCACGTCCAAGAAGCAAATTTTATTTGGCTGAAACTCTTATTTTCATGCTTGTCTGCAACTGATTAAAATTGTGGTATGTGTTGAACAATTCAATAAATGTGTGATAGCACGATGTATTTCAGAGAGAACTCAGTGGATACATAATGATAGACAACAATTACCTGATAGACCTTGTTAGTCTACTGTGGTGTGCTTTTAAGCAGTCATATATAGTAACAGTGCCATGTGCAATGAAACCTTATTTTTTTATCCTAATTTAACAGTAAAAACAACATTTCAAGAATCACTTAAACATATATAGCTGAATGCTGATATGTATGATTTACTTGTGTTGTCTTTTCCTCTTCAGTTTGAGTTAGGCTTTTTCATTGCCATCTGTAATCATTGACAGCTTTTTTCCTTTCATCTTTGCAACTCAAAATTTGAACAAAACCAGTGTTGGTACAACCACGTTACTTTAACCTTCAACAGATCCAAGCTAAAAAAAAAATATCTCCCCTCCTCAAGGTTCTTTATAATTCAGCTCCACATTCGATCAAATTTTATGTTTTTCAATTTAAGGAAAAGATTTTTTTTTTACATTTTTTTAACACTAATGATAAATACTAGGCCACGTTTTAAGCTTTAAAACTGTGAATATAAATGTGTATTTTTTTTTTTTCTTGTGAGTTCCATTCTACTGCTAAAGCAAATGCTTTATAAAGGATTTTTGGCAGGTACGGGCTCCCATCAGCATTTGTTGGGTTCTTAAAGGCTAAGAGCTTCCCCTCCTCTTGTAAATAGAAAATATGGAGAAAGAAATCTATGATAAAAGATGAGCTTTTAACATAGAGTGCAAAAAAAAAAAAAAACCTGATGAGCTTGACAAAAACAGAGCAGAGCGCAAATGAAGCAAAATAGAAAATGTCTGAAAATAATCTGTCTTTAAACACAGACCAAAAAAGAAAAAAAAAAAAAAAAGGGCTCATCCACTTTCATTCTCATTATCTGCTTGTCCCAAACAGGCAGATGGTAAATTGACACCAACACAAGAATATTTTGAAATATGGAAAGAGGCTTTGCCTTTATAGCATGATAGAGTACATATGCCTTATAACTGAATGTAAAATGTAAAACTAAATGTTCACAGCAACATGCATGGCATGTTTTGAAAAAAATAATCTCCATTTTTATATATATACTGTATATATGAAAGCATATGTGTGTGTGTGTATATATATATATATATGTAACATACACACGCATATATACATTTGTCTGAGTGTTTGTGAGTGTTTTGCAGTTTGCGCAACGGTTAATTTTAATGATATGACATGTTAATTGCTATCCCATATCACACTATAATTTCAATGTTCCATACAGTAAAACACAGTAAGATACACTAATTACACTGGCCCTATGTGGACGATAAATTTGCTTGTTCTGCAAATTCACTTTCTGCTCGTTTCTGCTTTTATTGCATGTTTATTGTATTATTGTGGCCCCCTCATTAACCTCATTTCAAATCCCAGTTTCCTATAGTAAGCACCTTCACAAAAACAATGCTGAATTTATATGAAAATGACTTTATTGCAGGGATTTGAATATTTCCAAGAGGCTAGAAAAAAGGCAAGTTTAGCAAATACAAACTGGAAAGCCAGGAGATTGTTTGGCCCACCTTGGACACATGATTCTGTTGTTGAAAGAGTCACCTATTTGCAGGTCACAGATAAACCTCAGAATGACAAAGATTACATCACAAAAGTATCCGATAAGCTCCTGTTTAACCTCTGCTTATCTAAATTCCTTGTTTTTCTGATCTTAATGCATGTATCAATTTCTGTCTCTTGCTCCTGCTTCGACCATTATGTTGTCTGAAAGAGATGTTTACCTGTAATGTTTGCAACCAATCCGTCCTAACTTTTGACTGAAAGAAAAAAAGCTTTTTAAACAGGTGTACTTTATAAGTGTGCTATCCAATTTTAAGCCCGACTTAATGTTTATTCAAAAAAAAAAAAAAAAAAAACTAATTTTGTCAAATGGTGTGTGATTATAGATAAAGGGGAGACTGCAGGTTTTGTGCTTTTTATTTCACCTAAGGCCATGTCCATACAAGCTTTTCAGCTCAGCATTATTCAGTGTGCATGATTTCCATCCCAAAGAAATGATTGATCTAAATTATACTTACAGAATCCAAGAGCTAGCTGACAGCTGTTAAAATGAATGCCTGCGGGTGTGAGGTAGAGGGAAAATGTTCACCACAAATTAATGCAGGCATTGTTCACTTGGAAGTGATGGATTATAGGGCCAGAGTGATGAGTGTAACAAGGTAATATTCAATAAACAAACATGAGCAAATAGATCCCATTTCACTGTTTAACCCGTGACGACCCCAAGTGATCTGTGTCTGTTTTACCCTTCAAAGCGTGAAACCCATCATATCAAGATCGAGAATCTACTTTATTCAGCAGTAATGAATATGAGTAACAGCATAAAATGTTATGGTTAATAATGGAAATAAGTCATCAATCTATTAGTATACGTAGGGCTGAGGTAGACGTTTTACAACTCTACTCCAAAGGTGTTCAGAATTGACCCTTTTCATGCGACGTCACAAATCGCCAGAAAGTGCAGAGTCGCTTCCGGCTCATAATGTTTAGAACAGCAAAGCTGAACGCTGACTGCTTTTAGAGCAACTTTATGTAAATAATAAAGGGTACCCTAACCAATTGTAACCAAAATTTTATATTGTATAAATGTCCTACCTGGTTGTATGTGTTTCCTCCTCTTAGACAGATCAGGTGCTTCCCTAAATGATATTAAACAAGTCGTGGGTTATTTCTCTGACAATCAGGTCATAGTTAGATGAAGGTTACAAGTACTTCAGTGAATGCTGATTGTTTAATTATGAAGGTAATTATGATTTTATTATTTTAATCTGTGCTAATGCTAGCATTAGCTTTGGCTATGAGACGTGGAGCTGCAGAAGATCTTTTCTCACCAGTAAAAAGTTGCTACATTTTTGTGCTCATGTAATCATTTTAAACAGAGCAAAAGTCAGACAGTTTCAGCGTGTCTGACATTAAAGTAAAACTTATTACTGTTTCAATGTTTTCTGTACTGCGGTCAGTAAGTTGATGTGTAGCATTGCTCCTCTTTGCTTTTGTTCATAACTGTGTCTTATTTCCGGGAAAATAAAAGTAAAAAAATGATCAAATCAATTGAAACTGTTGCAAAAAAATAGGAGGGTGACTATTTCCATGTTATTTATTTATTTTTTTTACATGTCTGCTCTTATTTTGAAAGCTGAAAATACGTGGCTTGACGCTCTTAACATTTTCGCTGAACCAAACTATTTCTGTTTTTCCAATTATCCCCTAAAATATCCCATAAAACAACAAGTAAATTTATCCTGGTAAGCGATTAAAATGTTTACGGGCAATGCATCAATGGGCATCTGTGCAGAAGGTAATAAATATGGCCAGTATGAATTTCTATTGGCTTTTGTGCTTGATCGCACTTAAATTACGTGCAAATAACATCAACAAAAATAGAAACCATTAGAAGAATACCTGCTTAAATGAAAGGTGGGTATTTTCAATTAAAAATCCAATATTGAAAGATTTTTTAAATTTGTATTTTGATTTGTGAACGATCTGAGACAGGAAAGGAAAATACAGTTCGGACGGACATTTATAAAATAAATATTATACCTTTTTCTTTTGAAATTGATAAGGTTACCTTTTATTATTTACACAAAATTGTGTCAAACAGCGTTCAGCTGTCAGCTTTGCGGTTCTAAATGCAGACGCTGGGAGTAAGTATTTCCTTTGTCAGCTGTCGCCATTTTGTCTGACGTCACTGTGAAAAGGATCTATTGTAAAATAAAATAAATAAAACATAATACTAATGATAAAATATAAAGCCTAATTTTTTTTTTTTTTTTTTTTAAAGTGACACTAGCATAACAACAGTATATAGTATAACTGGCATTGTATGACTGGTACATAGTATATTGTAAATGGCGCACCTTTTTTAGCACTTGGCTGCTTTCTTAGAAAGCCCAAAGCCTTTTACAGTCACAGGTCCACTCACACTCTGGTGGTGGCTCTATTGCCAAACATTGGCACTGACCTACACGGTAACCACCATGAGCAATGTGAGGTTCAGTGTCTTGCTCAAGGACACTTTGACACACGGGTGTACAGAGTGGGTACCGAACCTGCAATTTTCTAATCAGAGGTCAACCACTCTATCTCTGCAGGATCCTGTGTGCACCATTGCTCATGAACCCCAAAGATCTAATAGAGGTTATCCATAAAAATCCAAACAGAATTGACTTGACTTTGCAAACTGCAACAGTTCTCCAAATTCTAAACAGAGTGCTTGTAATACACGTGAGATTCTATGTAGGACAATACAACTAGACTTGAAGAGTTCTGAACATAGGAAGAGTTAAATTAACCATTGCGTGTTCTCTCTGCGGAGTTTGCGCTTGTTTGTCAATGTTCTGTGCTTTGGATTTGGGAAGAGGTTGGCCTTATTTTTATTACTGAAGTACCAAGATATGCACAGAACAGAAACCAAAACAAAAGGTGGCACTGGAATCGTTTAAAACACAATTGGTACCCAACCCTATACATAAAAGGTTGTCCAGAAAAAAGAACTTGAGTTTACACAAAAGGCTAGAACATGCAGAACTACCAACATGCAACTCAGTAGACTGAGACACAGCAATATAAAGAGGAGGAGCAATAAATTGAGTCCTGTACATATTCTATTTTCTTAACAATAAGGAAATATTATGTTTTGGCAGTGCTATTGTTCAGACTAGCATAATAATCTCCATTTCCAGAAAAAATAAGCCTTTCAAACAAATGCATTTGAACAATCTCACTCATTTCAAATAAGATAGACTCTCGGTTATCAGTTATCCACCATCTCCCATGGAAAGCTGTTAGGGCAGTGCTTGGCACACTCATCATGCTGGCAGTTGAAAACAGAGGTTTACATCAGCAGCAGAGTTTGAATTGAAATGAGGGAGTTTAGTAAAGACTTTTCTGATGGGAAAACTGCCATCCAACTATTTTTTTTCCATATCATGCCCATTAAAAAGCACTCTGTAGTGAGAAGTACGAAATGTGAATTGCAATTCAGGTAATTGCTACTGTTGGGAAGGAGAGTGAAAATAAGAGTATGTTGAAAAGTATCAAAGTATGAACAAATATAGAAAGCCCTGATTGTGAAAAAATACCAAAAAAGCTGTTTCCTACTTTACTTCTATGAATCAATATTTTAACTGAATCCTACATGTACATGTTTGTTAAAATGTTCAAATGAATAACACCTTTAAATGCAACAGAGAAGCACTACTGTGCGTTCAATGTTGCTGTCTACATACCTGTTTCACAAATCGTTTTAATAAAAGGTAATTTATCAGGGTAATAATAGTCCCAGGCTTCAGCAATCCATGGAATAATCATCCATACTTTTTTTTTCTTTATCATAAGGTCTACAAAGATGTGGACATAATGTCCTCCCTGTTTTTCAACACAGGTGGCCTAGACAGAAAGACAATATATTTTTTTAGAACTATCAAAGACGTTGAACAAATGCAATGGAAAACACAGATAGGTCATCATCTGTCTTTGTTAAAGCTCTGATTTCTATAGCACTTTCAAATCAATCAAACTTTGTTCATGTTACATGTGATCCACTTTGCAAAATTGGTACTTGTGGTTTTATATCTATCAAGGGTTTACTTCATGACTCACTAGTGGGTACAGGCAGCCAATTGCTAATGCACTTCAGACATTAATTGCACCGGATAGTAATGCTTTTGAACACCACCAAATAAGCTATAAAATAGATAATATACCAACAACGTATGTTATTAAGGGTTGTATCTCAAAGGGGTTAAAGCAGCTTGTGACAGGAATGTTAAAGATGAAGAAGAGTGTAAGTCCACTCAGTTATGACTGATTGTCATCGACATGCTGTGAAAGGCATACTGTTGGAAAACTGTTGAGATAGATGTTGGCTGCTACCAACCTAAAAATGTTCTGGGTAGTCCGGTTGATTGTGCATGTGTAAAATAGATGAAAATAACAAAGCACAAAGCAAGTCCATAACTGCAGGAGCAAAATAGAGGTTGCACGCATCTACAGGACATCATTTTTTATAATGCTCTTTATTGAGATGCACAGAATGAGTCTGCCATCTCGAAATTAAACATGTCTGTCTGTACACAGTATGTGGCAATGGAGATAAGGAAAAATATCAAACTGCCTAAAAGAGGAAAATATCTTAACAATCTGGAGGTTAGACAACTAGCAACAAAATTTAAACAAACACAATGGTGTCAGGGATTGTGGTGGAGGACCCAAATGCAGGAGACCAAACTTGGTGGCAGAAACATAAACATTTACTAAAATAACTTAAACTTGACAAAAACAGGAGCACAAACCAGTGAGGTGACAGAACGTAAAAGAGCAGCTGATCTGACAATGAGAAACTGAAAACCAGACACTTAAATACACTGAGGTTGATTAACTAAATGAAGACAGCTGTGGATGATTAACCTGAACGTGGTGAAACTGACGGGAAAACAGAACATGACAAAACCTAAGCACTGAATCATGACAAATGGTGCTCTACAGAAATAGTCTTTCTTTCAAATAGGATAGGATAGGATAGGCCTTTATTGTCATTGTCGCAAGGATAATGAAATTGCAGCAACCGTTACAGTGCAAAGCATAATATCAAATATAAAAATACGTAAAAATATATACAAATAATTGTGCTGTATAAGATTAAATGTTAATCATAGCATTCAGACTATGTGCAGATATGTGCATGATGGATGTGCAAAAAAGAAAAAATCGTTGAGGTTGGTAATATTACAATATTTTACAGGGATGTGTATTTAAATAACCAGATATACATATGCATATGTACATAAACAGTATATACATATATGAATATATACTGTGTGGTGAGTATGTTTTTATTTTTCTTAATAAAAGCAAGGCTGGAAACCATTTTTGACAGATTGTAGCAGAGGTGGGCAAACTTTTCGACTTGTGGGCCACAAAGGGCTCTAAAATTTGACAGAAGGGCTGGACCAGGAGCAGATGTGTGGGGTGTTTTGGTAATCCACCTCGATAGAGAAAGAAATAATATCAGATCCAGATAAAAACATGTTTCATTTTTTATTATATTTATTATATATATATATATATATATATATATATATATTATACAGAACATGTTGAGGGTTTATCTAACCGATTTAACCAATTGGACCAATGGTTTGAAGTTCTCCAGGGAAAAACTGAAATGCTGCATTCATGCCGTGTTGGAAATTAGAAAAATGGTCTAACAGAAAAATGACTGTCCAACGCATACAAATGACAAATCTTCCACATAAATGCAGAATAAACTCCTGGACCAAAACAAAGGCCAATTCATTTATAGAGTGCAATAGGGAGAATAAAGCAAATAAGGCTCATCAATATATTATTTTTTCCACTCGGGGGGTCAGATTAAAAGGCTTAGCTAGTCACTTTTGGACCCTGGGCAGTAGTTTGCCCACCCATGCATTATAGGGTACATTAAGTAAAACAAATTATATAACTTTATGTAGGATATCACTTAGGGCTTTCCTTTATTTAATTGTTATTCAGAAAAAGTTCTCACTTTTGCTTCAAATGAACTATTTATCTTCCACTGGTCACCTGAAACAATATTACAGTGGTAACAGTGTTAGCAGAGATGCTGCAACTTTCCTCCAGACTTTCACCGCCCCTAGTTATGCCTGTGATGACCCCACGGTGCTCCCAAGCCACACACAAGACGTAGCCTTTCAAACGTGTCCTGGATGCTGGAAACCAGTGGAATATTCCCAAAGGATGTTCCCAGGGAGGAATTCAAAAAAGATGCCTGAGCCAGTAGACATGGCTCGATATGGAGAAACAGGAACTCGATTCAGAGCTCCTCGTTCCATCGCTAAGGGAGAACCTAGTCACCGCAGAGGAAAGTCATTTCAGCTGCTTGTATCTGGGAACATAAATAATGACACATCTATAGCGGAAAATGTTTTAAAGCTGATAAGTCAATCCTACCATAATGTATAGTAAGAGAAATGAACATGAAATTGTTTTACAAAGTTAGTGAAAAGTTTTTTTTTTTTTCTTATCGTTTTTAAGTACAATATATATAACCCCAAATATAACTCCAGAAAACCGAACACTTGTTTATTCAATATAGGTTTTGATAGGGTAGTTACTATCACTATTTTCCTAAACTATCTTTCTATGGTTTAACATAGGCATCTACAGCACACGCACAGATGAATAACCATTGGCAGGTAAGTAGTGCTTTTATTTCCCATTGTTATATTGTCTCAAGAATTTTGGGACGGCAGCCATTGGCACTGAGTACTATGAAAATGCTGATTTTTGCTTGTCTAATCGAATGTATCAATTGATTTCTTAATGGCTTGTCCAAATGCCAGTCAAATATTTTATTGGACATTTGACTTTGGTGCCAAAAAAGTATTATGTTTCTGGCGTAGAAGATAAAAAAATAAAAAAAAAACCTCTTAATCCAGCTTTTGAAATGTGCTTGCTAAAGTATTTTCAAGTATTGTTCGAATTAAGGCTGAGGCCAGATTTGCGTCAATTCATAAAAACATTTTGTAGTTTTAATGTGTTCACGTGGCCATGAAACAACAAACATTAGGTACAGAAGTGATGTCACTCAGTAACAACACAATGATCAATATGATTTTGGGGGTTGAAAAACTAATACAAATCTGTAAATTATTATTTTCGTTTACTTAGTTACTTAACATTAAACAGTTAGTGAAATTAATGCATTTTTTTTTCCTTTGGGTGTTTTTCTGGTACCTTACATATTTCTTGCTTCCCATAGAAAAGACACATGAAAATAAATGGAATTAAACTAAATTGTCAAAACCAAGATAACTAATTTTACTGGGACATACGTGTTTTGTTTGTACATTTGTGAGATTATATCAAGTAAAAGTTTTGATGGATTGAAAATAAACTTTTTGCAATTCTTAAAAACGATGAAAAGATCTATTGTTTTTCCAGTATTTTTTAGGATGATACAACTGACTCTGCTGTGTATGAAAATGTAGCAAACAAATTAAGTGTAACCAACTTATCAGATTTTTTAAATATTTGACTGAATTTTACATATTTTGAAGCTGCAATTATTTAACAGCACAGGGTGTCAGTCGTACGTAAAGTGAGTACTTTTTGTGCTGAAACACATTTCTTTTCAGTTACTTTAAATGAACTATCTGAGTAAATTAAAATAAATTGAACCAAGTACTCTCATGTTTTACCTCTCCATTTCAGGCATGTCAAAAAAGTATAAAGTAGATCAAAACTAATTAAAAATTTTGTAAAATGTTGCTTTAACTAATCCATGAAACATTTTTATTTGAATCAAACTTGTTCTTGAAAGATGGGCATTTACTCTGTATGCCTTCGCTCCAAGAGCACATTCCGTTCCAACTTTAAATGAATGAATGTATGATTCAAACTTCAGTAGACTCATACCTAGTACAACAAATTTCCCATTATGCCTGCAATTAAAAACAACAGCACTTTTCAACAAACAAGCAGTTTACACGGGAGCTCTGATGAAGTAATTTTCTGCATCGTTTGAGACAAAGCAAAATCACTGAGTGGAGGTGTCAAGTCACTTATGAAGACTGAGCCAAAACGCCAGCTCACCAATGACTACCATCAACCACATTTTCCCATCACTTTGCCTAACCTTCCACCAGATGCTCATTGAGTTTTAAGTGCTTCTGATAGCTATTCATATTAGTAGAAGGGCTTGAATGTTCCCCCTGCTGACAGACGTAAACTCCATACTTTGAAATGCCTCATTTCTCTTGACTGGTGTTTGTCATGAAAAACAGAAGCAAGAAACTATTTTCTTAGATAGAGGAAAGAAGCAGTAACACCTTAGTGCATATTAAAACACCATTAAAAATGGAAGGAGCTCTAAACAGCTATGGTTTCCTGTTGAATATATAAAAGATATATAATACACAGGTTGTAAAAATCTTATACTTCTTTAAAACTAACTATTAGTACAGTATATGTTATGAGCACATTACAGTAGCTGCTAAATATATTATATATACAGTATATATTCTGTACTCTTCATGTGACTCACATCTCTTTCACTATGAGTATTCGTTCACATTAGTTAGTAATAACTTTTTAAAATTTTTAATCATCAGTAAACACAAGCTGACATTCAATTTGAGACTGTTTTCAAGCTGCAGCAAAACTAATAATTGTCTTTTCATAACACTTTTTCAAGAACTGACACAAAATGTACTAATAAAGAGACACTTTTTTTTTTTCTTTTTGCTCTTGGGTACATTTAAAGAATTGGAATTATGGACAAAAGGAAGAACATTGTAGTTTTGGGTAGCTCAAAACATAGTGAAGTAAATGTTAGCATTTTGAATTACCACATTCTCAAAAATTTGCTAAAAGGATTTGACAGGTCAAAGTAGCTTGGTTGCCAAAATATTTGAAATATTCAGGAAGGAAAGTTGGGTTGTAGTGACTGTCTAAAATAAATACATAGGGGGTTTGGTTAGACAGAGGGTTCCCTTAGTATTTGTCTTGTGATTTTGCGATTTTTTATCTTGTCTGGATCCTGATTAACAGTGGACCTTGTCAATCAATCTTCTCCATGCTGTGTCTTGTGCTGAATCTAGGACTGATCCTCAATTGCTCTCGTGTATTTGTTTTTATTTCTAAAATATTGGACTTATTTTTGTACAAAGGCTTGAGAGTTAAAACAAGAGAGAAAAGTATGAAAATGTTCATGTGTGTCAGATAAAAGTGTAAAGGTGTGTAGTGAGGGGGTTTTACAGCCTTAAAACTGGAATCCTAACTCATGTATTTAAACTATCACATATTATTTTAGAACCCATCCAAACACAACAAACAAGGGAACTCTGTATTTCAATATTTCAATGGTGGAGAAATAATAAGCAGCAAGTTAATAAAAAGTTACGGAGTGGGAAGTGAGAACCATGGTGGGTATGTATTTTTTGGGAAACAATGGACTTTGTTCACCAATGTGTCTCTGATTCAGTCAGAAGAAAAAAAAATCAGCAATTTTAACACATTTTGAATTTTCTTTTACCTCCAGATTAAGTTATGGCTCAATCTTAAAACTAATCTCAAGCATAGGTATTTAACTTTTTGAAGTTTTATCTCAAAAACAAGTGACATGCTAAGATAATTTGAATGCAAATGATTTATAACAGCTCAATCTCCTAATAACATGATATTGCTGCATTATTTAGGACACAGGCTGCAACATCAAGTTTCTTTAGAGAAAAAGTCCATGAAAAGAAAATCAAAGATTTATGACATTTTATATTTTTGACATTCAACAAATTACTTCATACAGATAATACATATTGCTCAAGGACTAATAATATCTTGTCATTTTTAAGCATGAAAAACATGTAAGAAGAGTAAAGGTGTACTGATGTTCACTGAATAATGTGAGTACCATCCAGCCAGATTTCTGCTGCTTTCCACATTGCCCGGGAGTACTCCTGTTTTTTCTCTGCTTCCTGAGATGTCTCTGTCTGTACCGTGGCACAAAGCTGTCCACTACTTCTTGTACTGAGCTTCATACATCTACTCTTACAGCTCACAGTGGCAGAGGCATCAAAAAGATCTTTACATGGGGCTGGACTGTGAGAATGGTTTGAAGTTTGATGAGAAGGATATGAACAGAAAGAGAGGCGGGGTAACCCCCAAAGGGGGGTTCCTTTGCTGCTCTCTGTGATGTCTGAGACGATGTTCTGCAGCTTTCACATACTCCAGCTGACCTGTGAGGTCTTTGGACATCAAGATCAGTGGAGGACATCTTCAGGTCCTTGTTGTTGTGGACACAAGGCACTATAATGGAAGAATACTGAAAAAGTTTTGGGTGCAACAAAGACCTTTTTAAAAATTTGTGAAGTCCAGTCTTTAGTCATCTTCTTAACTGAACTTTAACTTAAAAAAAAACATGTTCAAAACTGAGTTGATTGTTATCTGATTCAGTCATCATCTATAACCAGTATTCCTATTCTGACTTCAACATCCCAATTTCCTTAGTAACCAATCTATGTGCAAAAGTTAACCCACATCACACTTTTGAAGCCAATATCAAACACATTTTCAAAATCTCATTCCTTTTACCTCAGATATATTCCCAGAGATCATCCCCCTCTCATCTCGACTCATGCTGAAAGTTTGATCCCTCTATTTCCTCCAGGCTGGACTACTGAAAGCCTTTTTTTAAGGGGATCCCAAACAAGAGTCAGCAATTTGATCTTATCACGCATCTTATCCTGAAACTTCAATGGCTTTCTGTCGAAACCTTAATTAAAAAGGAAGTTCTTACTTCCACAGGAGTTTTTAGGTTACATTTTCCAGACTTCTGTGTTTTGTGGCATCGGGATGAAAAATACATCCTCCGCACTGAAGTTATTGTCTATAGTCTTTGAAAGATAGGAAGATGCTGACAAAAAAATGTCTTTGTCACTGACAATGTGTTTCTTCCCCCTGAATGCTGGATTGCAGTAGAAAAGCACCCTCAATGGAGTTTCAGAGAACATCTGTCTATCTTTTTAGAGCTTTGTAATTGTGGAACTCCTTCCCTTCACATTTACCTTCATTACAAATGATGTGTATTGCTCTTTGAAATCATTTGTATTATCATTCTTCAGTATCATAGCGCTGCTCTCTCTTGCTGTAGGAGTAGTGTTGCCATTGTCCATATAGACACTTTGCTTTGATTTAATGTTACATCAGAAACAAGTTGTATGACTATCACAAGTAAAACCAGATGGTTAATTCTGACAACCAATGAAGAATGACTCAATAGTTGCATGTTATTTTCAGCACAATCTCTGTTTTGTTTCACCTGTCAATTGGTATTTGAGGTTTTCTTGTGATGCAAGAGTTTTCCTTTTGTTTTCTATGCATTCTGCATCCATATGTCAAGCATATTGTTTTCCAAGTCTTACAACTCTCAGTCAGATTTCCAACAATGATCCTGGGATTACTTTAAAAGCTACAGTGGGTTTCAGAATACACTTTATTTTATTTATTTACTTATTTTTATTATGCATATTACCACAACCCACTCCAAATAAAATTGTTTTTGATATTTATCATGTTTTTGTGGCATTTTCCTCATGATGTAGGACGCATACAAATTAATTTAATATTAAAACTGTGTTAAATTTCTTTAATCAAATCATGCTTACCCTGGAGCAGATAAAAACTGGTGTTGGAAACAGTTCTCTGTTGGGACGTAGAAACTTACCCAAGGACACTTTGACACATTGGCAGGCATGGCAGAAACCAACTTGCAAGCTTCCAATAAAGGTTGACTGCCCTAACTCTGCGCCGTTGCCTTCCTGTGAGCTAGAAAGAGTGTAAACAAAGGAATGATGGGATATCAGCAGAGGTTTACTCATGCACCAACAGTCCTACCCACCACTCAGTTGCAAGTTTCTGAGAATTTTCTTCTACTCTGCACAAACTATGGTCTAGAAACTAAAGTTTTAGAAGACCACTGGAAACACTTTGACAATAGATAAACTATGTTATGAGTGGGACTTTAAAAGCTGTGTTTTTCTGTCAAGAACCAGTAAACAGTTTGCCGCTGGTACCTCTCACATCCTGGCATTTCCCTCCAGTTGAGCATACAGGTATTGCAGCAGTGGCTCTGACTGAGCTTACTCGTTCTCTGGAAAGTAGCATTTACCCGTTTTTAGCATTCAGAAAGCTAAGCTGCAATAATCGGAATTTGGCCGGAGGTATTATCCATTTGCCTGCCTCTATTTCTTTTTATGCCTACATATGTTTAAATAATGGTTTTCTTCACCCAGTGATGGATCCCCTGTTGTTTTTGCTAACCAACAGTGTTCCCAGTGTGTTTCCAGCACCCCTCGCCATGAGCTCAGCCCTGCTGCAACGTTTGCTCCACAGCCGAACGGACTGCCAGGACCCGACAGCCGCTTTCGTGGACGTAGTGAGCGGGTCAATTACGGACGCTTGGCAAAGGGGTCCTGCCAATGAAGGCTAGTAGCGGCGGCTGAACTGTGCTGCAACCGCTGCCAGTGACTAAGTGCCAACTATGACAGCTAACCCTTCAGGGGTAGTTTAGGTTGAATGAGTGGATGAGTGTTTGTTTTTTGTATGTGTGTGCGGCTTCTATTTGCGTTTTCTAGTTTGGTTGTACTAAGTTTATTCTGGGAAGAGTATTTTTGTTTTTTTTTTTTTTTCCCAGTGATTGCTTTTGTTCTGTTTTGTCTGAACCCCTTTGATGTATTTTATTTTTCCTTCACCTCTTTTCTTGGAAACTGGTAGACTGTGCTTGCTGAAGCAACAGCTTTTGGTTGGTGTGTTGGTGGTTCTTTGTTGCACTGTGTAAGTGGAGCATTTGCAGCATTCCTACACAGGCTTTCCACCTCATAAGCTAGCAGCCCTGGTCTTTGCCTGAGAAGTCGCCTTTGTCATTTATTTTTGTAAATTGTATTTTAATATTGTGCTAAGACAAACTTTATGTTGACCTGACCCTAGTGTGGACAGCCATTTTCCTTAGCTCAGCACTCAAAAAAATATATCTTCACCTGGAGTTTGGTGTCTGTTCTGAACATGCGACAAGAGTTTATCATCTCATTATTAATGGAAAAAGTTATCTCAAAGAATTAAAGGTCCTTTATATTTTTGTTGAACAAATTTGTTGGAACGCTTTGACTTAATTGATGAATCAAACTGAAGTCCTATGATGCCACCTGATTAATATGTCTTAGGCAAGTTGTTAATCAAATCAAACCATACCATTAAAAAAATAATCTCAAAATGACATTAATTACAACAACTCAATATGACATTTTTCACTATACAGATTTTATTTATTCAGTACCACTGTGAGGTGCCTTAAGGACGTCAGCTGCAATAAATCCCCACCCACTCTCCCTCTCCCTACCAAAAAACTACCTTGCTCCTCCTACGGTAGTCGGATAATAAAAGGTTATCAAAAGGCTAAAAACAACCGAGACACTTTTTTTTTTTTGCAAAAAAAAATAAAAATAATAATAATAATAATCATAAAATAAATGAATAAAGGACTGACAGCTAAGAGATACTTCACTTTACCTGTTTTGCTGTTGTTTATTTAGACAAGTTTGTCAGGGCGAGTAGACAGATCCCAGAGCAGAGTCAGATGAGATGGATAATTAGTAAGGGTTTATTAGTCTCACAATGACAAAAAAATAACAAAAGAAGCAGACTGGCAGCAGAGGCAGGGAGCTCGGCTGATGAAAGCTACAAAATATATGTCAAACCATGACGCTCATGTCAAACTGTATGATTACATCCCTAATCATTACAGTTCAATGAAACACTTTAAATTTTTCAAAGACGTGACCATAATGTTCAGTTTGTATTATTTTTAGGAGAAAAAAACAATAGTGGAGTGAACTTTATGAAACTAACATGTGAATGGATTTGCCATTAGTTTTTGATCACTAATTTTTGTTCACTTCTTTGGTTTAAATCCTATCTCACTGGCCGTTCACAGTTCATACAGCTCTCATCTTCCCAGTCCCGTCCCTCCTCTGTCACCTCTGGCGTTCCTAAAGGCTCTGTCCTTGTTCCCATTCTTTTTATAATCTACCTCCTACCTCTCTGAGCCATCATCCGTAACTTCAATATTCAATTCCATTGCTATGCTGACAACACAGTTCTATCTATCAACCAAACCAAACACCACACTTCCTCCCACCGCCCTCATATCCTGTCTGTCTGAACTGAAGACCTGGTTTCCCTTCCAATTCACTTCAACTCAACAGCAATAAAACTGAGATTCTCCTAGTCAGGACAAAATCCCTCCTCTCCAAGGTCAACATCTTAGGAAGTAACTCATCAGTCATCTCCTCCTCCTAAGTGAAGAGCCTGGGCGTCATCTTGGACAGCTCCCTCTTATTCCACGCCCATCTCAACAACATCACCTGGACTGCATATTATCATCTGAGGTGCATCAACTGTCTACGTCCCTCCTTCACAATCCATGTCACCCTTGTCCACAGTCTCGTCACCAGCCGTATCGACTTCTGAAACTCCCTCCTCTTTGGCCTTCCTCAAAAAACCCTGCACAAACTTCAACTGGTTCAAAATTCAGCAGCCTGGATCATCACCAGAACCCCCCCAATCCAACCACATCACGCCGATTCTCCAGCAGATGCACTGGCTCCCAGTCAACTCCAGAATCCACTACAAAATCCTCCTGGTTACTTTTAAAGCTATCCACAACCTCTCTCCATTGTACCTGTCCAGCCTGATCCACATCTTCAGCTGTTTCTCATAATCTCATCATGGCCTCAGTATATATCTGGCTCTACACTGTCAAGTACTGTTTGTGCCACTCTGTCTGCATTACCGAGCGTTTTTCTACCTGGACCTGATCTTCTGTCTCTGACCCTGCTTACTCTGATTGCCTGCCGCCTGCCCTGAACTTCGCCTGGACTCTGACTACTTTACTCCCTCTTCCCGGATGATCCCATGCTTGTGTATGACCTCTGCCTGTCTGACCCTGATTTAGTTTTATGGACTTTTAGCTCTGCTTAGTTGTGAACCTGTTACACGTCGAACCAGCTGTCTGCCCGTTTGTTACACTGACAATAGAAACAGAATGTTTTTCCATCTTTAAATCAAAACCCATCTGTTAAAGCTCATACCCATCATAGTTTACAGTATATACCCACCTCTGCAACTTTTTAAAACTTTACTTTATTTTAATGTATGTTTTTATTTGTGCTTTTAACAGTACAGTGTCCTTGAGAGCTCCAAAAGGTGCTTTGAACCAGCACCCATGTTCTCAGTAGACCAGGTTTCACTTGTGTAATCCACACCAGAGTTCAGGTGGACTTTCACACTTTCCAAAAAAGCTGACTATCAAAGAATAGAAACCCTGGTGTGAATCAAATATGTCGGTGTGAATATTGATGTTGTACTGAAGTTGTTTCGAGCAATTGCTATGCACTGCTGGGTGTTTCGAAACTGACTTCATAGAGATTAATAATCCTGCCTCTCTAAAATCCACTGAATTGTATCCTGGCTTCCCTCTGGAATGGCTGGAATGGCTCATTGTGCTTAACCTCTACTAATGAGAGCACCAAAGTAGCTAAGCAATAATGATCTTTAGCAAACATTATTGTGGCTTTTGTATGCTTGTGCATGGCCAAAAGGGATTTTTACTTCATGGCTAGTGCTGCACTTTGCACTGAGGAAAAACAAAACTAAAAAAAAAAAATGCTGCATTTTGAACACACTAAAAAATACACAAAATATAAACACAATGGGAAGAAATTTTAGTGCAGCATGAAACAGCATGGTGGGCATCTCAACCACATGATAAGAAGGCGTCTGCCTTGACTCTTGACAGGAGGCTTTCTCCGTCAGGTTTGCCTGATCTCCCAACCTCTTTGGATTTTCTCGGCTTTCTGACTTCCTTCCTCAGACATGGAAGATAGAATGATTGAGAACTTTGCCTTCCGTGTGCTTTTTCAACATGTCCCTGCAATAGACTGAGAAATTCTTCAGAGACTCTCCCTCTCACCAGCTGGGATCAACTCCAGCCCTCGAGTAACCCCAGACAGGACGTAGCAGGTTTTTCTTAAATGAATGGGTGGACTTTCATTTCCGTCAGCATCAATTTGATGGAATCCTGGCGAGCCTGAAAGAAGACATCATTAAAGAACCAACTTCCATCAGTGCCAGAAACTGCTTGGCAGTGTGTGGCAAGTAATTAAATGCTTTTTAATGCCCGCTTTTAAGCCTAATATCATGATAATTAAACTTTTAATAAGTGCTAACCCATAGATGGGAGTTATTTCAAAGGAGCAGTCTCCTTCCCCATTGATTATCTGTCTTCCGGTCCATCTATGAGGGACAGAAAAGACGCAAAACATAAAACAAAAGTTGTGCCAGTGTTATTAAAAACACTCCAGGCTGTAGTACCAGTCTGGGAAGAACATCAGAGACTGGACTTGAAGAGGAGTCCAAGGGACAAATAACTGTCATGTGGAAATTATTTAATGACCAAAATATATTGTTTTGATGCTCAGACATTTCAGATATTCACAGGAGACAGAATTTATTGACTGGGTAATTGTCAATTCCATTCATTGGATGTAAAAGTATATTTTTTATCAGACACATTTATGTAAAATATCGGTATGTATTTGAGTAAGCATCTGTAAAGGGAATAATGTAAATAGGTTTAAAACATCTCTTTTGTACTTTTGCAACAAACAATAAAAAAATGAGAAGTGTTAGTTAAGCATGAAAAAATGTCACTTTTTATTTCCTTAAATTAGATTATGTCACCTGGAAAAGAGAGAAATAAAATGAAGACTTTCTAGAAACCCCATGGAATAACTCACTTTATTGTACTGATCTTTTATCAAGCAGTGTTTAAAAAGCCCAACTAAATTATTATTTTACATTCACTGGGTCATTTTAGCCAGAGAGACATGCAGGTTTCTCACAAATGATGCTGTGAGCTACCCAAGGAAACTATGACTGGGATTTGTGTGTGGGAGAGTGGAAGATTTGAACCCCAAACCATCTGACATGTGGACCCAATGCACCACAGCCATCCACCTAATAGAAATAAATCAGATTTACTTTATCAATTTGTTTTTTTTTCCCTTAAACATGGTTTGGAAGGAGGTAGAATCCAACTCTTGCTGTTTTTTTTCTGATTAACTTCCTACTTCTGCAGTGGAATTGAAGGGCAAAAAAAAAAAAAAGCAATCAGTGAAATCACCTGGTTTCATGATTGTTTGGGAAAAAAAAGAAAAAAAACTTTCATTCGAAAACACATAATTGAACTCCACTCTGTGATAACAATTGCCAGTTTGGAGCACCCAAACAGTCATTAGCTTTTAAGTACTTTTTTTTTTTTTTTTTTTCACCCTGAAAATGTCTTATAGATTGTGAACATGAACATGATTTACGATTCTAATTAATTATCAGTTGTGCTTTGGCAAAATTTAATTGCTGTCAAAGTGATTGATCCTGTTTTGAATTCTTAAAAAAAGAGAGAAAATTTTGATATCTACAGGAACACATGACAAACAGAAAGTTTCTTGCCATACCCAAAGGCTAGTATATTAAATTCTTAAAGCACTTTAAAAAGTTCTAGATCCTCTAATGAGTTTTTTTTTTTTTTTTTTTTTAATGAGTCTTTCTCAGGGATGCAACTTTGTTTTAAACCTCTCTATTTGCCAGCAGCTTCTCCTTTTTCTCTTTAAGGGGTAAAATTATGAGATAGTGGCATTTTACTACATTCTATTTTTAGGGGAAAAAATAAGACAATATCAGGCAAATTTAAGCCACAAGGTGCCTGCATACACTGTTTAGTACAAAAATGTCAAATATATAAATATTAAGAAGCTGCAGAGAACACAGTCTTGCTACATTCTTCATACAAATGGAGAAATAATCACATTTCCATTCTTTCTGTGCGGGATGCGCAAAGTCAATGGCACTTAGAGTCATTATAATTAGATGCCAGAGATACGCCTCACCTGGGGCATCTTGGCCCTCTCCTCCCACATCGACCTGCTAACAAAAGCAATGGAGTAGAAGCCACAGCTGCTAGATTTATACTGCCTCTCAGTCCATTAATGCCTCCTTTTTATGTGTCCATTTGGCACAGTGGCCACTCTGCTCACCTCGTTTCGGCCGGATGCTGGTAGGACAGTGTGAGATCTGTGCTGATTCAGGTGGATGGACAAAGAATGACGGAGGGGAGAGTTTTTTTTTTTTTTTTTAATCTTAGAGAAGACACGCACAACAGGGGCTGAGCATACATCAGCAGAATTGGCACTGAACCACTTTGGAAAATCCTAGTTTGAATGTTTGTTGCTGTAACTTAGTCTACATAATGGATGACCAGTTCGTCAATTTCTATAAGCTTTCCCCTCCCAACACCAAATCTCTATTTGTGCATCCAAAGGTACATAGATTTTGATCAATGCATCAAAAGTTAATTTCACAAATGGAAGCAGGATGAGACTTTTAATTTGGAGGATTTTTGTAGTTGCAAGCAAAATTTGTATTAAAAAAAAAAAAAAAAAAAAAAAAAAACACAGCTTGTCCCTGTATAAGTCCAATCTAGACAAATCACATTGGGATATTACAGCAAATGGATGAAAGTACAATTAAATTTAATAAAAGCCTTAAGGAAAGAAATGAAAAAAAAATGATATAAAGCTTGCATTATGTGATGACCTTACAATTATTTTAACTTTACTTAAGGGATCCTCAAATAATGAGAACAAGTAATAAGAGAAAACTGGTGTTTTTTTGTGCAATTATTCTTGCAAGCATGCGTTAATTATTCAGCGCACTCTAGACTGCATCAAGATTTGGCTATTTGCTCTGCAGGCAAGCCGTAATTATGGGTACAAATCATAGTTTTGTCCTGTCAAAACAGGCTGGAACAAATCACAATGTTGTCTTTGAACATGAAATAAATTAAATGTCAGCGTTCTCGTCCTGTTTTAAATCACTAGTGAATGACCTTTGGCGAGTTCTCTGGTACAGCCTCATACCACATAAAGCCCGGCTCATTGAATCATTATTGATAATAGTTCAGACTGCTCTTTCATGTCTCACTTCTGCATGCGCTGTGCGAGTCAAAATGGAAAAACAGGCATTCCTATGGAAATTTTTTTATTAGCCATGCAAATCACATTCACCTTAAACTGCGATCGCATTCATCACTTTTGATGTTGAAATGGTAATGTTTTGTCGTAACATCTACCTGTCAAGAGACACTGCAGGTGAAAATTAGTAGCTGGCACACAGCGCGTTTCTTTTTTAGATGTAGGGTAATTATAAGGTATGAATGCTTCCACTTAAACAAAAACATTAGTTCGAAATTCTAATCAGTCTTTTGTACATTTTTTAAACCATTCTTTTTTCTTTTTTTTATTAATGCTATGACAAAAAAGCTGCAAAATATAATTAACTGGCTATAATAACATTGTTCAAACAACAGACAATTAACAAAAAGTAGTTTGGAATTTGGTTTGACCAATCAACTAGTTGTTCATTAAAATGTTCTTGAACAGAAACTAAACTTTGGGGGAAAACTGTCACACAACCGCTCTTTTTCTTGTTCACTTTCACTCACTGAAGACCACATGTTGGTCTCATAGACCATAAAACAATGGACAAATCAACCCCCTCCCCTGTCATGTTCCAAATAGGAAGTACCTGTTGTTTGCAAGAAGTGACATTAACACATTCTCTCTAATCTTTTTTTTTTTTTTTTTTAAAGATATTTTCATTACCACAAGTTATTCATTTTATAAACTGACCAATAAATTGGCCCCGCCTCGAATGTTTGATTGACAGCTTCTCCAAAGCTCTTATTTAGTGGGAGGAGTGTGGACTTCGAACAACTTTGACGAAGCTCACTCATGATTAGCAACAGTCGTTCCTCTAAAAAGGTGAAGTCAACACCTTGTTATGCCCGTTCGTATCTACTGTCAAGGGTTGGTCTATGAAGCCTTGTTAACAAGTAAAAAAGACAAGAAATAACACATAATCATTGATAAGAACATTATTCTGGGCTTAAAAGCCAGCTCCTTATTCCTGCCATCCGTTTGTTCATAGTCCCTCCCGGTAGCTAACAGCTCAACATTACTAATAAAAATAGCAAGCAAGATCGGAGCTATCCAGCCATACAGCTTATAGCCAGATGCCAGCTCAGATGAAGAAAACCAGGATGGATCTATTTGCCTACAAACGGATTGCATCATAATGGAGTACAGCAGGGAGCTTGTGGCCCATCCATTGTATTTTCTATGTCACAAATGAACTGTTATTTAAATTGATTTTTTTGCTCCTAATTCACAAAGCTTACTTTTCTTCATATGTGTCCTGCAGCATTAGAAAGACATGTTAAAAACAACAACAACACTTATTTTTCTATTTTGAAGTGGCTCCTCAAACAGCTAATATTGAATAAATCTAAATATACAGAGAACGCAAAAGTACAAAAATAAACAAATAAGTAAAATTAATTTATTTCCAGGTATAAAATATATCACTGATTTTTTTTTTTTTTTATGTTTTTTTTTTTTTTGGTAGATGGTAAATTAGGGGAATTGTTGAGCCCACATGGTTTGATGCATAATTATGTCAACAGTCATCAAAGGGTTCAACACTAGTTTGGTTTAAATTACACATCCATAAACATTTATCTATTATCTACAGCTGTTTTGTCCTGGCTAGGGTCATGGGTCACTTGTAAATGTTTAAACAGGAGAGACATTTTGGGTCACAGTAAATAATTCCTGATCCCAATAGTTAGTCCTAAGAAAGGCTTTTTGACCACATTCATTGATATAAAAAAAAAAAAAAAATGTTTAGTGTACATAATGGTGAACGAACATTAATTTGTGGCAAAAAGCTGTTAAATTTTACAAATTTAAAAATGATTATTGTAATGTCATCTAGAATTACATGTGATATTGTTATAAGAAATGAGGAAAGACTGATTCACTGCAATGGAAAAACTTTAAAAAATGCTCTGAAATTGTCAAATTTTTTACAGAAAACACCTTATGCAAATTAGGCAAAAGGAAACAAGAAAAATGTACATAATTTGTGTTTTTTTAAGATTGAAAATTAGTTTAGTCTCTACAAGCTGTCTTCACAAGCCTCATTTAAACAGAGTAAATGCTTACATTTGCATTCATTTGTCATCAACTTTAAAAAAATACAGAGATGACAATAGAACGTATGCTACTAAATAAAATAGAAAAGGAAAAAAAATATATACTAAAAAAGGAGCTGAGCTATAGACCTGTGAGTTCGACATGCAACACACATTAGATGACAAAACATATTATCATTTGTATTTAGATCTACAATTAGTAAGAATGGTGGTGGGGAATTTCATTTGCAGAGGAAGGACTTGTGGTACAAACTCAAAGACTTCAACATATTAACTTGCAAGACCAAACAGTAACAAACTCAACATGAAGGAAACTAAAGAGGAGCTGACACCAGTTTACTCAAAAGCATGAACTTCAGTAGACTGAGGGGAAATTAAAAGAACAGGAACAGCTATGGTGATTGAAACAGAAACCTGGTGCAGCAGCAACGGAGGAAAAACAGACAGACAACCTGAACACAAAACAAAACATGACAGACCAATAAAACTACACTAAAACTGCACTAATCCTGAAGCAGAGGGGTGCAGTTAATATATATATATATATATATATATTATATATATATATATATATATATATATATAACTTTGATTCAAAATGAACTTTCCAGTGAAACCTTGATGATTACAAGGTATTCAAATATATTACAGTAAGACATATTTTGTCTTATTCAATTGAATCAGTTTAAGTATTTAATATTGGTTGCCTTGAATCATATTGTTCCAGAATCAATTGAAATCCACTGAGCTTTAGTTCACATGAAGCTTTTTTTTCTGGTCATTCCTCTTTGGAATGTTAAATTGACTGCACACACAGCACTTCTCTCCCTTAGCAGGGCAAAGTGCTTTACAGTCTTTTATATTCAGACGTTCATACACTCCAATGGCCACACAATAGAGCAATTTACTTTTCAGTGTTTTGCTCAAGGGCGTTTTGATGTGTAGTTTGCAGAGTGCAAGAGATCAAACCAGCAACATTCTTGACCTTCCTCCACACCTGAGCCATGACTGTTCTGCTATGATCCCTGCTTAAAAATATAAATGAAAAAAAACTAACAGCTGGGGGTCAATGATGGATTTTTTCCTTTCTTTTGATGAACAACTTTTCTCTGCAGAGTAAAGATTTGTGCCTTTTTTTTTAATAATCTTGTTTCTTGTTCATTTTATGTGTGTTATTTGAGTCTTTGCATTGAGTGCTTTAAACAAGAAGTTTCCATCCATCAGGAGGTGGTCCAGTAGTGCCCCCTTTCCCATTTTAGTACAGGGCTGTACCACCCTGAAATGAAGTGGCAGCAATACACTGCTAGTGTTATGCAAAATCCAAATTAATCAAAACTTGTTAGGATGAAAAATTTGACTGAGTCTTAAAATAAAGCGTAGTGTCTGTCAGTGTACATAAAAAAAAATCACAAGAGCAAACTGATTCATAGTCCATGCATTGCAGCAATTTAATTTACTTCCAGAGACACTCCAATGAAAATTTTTCTTTTGTGTGTGTGTGTTTTTTTTTTTTTTTTTTTTTTTTTTTTAACAATAGAGTAGCCTATAAAATAATTTAAGAGTAAAGCTGTGTTTCAGAGTATTTTTTTTTTTTTTTTATCGTAATGGATCAGATAAAAACCTGCCATTTGAAACCGCTCAGGTTTGTCATGCTGCAGTTTGTAACATGGGCGGGTCAAAGTCTCCTTGCTCTGCTCCAATTTCTAAAGCATCCACTTTAAGACAAATAGATCCATTAACATCTTCGGTTTCCTCGTCTGAGCTCCCTTCTGCCTCAAAAATGTACTGCTGCATAGCTCTGATATTGTTTGATTTATTTTTAGGTTTTATGCTAATGTTAGCTTGGGGTTGTGACAGTCTGTAAGCTAGCAAGTAAGTTGAATATAGGAATGCTGGGATATCAACGTAACGTCCCGCCCACAACATTGAGGAGAGTTGCCAGGTGTGTTTGACATGACTTGGGCTTCGTTCTGATCATCGGCGAGACCAGGCAGCTGCTGCTGGGGGCATGCAAACCCGCCTGAGATGAAGGCCAACGCTGAACTGCAGCGAGACTGAACAAGAACAGGAAGTTGGTGTTGTCCTTGACATTTGGTTGAATTTTAATGCCTTTAATGCCATTTTTTTATGCCTCTCCCCCATAGTATTTTAAAGACAATGATAAAACACATAGCCAGAGATTATTTGTGATGCCTGTACTTATGATTTCCTTTAGTGGCATGAATGCAAATGTCGGTCTGGTGTTTAGCATTAAAACCTAAATGATTATCAGAAGAAAAAATGAAATAATATTGTTTCAGGGAAAATCATTTCTAATGATAAAGTAATGATTTCAATTTCCACAACCGTTTGTAGAAATTGAAATCAGCACTCATATTACTATATATTTACTTTACTTTTTTTAGTGGAAAAATTGTTTATTTTCTCATCAATGTTTCCCTTTTTGTCAGAAAGAGTTAAAAAAAAAAAACCCAGAGATTTCCCTCTGAGTGCCAAACATTTCTGACCAGATTTACTTCAAGTTACTAGAACTTCCAGGACACAATTTTGCCACAATGCATTGTTTTGTAGTTACAAAGGCAGCTAGCTGTTGCCATAATGCCAGATTCCACCTTGCTCTTACTCAGGTAGGCGCCTTGCTCTCGACCTTTTCTCGCAGTATTTTTATGATTGACATGTGATGACAGAGCAAAAACTACCCAACATGCACCACAATGCAGGCGATCTGCGCAGCATTACATCCACTTGGTGATTTCAAACACCACTTCTGATTTGCTCCTGCTGTGCTGAAGAAAATTGCTTTTTTTGCTATAAATTGTGTACACTGGAAAGGATCTTACAATGGATAAAACTAAAGTTAGAGTTGTAATTTAAGCCTATCTAAAATAAACTACACAAATAAAAAGTAATAAACAATGCAAATATTAAATACATCCAAAAAATGTGTAATTTGAACCTTAGTATCAAATATAATGTAATTAAATGTCAAATGTAAATGATTAATGCAAAAGTGGATTGTGATGTTTAATTGTTAATCCTAAACCGAAATGTGTTAAACCTCATTGATCACCTTTTGGGATATTCTGTCGAGGCAAAAGGCAAATCAGTAGCATCAAGAGTCATGCTCAAGGATCTATATTGTTTGAAACTCATTGACATACCAGTGAATTAAACTCAGGTTTTCTACATACACTCAATTAACTGACCTATCCAACTGTTTTAATATATGTAAATAAATCTACAACTCAAAATGTAAGTCCTTGAAATCTGGTTTATAAAGAGTATTTTAGCATTTAAATGTTAAATATGAATTATTGAGGCAGTTTTTTTTTTTTTTTTTTTTTTTTGCAAACCTGTTCACTAAGTTCAAAACATGAATGTAACAGACTTAAAATGTCCAGACTCTCTGTTGCGCATATATATATATATATATATATATAATTATATAAATACAAATGTTAATAAATATAAATTTCAAATCCAAACATTAATTGTGGTTCCGAGAGAGTACTCTGTGTTTTTTTTAACCCACGTGTTCGGTGGTGGAGGCTGGGATGCTGTTTAATCCATTTGTTTGAAGTTTCTGGCTAAGACGGTACTTAATCCTTTGTTCCAGTGGTTTACTGGGGCACCCCTTCTTCTGCCTGCCCACACTGAGAGGATTCACAGGTTGCTGCAGTCGCTTGGACTGGTTTGCTTCTCCTTTGCTTTGGCTCAACACCAGGTTCCCTTCTCCCGATTCAGAGTGCTTCTGGGTCATTCAGCATCTGACCCCTAGAGAGAGGACACTGAAGATTGTTGGAAGTTTTTTTTTTGTGTGTGTTTCACTGCACTCTGGTTTAAGTCAGTGTGTGTTTTTGTATTAATCTTTCAACACCTGAGCTTCAGCTTTAATGTTAATGTTTTTGAATTTCTTAACTCTTGCTTAACCATTGCGTAAACGTAACGCTAGCAAATTCTGAAGTAAAGAAAAACAACCTTGCACTGAAAAACACCTTACAGTAGTTAACTTCCAACACACTCGCTATAAATCAGCTAATTCTGTTGCCGTTTGTTACAAAGTTATTATGAAAAGCTGCTTTTTCCATGCATCAGAATCGGATGGCTCTTGTTGGTCGCGTAATGTCTTAGTCTAGGGGTGTCAAACTCCAGGCCTCAAGGGCTGACCTGCTGCTGGTTTTCAAGAAATCCTACCTTATCTGCTGCTGATTACCTGGATCAGGTGTGTTTTTACATGTTTTATCTATTGTTTTTTTTCCAATCTTTGTATTTCATTACTTGAGTCCTTTTTTTTTTTTTTTTTTTTCCAGTCTGCATCAGGGTCTACCACATCTCCCTTTTCCATAACAGTGAATGGAGCACATATAGTTTTTATTCCCCCTTCACTGTTTCCCCTGTGAGGTTTTCAGATTTCTTTTAAATTATTTCCAGCTTTGTACATTCTGTAATTATTATCATTATGCAAATGATTGCATCCATGCAGAAAAATTGCAGAAAGACTCCCGAGGCAACTTTTCCACCACCTATTCCAAGTAAAGTCTACAATCAGCATTGATATTCTTTTAACCAATTTTGCCTTTCCAACTCATAATTTGCATTTAAATAATTACAGAGATGTATCTTCACATCTATCTCTGAGAAGGTCTGATAAATATTATGTATAAAAGTGTGATACTGTAGCTGCCAACACATCTCCAGGCATAGAAGAATCAAGTCAAAGAAGCAAGTGCCCCAGCATGGGGGATCAGGGAGGCAGCCAGCACACTGGACCATATCCATGCTAAATAACTGCAATGCACACTATGAAAATAACATATCTGTTTTCTAAAAAAGACCCTAGAGCCTGGACTAGCTCCTAAAGAGGAAATGATAGACATATCATAATGCTTTTCAGGGAGGCAGTAGGCTGTAATAGTTTAGAAGGAATGAAAATGCACAATAATGATGAAATATCAATGTGAGGAAGGAAAAAAGTAATCATTCTGCAGCAGCTCCACGCTTACAACATCCAAGTGTCAACACTTAGAGATCAATATGTCTGATTCAATGTGGGACAATCTACACATAAGACAACACACATTCGTTCATGTTGGAAAGACCCACTGCAGGAATTGACCTTTGGGGGATCTGTGTTGCTTCGAGGGACTAACACACCAGAATGTGGAGCACGCAAAATAAATTCGAAGCCAACTCTTCGTGAGAACTTCATTCAGCCGTGCCTTTGGGACTCAGATAGCCGTGAGACACGTTTCGTGCTTGAATTCATCGAGCCCAAGTTTCTAATCTCCATTAACTTAGAAAATCCTTCATTTAGCCCAAGTTTATTTCACATGCACAGGCCCAATTATGCCAACTGAAAGGGAGAAAAGCGAGAAATACAAAAGACAAACATTAATATTCATAAATGCAGATAATTCAAAAAGCCAATTCACTAGTATTCGAAAGACATTGACTAAATAGGTACTTCTGTAATAAAAGATCTGCTAATAAAAGTGAAGAAATACTGTCTGAGCCAGAACACTCGGTGGCCCAGCTTTTAAACTGAACTGAATGAAAAATGATTGAGGAACTGCTCCTTCAGATTGATTAAAAGTGAACTAATAAATATTTTAGACTCCAGATAGCGGTTCATTTTGGTAAAATCCCTTTATTTTGAAATGCTGATGGTCTAAACGGAGGTTGAAGAACTGGCATGCTAAAGATATTCTATAGCATGAGGGATGAATCACAGAAGACAGCCTTTAATTTCTGTAACTTATACAAATTCAGCAAATTCTGCACATTAGTTTCCATTCAAAAGACTTTGGCAAAATTACATGTGAGATGTTAACAATAGAAATGTTTTTTTTTACTTAAAGTATTTTTTTTTTTTTTTTTTTTTTTGGGCGGGGGATATGTTTCAAAAATATTCCACCTGATATGTGAAATCCACAAAGTGGGATTACTGATGTTTTAAGTCTGTAAAACTCCTCACTACACAACTCCTTCTATTTACTACAAGTCATGGTTTTCCAACCCAGAAGTAAAGCAAGAAAAAGCCCAGACCCCCAAAAACCTGACAAACTGACCCCACTACCGCCCAATTTATGTCCACCTGCACAATCAATCAATTAAAGTTTATGTATAAAAGAGTTTTCTCATACTTGCGCAGCTCGAAGCGCTTTACAAGGCAATTTTTGTGTCCAAATTAAAAATCAAATCTGCCCAATTGGTGGGAAACCGCCTAATCTAGCAACACTGCAACACATGCCATGAAGGAGATTAATTGACAAGATCAACAGCCCATCAGGCTATAGAACTTTGATGTGTTGTACAGAGAGAGTGGGAAAAAGGATGCAAAACTGAATTAAAAAAAATCCACGAAAGGTGAAACATAATTCAGCGCAGAAACACTGTTCTCGAAAATTTCCAAAACACTCTACACTAAGAAATCCTCTAAGTTTCTAATGATATTGCACTTATGGATCAACTGTAAAAGACAAAAAAGAAAGGATTTTTGGATGAAAACCTTGAAGAATAAAACTACATAAAAAAAACAAAACAAAACAGTTTACTTTTAGTATCATGGGGGTGTGATGAAGCATATTAGATAAGTATTTTCTCTTGGAGTATAAAAATTTCATGCCTGCAATTTGCAACACACACGTGCGCACAGCCGCCGCACAGAGAAGGTGGCCCTCCCTTTGGATTACATGCATTTCCCATTTTATTGTCTGTAGCTTCCAAACCCAAAACACTCAGATCTGTCTCTCTCACACACAAACACACACACACTTTTTGTTCTGCTGAACTCCCAAATACACAGAGTGCTGGGGCTAGATAGCAATGCCAGTAACCAGGCCTGACAGATATTCCTCTGTGGCCATTTCAGAGAGTGGGCATGGAGCTCGGAGCACCTGCTAGCTGACTGCCACGTCACAGGAGTTGTCACCAACAATCACATTTCTCTGCAGAGATCAGTTGTATGGGGGAAGGTGTGCTTTCATTTGGTTTCTTGACATACTCAATCCAACAAAGTTGGCTACACTGAGGTGCAAAAATCTCTTCCCAAAGTGTTGTAGAAGCTTACTCAAATATGTCATTATTTGACTGTATCCAACACTTTAACTAGGTTAAAGACACACTGAGTAAAATTGGGTTTTTGGTGTATTTAACATTTTATTTATGCTTTTTTTTATGGTGGATGATATTTAAAAAGGAAAAATTAGCTCAGATGCATTTCTAAGTATTTCTTCATTCGAACGTCATTGAATAAAGCACGTAGGTGGTGTGTACAAGTTACTTTACCAAGCCACAAGCTTCATGTGCTGCTCCACTTTCCAATTGTAGACAACTGGATCTGTACTGCAGCTACATCTTTTGCATGTTTTCTGTAAGTTAGCGGGAGTGCACATAGACACATGGATCATAGGAAGGGTGCAGGCTTACCACACGCTGCAAACTTCTAGAGAGCTACTGCCGCTCTACAAAACACTATGTCCTTTAAAACAATATGTGTTTTAGGATTTTGGCTAAAAACAATATAATCATTATTAAACGATCAGTGAGAATGTTGTTATAATAGATCAAAGGATAATTGGAGAAATACTTTAAGAATACCTTTTTTTCTAAATTCAGTACTGGGGTATATTGCATAACCAAAGATCAGCGAACGCCCAGAATTGAGTTTTCCCTTTGAAGAACTGTTTCACCCCATCTCCAATTTACCACATCGACGTCTAACATAACTATATCTTTGGTGAGTATTTTTAACCAAGACAATACCCAGATAGAACTGGATTAATTGCAAATAGAAAATACACACTTGTCCTAGAAAGCCAAAATCCCATATACTTCTATTGAAAAATAAACAGCTATTAATCAGTCATCCTGTTGGTCAGAATAACCAATCTTGCTGCGGTGTCTCCTATTAATATGTTCCTTTCAAAACCAAATTTTTTACCAATACATTATTTCTTAATTACAAGTTATTCAAGTTATAAACCAGCCAATCAGACTGCTCAACAAGGGCATTTATTGCCCTCTGGCCCCACCTCAAACATTTGAATTGTTTAATCGACAGATTCTTGGACCAATCACTGCTTGCTTAAGTTATCAGGTCTCATAATGGGGTACTTGGGCGTTATCCGTACTGTGGAAAAATGGCAACTGAAATGACTTAATTTCATTATAACACAAGGTAACACCCTTGTTTCGTCCATCTCTATTCATGTCAGTGGTTTTTACTGACGTTTCACCTCCTTTGGAGCACTCTGTCTTTGTTCCTTGTCTAAATTATTTGATTTTTTCATGACGATATAGAACCAATTTCATAGTTTCCTAGAAATAAATAGAAAATAGAAAATCAAGCTTTACATAACCATCACCTCACATCATACCACCAGAATACATTACATTTGTTATGCCAAGTATTACTGTAAACTTTTTTAAGCCACCTTTGCTATTTAGGGGTCATAAACACAAAAAAAAGTCTTATTTGATTTTATACTGTATATATATAGTATAAAATCAAATAAGACTGTCGTGTTGGTCCATGTATTCTTCACTTATGGGGTTGGATTTCCTCTAGATGTGACAAATCTGTGGCCGTGAAGGCGATATGGTCATTCCACATCTTCCCAATTTTTCATGATTTGCAGTTGGGGCAACCCTTCAGTGCTCTGTAAGTATCTTTAAATGGTCTTGTGTTTGCAAGCATGTGTTTCAGATCTCCACTAATACCTAGAAACACTGTCATGAAACACTCAAACAAAATGAACACAGTTTTTTTTTACTTTTTTGTATTAGGTTTTTGCTGGATTTTGCTAAACCATTCTTTATATTAGGTTTTTATTTAATACTCTTTTTTTCCCATTATTTGGTCATCCAGCTGATAATAGTTTTTGTACAAACACAGTGTCCTGCATTCACCTGTAATTTTTCTTTCTTGTTAGTTTTTTCTTGGGTTTTGCTTGATCTCAAATTCTGACACACTTGTTTTTTTTCTGGCATAAACATACCCATGACAATCTGGATTCTCTAATCATTGACCCCACTAAATGAAAAAAAAAAAACTTTGTTTCTAGCCACCTAAGATTAAGGACAGTCAGTTACTTGGAAAAGCCAACTGTAACCTGATTACTGAAGCACATGTAATGTTTAAAGCACTTGGTCAAATAAAATCAATGACTTTGTTTCATGAATAGGTATAGACATTTAGGGAGGTGAACCATTTGTGGTCTACAAGAGGGATTTGGATCATGTTTCTTGAGTGCCAATCCTTTATTCCATGTTCTTGGTTTGTGATTCTTTTCTTTTCTGTATCTGTATTTTTGTTTGAGTCAGTTTGGCAAACTTTTATGAGTAGTCAACACACTTGACACCCTTTCGATAAGATACAGTACATTTAATTAAAACTAGCAGGTCTTGCAAATGGATACTACTGTAAAGAATTATGTATCCAAGGAATGATTTGCAATATTTGATCCGTTTGGTTAATACCTAATCTTGAAACTGTTGTTGTGGGGTTAGGATAGTAATTCAAAGTAAGGGCCGACTGATTATCAGCCAGGGTTGATAATCGGTACCTATATTTGCTACATTGACATATATCGATATCTGCTTTTTTTTTGTGTGATAGGCTGATATGGGACCGGTTATTTAGGTGGAGCCGCGCCGCTCTGTCTCTAGTATCCTACCGCACGATTTACTGAAGAAACTACTGAGAAAAATCACCATTAGCACTTTAGCTGCACAGTGCACGAATATAACTGCAGCCAAGGAACTACAGTAATAATAACAATTTTACTAATAATCAGCATCAGTATTGGCCCTGGGGAAAAAACTCAACAAAACAAAACAGCATATTGAAATAAGACTTTCGAAGTTGTAAAATGATTTTTTTTAACTGTCCTAATATATCACCTTCCCTTAAAGATACATTATGTTAAAAAAAAGTAATTTTCGGGAAATTTCAAGCTATTAAAAAAAGTATCATCAAAGATAAGTGAAGAAGTGATTTTTTGACCAAATATGACTAAAATGAAAAAATAAATCAACTCAGTAAAAAAAAAAAAAAAAAAAAGAATTGAAATTGCTTTTTTTTCTTTCATTTTGCAGTATGTTAAAACTCATGTGTCACAACTGTATAAAGAAAAAGCTTTTTCTTCATCGCCTGTAGCATTTCAAGAAGTTGTGCTCATTTCACATCTGTCAGTCAAACCAGCCAGCTTGGTTGCCAAGGTGACGTATTCGACCCAAGGTGATTGTTACAACACTAGCTTTTTCTGTGAAAAGGTTGGAGATTCACTCACTCAAAGGAGAGCTGAAATCAAGTTCCATTCTTGTTTTCCAGGTGAGGTCTGGTTCCTCATAGAATGTTATTGTTATGGTAATCCAGGTGTTGCTGGGGTTAAAATGAAAAATAGGAAAATGGAATGGCAAAATGTAGTTCTTGTATTTAAGTCATCGGTTTCAGACTAAATTTAGTACAAAAACAGATTTTATTTCCTTATAAAAATTAGCAGCTGCTTATTGCAAAAGTATTGACAATAACTTTATGAACTCCATCTGAAAACTTGGAAAATAGTAGCTCAAAAATTACAAGGTTCATTTTGCTCCATTGCATCATGGATTCAAGAACAAAAAAAATACATTAGTATTTTTAGTCATTAATTAAATATAGTTTAATGGTATTTTCAACATACTAGTATTGTTGCAAGACAGGGAGCCTGAAAGCACCACAACAACATGTTCTGTAGTGTTTTCTATTCCTCTTCTGTTGCTAAAAGTTTTGTTTTGATTGAACCCTCAGCTTTTTTATCTAACATTTACTTGCAATTACTAACACTGATCATGTATGAACATGTTTCAGGGTCAAATAGATTTGTAAATAATTGCTTTGTTTTTTTTCTTTAAAAAACACTTTTTTATTTATTCATTTTAGATTATTTTCCATAATTGTGAATCAAAAAGTAGTGAAAAATATTTTTGGGGGTCTTTTTTTTTTAAAAAAGGAGATTTTTTGTGAAATTCAGTTTAGAAAATCCAACAATTTACCAGTCAGAAAAAGTAAAACTAACACAGGCAAAGAAAAGAACTTCAAGAGTTTAGAGCAATATATACAGCCCTGAATATGACATGTTTTTCAAGGATGTACATGAATTTTTCAATAGGATGGTACAGTCATATTCTCCATACATCAAGAATAAATTGACTCCCACCACTCGTCATCTCTTGTTATCCTCAGCATATTCACATTGTTCCAAAAGGAAAAAGAAAAAACTACAGGAGTATTTAGGCCACAACTCTATTTGCACATGTTGCAAACCCCAAAATGAAAAGAAAGTGTCAGATTAAATAAAACTGATGATAAGAAACCAAAAATATCTCCCATTCCAAATCATAAAAGTTTCTTTATATATATATATATGGGATGATTTGGATCCCAGTGAATTAAGAAGCAGAATCAAATCAGTCATAATTATGTGTGTAAATATTATTATTTATGTCCATCTATTTTTTTTTTGTTACAAATACTTTGATCATTGGATTAAATGGTGATCATAATCAATCCTAAAAAAAACCAGACAGTTGTCCATGTTTATTTGTTTGTAAAGGGTCTAATAATCATTTCAAGGCTTTTTGGCAGCATTAAATGATTCATTAAAATCATAACTGACATGTTTTTGTCTTTGCTGTTAAGCATACACATCAACACACACCACATTTAGCATTAAGAACTTTAACAGACTTCTCTTGCTGCTCTTTTTGGCAAAAAAAAGTGTTCCAGGAAATATGTTTATCGTCACTTATTGAATAATACCTTTTCACAATGCTTTTGACATACTTTCAACTGATTCATATTTGTCACAATGAATTAAAAATGTGTTAGGAAAAAAAAAGATATTTCCCCTTGAAATATGAGAAAAGAGAAAAAATGAGAAAAAGGTAAAAAAAGAGTTGAAAATGTAAAAAAAAAGTAATAAATTAACGAGAAAAGAACCAAAGCTGTCTGTCTATCAGACAGACAACTGTTAAAAACAAAGAAATTCAGAAATTTTTGGCGACTCAAAAGTGAAGCTGACTTTCCAGGGTTCAGTGTCGGTAATGCAGAGTTTCATTTGTAGAAATTAGAACTCAGAGACACACGTTCGCATGACCACCCCTTTATTCTGCCCTTTCATTTCACATACCCAGAAGCCCATCGTCACCTTACATCATGTCTCTGTCATGCTCAGAAGGACCAGCAAAGAAGAGTGAAAACAGTGTTGCATATGCCCATTTCTCCGGATGAAACATCCCGTTTCAACACAAAACAGCAAAGAAAAATGAAAATGGTCTTTTATATTGGCACAAGAACGTTGAAAAATCTGAAAACTAGGCCTTTTCAGACGGAAACACCACTTGGAATTGAAGGATAGCTTGTCTTTCATGGAAGAAGAAATGACTGGAAGTGGACAGCCGAGGGGCTATTGATGACTTCATCATCGGGCTCTACAGAGATCCGCAAGCAACCCATCAATGATTAAAACTAATAAACTATAAATCAAGCAAATAAGCTTCCGAACGTTTGGAACGTTTAAACTTTCAGTTTCCCTGTTGATGCTTTTCACAGTTGAGTCCGTCTGCTGCAGCACACGGCGTTCACTCGCTAGAATGTAAGCTCACTCTGACTTTAAGTATGGTAAATTTGCAAGATTAAAGTTGTAATTTAAAAAAAAGATATGAGATTTAAAGTCATAATTTTGCTTTTATTTTATTTATTCATTTATTTTGGTGGCCCAAACACTCCATGTTATGTTTAAGTCCATTTAGAGAACTAAAAAAGGAAAAAACACATTTTTGGTTTATTCTACAAGTACATGTAGAGCCATTAGAGTTACGAGTTCACAGCTCAGAATATAGATTTACAGTAAATAACTCCATGGAGTTTCATTAAAAAAAAAAAAAAAAAAAATCAAATAAGAGACATAACATTGTGAGAAAAAAATAAAAATAAAATGTGCCCCCCTCCCCCACAGGTGTTTTATCCCTAATTAAACCTTAGTTAGACAAGCAAAATATTGGAACACAGAAATGTAGCTTATAACAATATGAAGACTACCAACATACTTCCTTTCTCTTGAACTAAAAGAACTGAACTACACAGAATTAAATAGAAAGTGCTATTTTTTAGACTTTACTTCCAAAATGAAAGATCTTGTAGAACCTAGATTTCAGGTAGAACCATGAGATGGATATCTTTTTTCGCGCTATGTGTCAACCCTGACGTTGGTGGCAATGTGAAATCAGCAGTCTATTTCCTTGAAATATTTAGGTTTTGTAAAAACATTGTATTTCGCAGAGATCCGTCTCTGTAGAGTTCCACAGAAAAACAAAACAAAATTAGATCAGGGCTCTTTAAAATACATCTGTGAACGCAGCACATTTAAACAGGGTGGCGTGCACCAGAAAGAGGCTTCAAAAGTACAGCCAGACAAACAGCTACAGCTGTGTGCATTCATTTTTTTTCTTGGTTTTGTCTCAAAATAACAAATCACAAAGCAGGCCAACCCTCGTTTTCTGGCAGAGACTTCTATTTCTAATCTTAATGCACGATGGACTTAAAAAGAACCCGCCATAATGCAAGGGGATCGATAAGAAGAGCAATCAGGAGCTTCTACCCAACCCACATGCAGGACATGCGTTTGCTGGCGAGCAGGGCAGATTGGACCGATGTGGAGGCAGGACTAAAATTCTAACTTCATCATGTTGAGCCAACACGCAGAAAGATTTAGAGGGAAATGAGGAATGAAAGGAGTTCGGTACCGCGGTGGAGATTACCCTCACAAGCCACAAGCTCATCACAGGCCTGATGGCTGCTGATAGACCAGCTCTGGAGTAAAGCCGAGGATCCTCCTCACGCTCCTTATCAGCATTCATACCCGATTTCAACGGCATTCGTTTATCCCTGATAGATTATTACCGCTATCTGTGGCATGTGCTGTTTTGGTTGATTGCAGTGCGCATGCTCATATTTAGTCTTGGTTGTATTTTTCTTGTGGGATTTTTGTACATAGAGTCGTTAACGGTCGTATACTACTTGAGTATACTCAAGAACATGAGTTTTGAATGTGGAAGCCCAAAATGCTGATATACAATGTGAACATCTACATAGACTTTCATTTTTAAGTGGTAACTTGAACATGCATTGCTGAGGGTGATGGGAATATTGCCTTGCAGAATTATTAAACTCAGTCATCCCAATTTTAAATGCATTGCAAACTTTTTTCCTATAGCTGACATTTGCTGAGTTTATATCCTATTTATTTTCTTCCGCTTCTTCGGTGCCTTCTAGTGTCACATTAGTATGTTTCCCGCGCACAGCTGTAGTTCACTAGAATAGTGAGAGGACTCTTTATCATGTCAAGTGCAGGTGTACCCTGCATAATACAAACAAAATGGAGAGCAGCAGCTCCAAAAAAAAAAAAAAAAACTCTGCTACCTTGCTTGTCATCCCTACGAGTTCATTCTGGAGGTTATGAACAAGTGACAGGGTCCTCATAAGGCACAAAACACCCATTACTTTTCCCGCTTCAAAATCTGTAACAGAAATAGTTTGCACGCTCGCCTGACAGATAGCGAGATGTATGGGTTTGCTCCCCTGACTTTGAAAACTGCAGCCGCATTTTTCCCAAACAGCTGTGGTTCGCCCACCACCAGAACGGGGCCCACACCTTCACCGCAGCCCTCAAAGCAGGAGACAATTACGGAGATTCATCACTTGAGTTTGCCGTCTGGGCACAAGTCATCACAGGAGAAGGAAGGAGAGGGAGAACAAGTAAAGTGCCCCGCCAATGTGTAGTATAACTTACAGATGTTACTTGTCACATGGCAAAAACAAACGGCTTTTCCATAGGGTTTGGCTGCAAGTTCAGCAGAGTTTTTTTGTTTTTTTTTTTAGAGACTTAATCAAAATTAAGAATGGAGGGATTTTTGTTCAATTTTTTTTTTTGCAGTGAAATGATTTTAGCAGATTGGATGAGTTAAAGTTTAGTTTGCATCTGAATTATTGGAAACAAATGTGTCATTTTAGTTTCAATTCCTTTGTCAACTTTGTCCATAGCTACTCGACCTGATAATATATATACAAAGATTAATGCACAGCTTGATACATGGTCACACATTGATAAATAAACAATTTAATTTGCTTTTGGCGATAAAAAACCGTTAATTTCTCAAAAAAGCTAAATCTAGACATTTCTTATTCATGTGGCATTTAAAGCAATACATAATAATGCTTGTCATTTGACAGTAAAATTTATTCAGGTGTTGACTTGGAAGAAGCAAGTTTATGATTGGATGTCTTTGTTTGCATCACATGTACATAAAAAAATGAAAAAAAAACAAAGAGAAATTGCAGTTTGCCAAAAATCAACAATTTACTTCTTGATTACCTTTTTAATCTTTTAATCAACATAATCTTGTTCATATCTGTGGTTTTCAAACAATACTGCAGTTGCTCGATCAATTTTCGATACATATCTATTTTTTTTACATCCCCAAACAATACTGCTGTTACTCCTAGTGCTCGATCAAGTTTTTGATACATATATAATATCTTTTGCATCCCTACTTTTTGGGCAGTTTTGATGTCAAACCACAATAATTCTAAAGAAGAAAATGGTTTGAAAAAAAAAAAGGAAAATAATTCTCAAAATACTTCTTGTTAATTGGATTACTTGGTTGTGTATGTTAGTGGGGTATAATGATTAATTTATTAATATATTAAAATTCCTGCAATCTAACCAGATCAGTCTGTCTGAGGAAAGTTATAAGATAAATTGGCCTATACCATTATAAAATTGTTTCAAAATGAAATAAATAGCTAACAGCTGTATCTTGGAAAGTAACATATAGATTTAGGCTGGTTTTTTTTATTATAACATAAAAGTGACAGAATACCATCACAGCAGACAACACACATGTGATAGCGGCAAAAAATGATCAAGATATCATTACAGTCCAATGTGTGGAAACACTTTGACTTTTGAAAAGACATGACCATACAGTGTGGTTTAGTGGTCTAGTAATGTTCCTTTTGTATTATGTGAAAAACAACAGTAGGTCGAACTTTATGAAACTAAAGTGTGACTGGATTTGCCAAGAAATATAAAGACACTGAAAAACTTTACCTAGACTGATTAGTACCAAGTTGAACTTTTGACTAAAAATGTCCTGGATTGATTTTAGGTCAGTTAATCAGATCAAATTGATTTACTCAAAATTAACCAAACTGTGTCGGGAACCACAAATTCAGTCGTTAAAAAGAATTGTTCCAACCCAAGTATTTTAGAAAAAAAATCTACACCTTATTAGTTGCTTTATAATTCCAAACCACAAGTATTTGATTGATAATTGTGTGTTTCATGTTATAGGAGAGTACCAATTCTGAATTGACAGAAAGATTTAGTAAAAGCAGTCATTTTGACCAAGACTTTATAGGTGCAGCAGTTAATCAATTCAGCTTTCACTTAGAAAACATGTGTCAGGGATGGTGGTGGAGGAGGACCCAAATGCAGGAGACCAGACTTGGTGGCAGAAACATAAACGTTTACTAAATAACGTAAACGTGACAAAAACCCAGGAGCACAAACCAGTGAGGCAACAGAACGTAGAAGAGCAGATGACCTGACAATGAGAACTGAAAACCAGACACTTAAATACACTGAGGTTGATTAACTAAATGAAGACAGCTGTGGATGGTTAACCGGAACATGGTGAAACTGACAGAAAACAGAACATGACAAAACCTAAGCACTGAATCATGACAACATGAATCTAAGATTGAGAATTACAACAAAAAATTGAAAAATGTTTTTTTTAATCAGTAAGAACTAAATAAAGATCTGGTTTGGCTTGTGAAGCTCGATTAACAAGGCCACATGAAGCGTTAATTAGCCAGTTTGAGCTGACGTGCTGAGTCACTGTTTTCATGTTTTCTTGATATTTGTACAGTTTATGATGGTTAAAGAACAATTCGAACAATAGTGATAACTAAAAGACCGTGTACAAACCTTCAAATTTGCATTCAACCATATGTTGGCATTTTTGCATAAGCTTTATTTATTTAAATATTTATTTGCAAGTTACCAATGAAAAAAAGAAGTATAATCAATTTCTAAATAGTTTTGCTTTATTGCCTTCAAACTTGTATTATTATTATTACTCATTTTTGACAAAATACCATGAAAATGGGTGTCAAATCAAGCTGCTGTCCAATTCTCAATGATGTTCTTACAATCATGATGGCCATTTGAAAATGAATTTATCTCTAAGTATCTCTGGTTTTTTGGCTAAAGATGTCACTGGCTCTGTTTCTGGTCAGAAATAGAATCGTATTATACACAATTAACCAATATTGACCATTAATTGTATCGTCAACAAATGAAAGAAATGAAAATGAAAAGAATTATTGCATGAAAAGAATCATGACATCTCTAATATAGATAATGAATTATGATTTGGTTTTTAGGGTTTTTTTTTTTTTCGATTTTTGCAAAAAGTTAAAAGGTTGTGAATTAGGGAAACATGTTTAGTCCTTGCTTAGTTTGTTTCAATGTATTATGTATTGATATTGAATTTGGCTAACTGAGATATTTGATCATGTTTGGTGGAAACTTAAAAATTATTTTATCGATCTTATGCAACCACTATAACTTGTATTCAAATATAAGTTATAAGAGAAGCCAACTTTTCCTTAAAAATTGAGCACTGTTACTTTAGTTATTACTTAAAGTTTGTTAGGGCACTACTTCCTTGTGGGAAGAATATCCATTTACATTTTCCCTTCTAAAAATTAAACCTGAAGGGCCCTTACCTCCACTGTCATCCACACCCACTGCAGTACCATACAAAGTACTTTTATAAAAGAAACTAGGAAAAAACTTTTAAAAGTTTAAGTTATGCCAACACTTCTATCAAAATTGTTTAATAATGAGAGGGTTGTTCTATTTGTTTGTAAAAATGTTGTTTATTAGTAAAATAGTGATCAAATCTTTTAGTTGTCTTAACAAGCTTCAGACTGAGAATTGTCCAAAAACACAAAATCATTCATAAAATATAAAAAAAAAAGTAACTGATTGCTAAACTAAACTAAACGGGCTAAACTAAACTGGGCATCCCTGCCCTCAAGAGTTTCTTTCTCATAAAAGAAGAAAAAAAAAAAAGAAATGATCTGGGAAGAAAAAGAGAAAACCTCAGAGAAGTTGTAAGAAGTTATAAAGATAAAGACAAAAACTGGAAGAAACTGAAACACAAAAAGAATAATTTATGAAAAAATGATGACATTTTTGGACTTTCATGATACTTCAGCAATTATTTCATATGGCTAATGATCTATGGAACCCCAGGACCTCTGTTTGATATCAGTGCTGCATGTTCAGTTTGAGTAGAGGGCATTTTAATCCTACATTTGGATGGGTTTTAACCAGATTAGTGGTCTAATGGTTGAATGTCTGCCCTACCAAGTCGAGGTTCAACTCAATCTAATGGTTCCTGAGTGCAACAAGTGCAAAGTTTTGCACATCCAGGTGTGTCACAAGTGACAGATATATAACTTGTATTTTTAGTCACTAACATAAAAATGATGACATCAGAAAAAAATGAATTAATTACACTAATTTAAATTACTTTGATGGATTTTTAGTTCCATATAGTTTATTCTACTGAAAGGAGAGAAGCTTCAGGGCAGAGTGCAGCAGTCTGATGTATACAACACTGTCCTGTTCATGGACTTAACAGACAGATTCAGAGGCAGCAGATATGGAAATTCTCCCTTGCACAGATTATAGTTTTTCAATTTTGGGGGAAAAAAAAAATCTCCCTACTGTGCGACTTCAGAAGCTTAGAGGAAAAAAGAGCTGATGAGAGCATCCGATGATAAAAAAAAGAAACCCAACTGGACTCAGTGATGTGTTAAAGCCTCGCCAGAGAGACAAGGACATCATAAGCCTGTGAATTAATTAAAATGGAATAGTAGATTGCACAAGTGCCTCTATTGTTGGAATGGCTTCTCTTGGTGGATGCAGCATTAATAAGAACTTATTAACATGTAATTAGAATTGTCTGATTCAAAAAGTCAAAAGCTGATCATTAGGTACGTTTTAGATTCACAGTTTGCATCAAAAATCTTGCTCCTACATGATGCAGTTGGGCATTAAACTCTGTGTTTGTGTATGTTATTTTTTTTTAGACGCATAATAAACATTTCCAAAAATGCACAAATGCCAGGCACACACTGAGGTAACATTTGTTTACAGACTTGTTCCTGCTCCAAATTTGGGCCAAATTAATTAGTTGAATATCTTGTATACTATCTGAGAACGTGATGCAATCTTCCGCTCTTCATGTTTGTATTTTCTGTCTCAGTGGTCTCCTGAGTGGTTCGAAGTCATTAAATCCTCCTTCGCTCTCTCTGTAAGCATCAAAGCACAGATTAATTTAGTAACAATATTTGGTAACAGCACTTGCAGTCAATAACTCACCCTGAGCTCTAGTAGAATCCATTTATTTCCATTGAATACTGTCTACAGCAGAGGAAAGTGTGAAAGTAAAATAGTAATATATTGGACAAAGACCAGCACCTTTAAATCAGCAAAAGAGAAAGATGCCACATTCAATTACATTTTAGCTGCAGAAAATAAAGCAACTATCTAAAATTGTAGTTCTGCAGTTCACTAGATATGTTAACTATAAAGGTAACTCAACATTATTTTCATGGTTTTTAAGTCAAACAATATGCTGTTTTTGTTACATTTATTCAACATAAACATGGTTTTAATCTGAGCTTGAGAGTCTGAAACTCAGTATATAGCAGAGCGTGCATTGCAAATATAAAATATTTTTACAATGGATTCATGTTTTTTTTTCTATGGTTTTGTTCTGTGATAAAAAAATGAAGAACATAGTTTGAATGTAGCCAGTTTTGCAGCAAAGCTTGCTTCTTAAATCCAAAGGAACTTGCTGATTTGTTTATTGTTAAATTGACAATAACAACAGAGGGCATGTTGACAATAGGTATTCCATATTTTAAATGTATTCTGATTTTTTTTTTTTTTTTTTTAAACAAAAGTTAAACAAATATATCTTTGCCAGGTGCGAAACTAAGCCATGGTTAGAAATTCAACTACTGAAATCGATGATAACAAAATTCTTGTGCAAGAGAGACAGGTTCATAAAATTTTCAAAATAATCTTTTTCTCAAAAACAACCTTTTTTTTTCTCAAATACTAAAAAAAAAAAAAAAAAAATTCTATAGTTTCACATCAATGTATCACTGTTGTCCAAAAGGTTTCTTTTTGTCAATATGCTTGCAGGGTTCACAAAGTTGGAATAGTTTCATCCCACACTGCTGGACAACTTTACAGGTCCAAATCTAAACAAACAAACCTAGATTAAACACACAAATGCTCTGAAACAGAACACAAAAAGGCCCTTTAAATAATGAGAGCAAATAAGATAAACTGAGACCATTTCCAGGAGAATCCAGGGCATCCAGGAGAAGGCACAGCTGACCTGCCTAGAAGAAATCCAATGATCAAACCCAGAAACCAAAAACATATGACACAAACTGTATATCTAGTTATTTTACATGTTTACCTCTCTGTCTGTGTTTCTGAGTAAAGTGGGTTCCACTTGATAAACAGTGGGTCGAAGAATAGACAGCCACTTTAAAATGAGAGTATTGGTAGTGATCAAATTAAACATCAGACAATCTGTGCAATACAATACTCCAATGTTCTTCAATAAATGTTTACAAAGCATGATTAGGAGTGTTTTTCACGAGTGAGCTACGGATCCATCTATTTAACGTACATTCCTTTGTTTTTTGTCCATAGAAATATTTCATTGTGAAACTTGGATATTCTTTGAAAATTGACTGTCGACTTGTGTATTTCGGCGTAACTTCCAGCCAGGATTGATGCGGATCGCTCGCGTAAAAAAATAGACCAGAGGCTGAAACGATCGCTGCACTGCGCGAGCTTGTCGTAGAGGACGTAGAGGTAGAGGTTGTCTGGTGTGAACTACCCCATAGCTTAAAAAAGGTGTTGAATGGCAGCGGCCCCCCACAATGCTGTGGTAAACCAGCCCACTCCGATTATCTTTGGGTTTATTGTAAAATCGGTCAAAGTGGTCTTTTAATTATGACTATGTTGTTTTTAGCCAAAAATAAAAAAAAAAAAACCACAAAAAAAAGTGTTGTTTTCTAGACTATAGTTAGAGCGGCAGGAATTCACCTCTGAGTTGTGGGCGGGACTGTTGGCTTGGAGTAAGCCCGCCTCTACCTATCATCCATATGTTTAAAGCCCTTGTGCTCTCTTATGAGGTCCAGATGACCCCACTATTACATTAAGGCACCTTAATGTTATGTTAATGTAACATTAATGGCGAACAATATTTGAGCTAATCAGTCATACAACATCTGAGATTTCTTTATATAATTTCTAGGACACAATTTTGATTAAACTGTGAAAGTGAAAAGTTAAATGCATTTCTATTTAAAAATATTTAAACTGAGATTTTTGATTTATAAACTGAAAGGTTATTTACCAAGATCTTTCTTTTTTAGAACATAGGTAACTTTTCCATTTGAGAGCAGCAATTTGATGGGGTTGCTTTGACATAACAGCAGGGGGTTTTAGTAGTAATTTTCTGAACTATGAAACATTTTCCTGGGAAAGCACATCTTGGCCCAAATTCAATATGTGTCTCGTAATACGAAATGTACTCATTTTTTGATTGAATAACTTCAAGATTGGCTGGTTCAGCTTTAAGTTAGGAAGCACTCAATCCCCCTGCACATCCTGTCCTCTTCCATAAACACCCGCTGTGCCCATGATGGCGGACGGGCAGGGGGCTGGGGGTCTGAATCATCTTGCTGCTCCAATTGACTGGAAAATGTAAAATCTTTATTTAAATCTATTCATTAACCTCCCCGCAATGTTGGTTGCAGCACATCAACATATGTCAGCACCTTGCTTTTAGGGCTGGCTGGAACTGCAGATGGTGCAAAAAATATTTCATGTACCGTCTCTGTTACACGGCAGGAGGGGCAAAATGACTGTCAAGGAGCATCAGTGTGGATGAGGTGATAACACCACGCCGCTGCTTCTCTACCACCTCCTTTCTTTCCCTCTGGGCCAACAGCATCCATTCTTCTTTATGTAAATGTCACCGTGTTGCCTTATAGACCTCTCAGCATCCATCTCCTTGTGAAAATGCCACAGCATCAGCACCACTGTGCATCGATCCAACACTGCCGCTTCTTTTCTTTGGGAAAAAAAAGGGGTCAAGAAGCAGCTTCTGGAGGTATTTTTGTGCATTGCTGTAAAGAGCTTGCAAAAAAAAAAAAAACAATGCAAAAAAAAAAAAAAAAAGATTTAATCAAAGCAGAAAACAGACCGGACTAAGACGAGCAGAGAAAAATGGATAACAAACAACAACAAAAAAAACTTGACATCTATTTTTCACTTCATTCACAGTGTGAGGAGGTGTCTGTCGCTCAGCACGATAAGGAGCACTCCTGCTTAAGATTAATGACCTGCTTACAGCGCAGTACAAAACCAGCGCAGATGTTGCGCGGGGAAAAGATGACTTTGCTGACAAAAAGTGTGTCCACTATCCACGGGAGAGACTCGCGGCCCCTACCATTACACCGACACCCCCGCTGAGCCACATCACGCTGATGAAACTCCCTCATCTTTTTTTGAACTTAATCAATGGTTTTTACAGATAGCTCCCGCACAAACCACATGCCTCCATCTCCGTCTGATTGTCTCCTTATCCCCCACCTAGCAGCACCGGATGATTTCATCAGCCTCATCAAAGGGATTTCTCTACCGTAGTCGTCTTACTTAATGTTTTCTCTGCATAGGTATTGGCAGCTTAATCATAGAAATGACAGGATATTTAAACCAGGACATTGGAAGGAAAGCAAGAAGATAAGCAACGCTTAATATAACAAATCCCTCAAAGGTAAATGCAGTTGTGTCCTAAAAAAAAAGCTTCCTCTATAAATACTTTCCACAATTCTAAATAGCCCTAACCTCATCCAGGGCTCCCAGTGTGCAAAAGTTCAGTTTATTACACAAACTGTAATCAGAAGCAGCTATCCTAACATCCCTGACAGAGGGTAGGGTGGGAAATCTATATAAAACTAATTAGCGTTTGGGTTATATGAGGATTTAAATTGCACCTGGCACTGGTGTGGTTTCACTGTTGGGTTTGATTAAATAGCTGGACCTCCTGTTAGACACAGTTGGGCTGGCACTGCTTGTCTGTGCTTACTGGCTCTTCTCCTGGGCAGCACTTCCCTTTCCCATCTGGCGCTACTATCACTGCCAGTAAGCTTCTTGCACTGTTTCACTCTCTTGCACACTCTATCTGCATCCCACTTTTTCCTTTTTATTATTATTATTATTTATGGGGAATTACTTTTACAGTCTCATATTGAGGCATAAGTGTTTACAGTCTGACGGCGCGCGGAACTGCCGCCTCTTTAAAGCGTCTTTCATCCCCAACACTCTATGAGTTTCATTTCCCACCACAGAATCCATGCAGTCCAGTTAGTGACAGTTTGAGAAGTGCTGGAAGTATTCCTGCTCAGACTTTTCCTCTGTACTTTGGGAAGACGGGAGTGATGCTGACACCGCAGGTGCCTCAGATTGTCAAGAATTCAAAGAGACATCAGAATGCTGTGGGAAAGAACACCTAATGGCACAAATTAGGGTGATTTTCACATGGACGCTGTGCAGCACATCTGCTGATGTGTTGAGGTAGGGGTAGTTGTGTGAAGGTGTCCCATAAAAAAAAAAAAAAAAAAAAAAAAAAAGATGAGAAAGATTACCTAAATAAAACCACCAAATGTCTGCTGTTATACGTCTTCCTTATCCCTTTACTTCCACATGAAATGGCATAAATAGATTGTCTTTTTTTTTTTTTTTTATGGCTGTCTAGCAGTACAGTTGACATTTGCTGCTTTTTATTTCCCAGAACTTTTTGGCCTTTCAGCAAGTTGGTTGCTGCTTCAAAAATATATACCGACACACAGAAATCCTCTTAGTTTCTTTATTGGTGCAATGAGATCAGAAAGTATTTCAATAATTAAGTTCAGATAAAAAAATCACAGAATCACTAATAAATAGATTTTAATTTACTCTAATATTTTTCATTTACAAAACAAACTATATTGTGAAGAAAGACCTGCCGGAAAACCGCCTGTTGAGTGGGAGCATCAAAAATGCACACTCTGACAGCTCTGTATTGTGAATGCTAAACTTTGGCTGCAGAAAAATAAATAAACAAACTCCAAGGTGCATTTTTGTAGCCAAGCAACCTTGTTATAGAAAGCAATATTGTCAGAGAAGAGACAGATGTCAGAACAGTGGGTACTCAGAAGCTAAAGATTTCTTTAAATGTTGAACTTTGGAAGTAAAGTGTCATGGGATATCACCATTCCATGAATCTTAAGCCAAATATTTTTATGTAAAAGTATACTTTTTCATAGCAATTCTGCACCATCATCATCACCATGGGAGTAAAACTTTTCTTTCGTTTTTGCAAAAACTCCCTACTTTGAAACATTCTGACAATAACCGTATTGAGTGAGTGTGAGACATCACCCGTAGAAAATGACTCACTTCCGGCTCCAGTGAAATTAAGTCAATCCAGAAGCCAATTTTTATTTGATGTAGACGTTGATGTGTTGGAGACTAAGGACGGTGATTGGTCCAAGTCGGTTTGAGTCATGGTTTCTATGGCAACCACTCTCACCAATCAGGAGTGAACTTCTTGGTAGTCTCCACTCCTCAGGAGAATCCATCAATCAAATGTTTTAAACAATTAATGTAAGACCAACATCCTTTTATTGAAGCATCAGAGTGGCCAATTTATAACTTCAATGACTCTCACTACACACAAAATATGATTATGATTACTAAAAAAAAAAAAAAGGTGATAGAGGAAGAATGGTTATTCTGATTTTGGCCTCTTGATGCCAGCAGGTGTTTCCTATTTGGAAGGCGAGGGGGGAGGGGTCACCCAGTCCATTTCTCATTTACAGTCAATTATGCAAAATCTATTTAAATCAATGCTTCTGTTGGTGTGCATGTTATGATTAGGGATCGGTCCAGAATATCGATAATATTGATCTCAAGTTGGTATCGGTATCATACTATCGGTCTGCATATATCAAAATTTCCGTTTTTGTTTGAAACTTTTCTTTATCTGCAAAGAGGACCCAGCAGAGTCGCTGCCTCACCTCTCTCACCAGTCCTGTGAGATCTCAGCAGCAGATCTTACAGTGCATGCATGCAGGCTACATGCATTGTTTACTCTATTTCTACTCTATTTAAATGTTGAGTTGTTTATGACAAGTTACTTATTGCCTGTTTTAATTGTTCTGTTTAAAGGCTAAGAAGTCAAAATTATATTTCTACCAGTTGTTTTTTATGTAATAATCGCTAAATGTTTCAATTTATTTGTGTCATACTTACTTATTTCATTTGGGTTGTTGATTGATTTGCATTCATTTTGTATAAATTTCAATAAGTTTTTATTTTATTAATCTGTTTTTTATTTATTTAAAAAAAATGTCCTCATTCTGTTTTTTATGTTTATCAAATAATTAAAAAAGGGAAAATACAAAAAAAACATTAATATCAATTAATAACAATTGAGATTTTGAGGTTCATGTTACATCCACCTGATTTACGAAAATGCGATATTGATTGTCGTCATCAATACCCAAATGCTCAGTATCGCCAAGCCCCAGTAAGGATAGTCAGTAATATAATATAAAGAATTTTTGGCTACCCCAAATAAACAGTTTGAGAATTTTTTTTTCTTTTTTTTTAACCATGTTTAATTCTTTTTTTGTTTTGGCATAGCATTCCTTGTTGTCTAATGTGTTTTTTTTTTTTTTTTTTATTACTGTACTTATCTTTTGTCCAAAGACTTTTTGCGTTAAATGAAGAGATTTTTATTTGTTTGCTTTTGCCAAGATTTTTACAGTCTCTTTAATCTATTCTTGCTTGTCTTTGATTGTTGAAGTTGCTTAGAAAGACATCTGTCTGTCTTGTTGTGTGATAGCATGACATGGATCTCAAAGTGGAAGCTGAGCGTCCAAAACTCCAGGTTGTTCAAAAATAAACATTTGTTTTTCCATTCCACTGCTTCTTTTTTCGAAGTTTGACATTTGCATCGTCTTAATCAATACTACCTTTAGACAGTGGTGATACTGAGCCTCTTTTACACAAAACTCTGTCATTAAGAGCTAGAGGGAGCAGAAAATGTTTCTCTTATTGGCTTATTGACTTAAAATGGCCTTTTGTTTTCACAAGTCAAGAGAAAAAAGCAGCAAGCAAATGTTTGTAATTGCAGATTCTTTGTTCGTTGGAACTAAACCTTAAACAACTCTGTTTCAACGGGCATAAAAAATTGAGGTTTGCCGCTGCTAAAAAGGATTCCGATTGCTTGGTGTTCACATCACTGCAGTAATGAAGAAAGAAGTCTTTTACTAGTGAAAAATATAAAGAAACATTAGCTGAAACTTTATGCTGCACACTTGCTCATTGCCTTCAGTGGCCTCGGTTCAAACGTTGCAGTGGACACAAATCACATGATTCTTGTTGCACAAAGTAAGGCAATTACATCCGAATCGGTTAAATTAAAATAAATGCTCTGCTTTTTTCCATCCCTGGAGCACTCAAGTAAGATCTCTTCTTAGGTCTGTTCTGCATTATGACTCAGCAGAATAATCCCCAAAGGGGGGGTTGGAGACCAGGAAATGTCCGCATTTACAGAAGAAGAGGCATTAGCAGCTTGCAGCACCTTCGTCAATCTGGCAGTCCGCACAGCTTTGCTTCTGTATTAAAAATGTAAGTGACTCCCCCTACAGCACCTGCTCACAGTACCGCGATCACAGCTACAGATGAGTGTCAATCATGTCAGCACTCACTTGTAAGGGGATAAAAACTATCAAACCAGCAAAGTGATTGACAGGCAGACATAAGCTCCCTAGGAGCCTGAACTTGGTGCTGCAGACGATGAATGAAGGACGGGAACGATGCACTGTCTAGTGCAGAGTCAGTGATGGATGCATAGAATAGATAGACTGATAAAAGGGCAGAATGACAAAAAGATATGTTGTGCCACCACAATGCCTTTGTGGTCTTGATTTGGACTTACCCCCGCATCGTCATCCAACGCGATGAGCACACATGTTGGACCCACATAAACACAAGAATTTGCACAGGCTCACTCACTTGTCAGATAAAACAGCTTTGCACAGAGCATCTCTCCTCGTAGGCCTGGATACAGTAAAGCCCTGCTTGAAATTCCCACCTCTATTCATGGCATCTACATTTGGCGTGTGATGGAACAAGCGAGAACTGTCATGGCTGATAAGGACAGACACTTAATCTCTTGATCAAACCTTATCTTGATGAAAACTAGTCACTCTGAGGGCACGCTGACATTTCATAGGCAGTAGTGGCGCCACTGCAGACGGAGGAGCGCATGCTTGTTTCACAGTGGCGTTCTGCAGTTCTGTTGTTTCTGATGACAGCGAATGATCCCCGGAGGGGGTTGTTTGACACAGTCATCTAAAAGAACAGCATGTGCAGTGTGTGCATTTACTTTATTGTCTTTCAGGTGATATTTTTCACCATACTTGAGCAAATTGTTCCGATCACACGTCTAGTAGGAAAGGAATTGGTTGCTTGTACCTTTGATTGAAACCACTGTCAGTTTGGACCTTTCTTACCATAAACCACAATGGAAATTGGTATTTACACACTCTCAATGTAGGTCTCTTTTGGCTTGTATTTTTTTTTTACAAACTATATAGTTTACTTTTAGGAGACTGCTAAGAACAAAGTGACATAGGGAGATCTGGACATAGACAAAAGGTCAAAGGTTAGAAAACAGGGCAACATTTTACACACCAACATTTAATAATAATCGTTGAAACTTTTTTTTATTTATTTATTTTTTTACTATTAGCCGGTCAGGTAACCAAGGAGTAAATATTTTTTTGTTTTCTATTTTGGCTTTTTGACCCTTTATAAATGGGCTTTGACAAAAATGTTGCAAGGACCAACAATCAGTATTTTTCTAATTTTAAATAAACTTGAGAAATTCTTAAAAATATTGTCCAAAACTGTCTATGTGCTACCCCCAACAGTTTGTTGTTGTCATTGGTTATTTGGTATAAGTACCACGTCATTTCAAAAACTTAACATCATCATGTTCTGCAGCTCCAATATAACTCCGCCCATGTTTGATTCTGTAACACTCGGTCATCCTTGTGTTAGCTTTAGCAAAGCATAGTATATTCCCTTCAGTTGCAAAATAATATATACTGGCTTGAACAACTTTGTAGCAGGCTTGGAAGTTAGGCACCTTCCTCAAATTTTTAGAAAATATATTGGTTGAGTATCGGTATCAGCTGCAAGAGGCCAGAAAATATCGGATATCGGTATAAAGTCAATATCGTGCATCACAATCACAATGTGCAGTCAATGGGGGAAACTGCCATCACTTTGCTCTGAATCACTTTCAATAATAAAGACTAGTGTAGCCTCCCTTAGCCTGTTAACAACGGAGCTAAGGCTGCAGTGTTAAACATTTAAGGGTAAAAAAAAAGTTAGGGTCGTAACTGCAGCAATGACAGAACAATAATGAGGCAAGAAAATAAAAACACACTTAACACCAAAAAGAGAGGGTTAGAATAGCATAAGTGGAGGCATGACACAAATTTACCCAGGCAAACCTTTGCTATATACATTTTATCAGACAGGACTGTTTTTAGTTAATCTTAAAGACAGATATTATCGTGGCTCACACAGTGAACAAGGCAATTTGTTCCACATAGGAGAAACCTGAGAGTTGAAGCTTCTGCCGCTTCCCATCCTGGCTCCGGAAACTCCAGGTGACACTAGTAATCCTGTCTGAATGGTTCCATAAATCTATGTCGCGACCTGTCACTTTAGGTCTTTGTTGAGTTTATATATGAATTATGCATGTACCGGGGCGGAGCCACAGGGGGCAGCTGCCCCCGTCCTCCAACAAAAAAGCTTTTCCCACCTACCTGCCCCCCTTTTTACAGTCAATTTTAGTATGCTGACAAATACTGAGAAATGATCAATACAAGCTTATTTAAGCATTGCGCAAAAAAAAAAAAAAAATCTAAAAGAACTGATATTTTAATATTATCAATATTAAAACTGCTTAGAATGTGTATTTTTAAACCCTCCTGTCGTGTTCGGGTCAAATCTGACCGTTTTACAACTTATAATACTCATAAATATTATGTTTTACATCTGATTACCTCAAGACCTTATGATATCCTTCACACTGTGTACTTGAACATATAAAAGTGATGATTACCTATTTCATTCAATTTTGAGTGTTTTAATCAACCTTGTTACACCTGTGGTGTTCCCGGTCAAAAGTGACCGTCATAGGAAATGAATGGATATCCAGAGTAAATTCATTCAACATACAGAAAACATCCCCATACACACTGCCCCAGCTCACTCACACACTCTCTCACACACACACACCCCCCCCCCACCCCCCACACACACACAATGTCTTTTATGGGTACACATGTCTTTCTGCTTATGTGCCGATCCTCTCACGTGAACCAACTTCCTAATGATACAATGTATCATATGTTTACACAGACTAGACAGGTGTCTCTATTATGTGAACCCATTTCTTTCCCACGCTTCTGTACCTATCACACGTGAACCACACCTTCCAGACTAATCAATGTATCATTTTACACAACCCCATACTATATATAGCTCGATGTTTGCCTTGGATTCCTTTTACTCTGAGCACAATGAGTAGACGACTGAAGCGTTTTTCTGTGGAAGAGGTTCTGCTCCAGATTCTTGGGCATGATGAAGAGGGCACTGAAATTGAACCAGAGATAGAGGAGGATGTCTCGGAATTGGAAGACATCACAGATTTTGAACCAGACTCTGAGGAGACTGACCAGTCAACAGATGGAGAGGGAGAGGCACCTGAAGAACAGGCACCTGAGGAAACATTTCAGTCCAAAAGTGGACACTTGCTCTGGTCATCATCCCCCCAGGACCGAGGAGTAGGAGACGAGAGTGGAAAACATCATAAAGATGACACCAGGACCAACGCGTTATGCAGCATCTCGTGTGGATGACATCAAGTCCAGCCTCCAACTCTTTTTACCAGAGTCCATTGAGGGAATTATACTTGAGATGACAAATCTGGAGGGGAAGCGTGTGTTTGGGGACACCTGGAGAGAAATCGACCTGGTAGACCTCCAAGCCTACAGTCTGCCAGTCTGGTTAGGAGCATGCGCACTCCAGCCCCAGCCGCTGCCCTGGCTGCTCTCCCCCAACAAGGACATTGCCAGAAAAGGAAGCGTTGTGGCCTCTGTGCCCCTAGAGACATCAAAACGAGCCTGACATGCTGCAAATGTAATGCTTATGTTTGCAAGGCCCACTCTGACCTGAGTGTCACATGCCACTCATGTGCATGAATACACACACAAACACACACCCACACACACACACACCCCCCCACCCTGTTGAGTTTGGTGTTTGGTTTTCCATTTATTTTTTGTATTATATGTTCATTTTGTAGTTCATTTTCAGTGCCCAATTGTATTTTCACTGATGTTATTTTATTTTACATCTACAAATTGTTGTTAGACTACTTTTAAATGTTGTTCTCAACAAAAGAATGTTTAATAAAAAAATTGGTGGTGAAATTTTTTTTGTGTGCTAATTTAAGAGCAGTTAAAACAGACCGGTCAATTTTGACCGGGAACACTAAAGTAGGGGGCTGAATGCGAACACGACCGGAGGGTTAACTGTAATGGCCTTCTTCTCTGATGTTCCCTTTAAGCCAAGTTATAACACTGTTTTTGATATTCTGCTATTTTTATTTTCAACATCTGAGCTTCTGGTTTGCATCATGACAGAAAATAATTTGTTCTCATGAGCTCTCTGTTATGTCGATAACGTCTGTAGACGTGGCTGCCTGGTTTTTGCTCTCATTTACAAAATTGTCCCCATGTGTTTCATCATGCTCCTGTCTTCCTTGGTGTTGTTTCCTGCTGTTTCAGTATTTTTCTTATTTTGGTCCTCCTGTCCCAACAGCTTAAGTCATTTGCCGTCGCTTCATTTTGTAATTTTATTCCACCCCCCTGCATCTTGATTTCTGGTGCCATTCCCTTTTGAAGATCCATTATGGATCCAAATCTTACTTTTTTTTTTTTTTTTTACAAATATTTTAGGAAATTTTGTACAGGTTAAATATTTTTGAGCATCCAATGAGTTTTTTTCTTTTTTACTTGAACACCTTATGAACATAAAACAGGGATTTGCATGAAGCAAGTCACATAACATAAACAGGATGTCTACAGATTTATAGAAATTAATCATAAATATTTTTAAGACAATTAGCAATCTAAAGAACATGAACATCATGTCTAATTTTGCAAACATGCATGCAAACACTAAATTGTGTAATGCTGTGTTCACACCAAATGCATTTCTCATGGCAGAGGTGGCCAGTTTCGATGTCAAGTCAATGATACAGATGCGATCTGAGTTCCTGCGGCGCGGCGGTCAGGCAGCAGTGCAGATTAATTTCGCACTGCCGCTAATTTGCAGCGTGGCAAGAGTTTGAATATTTAAATTTTGGTGAGGTTGCCACAGAGCATTTACTTATCAGGGACAAGTGACTCGATCAGCGGGTAGAATACCAATCAAACACGAGTTTTTTTTTCCATGAACTATCATCCATTTTCTTAACACGCTGGGGCCACAGAGTATCTAAAGCCCATCCCGGCTTGGGTGAAGGCAGGATTCACCCTGACCAGGTTGCCAGTCTGTATATAAAGTCTGTAATAAAGGAAATTCCCCTCATTTTATTCTTGTTTTCATTTTTCCCCTCTTGAGTTAATTTCTGGACAGTGAGCCTTCAAACTGGGTCACAGAAACACAGAGGAAGCGGCTGTCACACATAGACACAGCTTTTGGAGCAAGAGTAAAGCTCCCGGTACTGGTAGAATCACTGAATGATCCCAAAGGAGATGTGCTTACTGATGTTTTTGTAGAACTCATCACAGTAAATAAACCTGATCTTTCAACATCATCCATGTCTTCCATACGTTGTAAGTGAGATATACAAAGACACAGCTCCATGTGGCGATCACGCAGTTGCGGCGCCAAGCTCAAGAAAAAATTTTTGTGCAAGCGGCAAGCAGAATCACATTTACTATGAACACATCTTAAGAAGCTTAATAGAGTAGGTCCTCTTGAATAACATAAATCATAAACATTTTCATTGTTGTGTTGAATATTCATCAATAATAGTAAAATCAGAAAAGATTTTAAATATACAACCAGTTTGCATCCATATGACACAATGCAACTGGAGCACAACTCAGATCTAGCATCACATTGTGACTCATTCATCAGAATTGAAGAAAAAATAATGCTTTACAAGGTCTTATTTGAGTTCATTTAAATATAAAACTTTTTAAGGATTCACAGACAGCCTGATACCATCTTTTCTGAAAAGATAACATGTTTTTTTTTTTTTTTTTTTTAAATGAACAATACTTTGGTTATTATTATAAATTATCTCTAGAAAAACTGCAATTGTACAATAATTGAAAAATCTGAATTTTTCTTTAATTAAAAAAGTGCCAAATCCCTTCTTTTGCACGCTCATTTTAGTGTCCTGCTTACATCATAAAAGAGCACCACATTATGTCAACTCAGGCATTCCATAGAGGGACACTTTTCAGCCTCTAAATAATATTCCCTCAGCACGAAACCAGGCTCAGCTGTAGCAGACAAGAGGTTTTTTAAAAAAAAGGCAATTTCCAGAAATAATGAAGCAATTAAAATTAAATGCCACCCATAAACACAGACTAATCTTCTTATTTGCATTTTGTTGTCCGTTATTTCAAAACACCCACCTAGCATGACTAACTGCTCCCTGTTCCTAACTTAAAAAGAAGGCACACTGTTTAGCGACACAAATCTGTTATCATCCATGTTTAGAATTGTTGAAAATTTGTTGATACATACTGGCTTTCATTCACTTTTAATTGAGTTGACTGTGAGGTTAGAACATACACCAGGAACACAAAACAACCCAATCAAACAGAAAAACAATTGTGCTAACTTTGTTTAGACCTTTTGACACTCGCTGGAAGAAAAATAAAATGGGACTTCAAAAAATGGTGGATAACTCATGTTTAATATTTGTCCAGAGAGACATTAGCAGAGTGGGTCTGTGAAGATTAATTGTTCCTGTTATGCAGGAGCAGGAAAAAGCAAAAGTGAATTATTGGGCAGTTCTTAACCCTCACAAAGTCAATGGCAAACAGAACACACTGCACTCCTACTAAGTGGCTTCCATGTTCTGACAAAGAGAAAAAATAACTTAAGTTTTATTTTTTTTTAAACTTAGATTTCCATTGAAAATATGTCTATCACAAACAACTGGCTATTAAATAAAATTACTTCTTATTTGTTAAGATATTCTGGTATGAAATGCTGTTTTACAGAAATTTTTACACAGCTTTATAAATTAATCAACCTTAAAAAGTCACTCCAATAAAAACTGTTTGGTGTTTTTTTTTCCTTGATAGAGTACACATATAAAGAAAACTAAGATAATAACTGTATTTTTTTATTCAATTTGTGTCAAGAGCAGACAAATAAAAAATGTAATTTAAAAAAGCTTGTATTTGTGATAGAAACTACAATCGGCAGGCCACAAGCTTCCTACTCCACTCCATTCTGATGCATCCACTTACAGACAAATAGATTCATATAACCAAAATTGACCGGATGTATCTCCATATCACTCGAAAAAATAGTTTATTTTACACCTTATAAATTTTTTTTTTTCAAAAATTCTGAGCACTTTTGGATTAGGGCTATGGTAAGGGTTAAGGTAAATGGCCTAATTTATGCTTCCGGCCGATGATGTCATCCGCCATCTTGTCTGCAACCAGTTCCTTCTCAATATTGCTCACCATTTTAGTTAAAACCGGTCATGTCAGATTTTGGTTGTGAGAAAAACAGTCTAAACTGTCTAAAAGTGTTAATGGGAAATGAAGGTAAGCTCACCGCACACCAACAACTCAGAGGTAAATTTCAGAGTAACTACTGTCACTCTGTAGAAGCTATGTTCTGGAAAATGACAAGTTTTTTTAATGTAGTCTAAAACCAGTATAAGTACAACAAAAGGACATCTGGGGACGCTTTTACATCAGATCAAAAGATGATCATAGTGAGACTTAAATGCGTTTAGGTACTTCTTATACAGCACAATAACTTTCTACATGTTAGAAAGTTGAAATACGGACCCACACCTTCTAAAGCTAAGTTAGCAACTACGAGGAAGTGCTCTTCTCTTGAATGTCCTCTATGCCTGGATGTGCACGCGTTCTGTCGCTGCCTCCATGAGGTATGCTCAGCAGGCAAGCTCCGTGGGGCTCCGTCAGCGACTAGCACTGGTTTTGCAAAATGGCTTAAGCTGAGGATACTCCTTCTTGCCAATGCAGTATTAAGCAGGTAATTCGATTCCGACAAAGTACAAACGTATCACTTGAATAAACTTAATCACATGTGTCTTTGATATCTATTGGAGAATAAAATAATTGTTTATGAAGACGCAGCCTAAAGATACAAACCTGATATCAGTTTGTTAGTGATTTTTGATAAATAAATACCTTTGTATTAATATTGGTGAAACATAATAAAACGGTAACACATTGTTCTTGTGTTTATAGCAGGAGTTATGCTACATAAAAATAACACCTTGTTGGTGAATTCCATGAAGTGGGATAACAGATGTTTAAGGGATGTAAAACACTTCACCAAACACTCCATACACTTTCTTAGACGTGGAAAACTCATCTGGTTTTAAATCCTGAAGTTCAAACCTAAGTAGATAATAAGTCCAGTATTATAGAACAAAAACGAAGATACTCGTGATTGAAGATTTATGTAAATGTGGTAAACTGAACGCATTCTGAATAAGAGAATAGACACAGATGAGTTAACTAGAAAACCATAGTAATAGTTTAATACATGCGGGTTTCAAACAATTGGGAAGTATTGGGACTATCATCAGTTAGAAGCCATATCAAATAGGTACAGAAGAGTTTTTTTTTTTTTTTAAGTTTTCAGGTTCTCTTGGTCCATAGAAGGGAGGCACATTTCTGAAAAGAAACATCACCTTAGGTTTTTGCATTTACTCTTGAGAGGTCATTGGTGCAGTGGCGGAGGATCTCAGGGCCCACAAGGGTTCATATTTTACCAGCAGGTTGGAAAGGTAGGAGGGCACAATGCCCTTTAGACATTTAAAAACTATCAAAAGGCACTTTAAAATGGAATCTGAAGCAGATGGAGGAGCTAAGGCAGAGATGTTAAAACTGAGTTATGTTCTTAACATTTGATGCTTTTTTTTTTTTTTGAAGGACAAGAGCACAGTGAGTTACAACACTAGCATAAGATTAAAAAATATTCTTAAGGTCCAATCAATAGTTTTTGAGAAGCTGAATGCTAGAACTGCAACACATGTTCAGGAATGTGCTTTTTTTGTCTCTACCTGATACTATCGAATACTTGCCTTCTACATTTGGAAGAGTAATGGTGCGAAATGGAAAAGTGGTACAAATCCTGTAAATCTTGCTCAAGGCTTTTATTTTCACAGCTCTATTCCGATATATGAAAGACTAGGTGTCATATAATTCCAGCCGAACACAAAACACAACTTTTAATTCCTCCTCCATGATCAATTTTCAAACGGCTGGCACTTCCACAAATAAAAAATGAAAAGTTTGTCATTGTTCAAAGTTCAAACTCATAACTTTCAATGTGTATTCAATGGATGCTTTGTACGTAGAGTCAAAAATGGAAGTTTTGAACGCGGAAGCTTGAGGCGCACGTTTACATGGACTTTCAGTAAAATTGGTCATGTGTTGACGAGTGCGTTGGGAATGCAACTTTTCTTATTTGTTACCTATCATTTCAAAGTGGTAATCTGCACTTTATGATAGATTTTTGATTAACACATTTTATTCAGACTTTTCTGCATCTGGTGTCTTGGGCTGAATCATGAAGCTTCTTAGCCGTTTCAATAAAACCTGACAGTTAATGTGAATCTCTGATAGTTTCAATGCATTTTTTCTTTTTATGCACACACCACTCCGATTTTTCCAGAGTCCTCATCATTTTCAAGCTTTTGTCAATATTCTTTTGGCTTATTGTAATTTTGATTAAGTCTTAGCCCAACTATGCAAAAGGATACATTGATTATTACAGTGATTCATTTCATTTTACTTTTTCTCCCCTTTTGTTCAAGTCATTAAAATCCTTCGCTTCTGTCAATGTCACTACGACTTGAGTTTTCTTTTGCTGACAGCAGCAGACCACTAAGTGTGCTTTGCTGAAGGCGGAGACTTGAAGTTCGCACAACTGGCTCCAGCAAGGACATATCAACTAGATGAAAAGCAGCTACTCTGCTTGAATTTAAGGCAGTAAAGCCTTGCAAAGCGGGCAGATCTCTTTGCTAGCCGGGGGCAGCACTTATCTGGCTTTGAAGAAACAAGTGGCTGTAAACCCTCATGGCTGTTTCCGTGACAGAGATTGATGGAAAGGAAAGAAACAACAGGGCGGTCTCACATGCTGGGGGCACATAATTATGCTCAAAAAGGAATGAATAAATGTACATGCCAGAGTAAATGACAAGCAACTGGGCATAATCATACTTTTCCATACGTATTTGCCAGGGAAAAACTCGTGCAAGTCTGATCACTGAAAAAATTTAAATCTCGGTAGACGTTAGACGATATCAATCTTGATCAGAGCAACGTTTGGTAGATCTGAGATGTGCTTTATGAATTTTTAACAAAAAAAGTAAAGCCCCAGAATCAGCAAAAGTCCGCAAAAGACAGACAGCTTTGGTGTACTGGTTGCATATAAACTGTCATTCTGTATGATGGTAGTCAAACTATATTTTGGTCATTACCTCCAGGCACCTTTTTTTTTCTGTTTAATAAAACTTACATGAAAGTCAGGAGCACTTTACAGGGATGTTGAATTATTCAGTAGTAACATGAAATCTAATTCTGAGTGATGAATGAAATGAAATAAAAGTCCAATGCAACCTAATCTTTGTTCCAAGAATGTGAAAGTATTGATGTATCCTATGACTTAGGTTTTCAGTTGTTTCCAGGGGCCTGAATAAACCCCAGGGTTTAAAAAGTAAAAAATCTGACTTTTCTAAAGTGGATGTCTGTGAGCCCAGATCTAGAGATGAAACATGTTGTCAGGGAAAGGGCACCTATGACTTGAAGAAGTGGGCCAGATTATTTGTTGATTGTTGCAAAAGTCTCATTGACGGTTAAATTGTTTGATTGGAAGGCTTGCTTTCTGACTGTGCAACAAAATAAAATGGGGTATATATATATATATGTAAATATTTTTTTAAATACATTTGACTTTCAAATAATATTTTTTAAAAAACATATTGTTTTGGATTTTAATGGATTTGTGTTATAAAAACTCTGCAGAGTTTTTTGAATGTCTTAAAAATTTGGTTACCAAATTCAAGAGAGAAACTTTCAAAGCCACCGCGAATCAAACTTTGTCCTCCAGCTTTATATATATATAACTCTTAGGGGTGCTTTTAAATCTCCCACCTGTCAAAAGAAATGGAGACAATCTGGGGTGGACCTGTCACCTGGAGCAGCATGAGATTTCCCTGTGGGGGCGGTCATTCTGCAAGCTGACAGAGAAATGAGTAACAGTAATAAGATTTAGAAATATTCCTTGTCTTTTGAATTGGCATTATAGACAGGTTGTCTTTACAAAACTGTTTAATTCTGATGAGCAATCACTTTCTATCTATTAGCACATTTTTTGCACTTGACATAATGATTTAAATTATCCAGTTACCAACTCAAAGTAGTTATAGAAATTAAAATGCAGTTTCACAGCACAGAAGGCTTCATAAAAAAAAATAATAATAAAATCTATCTATTAAATGCACCAAGTAAAATGCTCATGGTTGATTGGCAGGACAGATTTATACAAAATTAAACAGTTTATAATGAAAAATAACACTCAAGCCTTCAATATACCAACAACCCCCCTGGTAATTTTTTAGCCACCCTCATATTTTCCACTCTGAAGCTCCCAGAGCAACTGGAGCAACATCTGGCAAACACAGCACATCAATACTATAATAAAAAGCAGCATTAGAACACAAGAAATAAAAAAAAATAAAATAAAATAAAATGAAATAAAATAAAAAGACCTTTCCCAGCGGTTGCCACTCAGGAGCCACCAGCATTGATGCTTCCACTGCGGTATCTTTTAATAATTTAAAGTGAAGAGGCGGACTTTTCTGCAGCTTCTTTTTTCTTGTGGGCTTCATTAGTACCACCACTTCCTTGTCAGGAAATTTCTTGACCTTTTGTGTTGAACATTTTCCCTGCTAATAAGATACAATTGTGGGAATTGTTCACATTGATTGCTAATTAGAAGTATTTTCTTATTCAGACGTCCTTCGTAGTTGTTTCAATATGTGCACCCCCTGCCACAATGATCACCAGCTGCAGAAAGAGAATATGACACTCAACAGATTGTGTTAAAATTAAATACCTTTCCACATTGTTTAATTTTATTGAGGGGAAAAAAAGGAGAGAGGTTCAAAATGGAAAACAAGTTACCTGGCTGTTGAGGGAAAGATAAGAGTACAGTTTTGTGTAAAGAGAAATCAGAATAGTGATTGTCTGGTCTAAATCTAAATGGGCAGATAAACTTTTGATATGTCCCCTTCTGCTTTTAGGTTCATAATTATAAATGTTAGAGGTAAATACCAACAGTGTAGTTTCATGCAAAGGAAGAATACCTGTAACTAGTCTGATAGAGCCACATATGGAAAACAGTAAGCAGCCTGAGACCAGAACTGTACACTCATCTCAGAGGAAATGTTATGCTTAGTGGAAACATGGAAAGAACCGAAATACATATAGTGAATATGTATTTACAGTTGGAAACAAACAGAATACTATTGACCAGTTTATTGACCAGTTTATCAAATAAATTATATTGTCCACCTTCCATTTAATTGTTCAGAAGTTCAGTCCATGAGTTTCATTGGTACGGAAGAGGATTAGGGCCACAGAAGAAAAAAAAAAGGCCATGGAAAGTTTTGACTTTTTTCTCAGAATTCTAACTTTAATCTCAGAATTCTGACTTTAATTAGTGTTAAAAAAATGTAAATGTTTTTTTTAATGCCCAACGTTTCTTTAGAGCCAGACAGTTTCCAGCTGCTGTCCTCATTTTTTATTTTTTTTTTTTTGTGTTAAATTGAGGGAGGGAGGAACTGGGGAAGGGAGGGGTACCTATTTTATGGAAATGTTTTTGTCTCCTTTTATGTATTTGCCTTTTAACACACTGTGTTTTTAATGTATTTTATTTGATTTTATGTTAAGCGCTTTGAGCTTCTTGGAATGAAAGGTGCTATACAAATAAATAAAGTTTGAGTTTGAGTAAAATAAATAAAATGTAGGAAAATAACTTTTTTCTTCATCTTAAAATTGAGTCTTGGCATCTGGACTTCTTCCTTCAAGAAAGATTTGAAGTCCAGATGCCAAGACTCCATTTTAGGATGTTTAGAATAAATGAGTACTTGACCCAACCTGGAGCTTTTATGTTGCTGTTTGCAAACCTTTGGCATTCATACATGTCGCCCGTTTACATGCTCACAAACATCTATGATAACGTGTGACATGACAGGAAGCCTGAGCTTAATATTGTTGTAAATCTAAATAAAGATTAGTGGCTGTTTACACAGTGACGCATAGTTAATAAATTAATAAATAACACAACAATCTTTTGGATAACAAGCCAAGAAGTATTTTCAGAAGCATAAGATGTCTTTAAATCTGCAGAAATGAGACGATAGGTAGATGAACGTAAACGGGCTTCGTGCAAACAAAACTGCATTTCTACACTCTTTCTGTGCACAACGTTAAACTCTGTGACTGTTTGTCAGTCACACATGTTTACCCTGATATTTCAACAGGAAACGTACATTATTAAAAGACGTATTACGTCCAATATAGCATTTACGAAAAGCTAGCATTGTCTCTAGGGCTTTTATTTACAAATTCCAATTAAATAAATATATTTTTTACTCACTTTTTGTTCCTTCATGAACACAGCAGCCTCATCTGGTAAGCTTAAAGCACGGAAAAAGAAACTTAAAGAGGACATCTTCGTTAGTTTCTCTGTGGTACATTACTGTAGTGTATTGCTAAAGCTAACTGAAGAATGTTGCTCACGGGCCTCCGTAGTTCTGACTTTAGTCATAATTCTGAGATTAAAGCCAGAACTTTCCATGGCCTTTTATTTTTTTTCTTCCGTGACCCTAATCCTCCTCCGTACATTTGTGCCAGTCAGGATTTAAAAAAAAAAAAAAAAAAAAAAATGTTTGAAGATCTGTACTGTATATCTCTTTTCATGAAAGCAAGTGTTCATCCTGTTTCCATAGCAGATGTCATCTCGAAAGTTCAACTCATATATAATCACAACCAACAATTCCTGCCATAGCCGCCGAGGCGGCCCAACTAAAACCACAAATTACATGAAGCCATCTTACGGGGTCCTAGATTGATGTGTTGTCCCTTCCATGACAAATGTGGAGGAAGGTGGATAGGATTTCATGTCTGTGACGGACACCAGTGAAAATAATTTTAATACATACATAAATAAATCATTTCACCGCACTGTCTTGTGGGGTCCAGATGACCCGGCTTCCAATGTCAACATACCTAGGATAGCACAATGATTACAGCTACATACCACAGATGCAAACATTCCTTTTAATATGCTTTCTTTGGAGAAAATCTGAAATCAAAGGAGATCTGAGGGAACTACATAGTATTGTTGTAGATCTAGAGAGAGCCTATGACAGAATCCTAAAACCTGAGATGCGTTAGGCATCAGTTTTGAAGCCCTTCTCTTTTGCTGTGGTCATGGCAGACTGACAAATATGGATAGGAATCTATGATAATCTAGATGTATGCAGATGACATTGTAACCTATAGTGAAAGCATGTAGCAGGTGGAGGAAGATCTTAAGAGGTGGAAGTTCTCTTTTACTCTGTTACCGCTGTAACAGAGTATCTGTGTGTAAATCAACGGACTCAAGTGGAACGGGGAAGTTACAAGAAGCAGAGATGAATGCAAGCTATTACAGGAAGTTTAAAATATGCTTACATTGTCAGACCCTAGTTAACACTGTTCCATGAGCTATGACATTTCATTTCATTGTGGGCGGCTGTGGTGCAGTGGTAGGGCAGCTGTCCCAGGATTGGAAGATGCTGGGTTCGACTCCTTGCCCCGCCCATGTGTTGAAGTGTCCTTGGGCAAGACACTGAACCCTAAATTGCCTCTGGTGGGAGGTTAGCGCACACCAGTGTGTGAATGTGTGCGTGAATGGGTCTGTGACTGTGAAGCGCTTTGGGCCCTCGAAGGAGGGTAGAAAGCGCTATACAGGTATATACCATTTACCATTCATCAGCAACTCAAAGGTAGGAGTTGGACTTCCATTGTTTCACATACTTCTTGAGGACTTCATTAGTACCACCAATTGCTTGCCAGTAAATTTTTTCTTGACCTTTTCCGTTAGCCTTTTTCACTGTCAAGAAGACTCAACTGTGGAAAATTGCTCATCAAAATGAGCTAATTAGCAAAGTTCTCCATATAAATATCCATGACCTCAGTTACAGTCCAATAATCTTCAATCAGGATTACTATGGGTTAACAGAAAAACAGTGGCATCCAACTGGTCCTTTTAAAACAACATTGTCTTTGTGTGGAAGCCTAGATTCCTTTGCTGAACAGTAAGATGCTTCCCTGTGAATATAAGCCTTAAATCACCAGTGACCTGAAGGACCTGTTGAGCAAGAGAAAGAGAGCTTTAGGGGATAAAAGGATGGAATTAAATCTGAAGGAAAGCAAAGAGGTTCAAGTTCTGGCAGAAAAGTGTGTGGCATTGTGTTCAAGTATGTCAAAGATGTCAGGTCTGTAGTTAAAATGGGATCATGCTGTAGGAAGACTGGGGGGAAACTAAAAATGTTTTCCTTTCCTTTTTTTTTCTTGGTTCATCATAAAATCTGCCATTCCTCTCCTGCTCCTATAGCTGAACATAACTTTTTGGGACCCACGACACAGCTGTCATACATCTACAACGTACAATATCATACCACAACAGTCCCAATATATGTTCACTGTGCTAAAGAATACAACTTTCAAAATAGTTCTATTATTATCGGCTTCATCCAGGACTCAAATGGATCCTGACAGAAACATTCCTGGGAAACAATCACTTTTGAGCTGGGCAACTCATTTCAGACAATTCATCACACACAGTTCTATATCATTTTTTCTAGTCCTTGTTCTATCTTGTGGGGTCCAGATGACCACAACCTTATATTGACGTGTTATCCCTCCCATCATAAAGGTGGACAGATTTCATGTCTGCCAAGAACACCAGTGAAAACCAAGAATAATTGGGAAAAAAAAAAGGTTCAGCGCGCTGTCTTGTGGTTCCAGAGGACCCCACTCTCATCATTAACATAGATAGCACAAGAGTTAGTCTGACTTCTGTATGGCTAACACTGTTGAATGTGCACATTCATACGACAGTATTGATTATTATTAGTGTTTATTATTGTACAAAGTTAAAAATTAAACTGTGTTTGGTCTTTGTCTGTCTTTATTGAGGAGTTACATGCAACAATTCTCCTGCGATCAAGTATCCCATTCCCAAAATCAAAGCCAATTCTTCAGTACCCACAGTTGCAGTTCCTCAAATGACCACTGGAGGTAGTTAGCAAATAGGAACAGTTTACCAATTAACTTCTGAGTTAATGAAGTTCAAGTTTACATGAAAAAATAAAAATATCCACATTTCTTTATACGTTTATTGTTTGTTTTTTTTTGTTCCTGAAAACACATGTTTTTAACTTGTCATTTTGGTTCTGTTTGTGTCTACATTTGTGTTGATTTTATTTAAATTTCAAAAAGGATGGATCCAACAAAACTTTCAATTCACTTCTTTTCACACAATCTCCCACTGATTTTTGACACACTGAGTTTACAGGCTTTTTTTGTTTTTTTCAGAATTCTATAGTTGAGATTATCCAACATAGTTTATCAATCCTGTTTTTAAATTACTTTGCATCTGAGATTTGGGCCCCAGTATATTTATTCAATCCCATTGATTGTTACTTCACCAGAGTCAACTTCAGAGCCTCCCCCAAGCGACCTGGTCACACCAGTACTCAAAAGCCAAATTTCCACTGAGCAGTTGTGTCCAGTATGGTACGGTTCAGTTTCACTCAGTTAAGCCTCGTGTCCACTATTTGTTTTCACAGCACATGCATGGTATAGACCGCTGGCATCATTGTAGTGCGACGACTAGAAAAGCAACACCAATAGTCATCCAGCAGCTCATCTTTTTATTGCTTTGCTTCTTGTACATCACGTATAACAGGAATTTAATGTTGTTTGAAATATTGCAGGTGGCAAAGATTAATACTGCCACAAAATGCTTACAAATGTTGGAAATGCTAGCTTAAATGAGCACTATAGTGGGGGTTTCTAATGTCGTCACCACTTTCTGCCACTTAACGGGTGGCTACAGCGATTCTGCCCCAACTGATCTGTTCCACTGTTCACTGGACCTACAACTGATGGGGGTATGGTTCTGAACTGTTTAATGGGTCCATTTTACAATGGAAATGCCCACAATAAACTGTTCCGGACAGCTCAGTGGAAACAAGGCTAAAGTAAACATGTTTTAGGGTCAAACGTGCTTGTGCCCAATGCAAGTTGGCTGGTTTGGTTCCTCAAATGAACTAAACAAGTTGATAAATACGGTTGAGTGTGTCCTAAGATTCCCTAGGGCTCTCTACAAAATAAAAATACAGAAATAGACATGAGCTAAAACAGTCCACACATGCAGCACAGTATTATAATGATGGGGTAAATGTGGAGGATTTCCTGTAACTGTCTTCTTTGCTTCTGAAATTGCTAGGGTGAAAATGTCATGCACTGCATGCATGATGTATGCTCCATTTGAAAACTACTAAAAACATCTGATCCTTTGCTCCAAATATGTCATGTTTAACAGTAATGGGTGCAGCAGCTGTGAAATCTGCAGGCAGGTTGCGACTGCCCAGTCGGGCTAATTTTCTCATGGTCTAATATCACACACTGGTAGAATATTTATTTTAACGATTCCAAGATTTTATTTTTGTTCTTCTGAATCCCAATTTTAATATTTAATTGCTCATTTATTTGTTTTAATTTCAAGGACAGCTAAGCTAGGTTAATCATGAATCAATTTCATGCGTTTAGTGTTTGTGTGCAGTGGTGCATAGATAGAACAGTCGACCACAGGTCGGATGATTGCAGATTTGGTTCCCGCCTTGGTGGCCCACATGTTGAAGTACCCTTGGGAAATATATTGTACTCCACGTTACTTCTGGTGGCTAAAGGTTAGACTATATAAACATTTGCGTGATTACAGACAATAAGCTTTTTTAAGAATAAAAATAATACTGACAAATATTTATTAATAAAAAATTAGACCCCCCCACTCATAATTTTTTTTTTTCCACAAAAACAGTGTTGTGGCTGAATTTGTGCTTGTTTTTAAATTAATTGTTCTTTTTTGTGTGTTTTATTTTTTTTGTGAGAGCCAAAGGTTTAATTTCTCTTTTCCTTTATTTTTTAAATTTTGATTCTAGACTTCTACTTATTTAAAGCTGTTACTGTTATGTGACCTATGTGGAAATACTGATGTCTGTCTTTTAAGATAACTTATTTACTGTGAGTTTTAAAATTGTATTTTAAGTCTATTTATTAATTTTCCTTTTATTCTAAGATTGACTTCTATTTTTGCCTTTTAAATAATGCTTTTTAGAACTTTTTATTTTGTTCACTTCTGGCACTGCATCTTTTATTGTACTGCATTCATGCCTTTTTTATGATTGTTTGAAATAAATTACATTTATTTGTCAATCAACCAATCAATTCACAATAAAATGGCTCTTATAGTCAAGTTTAATCATATGCAATATAAACTTACTTTACACAATGGACCAAATAAATATATTTTTTTTCTATATCATGATGAAAGAACCCATGATATGATTTGGATGCCAGTATATTGCTATAGTACTGTGATCTATATGGGTTATCTATCTCTATTGTTAATTGTTTATAATTCAATTATTTTTTTTAGATTCACCAAAAAACAACTAACTTTGCTTCAAAAGCAAACTGACAGCTTAACCATATCACATTTGCATTATCTTTTGAATTTACCAGAAATGTGAGGTATAAAGGTGCATTCAAGCTGCATTAAGTACTCCCCTTGCCTGCATTACTCATCCTGTAGGGCAAGTTAGCCATTATTCGATGCTTTGTAAGTATTTTGTGCGAGTTCGCTTTCCCATGCCCCTTTTTCTTTTAGCTTTTTCTGCTCACCTGAGAGAAGAGGCCTTTTCACGGGGTGGGGATCAATGAACTGCTGTTTTGTGCTCAGCCAGTGCTGAATCTTATTTAGAAGCCCTCCAGGTGGGTAGGATCAGCGGCAAACTGAGAAAGGGAGCGAGAAAGAGGCGAAGCTGGCATCCATTATTTATTTCCTCATTTAACACTGGCAGCAGGTTCCTCACCCGCTTTAATTTGTTCAAAGAGTGGTGGTGTTGGGCTAATTCTCTAAAGGTGTTAATATCGTGAACGTAATGGGATTCTTGCACAAAGACGGATGGGGTTTTGAAAGATAAGGATTGTGTTGTGTAGACTCACGGAGCCTTATTTGCTCATGAAAGATCGTTGGGTGCTGCCAGCTGTTTTGCTGTACTATGGGGCCACGACAAAAATTACCAGTTTGTTTTGCAATCATGGATCCAAATTTTGCCTTTTATAAGTTTGAGTAGCGAATGATAAGTCTGTATTTTTTTTTTTTTTTTTTTAACAGATTCAACACAAATCTTTTGCATTTTTTTTCTTCACCATTTATCACAACCCAAGATCTGATGCCTCCTAATAGGGATTTAAGAGCAAGCCATTTTATTGCTGTATAAGATAAACATGTTTCACTGCAAGCAAAATAAATAAATACAAAATAAAATAAAATACGGCTTCTTTAAAGGGGCCCTACCATGATTTTCTTCAGCCTTTCTGAGTAAACTATACCCATATATATGATCATATATTACATTGGGAACAGTAACAAACAAATTATTTATGAATTATGAGTCATTTTTGTGGACCGTTTTAATAACCAGAAGTAAAACAACTCGATTTCTGAGCCACTGCCTTTCACTCCTTGTCGGTATCGCCCATTTCACGACCTCATCTTTGAGCCAGTCGCTCTGAGCCTCCTCAGCTTGACCGAAACTTTGTAAACAAAACCACATGATCTTTTTAGTCAAGAGAAAGGTAGATGCGCTGCGTTTGCAAATGCTTGTCAGGATTTTTCCTTTATTCAAGCCCTTTCTGCAGAAAGGCCAGGTTCAACACTTTGCACTGCTGGTTTTTTAACGTGGAGGAATCCTGCATGATGGTTACTGGAGACGCTACAAGTACACACGCTAAAAGGCACATCGGTAGAATCAACGTGGATCACGTTAAAAGTTGTTTTAATGAGCATGAATTCATCTGACCACATTAATGAGTTTCCATGTCTCACTGTTGTGGATATTATGGCATTGTTTTTAAGTGAATTCTGTTGGAAATACATTACAGCTTTTAAAATAAAGTCATAGTAGCAGCCATGCGTGCCGTGAGACACAAAAAAGCGAGTTATATAATTTTCAGTGGTGTTAAAATAAACGTTCTTAACAAGTAAACAGATGGAAAAAATTATTTCCTTTTGGCTAAAATGACAAATTAATACATGTTTACATCACGTGACTGTCTGGTGACCGTTCTGGTCCAGTAGTTCCGCTCTCTGTTTCATATTCAGACTTTAGGAATCTTAGAGTGAACAGAAGTTCAGTCCGATTGGAAACAAACCGGGACCACCTTGAAAGATGGGTCAGAGAGCATTTCCTGGTACAGGAAGGCAGTTCTCTCCTGCCAGAGGATTACTACATTAGCACCACAGCTCCACGGAGAAGGGTAGATATGTTTTTGTTTTGTTGAGCTTGTAGCATAGACTTCCTGGAGGGAGCTGTTGGCATTGATCTTACATCAGCACGTTTCCACCCACTTGTTTTTGTGGGTATGGGAGGAGCTGCTGCAAAAGTGCAGGTTTTTAAAGGATTACTCTTAAATGCATGCACTCAAAATGCCACTTTGGGGTTCTTTATTGTGAGGAATGAACAGTAAAATCTATTGAAAACCTCAAAAAGTGGAATTTTCATGTAGGCCCCTTTAAAGCAGACTGTAGAATATGTCTAAGATGATTCTGAAAACACAAAGACTGTATAATTAACATTTAGTAAGAATTAAAATTAAAAGGTAAAAAGTGTAATTTTTTTTTTTTTTCAAATAAATTTTAATTTTGACTTTTTTCATTAACATTGATGGGAACGATAAAGTTGCCAAAGAGCATTTGACAAATTGTCATAAATGGTGGATGAAGAACCAAAATGCAGGAGACCAGATTTGTTGGCAGAAACAAACATTTACTAAATAAATGTAACCATGACAAACTCATGGACGCCCAAACCAGCGACAGAACAAAGCAGATGACCTGACAATGCAGAACTGAAGATCAGACACTTAAAAAGGCTGAGAGCAATTAACTAAATGAAGACACCTGTGGGTGATTTGACCTGGACATAGTGAGACTGACAAAAAAAGGAACATAACAAAACTGAAGCACTGAATCATGACACAAATAGAGCATAATCAAACTGAACTCCTGGTAAATATATATGTAACATCTAAAAACAAATGTTTCCAAGTATCAAATAGTTTGCAGTGTTTTTCTTTATTTTTGTTTCAGTCTTAAATATGTTTTTTTTCATTATTTAAATGACAATAATTTCAAAAGATAGAGCCTTATTTCAGTTGTTTAATTAGTTTTTACTGAAAATTAAAAAAAATAATAATAATAACCAAAAACTTTTTTTTGGTATGCATTCGTTTTACTGACACATTTGATTTTGTTAATAACAACCGATTTTTGGATGAACTGGAAATATGTAATTACCATTTCAGGTTTTTTACTTCTTGGTTAATATTTTTAAATACTTTCAACATCTTTATTTTTATTTATTTATTTTTTTAGAATAAAAATTATTAATCAACCTTTTTACCCCCTTATGTGTTTTTTTTTTTTTTTTTTTACTTTTTGGTCAAAGCTTTAGCTTATGTGAGTGCATACATGAAGAATTCAAAAATGAGGAAACAAAAATAAAGTAAATATATAAAAAGACAGCGACAATGTCAAAGAAAGGTGGTGTTGGACCCAAAACTCAGGAGGCTTGTGCTCAACAAAAGCAAAAACTACAGCAATCTCAGGCTTCAAACACATTGATCAATGTGAAAGCTTCACATACTCAGGAGGCTTTCGATGTACAATGTCATTCACACTTAAACTGTTTGCCACATTTCTTGAGTTTTCCAAACAATAATCTGACTACAGAAAAAAATATTTTCTCTCAGCAACTCTTTGTTTTCATTTTTCTTCTTTCTTTTATTTTTTAATACATTTTTTAAACATGTTTATGGAAAAAAAAAATACTGAAACTGTCAATAAATAACTTTTCTTCTTTGATCAAATCTTGTATTAAATATAGAATAAACTGAATCCATATCACAAGTATTGAAATCTTTTTAGAATTGCAGTTGGAAGTAAAAATCTGAACCTTCACTCAAAATGTGCAGTTATTTTTTTATAAGCAACACAAAAACATAATACATTTGTTCAAACATATGAAGACTATGAGAGAAAAATAAGTGTGACGTTTACCATTAAAAACTGTGGTTTTTGGACAGTATACTTATTAAATTGCCTAAAGGCACTCCTTTTATGGGGATTTTGTACTAAACACACTAAATGATTCTGTATTAAAACACTTAGTCAATGATAATAACTAACACTGGCCCAAATGGTTGAGCAGTTTCCATTAAAGTGTAAGCTCTAATTGAAAAAATAAAATAAAAAAAAAATGGAGAGAAGAAGGAATGTATTCATCTGCTGAACCCTCTGGGAAGAAATCTGTCTTCTATTCTGTTGTAAATTGAGCACACCTAGCTTCTCACTGCAGAATAATCAGGAATTAGGGGATAAATGCAGCTACTGTGAAGAGAAAGACAAGTCTGCATCACTCCTGTAGCCTGAGTTTATAAAGACCTTTTTTCCCCCTCCACAAGCTTGTGGCTATGCTTCTCTGTTTGAATTCAGGATTTAAAATGTCTTCGGAGAAGCGCAGTGGGTGGGTAAAAGCTGTTTCTATGCTGTGCTATAAGGCTCCACTCAAGACCTTTTCTTTTCCCACTGTTAGATTCCTGCTTTCTTCATTTCTAAATGTGAAATAGTGAAGATTCTGATTTTTTTTTTTCTCACTTCAGTCAGTTGGGGGTAAATGATGAATTGTGAAACACAAGGTTTACATATTGTCATACCTTCCAGCACCGTTTGCCTTTGTCTTTAAGATATTGCCTACTGTGGCAGCAGTCGGCTGTAGCAAAGAGGTGGGGGCCACGCCTTCATCACGCTCTCGTGTCTTTAAGCGGATGGAGTTGACCCATGGTGCTGACAACAGCCGTCAGAAGAGCTCTGGGTGGCCTTGCTGGAAATTGAGTGTGGTGTGAGCGGATTACACTGAGGCCCAAAGACCGGACGATGCATTTCTTTAATCCGGACATTTTGCTGCTACATTTCAGCTGCCCTTCACTGACTTCTAAACATGACCGACCGTATGCTGTCAAGGCCACAAACCTTTTGGATCACAGTTGTTCACTTTTTTGTCAACCGTAACAGTTTTGCCAGAACTGTTATATGCTCCCTTTACGAGAAGCATATGACTTTACCAATCTCCGCAAACTGTGAATCTATGAATAAACAGTTAAAATTATGGATTTAGGAGTAGATTTCTTTAGAGAGGGGCTGGGGTCTCCCTAATGCCTTTGCCACATGCACCGTATGGTCAACTCCCGTACAGGTTTATGTGTTATCCATGGCAGTAGAGGACTGTGCAGAGGTGTGGCCACATTGCTTACACATTCACTACAACCTATCACATGCAGCATGCCCATAGGAAAAAAAAGTGCATAAACCTTCTTGTCTTATGGGTTCTACATTGGTGTACATAGCAATAAAAAAAATCCCTAGGAAACAGTAAAAATATATAATTTCATCTTTCAGCGGGACTGAGAAATTATCTTGGACTTCTTTAAATAACTAGAGGAGGTGGTCAGAAGGTCTGGGCTTCCCACTGAAACTAATGCCACCATGACTCAAACCCTGGATATGCAATCGGTAATAATTGGATGATTTATGATGTAAACTGTTACTTGAACTGTGAATCTCTAGATCTTTGTTTAGAGGGGTTAGTTACAGCTTTGTGGAAATGTATTACACTGTGGTTTAAGCCAAACAATCGTAAATCTTATACTAATTTCGTGACATAACTAGTTTAATGTTTTCTGAATTTAAGTACATAATAACAGCAATAAAACATAATATAAGCAATGTTAAATGCAAATTAAAACACAATTTTAACACCAAACTATGTTTATAGTTCCGTGCATAGCATTTTCTCTATTATTACTTAGTTCTCTGACTGCTCCTTCCTGCCTCATATGAAACGTGCAGTTTCTCCAGTGGACCATCATCCCTCCACCTATCTCCTGCCACAAGTTCCATTGTCAGCCATGAGTATAATAATCCACCAATATTCATGCCTAATCTTGAGCTGACACTTAGCCAACAAGAAAGGGCTCTGAGTAAATCCTCTGTTATCCCCACCTCACCTTGAACGTATCAGTCACTTCTCTCACATATGTCCTTCCATAGTATAGCTCTCATAAATTCTCAAATTCTCCTCATTTCATCTGTGATCCCCATCTTGCGGGAAAAAAAAAAAAAAAGTTTAAACACAATGAGTGAGATCTCACAGAAAATTGTATGACTTTAACTAAAAGAAATTAAGGCAAATTGTAGGTTTCCAACAAACCTATCAGGCTGAGAGCGTGTGGCTGACGCGTGTTCTCCACGTAAAAAAATAGTCCACAAAAAAAAGGTTGTCCTCCACTTGGGTAGTTTTTTGGTGTTTTATTTAGCGAAAAGGAAGAAATAAAAAGGAACAACAAAAGTAAACTCCACTTCTAAGTAACTATAGTGAACACGGTCAAAACACCATGCGCGCTCCTCTCTCTGTCCCCTGCAGCTGCCAACTCGCTCACACACACGCAGGCATGCGCGACCCCCTCCCTTTCTCTCGTCTCTCGCTAAATCCTTAAAGGCACAGTACTTCACTTTATCTACACATACACAATATTATCAAATATATCCAAAGTCAATAAGTAATTCAAATAATCATGACAGAGAAAAGAAAACGCAGCGAAGGTAAAAATTAAATCAAACATTTTACACTTCTGTAACTTAAACTAAGGTCAAGTTTAAACGGCACCCATTAAAACAAACATAAACGAGTTGACCTCACATATGGCACTTACATTCCGGCCCCTAATTGTTTTAACAGTGCAACAATTTAGAACAATTACAATATTTTTTCACTGAATCATCATCACTGATCGAATAAATTGTCCAGTCTTTAACAAACATTCTGCGTCCAATCCATCTTCTGAAGGTGTTTTGCAAAAATCCCGGAATTTGGGTCTTAACTGAGATTCAGTCGTTACCACCTTCAGACTCCACGAGCAGACAGATCTTTGTAATGGGTCTGTCTAGGGTGTTAGTTTTTGTCTTAATCCTCACTCTGCGAACAAAACCCCTCTTGTCAGGCATCACTTTGATGACTTTTCCTATAATCCAAGAATTTCTTGGTGCAGAGTCATCTGCAAGAAGAAACCACATCTCCTTCTGCAAAGTTCCTGGAAGCTGTGGCCCATCGCTGACGCTCCTGAAGCTGAGAAGATATTCTTTGATCCATCTTTCCAAAATAAGTCAGCCATGTACTGCACCTGCCTCCATCTTCGTCGTGCGTACAGATCCTTTTTGTCAAACAACCAGGGGCATGCTTGGCTTCTTCTTCAAAAGCAACAAATGATTGGGAGTAAGTGCTTCCAGGTCAAGTCGCTGGATGCTGTTGTTATAGGTCTACTGTTGACAATAGACTCTGCTTCACACAAGACCGTATGAAGGCCCTCTTCATCCATGATCTGTTCCTTCATAGTGGAGTTCAGCACCTTCCTTACTGACCTGATTAGCCGCTCCCATGCTCCACCATGATGTGAAGCAGCAGGTGGTTAAAAACCCACTTTATGCCATGCTGATGGAACAGATGGTGAAACTCAGATGAATTCCAATCAGCAACGGCCGCCTCAGCTCACGGTTGGCTCCAGTAAAATTCGTCCCATTATCCGAGCGCATCTCCTTAACTTGTCCTCGTCGTGCTAAGAAGCGTCGCAAGGCATTTATGCAGGAGTCTGTGTCCAGAGATGAGGCAAGTTCAATGTGCACTGCACGCACAGCCAGACACGTAAATATAACTCCGTACCTCTTTACAAGGCATCTACCACGTCGCACAACCAAAGGTCCAAAATAGTCCACACCTACTCTAGTAAAGGGCGGATCATCTGGTAATACATCTTGAGGTAAATCAGCCATTAGTTGTTTTCCAACTTTTCCATGTAATCTGCGACAGGTGACACACTTTCTGCAGATTGTCCTGATGGCTGTATTGGCGCTTGTGATCCAAAACTTCTGACGTAACTCCGAAAGCATGTGGTTGCGCCCTCCATGTGCCAGTCTTTTTGTGAATCTGATGAAGAATCAAGTCTGAAATGTGAAAATCTTTGGACAGGATGATAGGTTGCTTGCTGTCTTCTGGCATAGCAGCCCGACTCAGACGTCCACCAACTCGCAGCACCCGTCCTGGAGAACAGGATTCAACCTGTACAAGGGACTGCTTCGCTTCACATTACGGTTTTTGTTCAGACTTTTGATTTCTTCAGAAAACTTCTCCTTCTGACAGAACTGGATTATGAAAGCTCTGTTGCATCCAGTTCGTCCACTGAAATGGCGAACCCTTGTACCTTCTTTTAAAGGTTTCCATTTGACTTTGGACCCACTGGGGATCACTGTCATGTCGGCTTCCTTACTGGCCACATGCAACTCTTTACGTTTTTGGCAGAGACTGTGAAGCAAAGTTTTAAACTTCGACAGCCATGCTACAGCTCGTTTCAACTTAAACCATGATGAGAAGTAACTGATAATTTTTTTGAATGGAGTTACATTTTCTCTGTACTCAACAGGTTGCCATAACTCTTTTGATCTCTGGATCCTCTGCAGCGGATTCTCCATCGCTTGGTGGCATCGTTGGCCAACACTCCACAGGCTTGCAAAGGAAATCTGGACCAGACACCCAACTACAGTTTTTCATGAAATCACTCACCCTTTGTCCTCTAGAGGCGCAGTCCGCTGGGTTTTGTCGGTGCCAACGTGGCTCCATTGTGTCACATCTGATGCATCAGAATGGCAGACACTCTGTTTGCCACAAACGTCCCTAACGTGTTGTCTGATTCTGCAGATAGTTTACCACTGTACTGTCAGTCCAGAACACTGATGAGTGAGGTCCATTGTAGCCTCTTCTCAGGACGCCATCCATTTTTACCGCCACTGTTGCATGCTGTCAATTCCATCCTTGGGATGGTTGGTGCCCAGAGGGCCACTCGAGACTTGCCCAGCATAAACCACAGTGTGGGCTTGTTAGTCATGTTCCGCACCAGAAGATAGCTGACTGATCCGTAAGCATCTTCACTTGCATCAGCGAAGTGGTGTAATTGTGCAAATGCACACTTTCCAAATCCTTCAGGCTTCATACATCTGGGAGCAGAAGTGCTCTAAAGCAGGAAGACTGGATAACCAGTCTGACCATCTGTCTTTGATGTCCTCCGGTAAGTTATCATCCCACCCAATCTTCGCCCTGCACAAATCTTGCAAGATAAGCTTGGCTGGCAACACAACTGGTGCCAGTATGCCTAATGGGTCATACACTGAGCCAATGACTGAAAGCAGACCCCTTCTTGTGAATGGGCGGTCTCTGATGGTGATTTTAAATTTAAAATTGTCAGACTCCACACTCCAATTGAGACCAAGGGCTCTCTCCAGAGGAAGCTCATCTCGATCAAGATCCAAGGTTTTCATCTCTTTTGATAACTCTGATCTTGGAATGGAGTCAAGGACTTTGCGGCGGTTGCTCACCCACTTGTTAAGACGGAAACCTCCATGGCCACAGATTTTAATAAGATCCTGGCACATTGAAATAGCCTCCTCTTCTGTGGGAACAGACTTGAGGCAATCATCTACATAGAAGTTCTCCAGTACTGTTTGTACAACTCTGTTTTGAACTGCTTGCTTTGATCCTCCGCACACTTCCTCAAAGCAAAGCTGACGCAACTGGGTGAGGACGTTGCTCCAAAAGTGCACAGTCATCTTGTGCTTCATCAGTGGTTGTCTATAATTCCCATCTGGCCACCAAAGAAACCGCAACAAATCGGAATCCTTGTTGGGTACCTTGACCTGATGAAACATTGCTTCCACATCTGCCATGATTGCAACAGGTTCTTGTCTAAATCTTACAATGACACCAAGAAGACTGCTGGTCAAATCAGGGCCCTGCAGGAGCTGCTCATTCAAAGATGTTCCCTGATAAGAAGCTGCACAATCAAACACAATTCGCAGTTTCTGCTTCACAGGATGATATACAGCTGTATGTGGTATGTACCACACTTTACCTTCCTGGTGCTGTAAATCTTCGTCAGGCAACTGCACTGCATAACCCTTCTGCAGAAGATCCTTCATGAAGTCGTGTATTCCTTATGAAAGTAGTCGTCCTTCATAAGTCTTTTTCAGACTCTGCGCGCTGCTCAGCCATTGTTTGATTATTTGGCATGCTGACCATCTTGTTCTTTATTGGAAACAGACAACATAGTGGCCTTCGACCAGCTTAGCAGATTCTGCTACCATATCCATAAACTGGTGGTCTTCTTTGACATTTCCACTTCCTCGTGTTTTCCTCTCTGGGAAATCCATCTGAAATTGTTGGAGCCACCAGTTTTCCAAATTTGCTGCTGAAATCCTGTTTGCTACAGCTTTGATGGGTTTTCTCTTATCAAAGTAGCTGCTCCTTTCTCTCAAAGGTCCATTTATTGTCCAGCCAAGTTTGGTTCTAACTGCGTATGGTCCGTTACCAACGCTGCTCACAACCTCCCATGGCTCCATGGCCTTTGGGGCATTTGCTCCAATAAGCAGTCCAATGCTAGCTTCGATGTGGGGAAGTTTTACGTTTTTAAGATAGGGCCACTTTTCGAGGTCCCTCTGTCGTGAATGTTTTCCTTTTCCACAGGTATTGTCTTATGAGTGAAGGCATCTGGAAGCTCAGAAACTCATCACTAGACAAACTGCTGACCTCTAGCCGGACACCACGTAAGTACTCACAGGCTTTTCTTCGCTCATGGTCTCAATAGCATATCGTCTTTCGTCCATTAACCTTTAAGTCGTTCATTAGCGACTCTGTGCAAAACGTAGCTGAGCTTCCTGGATCCAGAAAGGCATAGGTTTGCACTATGTTGTTTCCAGTCTTTGACTTGACTTGAACCGGAACTATTGCTAGAGTACAATCATCCTCTCCGCCCAGTGAGCTCCTGCTCGTCGGACTGAGCGCGAACAAATGCACTCAAGACTGCTTGACCATCATTATCTGTCCCCTTTTCTGCATCAGTAACTGAGTCCCTTTTCTTAATGTGCAAAAGTGTGGGATGTTTAAAGGAACATACTTCACAACTCATTTTATTTTTGCAGAATTTACTCATGTGACCATGCTCGAGACAGCTAAAACAAAGTCCTTCATTCCTCAGAAAGTCCAGTTTTTCTTTATGTGATTTGTCTTTAAACGTGTCACAGGACTCTACAACATGCTCACCTTTGCAGAAGAGACAGTGCAAAGTTGTGAGGGTGGTTGCAGCTGAGTGCTCGGACAGATCTTGCAGGTCCAACTGAACAGCACTTGTGGTGAAAGACTTCCCAACTATGCTTTTTGGTGTCTTTCGGTCGAGTTGTTTTATGAATATGTTTTAGTTGCAATGCTGTCCCTTATTTCACAAAGACTGGATGAAGAGCAACTTTGGCTTGCTTACTGATAAACTCAGCCAAATCCTTGAACTTTACTCGTCTTTCACATCCGTCTTGTATGCCGCACACTACACTTCTCCATTTTTCCCGCAGCTTGAAAGGAAGCTTTGCTACAATAGCTTTTAAGTTAGCAACATTATCTAACTCTTCCATGTAGCACACTTCTGTCATGGTGTTGCAGCAACCTGTCAGGAAAAGTGAAAATGCATTTAAAGCCTCTGCATCCTCTGGCTTGATGGGTGTCCACTCTAATACTTTGTATTAGAGCTACAGCAATTTTGTAGTCATTTCAAAGTGCTCCTTCAATAGCTGTTTAGCCCTTAGGTAACCTTCATCTGGTTTCATATGAAGACAGCTTTTGATCAGCTCCTGGGGCTGTCCATCAGTGAATTGTTCCAAATAGTAGAGACGATCCTTGAAGCTTTCTGTGCGGGATTCGACACCATGTTCGAAAGCTCTCACAAATGAGTTGTAATCTAGTGGATCACCGCTGAAAACTGGGATGTCTAATGGAGGTAGAGACATCATTCTTTGCTGCTTCACCATTAGCTCTGTTATGTTGTTCTGTCGTGCCATAATGCTGCAGAGCGTTCCAACTGCATGAGCGTCAGTGACGTGATCTTCTCTTGGCTGTTGCAAAGTGGCAATCTCTGGTTGTAGTGGTCTGATCTCACATTGTCTTTTTCTCATGTCGTCGACTGGGCTTTGCCTTTCATGCAACAGCATATACTCAGACTCACTAGCATTTCCTCCTTGTCCACTGACACGCGACATGTGTTCAGTTTCATACATCATCTAAAACTTGCGTAGCATCGTGGCAAGCAATGCGCTCAGTTTGCTAGTGATTCAACAGTTGATATTTCCTATAGCTTTTAACTGATGCAGTGCTTGTGTTGCACGTTCCAGTTCTAGCTTTTGCTTAAGAGTTGCAGCTTTAGCAAGTAATGCGGCTCTTTCCACTTCAGCCTTGAGGCGTGCAGAAGATGCAGTGGAAACTTTGCTCCCAACAGTTGATGCACGTCGACTGCTCCTATAGCTTTTAGCGACTGATGCCAGCGAAATGCTGTCTGTTGGCTGCACGTCTGCATCACATTCTTTAGCTTGCTCAGCACGATCCTCCGCTGCCTGTATCCATTCATCCACTTGCTGCATAAACTCACGAAAATGCTGTAGCTTAGGCTCAAACCATGAACTTTGGTCTTTTTCCACCTCTTCTTTACTCAGAAGACATGTTAAAGCTTCGTTAATTTTGCAAAATTCTCCTAGGGAGTCCTGATAGTTCGGACGTGACTTGTGCTTCACTATGCTCACATTAGCATCTTCTTCCATTAACTGCTCAATGTCGTTGGCTTGGCATGTTAAATGACCCAATTTAGCTCTTCTAGATTGAGTTAACCGGTGAATTTTTTCTTGTAAAGCCTTTTCGGTCATTTTTAGTTCTCTCTTTCCACAATGTGGCTCATTAACATCTTTTTCCATATTTCCTTTAAGCTCAAATAATTGATTACCTTTTTGTAATCCACAGAAGCCACCGATCTGAAGACTTTACTTGACCAGTTCTTTTTCCTCTTCTAATCCTCAAACAGCTCACAGTTTCCAGTGTTCTATTCCACTCCAAAGAGAACGAGAGCAGGTTTTTTGACTTAATGTAGGTTTCCAACAAACCTATCAGGCTGAGAGCGTGTGGCTGACGCGTGTTCTCCACGTAAAAAAATAGTCCACAAAAAAAAGGTTGTCCTCCACTTGGGTAGTTTTTTGGTGTTTTATTTAGCGAAAAGGAAGAAATAAAAAGGAACAACAAAAGTAAACTCCACTTCTAAGTAACTATAGTGAACACGGTCAAAAAACCATGCGCGCTCCTCTCTCTGTCCCCTGCAGCTGCCAACTCGCTCACACACACGCAGGCATGCGCGACCCCCTCCCTTTCTCTCGTCTCTCGCTAAATCCTTAAAGGGACAGTACTTCACTTTATCTACACATACACAATATTATCAAATATATCCAAGTCAATAAGTAATTCAAATAATCATGACAGAGAAAAGAAACGCAGCGAAGGTAAAAATTAAATCAAACATTTTACACTTCTGTAACTTAAACTAAGGTCAAGTTTAAACGGCACCCATTAAAACAAACATAAACGAGTTGACCTCACATATGGCACTTACACAAATTAAACATTTTTAATGAAAATTCTAAATTGCATGTAGGGAGCAAGGGAAGGGAAGCCAGAACACGGATGGTATGTTCTTGACTGTGTGATAGGGTTAAGAACTAAGCAGCTGCATTTTTTGGGGCAAGTCGAAGGCAAGAGAGGGTGTCCTGGATGTCCCTAAAATATTGCAGTAATTGAAGAGATTGTTACTGTAGACATGAAAAAAAAATATTTTAAGGTCATCCATCAATACAATGTCTATAATTTCTGCAATTACTGGGAAGACTTGTTTGTTTTTAATCATTATATAGAGCAGTGAGACAAACGTGAGGCTGCCATATAGTAAGTGATGGAGCCAAGGTGCCAAAAGAGCCTCTAGAGTTTAGGGATGTGATCTAACTTTGTATTAATTGTATTAATTGTATTAATGTATTTATTTTTAATTTACATTAAGAACTTTTAGAAAGCAGTGTAGTAATCAAGGTTTTTTTTTTGTCAATTTTTGGACAAAATAGAAGTTTTATAATATGTTGCATGGGGATATAATATTATAAAACCATAATACAGAAAATAGTAGAGAGGTTAATCAAAAGAAATGACATTTGTGCATTCTGTGATATGCCCTAACTAAAAGACAATGTACACAGCACAAAACCATTAATGAACTTACAACCACTTGTATGTAAAACTTCTCAATGTAAACTCAAGAAGTCTGTTCCATCTGATTAATATTGAAACTTCTCCAATAGTGCAAGTTTAATCAAATAACTGCTCATGATGAAAATTCCCAACTATTCTGGCTGCAGATAATAGCACAGCACAACATAATCGGCAGGACAACATTTTTTTTAAGACTGACATTTTTAAGGACATTTGAAAGACTATACTTGCTTGCTTATCTGATAGCATTTTAATCAGACAACTACTCATATGAGGTTCTAACTTTATTTTGTCAGTTCTCCTTGTTGAATTCATGCACTAGTCCTAAAATCGTAAAACAAACGGAGTATTCCGTCTGGAAAAAAGTGAGAATATTTTTGTGAAAATCTCAAAACTCTTCAACCCTAACCCATCCGTCGGTTCCAAAGGGCTGAAAGTCATCCAACATTATTCCTGTTTCATCTTCCACCATTCTGTTCTCCTCTTTGCCCTTTGTTTCTTCATCTTTTTCATCACCAGAGTAATCCAACACACTACCATCCTAAACTGCCTGGAAACACTCTCGCCGACCACTGCTTTGTAGTCACTGATCTTCAAATTACACAGTCTATGCAAGATGTAGACTGTGTGCTTCTACCTCCACTCTTACAGGTCACCCTGTGTTCCTGCCTCTTCTCAAATTATGTATTCACTATAGCCATTTCAAACTTTTTGTATATCAATTAACTCTACCTTCTCCTGTCATAGTTCCAACATTCAAAGTCCCTATTTTCAGTTCGACACTCATGGCTTTCTTCTTCTTTCTCTTCCCATGAACGTGCTTTCTTCCTCTCCTTCTTTAACCATTTTCCCCCAATCCCTTGTCGGTGAACAGCACCAATGGCGGTCATTGATAATCTGGGCCTGAACCGATCTAGGTTTGATTTGCATATTTGGTTTGGCAAAGATTTTACATTGAATTCCCTTCCCGATACAACCTTCTGTATTTATCTGGGTTTAGGACCAGCCCAACTCCCTTGTATCTGCCTTCCAAACATAACAATCAATAAATATAGTAATTTTAAGGTAATGCAGGTGGAAAATCAAGGCCAAAATATTATATATCCAAAACTTCTAATTATTTGTGTTATGAATATTTGTATAATTATTTATATTATAACTTTCCAGTTTAATTTAAAAAATGCTGCTAGTTCAAAGTTCACACAGGTTTGATTTGATGCAACCTTTCAGATTTTGTCCCTTTAGAATGAAAGAAGGAGCTTCATTCTGACAGCCCGTCTAAGCAAGCTGCACTGTGGTGGCCTATTTGCATCCGTAATGCCACAAGTTTTATTATATCATTCACTCTGAATGTTATCCACTCTGAATATTCTTTTTTTCACTGCAGGGTGATGGAATCATAATTGGAAATGCTCTTAGAACTCTTGCATGTCTGATCAACAGCAAAGATTGCTTCTCAAACTCACAGCTGATGTGATTGCTTCTTGGTATAGAGCAGAGACAGACCAGTGAATTTTTAAAACTTCCTCAGAGGTGACCACACTTTGTAATTAGCGGCACCTGACTTTGACTTAAAATCTTGTCCATCAAGAGGAAATGAGACTGAGTTTATGTTTAGCTTTGTTATGCCTTAGTTACAACTGCCCCTGTGAGTGGATATGGGTTCTCTGCAGGGACAAAATGGGCAAACCTGTTAAGGACGCACAGGTGGCTAGCACAAAACTTTAAGATTGTAGACCACTCAGGGAACCAAAAGAGCAAAAATGTTTAAGTATTTGTTTTCCCTATGGGGATGCTGCAGGTGCCAAGTCATAGTGAACACTCATATAACATGTAAGTTTGGGGAAAGTAGGAGAGTAGGTGTGTAGTATGGATTTTTCACTACATTGCTATGTTCTCATTTATATTATATTTTTATTATAAAATACATATATTTTTTTTAGAAAACTCAATGCAGATTCCTACTGTAATTTTGTTACCAGGCTAAGAAAAAAAAAGAAAGTTTGCTAAAGCTGAGAAACAAAACTCTGTTTAACAAGTTCATCTTTTTTATAGATTCATTGTACAGGTGATAGGTAAACCTTTGTTGCTTTTACATCCGAACATTTTGCTTATTCTTCAAACATTTTAGTGGTTCCCATTTTAACAATTCAGGTAACTTCCATTTTTTTTTTTTTCATAACTCATAAACAACATCTGAGACATCTTGATGCCACTACAGATTTGTAATGTGGAGAGAATGCATCTCCATTTTCAATCAGCTTAACAGCTCTACTCAGAAGCGGTTTTCACTGCCAAACTCTGCAACAACCAACCACCGCTGCTTCACGAAGTGCAAGGTCAGTTCATATTCCTCAGCAAAATTCCCATAGTGTCCAAGCAATGAATCAAACTGCATTGCAGTACATCCATTTATTTTATTCTAAAAAGAAAGTGCTTTTGCTTCCACAACATAACTTTAGCTTTGACCAGAAAAAAACGTCAATGACTTAAAATGTCTTAGAATATGGGTACAAACACGTTTTATCAGCATTGGTCTATACTCTCTAAACTTTCTGTAGTAGACCGTTATTTAGTCAAACTATTGTTCTCCAAAGGAGAAATAGTTTCTGCATGTGACTGCATGCGATTGAAGGCATCACTATAGCTTCACATTCTGCATTATTTTCAACAACTATGGACATATCTTTGCTTGGAAGGAATGAAATACAGTCGCTGGCAATGGAAATCCTAGAGTCTCTCTTTGCGAATCAGACATCAGTTTTCATAAAGCATTGCTTAAGTGTTGAAAATGTTGTAAGTGTCTGACATGCTTTGTGTACAGTGGCCCTGAAGTGGAAATCTCACCAACAAATCAGTACACAAAAACATATTAAGGATCATGAAAATTAAGAAAGCAAAAAAAAGAAAAAAATAATAAATTTTAGAAATCAAACCAAAATTCCAGAGATCCAAACACAATAAAAAAAAAAGAAATGCTGAAAAAAAAAAACAAAAGTAATTTGTATAAATCAAACATGAAATGTTTAAAAACAAAACATTAAGAAACCAGAAAAAGCAGATAAAATGGAACATTGCTGATTAGATAATTGAGGTTTTTTGGAATTGCCTATTCAATCTCAACAATATGTTTCTAGATATGTATGAAGCATATGCAGTAGCTCTTAATCCCAAATAACTGTCAGTTGACACACCTAATGTAGGTGTGTGATGAACTCAATCTCTATCAGCGATGCCCCATAGTGCCTATCTTTTCTGTTTTCCCTAAAACAGAAAAAAAAAAAAAAAAACATTTCAGAAAACAAAAGTAATTTCCAGAACTCAAAATTAAATGTTAAAAAAATAAATGAATAAGACAATAGAAGCAATCAGAAGAGGTAGGGACTGTGGGACACGGCTAACTTGATAATGATGTTTGTCCATAATTTTAACTGAAAGTTACAGTATTTGACATGAAGCGAAACTGATATTGTCATTCAATCTGTGATGTCCCATAATATCTACCTGTTTTCTAATTGTGTTTCCTTTTTTTACATTTGATGTCTGAATATTACTTGTTTTCCGAAATGTTTCAGTTTTATTTTGTTTTGGTTTTTTTTTGTTTCCAAGAATTCTGTATTGATTTCTAAAAGTAATATTTTTTTTAATTATTATAGTTTGTTTTGCTTTTTAAATGTTATGATCTTTAATATGCTTATGTGTTGAATGATTTGTTGCTGTGGATCACTGTACTTTCACAACCTATTATGTTTCATAATAAAAAAGTCAAGTGCACCCTCTCATTGTAGAATTTGTTCAGCATAAGTCTTTGTCATTTCAGATTTGAGTAGGTGAAGAAGCTGTACAGATAAATTAAAATGAAGAAGTTTGAATACACCAAGAGGCTGTGGTGTTTTTAAATAATTTAAATCTATTTGTGTTGCAGCTTAGTATTCAGTGATAAGGCATGGAGCTTAAAAACAAGTGTAACATGCTGAAAGTGTTATCTTTGCAACAAAAAAAAAGTCTACTTTTTGTATTTCTTTTCTAGTTCTCTTTCATTTCACGACATTAATTTTCGAAGCACACCTAAATCTGCTGTGAAGCCTCATGCTGTTATTTATCTAATAAATACAAAACTAATAATACTGAATGAAAACAAAAACATTAAAATAAAGTATAAAAGTAATAATGCCACAGTGGATATGAAATATAGGATCCCTTTGTAAAGAATGGTGCCTTTGCCCTCTAAATGCAGACCACTTGTTTTTAAAGTATCCCCAACATGCAGTGTGGATACATAGATCATTACCCTGTACACTGAAAATTGATATAAAAGGGACACTGGATCCATTAAAATTTGACTTCAAGCGATCCAGGCCATCCTTTGGAATAGGACAAGTGTGGACTGGTAATGAGTTGGCCCTCGATTCGTCCTTGTTCATCTTTCACACTCCTTATTATATCTCCACCACTCCACCATCTCTGTTTTGTCATTGTGTTCATTCATCAGCCCCTCTGTGAAGTTCTTGTATTTTCCAGCAGACTCTTTTCACTGGTCAGTAAGTACATTTCTATCTTTCATCCTTCATCACTTCAACCTGTTCTGCATTCTTCACAGCTCAGGTTTTATTTCTTTTCTTTTTTTTTACTTCCACTCTTTCCCATCAAAGTAGCATATTCTTTTCTCATTTTTCATCTACCATCACATATTTTTAACATTGATTCTTCCTCTGCAGAAACCTTCCTTTTTAACACAAGTTGCTTTGTTTACTTTTTTCCTCGTTTGATGAACTTTTCTCCTATCAGGCACATGTTTTTTTTTTTTTTTTTTCTGGTTTTGTTCTTTGTATGTCTGTAAAATGATGTTGCCATCACTTTGGCATGCTACACCTATTACCAGTACAGCTTGCGTCTCCTATATGTCCAGTTTTATTACGTCCAGTCTGTTAGCCTTTACCATTTTCTCTGTCCCTATCTGGAGGCCATACACAATCTGAGTCTGGTCATTTCCCACTTTAGAGGGGGTTCCTATTCTGATTTTGGGACTTCTGTACCACGTTCCGTACAGATGTTATTGTACATTATTACAACCACTTTTTTATGGCATTGTATGTACTGTATGCCCAGCCTGCTTAAATCTTGTACCCTGTATTATCGTAGATCAGGGGTGTCAAAGTCAAATGGACAGAGGGCCAAATAAAATATTTTGCTACAAGTCGAGGGCCGGACTGTCCAAATGTTCTTTGAAATCAAAATTTGACCAACTGAAAACCTAACAAATATATTACGATTAGATAAATAAAGCAACATTTTCTTATGACTGTCAGTATTTTTTAATTTTCAACAGGCTGACACAAAAGACAAATATGTCAACACAAAAACACCTCATAACATGAACATTAAATGAACAAAGTGGAATTATTCAAGGCACCATCAGCTATATTTTCTCATAAGTGGGCTGAATTTAACTTTTGAATTTGAACAGAGTAAAACTATAAATATGTTACTGCACAGTAATTTTCACTTTTTTGAGGCTGATGATACTTGGTGGTGTCTCATCTTTTCTTCAAGCTCATCAATGTTCAGGGTCAGGCTCTGAGCTGAGGAAATCCTCAGAACTGAGTGAAGATGTTCAGCAGTAAGTCGACTTCTGTGTGAGGTTTTGTTCAGCTTCATTAATGAAAAAAGTTGTTCACACAGGTATGTGCTGCCAAACATAGACAAGGTTTGAGCAGCCTGGGTTCGCAGCTGGGGCATCGTATCGGGGAGGAAGCACGCAAACTCAGCAGCGCGCACTGCTGCGTATTTTGCCTTCAGCGCATCATTGTATTGTAGTTCGATCAACTCCATTTGGAGGGTTAGCGGTGAGCTTTCTACGTCAACTGCAAACAGATTACTGAGCAGTGCAAACCTGCTTTTTTGTGCTTCAAAGTCCGCAAATCGGCGTCGGAATTCAGCGGCGAGTACACTAATTTTACTGTTTCATCACCGCCACATTTTCTCCACACAGAAGGCACATGGGTTTTCCAGCGACGTCTGTGAACATGTACTCAGACTCCCACCTTGTTTGAAACCCCCGTTTCTCAGTGTCCACCTTCCGTTTTGCCATTGTTGGTGGGTAGGCTTGTTGCTGTTATCCTAATGACCGCTAATAAATAAGGAAATGAAGCCGCCTCCCGCTCGGTGCGTCACCATTGTGGGAAATGTAGTTTTGTGTACATTATATCTGTTGGCTTGCAGCCGCTCGCGGGCCGGATCTAATAATAAATTAATATCATCACGCGGGCCAAATAAAACCCACTCGCGGGCCTGATTTTGCCCGCGGGCCTTGGCTTTGACATATGTGTCGTAGATGATGCTTACTTTCAGTTTGACTTTATTATGAAGGGGCTAGAAATAAAATCACTAACTTGCAAATGTTTTTAATTAATTACTTTGTTTTATTCAGTTTTATTCCATCATATAATTTTTTATATTTTTTCCTGGTTAAATACATTAAAAAATAAATACTTATATAATGCTTTACTAACTTCTTGGAAGGCCCAAAGTGCTTTACAGTCCCATTCACACACATATCCATACACTGAAGGGTTCTGCTGTCAAACACTTGCACCAACCTGTTACTACCAGGAGCAATGTGGGGTTTAGTGTCTTGCCCAAAGACACTTTGACACTGGGGGCTGACCTGAACATGCAGTCTTCCTAACAGAGGTCAACCTCTCTAACTCCACACCATGGCCGCCCGTTAAGAGCTGGTTTGTCTCCAGGCATTTGCACAATCTGCAACTGGAATCCTGCCTTGTCTGGCAAATCCTGGCTTCTATTGATTTTGCACTTGAACCCTGCTTTAAATTCTGCTTCATAAATAACTTCTTCACGTTATCTCAATCATGTGACATATTAAAATTAAAAAATAAATAAAATCCACATACGAATGCACTACCCTTCAAATTGTCCTGAACTGCAACGACGCACTGCGTTCTGGGTTCCAAATTCCATCAACCTGATGGTAAAAGAAACAAAACCTCAAAAGGAATTCTCATGATCTAAGAATTGCTCTTTGCAGCCATTGTCAGGGTACCTATTTTATCTTGCCAACATCCATTTTTTTTTTTTTTTTTTCTCTCACCATCTTTAGACATTCCACTTCCGTCTCCAATGGTCTAATTTGCATCCAACAGCACATGTTTTGCCAGTATTAATGGCGGTGGCTGTTTAGAATCTTGGATGATTTGATACGGAGATTTGATTCATAATCTGCATAATTGATTTGGCACAGGTTTTCAACTGGATGTCCCTGTTGATGCAACACTTCAGATTTGTCAGACTTGGTTCTGACACAGAGAATTAGCTTGTGCATCCACAATGTCAGGAATAATATGGCTACACCTGATGCTTTTAAATATGTTGTCTTTTAAGAAATATAGAATCATGTAAGCCTAGTTAAGTACTGGTAAAATAACTGCCCAGTTGCTTCTTTGTGGGGTTTGAGTCTCTTTTCAAACATTTGCTGAATGCACCAGAACTTTGTATTTCTTGATTTTTCATTAAAAGAATACACAAAGTAAAGCCTCAAATGTGCCCAGTCAGTTTCTTAGACTTTGCATGAATGTGGTTACACTTGTGTATCCTAGATAGGAAAGGCACTTAACTACTTCTTCCTCTACAGCAATGTTTGAAATGACCATGAAGGTGTAATGGTCTTTGTCCGTGCGCTCTCTTTGCATAAGAGCAAGCCAGGGTCACCACTGACAGTCCTCTAACTCATGGTGAGGTAACAAGTTCTGCTGCTCAGAGACTAAGTTGTGACTTGAATTTAATCTAGCAGGGGCTGCAGAGATATCTTGAGTGAATGAGGAAGCGGACAAATGGAACAAGACCACAGCAGGAGGGAAAGCAATTCACTTCTACAGTAAAAAAAATAAACTTTTGCTAAACTCTTTTAAACCAAGAAAACTGAGTTTAATTTCAAACACAGCATTTACATCCATGCACTCCATCTTATTTCTGTTATTTTTCTTCCAAGTTGCATTTATAATATGCAGCAGAGTTCCCCCCTTAGTCTTTTGGGGCACGGCTAATAATTAACAAGTGTACACACTTTTATCCCTGTATCGCACATTAACAAGTATGGCATCCGATGCATTGCAAAAGAAATGTAATCTAGACGAGGTGTAGCGGACACATTAATTTCTCAGAGGGCAGGGCCTGCTGTGCTGCATCAGATAAAATGTAATTAGGCCCACATTTCATCTGAAAGCATGTGCACTGCAAACACAGTGAACTCAGGTCGTTGCTTTGATGATAAGTAATATTGGATGGCAAATGATGCATCTATCAAATCTGTGGACTACTTAGCTTGAATTTAGATTCTTTGTGTTCAATCAGAAAGAAATAGGCACAAAAAGGAAAAAGTTCCAATTATTTATTAGGGTTCGCATTTTAAATTACGCAAGTTTTTATGTCGGGCTTCAGTGAGTTTCACTGTTAAAAAAATATATTGTTAAAAAAAATAATGAATCCTTATAGAATCATGCAACAAAAGCCAGCAATAGACAAATAATGCATGGTGCCAGAACAAGTATGCTCCTGTAACAATGTTTTTCCAAGCATACCAACATGATACATTTAGTGTTTGCTGTTTAATTTCATAAAAACAAATGAAAGGTTAACCTGCTTTTGTTATCATGTGACTTTGATAGTAAGGGAATCTGAAGAAAATGTCAACATTCTAATATTTACATAACTGCTTCTCGATCAAAGAAACTACAAGTTTTATAAAAAAGAAAAAAAGACATCCAGTTACTTTTCAAAAGCTCAATTGATTATTAGAAATACTTCCTGCCACTCATCGGAGTTTGGGTCGTGGTGGCAGTTGCCTCAGAAAGTCTGCCTGGACATTGCTGCCAGCTTTTCTGAGAGGACGCTAATGCTTTTCTAGCCTAACCAAGAGATAATCGTTCCAGGATTTAAAAGCTTTACCAGGAAGGCAGTTAAGCAGGAGTCTTTGAGCCATTTTGCATTTTTGGAAATCTAACAAAATGGAGAAATAATGCTCATGTTGCCAAAGAATGGCTGAAAAGGCAAAATCACAGCCTAATGTCACCATGTCGTCATTGCTGATATTCAAGAAGGAATTCGCCATATATTGTTTTTTGGGGGAGAGATTATGGATCAAGGATGAGGATAGAAGCAGATTTCCCAGATGCTTGTTCAAAGTGTTCTGCATTTTGATAATGAATATTGTACAGGTAAAGATGTCTGGCACAGATTGTTAAGGGTGCATAACCAAGACAGGAACTGCTCATTTTATCCTTCAATGATCCACAATTCTTTTTTATTTCCGGAAGGACCAGGCGGATGTCCTGCTGGGACCCTGAGAGACATGTGTCAGGAATCTAGACCATCCTCTTGATTGCACAAGACCTTATCGGAATGTGTCCTTTGGCTAAAAGAGAAAGAAAGAGACAAGTCCATGTGTTGTATTCCCTCTCTGCACAATATGACTTTTATTCAAAGTTTGTTCAAGGAACTGCTCAACACACATTAAAGTGCTTTTCTTTGTTTAGATTTGTAAAATATATTTCATTTGTAAATATATTTGTCTGATTTGTACACCAACGAATTCTCAAAAACAATATTTTGCTTGGAGAAAGAACTAATTTTAACTCTGAAGACAATACTTGTGCTTAAACTCATAAAATATTTTCATTGCATTAGGAGCGCTATAAATCCAGCCATGAGACACAAAGAATGAGTTATTCAGAATCATCAAGCCGAGGAATGGCAGCATTTTTAAAACATCCCTACTTTTAGCTCCACTCGTCTAAACTGTAAACCCAGTTTCAAAAGAAGCAAAACACTGTGAAGACACAGGAGAATTGAACCCCTTTCCTACAGCTACATGTTGTGAACACAGATGTAGCGAAATGCTGTCGAGGGAGCTGGAGTATCCCTGTGGTCTTTCTACTCTTTTTTTTTTGTCTTTTCCTGGAGGTTTTGATCAGAGATACTCTTCCCTTTTCTGTTGAATTTTTAATTAAAAAAAAAAAACATTATTTTATTCTGTTGATTTTTGAAATATATTTGTAAAGCATCAACACAAGCATAAAATGTTTAACAGTTTCCTTATTTGAGATTTGGCATTATTAAATATATGTCGTGAGTTGGGAAGAACAAGCTGTGCATCAAAAATGTGTCCAAATACTATTAACTATTTTCCCAATCTAAATATTACCTTTACATATTATACTGTTCACTTGAAGAACAGTAAATTATTTGTTAGTTATTGAGTTTGCAGAAAGAAAAAAAATCGGGTCAAATAACTAACATTTACCTCAATACTTTACAATGTAACTGTGGTTGGCAATGATAGAGGTCAAATCTTCCTATAGGTTTTCACCAGGCTGGTACAGTTGCTGCTATTTGGTCCATTCCTCCATGCAGATCTTCTCAAGAGGTGTGATTTTTTTTTTTTTTTTTTTTTCGTGCTGTAGTTTGGCAACATGAACTTTCAACGTCCTCCACAGATCATCTATTGGACAGAAGTTCAGAGATTGGCAAGACTACTCTAGAACCGCTGAATGCTTGTTTGTTGTCTAGTTGGTGTGTTTGGTATCAATGTCAGAAGGTGGAGCCTGAGTTCATCTTCAATACTCTTACTGATAGAAAGAGGTTTTTGCCCACCTGCAATTACTAATGTCTAACCCAACTGTCACAGCCCCAGGCCTTTTGTATGTTTTTTTGCATCATGTGTGCATACGTTTATCTTCTGCAGAGGCCTACTCCACCACGCTGCCTGACTCCACCTCCTGCAGGAGATGATTGCAATCTCCTTCCCTTCTCCAATCACCAGGTAAAGTTATATAAAGGTATATAGAGAATAATGATATAAACAAACAAATATCTGAGTATTTGATTCTACAGTCATTTGATGTAACTATTTGAGTTGTTTATGCTGCGTTTATAGATTTTGATTGGATTTAAGACTTGGACTCAATTATGGTTTTACTTCATTCTACACCAGTTTCAAACTGGAGCAGACTCAATTTTGTACCTACCTATTTTCTTCTTTTATTCATGTTTTTTAATCAAGAAACTATGTTGACTCTCTTACTTTTTTTTTTTGCATGTTCCTCTTTGGTCAGGTGTGAAAGATAATTTAAATTATTATCTAAACCAAGCAACCAAACTCCAGTCTGCCAGAAAAGAAGTGAATTCTCAAGCAGTTCACCGACATTCTGACTCATTGAACAGTTAAGGTTTTCAAAATGAAAAATGCCTTTTAACTTCAGCGCCAATCCTAAAAATTCAATGAAAAGTGGAAAAAAAATTCCTCTGTGCTCCTTGGCGATTATTTTTGTTGTGGTGTGCAGCAGTTTCATTTCCATGCAGCTTCCAGGTAAAATGCTTTAAAAATTCCTTTTTTCCACCGGAACCAAGGTCATGCAACAGTCCTGATTGGATTCAAAATTATAATATGATGCACTTTTAACTCAAACAACAATTTAGAGTAGAGCCGCTTCTCCTCCGCATCGAGAGGAGCCAGTTGAGGTGGCTTGGGCATCTGGTTCGGATGCCTCCTGGACGCCTCCCTGAAGAGGTGTTCCGGGCATGTCCCACTGGGCGGAGGCCCCGGGGAAGACCCAGGACACGTTGGAGAGACTACGTTTCTCGGCTGGCCTGGGAACGCCTCGGGGTCCCCCCAGAGGAGCTGGAGGAAGTGGCCGGGGAAAGGGAAGTCTGGGCATCTTTGCTTAGACTGCTGCCCCCGCGACCCGGTCCCGGATGAAGCGGAAGAAGATGGATGGATGGATGGAACAATTTTATTTGTCTCTAAAAACTTTTTTTTTAAGCATTCCCAAAACTAAACAATTACTTGGTAAGAGTATTTTATTTTGCTTCAGTTAAGAGAGTGCATTTTTCCCATGTGCCAGCTTTGACTTCATTTACAATTTGCTTTCTTGTTGTCCATCAGCCTAAGGATTTTCTTTTCTGTGGTTATTCATGTGAGGCCCTTCAAGATCTCTTCAGGCTGTGAACTTTTTGGCAAGGCTGACTCGAGAAGTGTCTCTCACAGACAACTACTGGACTATTCAACGAAATCTTATCCTTATGCCTCAATTATTTATTAATATCAAATCAAGGCTGAAAAGCAGTGCAATGAATTTAAATTAGCAAAGAATCAAACTAAAACTGATAAGATCAGACTTTTACAGGTTTTTGTTGATGGATTGCATGAGTTTTTGGCCATCTCTTTCAGTAATAATTTGGATTATTGGCTTTGTTTCATATATATATATATATAATATATATATATGTATTCAAGTTTGGTTGCAGGAATTCTCAAAAACATATTTTTTAGCTTAAGCTTTTTTCAAGACTGTTTTCTCTTTTTCATTTTTGTTGTCACTTTGTCAAGGGATACATAAAAGCGTATAGCTAATGATGGGTTGTATGTTTTTCAGGTGGTAATTTGAGGAGGGAAATTGCTTCAGGAGATACCATAAATCACACTTGTAACCATCCTGAGGCAGTGCAGGGGCAATAGTACAAAAGAAAACATGCACATGTCAAACAGATTAACTGGCATAACAGCAGTCAAAGTAGGCTTTATATCTGCCTGCCTGGAACAACAGAACAACTGTTAAGTTGTGCCCCTGGGAATCCTGCAGAACTCTTGGCTGGCACTGTGGCTGTCAAACATACCTGCACACATGCACTGTGCTCCTCATAAACAGTCCTAATTTAAAATATAATTTCCAAATATCACCAAGCAAAAGCATGAGGAAGGTAACACGATTGAGATAAATACAAAAAATATATGTTTGGTGACATGATCCTTTTTCAGAGATGCACACAAAAGCATACTGAGAAAGCTTATGATTATATATGCTATAAATAAAATCAGAAATATGTTCCTTGGACATAAAGATTACAAGGAGACACTGTTCAGAAATATTTCAAATCCAGTGAACTGGGTTTGATTAGTCAGGAAATGTCAACTAATGTTCACCATTATTTGGTTTGGTTGGCTTTCACACTGAGCAGAGTAAACCACATGGAAATGTCATGACGCTCTAATTAGAACAGCCAGAAAAAAAAAGCCGCAGGAAAAGAAAAACAAAACAAATCTGGAAAGTGGTGCAAGTAAATGTTCTGCCCGGCATTTATTAATAAGTGACTTCACCTCTCCACAACGCCACGTTTAATGACCAGACATTTCTAACCTTTTTATAATTAGAGCTTCTTTAGATTCCCATTGTGAGCCGTTGTCTTCTTAACCTGCTGTGCTTATGCTTCTTGTGCTCCAGCCCGATGAATGGTGAAGCTGAACTATGCCAAGAGGATGGAGAGTGCTTTGGTTAAATATTTATTTCTAAACCTAATAACATATTTGAACGTAGTGTTTGTAAATAATGGTTTTAATTCATCCAGGTGTCTTGCAGTTGAATCATAACAACTAAATTTATACTCTTCCTTGAAACATTTCACCACTCATCCAAATCGTCATGTATTTTTTTAGCATTTTAACACAAAAGAAACTTAAAAAAAAACTTGAATTATTAACTAGTTTATAACTTTTGAGAGGCTCACTTGAGGTTTTTTTTTTTTTTTTTTTTTTAATAAAAGACAGCATTTTCTCTTTCAAAAAATAGACAGTCATTATCAGTAGCCAGGTGGAGTAATGCATACTATGCGTCAACTGTTTGTGAATGAGTTTAATAAAATCTGACTTTACTGATGATTTTGTTTTTCCTTGATGCACCTTGTAGTTAAAAAAAATTACAAACTCTTATCTTTCTGCAAAAAAAAAAAAAGCTAACTTGTTTCTCCACAGCCTCATGTTACAGACCCCTGTACTACACACCGCTTTACATGTTGAATGTGCAGTAAAGGCAGATGTTGTTAAATATACTTCAGTTTATATCAATAAAGCTTCAACTTTCAGTAAAAGTAGGGCTTTATAGTATTTTTTTTGTAACCCACACGTATTTTATTTATATAGTTTTTATTAGCATGCTCATTTGCATTCCTACTGTAGTGAACTACACCAGGGTCCACTTGCAAGGCTGACCACAGCTAACCCACTGAAGAAAAGAAACTTTAACTGAGCTTTAATGATGAAGAATTTATTGACTGCCCTATATCCAAGTGAGAGTCACGGTGCTAGTTTGACACCCCTAAATATCATGTACTAACATTTTCACCTTTTTGTCAAAACTGCTAAGTCCCAACGCTACCACTACATTGTATATAATGCATCTCACATTTATACCATAACTTATTGTGCACTTGCAAACTCAAAGGCATTTTGTAAACTGGGGAGAAGCATTAATCTAAATGCCACATCCTACCTCCCCCATTCCCTCTCTGCGCACAAAACAATCTACAATCTGTTTCCCTTGTGGTCACTCCCCCTGAGTTATGCAGAAATGAAATCTTGCAAGAGTTATTTATTACTTTGCTTTTGCATGAGGTTTCTCTGCATTCTTCCTCTTGTGCTCCATATTATTGCACATACAGAGAATATGTAACCTAAATGACTCGTCTTAAGTGTTGGCTCTCAATTTCCTACTGTAGTTCTAAGCTTATTTCAGAGGAACACTGCAGACAGGGCTGACTTTACGGCTCTAACCCCTGACTGGGTCACTGGATTCACACGTTCAGTCATCCAGAGTTCATTTCTCAGTTTGAGTTCACTTCATATGGAGGACTGCAGTGTCGCACCTTTCATGTGATTCACAAGGACAGGGTGAACCATGAATTAGAGCAAGAGCTATAAACGACCCTGTATTAATCTATCTAGTAAATCCACAAAGACAGGAGCAAGGACTTATACATTGCAAAATACAAAACACGTCAAATCAAATTTTCTGTAATGTTTTAGAAATGAGTACTTGTAGCTAGAACATTTCAAGGTTTCTCATAAGCCTGTAAAACCATAATGACCATGTACTGATGTCTCATTATTAACAGCATTAGCATCTTTTTTTTTTACCAATGTTTACCCCAAGTAAGTGTATAAAACCTTTTTTTTGCTTAAAATTGTAGAAAAAAAGTTTATATCATCAGGATAGAGTGATCAACAACCCACAAAATATGTTGATCCAGTTTAGAGTCATGGAGCTGCTGGAACCGATCGGCTAATTTTGAAAAATAAACTTAAACAAAGAAAGAAAGCACAAACTGGTTTCAAACATCCAATGATCTGACAAACTGAACCAGGCACTTAAATAAACTGGGGTGGATTTACTGAACGGAAGACATTTTTTTTTAACATTGACAGGTCACATACAGAGCTGGAAACCCATATGCACTCACATTCACTTCTAAAAGACCATTTAGAGTCCACAATTAACCCATGAGATATATTTCCAACACAAGGAGAACCTGAAAACTCTTTTGAAGATTTGGAACCTTTAAAAAAAAAAAAAAAAAAAAAAAAAAAAAAATAGAAATACTGAAAAGTCCTGCTGTCCGCGCTGGGTCATTTTAAATCTCAGTACATCACAATTAGTTTGTGCAATGCATAAGTTTATTCAGAGCATAAGCTCATCATTACAAATGTGAAAGTTTGATTTTGACTTTCACTTCAAAAACTCCACACTTAAATCAACTTTGAGGTTTAAAATTGACTTTCTGTTTTTTTTTTTTTTTTAACTAGGAGAAAAATGTAAATTAGGTTCAAATGAAGCCTCTATAATCTAAAAAAAGAAAATATACATATAGTGTTCCAAGAAACACCAAAATACATCCAAACATGTTCTCAATACACCTAATTACTCAAGGTTAGCTTTAAAGAAAATTTAAAGTTGCAAAAAACAGTGAATAACTGACTGCAGGTAAATTCACACGAATTGTAAGTATTGGTCCTATACATTGTCTGCCCAGTTGTAACATTTTAGCTTGAGTGGAAATTCACTTATCTTTGCCAACTTTTATTTGTTTTAAGAAATACAGTAACAATGAAATGGCACAGTTCCAGCATGATCTAAAATTGGGATTTTTCCACTCAGAGAAGCAAATCCTGTGTCTGAGCTTGTTCAGCCCAGTGGGGATTGCACATTCTGGTGGATCCCTGGAAAAGGTTTTGTGGCTGAAAGCCAGTGTCACTCCACACATGGAGGCATGAAGTGAAAGGTCACTCTCTACTATTCCAATACCAACAAACAAGAGAGACCTCAAGGTTTGTCCGGAAACTGTTATCCACCCGGCGAGGGTCAGGGAGCTGCACCAGCCATCTTTGGTGACAGGTGATTTCACAGCCACAAACAGATAAATAACAAACCTTTTGCAGAGGACATTGCTAAAAAAAAAAAAAACACCTGGATTCATATTGCTGGAATTAATATTAATAAAAAAAATGCTTCCTGCACAGTTTTTTTCTTTTTTTTTCAAGTTTACCAAAGTTTCATTTCAGCTTGCAATAATAACAGTTTTTGTCCAGTCAATAAGATACGTTGCTAAAGTGTTTACTTCCCTTGCAGGTAAATCATTTCAAAATTGGCTTGATATTAAGGCGTATCCCGGAGAGTACGCTCACTCTTGTGATTGTGGCTGATTACAAAGCAAACTGTTGCAACCTTCCTGGACTTCATAAGGACCTATGCACTCCATCTAATTAGGTTTCTATTCCTTCAGGACACAAGATAATGGCTGAATGTGAACTTAATTTGCTCAAGGATTTATGTCCCGGCTATGTGTTGCATGTTGCATGTGTCGGGTGAACAAAACCACTTTACAAAGATTCGGTCAAATGGGACCAGTTATTAAAGTGTAATCTTGTTTCTGTCTTTTGCAAAGTCACCTCTGCAGTGGAAGGTGTTATATTGCTTTTCCCTGCAACCAGACCAACATAAAATAGAGAAGAAAATTATTAAAATGCTATTCTTAAAACATTTTTGTAGAGTATGTACACATTAACATATAAGATATATGAACATATACATATAAATTATATCTTTATATATGTATATATATATATATATATATATATATATATTATAATATATATATATATATATATATATATATATAATATAAAATAATGTGCCAAACAATGTAGTGGGCTGCCGACAAAAACTTATATACTTTAATATTAGAAAATTAGAAAATTCTCTTTAGTTAGAATACAAAAGGTGTGCAGACATAGTCTCTTAATTTTACACCCTAGTTTTGTTATAGCTAAACATGAACTACTTGCAGCTTTTAAATAACTAGTTGCATTGTTATTACAATGTTTTTTTTTTTTTTTTTTTTCAATGAACACAACTTGGGGTGCACTTGGTCAGCAGTGTCAAAATTTGCTCATAAAAAAAAAAAAAAACACATGTTAGTGGGAATACATGTATTGAATTAAAATGCTGTGGTCATGCTATTCACGCAGTGTGATGTGTATTCAAGAATGTTTTAGCATATTGTGTTTACACTGGACTGACTTCACCTGATGTTAGTGTATGACAGTTGGAAGAGACCTACTGCCAAATGTTGAAGAACACAAATATTTTAAAAGCCTAGAAGATGATCTAAAGAATTTTGATATTTTCATAAGAAATTAAATAAAACAAACACTATTTTGTATTTGGACTGACTCAATACATGCAAAAACTTGAGTTTTTGTGCCTGCCCTTACTTTATGGTTTAACATTAAGTAATGATTAAACTTTAACTAGAGGTTTTCCAAGGAAAGTAGCCTGCAGCCCGTTACTTTTTCAGCTGGTAAAGAAGCAGAGCACCTACAGCTTCTAATTGATTTTTAAACAATATTGAAAAGATTCTTCATTTTTTTCAACAACCCTTCAAGTTACATAAATATTTCCCCTAAAGGAAAAATCTTTTGGTGTGATCATTTGCACTAAAGAAAATCTATCAAACTGAGTTTTTTTTACACAAGACTGCATGGTAAATTACCACAGTCAGTCACTGTTAGCAGCTTAAGAAATAAATAATTCTGCTTTGTCAATAAACAACAGAGTGATCCAGAAAAACAGAAGAATTTACAGCATGAGGAGGATTGTGGAGGAGTCTTGACTATTGAGGTGTAAGTTTTCATCCTCACCGTACATTTGTCTTTTTCGCTGTTCATTAATAACAAACAGAGCTCAGCGTGTAGTTTGTCAGCCCCTTCTTCATGTGCCATCACTTCAGCCTTTGTGCAGGACCTGCCCTTCTCAATGACCCATAACTCTGAACTAAATCAACTCCATGTGGGAAATGCAAGGAGAGCATGAATCATAGCATGAGCCTGATTTATCCTCTCACAGAAGGATGCACAGCAAGCAGGCAAGCAGGAATGCAACATATTAGTTTTTAAATTAATAATTTTTGAAAACGCACATACAAGTGTATGTATAAAAAATGGCAATGTCTGTTATGGCTTTTCAGTGCTTTGATTTACACAGAGCTGAGTCTGCCAAGATTATTGCTTCTGTGTTCAACACTGCAGGGACCTCTAAAAATAAATGAGCATGCAGACTGGAGGAAGTGTCATTGTGTGCTTATTTAATCAGAATTTGTGTTATTACTCTGTAGATTTCAGTGTCAGATCTGTCATACTGTAAATGTGACTGAGGTTAACCACACAAAAATACATTGTAAGATGAGAAATGGTTAAAGCCCCACCCCAATTATCTTTTGATTTAATTTTAAAACGTTTCTAGTGGCCTTTTGATTATGATTTTGCAGATTTTTGCTAGTACTAGAAAACAAAACTGTTGTTTTCTTTAACATTGTTTCTGCAAAACAGCATGAATTCATCAGAAATTCACCCATGAGTTCTGGAAAGGACCGTTGCCTGAGGTAAGCCTGCCCACACTTCCATCATCCCTTTGTTTATACTCTTTCCTGATAGCTTATATCCCTTCATAACCCCAAGTTAACAAAAAAAAAAAAAAAAAAATCAAGCAATGTTGGAGCTATCCAGCCGTACAGTTGTGAGCCAGATGCCAGTTGGGATGAGGAAAAAAATGTTAATGGATCTATTTGTCAAAAATGGATGCAGCAGAATGGAGTAGAGCTGTGAGCTTGTGACTTGTCATTGTAGATTCTACGTCATGAATACAATCCTTTCTAATGGCATCATTGTTGTGATCTGCTCCTGTTTCACAATGAATTGAATAAACTACTACCCAGACATGTAATTTGTCCTCCGTGAGCAGAAAAATGCCACAAAAAGATGGTAAAAACACCAGGAGCTAGATTTTCATCAGAGTGGGCCTTTAAACCTTCCAAATGCTAATAAACATTGCTAATAAATGTGCAATTCTAATTTTTGGTGAAAATGGTCAAGCTGATCACAACAGGAGTCAAAGTAAACAAGTCAAGATAGGTTATTAAATGTGATGCAGATTCTAAAAAGAAAATAAATGAAAGGAGAAAGACCGAGGGCTGTGGAAATGAGAAATAAAGCAACGGATAGTGAAAAAAAAGGTCAGAAGAGGACACAAACTGAAAAAAGGGGAAAAAAAAGTATGAAAGAGCACGTTGTGAATGATGGAAATGTGGGTCAGGACAAGAAAAATGAATTTGAAGATAGTTTAAGAGGCCCCAGAAGGACAAGGACAGATGAAACCAGACACACTAAGAGAAATGGAGGAGCAAAAGAAATGAAAAGAGAAAAGAACATCATCTACTAAAAAACTAAATAAATAAAAAAAGAAAACACTTGACTTGAACCTTTAATCAAAACTGAAAAACATCTACAATGCAATCTTCAGTCTTACCAGGGTCTGGGGTTATAGCTTTTATGAGTCTCAGTGATCATTACTGTGCACATGATGCCATTAATAGTCCTTTAAAAATGTCTTGTTCAGAATCCTTTCATCTTCAGTAATCCTTTTATCACTGGAAGTGTGGATTACATCCGCACACGATGGACTCAGGTTTTCATCCACAAAAACGTGATAACCTTTTCACGTTCACCTTCACCGCTGTCTCAAAGCCAAAACTCTGAATAGCCTTCGTTTATATTTGTCACACACGTGCTTCTGAAGACATCCGTTTTTTTTTTTGTTTTTTTTCTTATCTCAGTGTCATTACACATGCGTCTGTCATGGCTGCCAGCAGTTTGCAAGCGCATCCAAGCGCCGCTTATTTCCATGGAGGTAATCTGCGGTGGCAGAAGCAAGCGGAATTATGAGTGGGAGATGAGACCGTGGGCTCGCCAAAGGCATACCCCCAAGCTTTTGTCTGTCATGTTGCTGTACTGGAGCACAGGGCACCTCTTTGGGGATGAAAGGATCTATCTGTCTGCAACCACACTTGCAGGGACGATAAAATGGATTTGGCTGGGGACTGGTTGGAGAGACATTTAAACATCTTTGCTAGACTTGTGTCAGAAAGCAGATTGCGGAGCATGACTGTCTGGCCTGTAAAAGGTGTTAAAAGCAATAATGTTAGTTTGAATGAAGACACCAGGCCTAAAGCAAGAGTCTAGCATATGTATACAATCAAAAAGAGTTTTTTCTAACTCTTACACTCAAAGCTTTTTTACCAGCAAAGTCAAGGCTAAAGAACCTTGTTCACAAACTTTCTTCTAAAGTGCTTGAGTCTAAACTTTATTTACTTAAATGTGCAAGAGTGGTTTGAATTCTTTTTTTAAATGTTTTTTTTTTTTTTTGCACTGAAGCAAACTCTTTATTCTCACTGAATAGATACACCTTCAAAGGTTTTACCTATCATCATCAAATGAAGAATTTGTATTTCCTTTTTTAATTTCTTTTTTTTCATTTCGTTTCACAAAAACCAGTAAAGATTTTTGAGAGATGTCGAACTGCGCCGAGATACACTTTTATTTACTTTGGAAGAGCAAAGCTTACAAAGTAATAACTGCAGCAAAACACATGACATTTTGATTTCGTTTGTTATAAGAAAAATGACAAAGAAAGGGAGGCGCTGAAGGAAGCCAAATGAAATGCAGTGCTTGGTTGCAGAGGCTGGCGCAATAAAAAAAAGGAAGAAATAAAACTTGCTCCATCTCCAGTGGCATATAATTAAATTGAATGCTAAGAAAAGAAGATTATTATGTCATCAAGCTGAGCTTCATGAGGTGGCAGAGAGGAGAATCTATATTTCATAAGGCCGAGTTATACTGCAGCGTTTGAAGACAGAACGGAGGACAAAGTTTCCTGACCTATCTATTTTGGCTCTTTTATCTAGGTCTTTTGTGGAAGATGTCAAACCACAGGAGGATATGAGTCAGACGCGATGTATGTTAGGCATACATCTTGCCTGTGGGGTTGAATCATTGAGGTCAGGAAAACACTTGCTTGATGGATCTTATTCATTGATGTTGTGAAAAGTGTAGTCCAAGGCAAACAAAACAGAAGCAACAGTTTTGCCGTCATCAATTCAGTAGGTTGGGTATCCAGGTATCTCCTTTAAATTAGTTTTTTGAAACCTTTAATGTAACTGCAACATTTTCCGATATCACTTTAGTTATATAAGTATGATACTATATATACTATAAAAGTATGATAATATATACATATGCCTTCACTCACTGGACACTTTATTAGGCACACCTGTTCGACATTTGCACAAACTTCTAATCAATCAACCACATGAAGCAACTCAATGCATTAAGGCATGTAGACATGGTCAAGACGATTTGCTGCAGTGAAAACCGAGCATGAAAATGGGGAAGAAAGGATATTGAAGTAGTGACTATGAAGGTGGTATGGTTGTTGCTGCCAGATGGGTTGGTCTGAGTATTTTAGAAACTGATGATTGACTGAGATTTTTATGAAGAACCATCTCTAGAGTTTACAGAGAATGGTCTGAAAAAAAAGATCCTACCTGAGGACTGTTGATGACCATCTACATCCTTTTGTAACCACAGTGTACCCATATTCTAATGACTTTTTCCAATGATGGCTATTAGGGACCAAACTCTCTGAGGAATGTTTCCAGTACCTTGTTGAATTTATGCCACCAAGGATTAAGGCAGTTCTGAAGGCAAACAGGGGTCCAACCCAGTACTGGTAAGGTGTATCATATACAGCAAACTCTAAATTATTATGCAAATTATACTTTACAGTTATTTTCTAGATACTCAATGCAAATGAGTGTCAGCATAATTTTCAAGTCACTAACCATAGAGTATAAATTCAATCTTAATGAACAAATTGCTTAAAAATAACATGTTTTTTTTTTTCAAAACTAAACCTTGAAGGCACTGTTCCACATTTCAATGCAAAACAGAGTTTAACAATACTTTATAGTTTTTTTAGAACAGAAAATGATCATTGTTGAATCGTGTCACAGTACAGGCAGATGGCTGGTTGCAAGTGCAGCAAATTTACACAGCTAAAAATCCACAAATCTAAATCAAAGTCAGCCAGGAAAAAGTCAGCAACTAGCATAGGAGCATCAGAGAGAGACCTTAGAGGTCAGGGTCCAGGCAAGGGTCGAGGCAGGCGGCAAACAAGAAGGATCAGGTGAACAGAAGATCATGTAAGGACAAAATGCTCGATATGCTGGCTGAGTGGCACAAACATACTTTGCACTGAGTGAGGTCTGAGCAGTGCTTAAATGTCCTGTGGCTGATTAATTGATGAAAATCAGGTGTGGAGACATCCAGACACTATGTGCTGAGGTTGATGTGAGATTGAGTGCAGTCAATATTTAGGACAGGGGTCTGCAACCTGCGGCTCCAGAGCCACATGTGGCTCTTTTATCTCTCCATCGTGGCTCTTTGGCTGAAGAAAAATAAAATTTTAATAAATGTTCTAAAAAATGGAGATTAGCTATTATTTTAGCAACATACTAAGGTTTTTGGCTAATTTGTTTTCTAGTGGCGTTTTTAGGCTAATTTAGAGTTTTAGCTTCTATTTTGGCTGCATGCTAACATTTTTGAGTAAGTTAGTTTCTTGAGGAATACTATGCTAATTGGAAGTTTAGCTAATATTTTAGTAAAATATTGATGTTTTCAGTGAATTTGATATCTAATGATTTTTTTTTTATATAATTTTGAATTTAGATTCTATTTTAGCAACATGCTAACATTTTTAACTAAGTTAGTTTACAGAGGAATTTTAGGCTATTTTGGAGTTCAGCAAGAAATTAAGCAACAAGCTAGCTTTTCTAGCGGATTTCGCCTCTAATTAGTTTTTTATGCTAATTTGGAGTTTAAGTAATATTTTAGCAGTATGCTAACATTTTTGGCTAATTTTCTATCTACTGGGGGTTTTAGGCTAATTTTGAGTTTAGCTTTTATTTCAGCAACATGCTAAAATTTTTGGAGGATTTTATTTACAGAAAAATGTTATGCTAATTTGAAGTTCAGCTAATAAGTTTTGAGAGATGCTAGTTTATTTTATATATATTTTTGCTTTTGTTTGTGCCAAAATAGACATTATTCACATTTATTAAAAACAAAAAGAAGGTTATGATTGCAAATCCAAATTTCTTAATGGCTAACGTAAGTCGGTGTGGCTCCTTCCAGGTTTTTATCAGTAGAAAACGCTCTTTTACTGTTAAAGGTTGCCGACCCCTGATTTAGGAGATGGCTCCGGCTGATGACCACAGGTGGAGAGAAGTGGTTGAAGACAAATCTGAAGCATTACGAGAGTTACTTTTCATGTTTTGAAGAAAATAATTTGAGTGTCATTTTATAATCCCATCCAGCAAAACTGGGAGGGATCTGCTGCCACAGCGTGATTTATTTGAGCTTTTATTGTGGCTGGGTGTACTTCGCCCTCTGCTCTACTGCAGCTGACCACTCCAGACTGCTCTGGGGTGGGCGGAGCATTACAGCAGCACACTGATCGCTATAGGCTCCAGCAACCCCCGTGATCCTAAAGGGGATTCAGTGGGTTCGAAAGATGGATAAATGGACAAGCAGCTTATGTGCATAAAAATACTTAATAGGTTATTGTGTATGGGAAAATTAAGTAAACTAAGTAAATAAATTATTTTTCTATAGATTATACAATTGTACTTCGTTTTTCAATGGTTTGTAGTATCAATCTTAAAAACTACTCTCATTCATTTAGTTTGAAGGACTTATTATTCATCTATGGTTTGGTAAAGAGTTTTTTTTTTTTTTTTCTTTTTTTGCGTCAGAAAACACAGCCTTCAATCTTATACAAGAATCCTGCTCAACCTAAAGAAAACAACATTATTATTTTTTTTTGTTATGCTGCAGTTATAGCCAAATTTTACATCTAGTTTGTTATTCTTTTGGGCAGGTTGATTGAAACAATCGCCTCAACTAAATAAAGGAAAACAAATTAAAAAAGAAATAATAACTTTGGCCAGCACAGGAAATAGCTTCTTTTTCCTGGGGGGCTTTTTAAAGCTGTTATTTGATGAGTTGTTCGAATCAAAAGAAAGGCCCACTGTAATACACACACACACGCATATATATATATATATATATATATATATATATATATATATATATATATATATATATATATATATAAATATATACACACAAAGAAACTTCAAGGAAATAAAATGTATTTTGTATGAGAGGAAAACTGAGCACGACACAGTTCTTTCATCACCTGTGTGTGAAGGTTGGTCTACTCACACAATCATTAAAACACTTGAAGGTGGGGAAAAGAAAGATATTGAATGTATTTCTTCATTTTCACAGCCTCTGTTTCCTTTCGCCCTGCAACACATCTTGCGTAAAGGAGACAATATTTTTATTGTGTTTTTCTCTTTCAATTCCTTTTTTTGTCTTGTCTGGTGTGCTCCAAAGATTTTTACAGACAAATTCTGAAAAGTAACATTGAAAAGAAAAAGACAATTTAGCTGAAATTGTCTCATGGATGTGCTTTATTGGACTATCTAGTGCAAGACGGGCTGCATCCCTGCTGATTTAGTACATTTGGTGTCCTTCTCGTGCATAAATAATTCACCCTCCAAATTAAAAGCACAATAGTTACATTTAAGCTCTCATTAAAGCATTGCTTCTATCTAGTGGCTGCTATCTATTACATCTTTACAAAATGTACTTGCCATTTTTTTAACTCTTCACATAATATCAGAAGAACAACTATTCTCTATCTTTACTCCCCCTGCCCTACTATCATGACCTTGAAAAGTGACAAAAGTGTTGCCATTTATGGCTTCCCAGGCCAAAAAAGTGCCCTTTGATGGTACTGCTGATAGAAATTGTGTGGATGCACTGGCTGTTAGCCTGTTGTGCTCTGCTGGACAGTCATTTTCTCACCAATTTGACATGCGTGGCATTTTGTTATCTGGCAAACACAGCCTGTTCAGGGAGAACAGATTATTCCACGAATGTCAAGAGGGGATTGTCTGCTCTCTTCTTCCTTAAAACATCCTGAAAGCTATGTGACAATGATTCATTCTCTCCCACATGGATTTTAGCACAACAGCACTTAAAGGTAATGACATTGCAGTCAAATGCAAATGTCTTCATGTGGCAAGAGTTGAATTAAAATGAATTAGGTGCTGACAAGTGTCAAAAGGCTATGTCAGGGTGCTGACATAGGTATGATATATCACCAAAAGAAATATATTCTGCTATTTATTTCTCATATTAGTAATATATTCACAATGACACATCATTTTAAAATGAAAACTGTCTTGGCCCATAGTAACAGGCCTTAAAATGTGCAAGACAACATATTCAAAGCTGTCGAGTTTTATTATGAAGTTCAAAAGAATACAAATGTTTAATACTAATGTTTGACTGTTCCTTAAATCTAACAAAAAAATGTACATCGATTCCAAAAATGGAATGTCATCACTAAATCCACTGAACTGCCTTTATTCCTACTAAATGGAATCAACCTGGATGAATAAGAATTTGAACATATAAGTCCTCAGTTAATTTTTATTTTCTGTTTTGAATTTAAATCATATGCTGCCATGTGAAACTTTTTTTCAACTAAACCTTTTTCATTAAAGGCCTGATTTTGGAAAAAACATTCCCCCGGGGGGAGCCGTATGTTAAAGAGATCCCCAAGAAGTGTTCAGCGCACGTCCAGCATCACATTAGTGCCCGCCGTACCTGGCCAGTCCCCCCCACCGGACACTGCGTTGTGATGAACCTGACCTCACCCCTGCATGGACGAGACAGACGGGGGGAGACCCTGTCAGTTCAGACTGCTGGCGAGGTGAAAGATTGGCTGATTCACATAGTCAAACAATACACATGTCGTACATGAATCATGCGTGATTTTTGCATTGTTTAAATGCAATTCTCTAGTGCATCAATTGATTAATTTAACGTATTATATGTGTGGTATATATGCAACATAAACCCTATACATTAATGATACATGAAGGGAAAGTCCGTTAGACATGCGTGGACGTGTATAATGTAACAGCCGTGGAAAGCCACAAATTTGTGCATGCATCTCACAAAAATCATGTACAATTGTGTAAGATTTACGCAATAACTGAGTGTAAACTATATGAAATAGGCATTAACTCCGCACATCAACAAATGACGAACACAAGAAATACTTGTAATTACGTATATCACAAAAGTAACACAAAAGACCAAAATTATATACATGGGCAATGCAATGTGGAAATTGTGCATAGTGACGGTAGATGTTTATCTATAGTCCAGCTATTTCATATCCTCAACTGCAGGGCTGCAGATGTGGAAAAAGAAAATGTAAAAAATGTAAATACACAAGAATGCAGGAAAAAAATAATCAACAATAATTATAGTTTTGTTCCTGTAAAAAAGTGATTGGTCAGGTTAATGCCGGGATATGAAAACAACTTTCAACACATCACACATTGCTTTTCACATTGTTTCCCCAACAATTTGTTTGTCCAAAGTGTTTATCAGTATACTTTCAGATTCGATGTGTGCTGCAGTAGCTAACATCCTCTGAATTGTAGTATACACAGTATGTCTTCTCGCCAGTAACCATCTTGCAGCGTACCCCTGCTGTACTAAAGTAAAAGTATTTTTTTTTGTTTCTGACACTCAAAACTGGTAATTGAAATCTAAAGTTGTATTAGATTAAATATCTTGACAAGGATTTTAAAACGACGCCCCTCTGACTTTCTCTTGTTGTTTTGAGCCGCCTCTTAGTACCTGGCCACATCGTCACATATATAGACACCAGTCTGAATACAGACCAAATACAATCTTCATCTTTTGTTAAACTGGCAATTCCTTATATGTTGGAAGAAGGTGGATGATTGAAAATAATTAATTTTAACTTCTGTTGTAAACTTGAATGATTAAACAAGAAGCCACATTTTCTTGTTACTTTTACAATTCATCACTCGTTGTTTTATATGCAACTGCATATTCAGTTATGTTTCTCAAAGTCCAAAGCCAATGAAATGGCTTTGCAAGCTTCTCTGCTGTTGCACCATGGTGAGCAAGACAGACAAGGCCTGCCAATACCCTCCCTGCAACTACACCAACCTCTACCTGCCAGCATCACCTGGTCTCTCAGCCAGCTTCCAGTATCTGCCATAAACAGACATTAGACATCCAACTTTCTGCTGCACTGTGACATCATGTTGAAGGGGAAAAGCTGGAATATTTTGCTCTCCTTTCAGCTCCCAGCAGCTCATTGTTCGATCCCAGGGTTCAGCTTAAACTGCCTCCCTTTGGTTTGGTGCTGTCACTTGCGCTGTCCTCTGTCATTCAGCTTTTCACTCTGCCGCTGCTCTCTCCTTTGAGGCAGCTGCTCTGCTCTTTTTTTCTGTCTTAACATCATTTCTTTTTTCTATTCCCTTCAGTGCTGTTTCATACCTGCAGCTCATTTGAAAATTATAGCCTGGGGTTTATTGTGGTCTGGTTACACAAAGGGTCAAAAATGAAGAGTATTGTTCAATCAAATAAAACCACAACCAGTTCAAATTTAACATAAAAAGTAAGATGAAAAAAATAATCAAAGCATGAAAAATGTTCAACAAATAGTCATCATTCAGAGTCATGTTGACAGCATGAAATATTTATCCAATATCTCAGGGAAGTCAAACAAAAATTATCTTTCAATAAAACTGACGTTTTTGTGTTATGAGACCAAACCAAAAGGTTTTGAATTTTCTAACAGCAAATTCATCAATTGGACAGCTTTGTAGACAAAAAAAAATTTGTACCCGTCTCTGCAATTTAAAAGAATTTCATCCATAATAATTTTGTCATTGCAGTAAACAGTTTGTTTATTTTTTTTTATCTATCTATGCTTGCTTGTAGCTGGCAGAATACATTGGCATCCCAGGAAGAATAGTGAGACAGTTTTGTTCAGTAACGACAATGAGTTTTGTTCTTTTAGTGAAGTCAAATTAATCAGAAGTATCTTTTGTAGAATTGTGAGTAATGCCATTTGACAATATCTTCTAAATTTCAGGAATAGGTTTCTATTGAGTTGCAGAGTTCTAGGAAGAAAACAAAACAAACCCCAACAATTTTAAGATTTGTCATGAACTTTTCTCTGTGGCATCATCCATGTTGGGTTGATTGGCAATTCAAAACTCAACATAGACAAGAGAGTGTATGATTGGTCTTGTTCCTCTCTGAGTGACCGTATGATGGACTGTAAACCCGTCCAGGATTTACCTCACCTCTCACCCAATGACAGCTGGAAAAGGCTCCAGACATATGAGGGGAAATTAATAATTTACTGGTCGAGGTGTTCGTCAGAACAATCAAGACAACTCAGCCCTTACCTTGACACAGCCCAATGGAAGTTCACGAAACAGGAATATTTATGCCTTTAAACCAGCAAAAAAGTTCACATAAGAGGTCACAGGGTTTAAATAATGGAGGGGCCCACACGATTTTCATTCGGGACATTTGAGTTGCGTCTTCTCTCCCCCCACACTCTCTGCTTTTACTCTACTTTGACACTTTTGTTTTGGATGGGTAGCTCTTTTTCTCTGTTTTTAATAGAATTTTTCTCCAAGTTTAGGATTTGTTTTTAGGTTACAACCTTCTAGCCAGAGGGGCCTTGATCTGGTGCCTCTAGAACACAGGTGTTAAACTCCAGGCCTCAAAGGTCGGTGTCCTACATGTTTTCCTACTATCCTGCCATTGTAGATTCTTCTTGGCGAAATACACCTGTTCCGGGTAATCGGTAGGAAGCCGGGAAAGTTTGGGAAAAACACCAGGATTCTGGTCTCAAGGCCTGGAGTCTGATTGTAAAAACTCTGATTCAGAAGAATTTTAAAACTTAAAGGGGAAAGCATTTCCTCTAAATGATCACATGTAGTAATTGTTGATCTATTTATGAGTTGTGTTAAGAAATATGACATTCCTTAGAGATCAAGAATCTATGCAACTGAATTATGATGGATTGGAGATTTAGAGTAATAGAATTACTTTACAATAACCAGTCAGGTTGCCCAAAAATGCGTCTCTGATGGGGTTATAGGTGTTTATAATCAAATTACATTTTTAATGAGAAAAAAAAAAGAGTGTTACATTACTGAAATGCCTGTCTTAAAAATGTGTGCAAAACTGAACCTGTATTATTTAAAGTTTAACATCATTTCCTGTTATTATTATTTCATTTTAGTTTAATGTTGATGTTATTTCTGTATTTTGGAGGTTTACTTTTTGAACATTAAAAATGTCACGTCTGTGATCTAAACCAGAATTTTTTTTTATATAATATAAAAAAGGAAAATATTGTTTTGTTTTTAAATCTACATGCTTAGCGTTTTTTTTTTTTTTTTTTTTCCAGAACTAAATAATATCTGTGTAGACTAAATACTAACTTGAAAATGCTACGGCCCTTTTTTCAGTGGAATGATAAGAATAAAATCCAATTAAAAAAACGCTTTTTCAGAATGATGCAATTCTTTTCTAAGACTTCTGCTCATGATTTTTTTTATTCTCATGTTTTTCTCTGTTTTAAGTGTCTAACAGAGCTAATTACAAAATCTGTCATTTCCAAAAAGTTATCTGTGACTGAGTAATTCAAATTCACCAAACCTCGAATTATTGATTATTTAAAAACTGATTTCATTATGGCTGTATTGTTCAAGTCTCCTTTTTCAAATAATTTTTTTCAGAAATTACATTTCACAATAATTCCCGGGTTACTCCATCAGATTCTCCTGTGGATGCCAGAATAAAGGTTGAGAACCTTTTTGCCTTTGTATGTTAGCAGTTGCAACTTTGGAAAAGATCCAGAGAAGGAAAAATCTTTACAGGCACTGGGCTTTTGTGGCTTTACAAATGATCTTATAATGGCACCAGTCAAAGCTCAGCTATTCAGCACACAAGGCAGTGACATTTCAGAGACCTTCTGGAAAACGAATCAACAGACTGAGCCCGGATGTAATTCCTTTATTTTACAGAATCCATTTATAGCCACATCACAAAATCTTTGTTGTACAACATGGAAAAGGGAGAAGGAAATACGTAGTGGATATCAGTGGCATTTGCAGAGGCAGTAAAACAAAGATAGCAGGATATCCATGAAAAGGAATTACACTGGATCGAACCAGAACTGAATCCAACAAACCTGATTTAGGATGAATGTTGAGCATGACACATTGAATCCATAAAAATAGGTTGGGTTTGATGCTCCTTTATTGAATAATTTCATTATAACTCTGATTGGAGAGAGAAGTCCCTAAAAATGTTAAGTATTCGAGAAAATTATGCAAGGATTCAAAGTATCCGTCAAAGTAGGTCATAAAAATGGAAAAACCCTTGAGATACTGCATGTGTATTCTGCAGGGAGACATGAAAGAAATGAATAAAATGTACTGGATACTTACATTAATACAAGTCTGGCTGCAAATGTTTTCTAGAAAAAAACTGTAATAATGTTAAATGAGGCTGATGTTACTGATAATTTGTTCCGACAGATGAGTTGGTCGATCTTAAGACCATCTCCAGTCATCTTTTGATCTATTTTCAAAGTGTTCCCAGTGGTCTTTTAATTATGATTTTTTTTTTCCCCAAAATAAAAAAAGAACGAAAAAAATTTTTTTTGTAAACATAGTTTTCTGCAGAGCAGAAGTTTTTTTTATTATAAGAAATTTGCTTCTGAGTTGAGGGTGGAACTGTTGGCTTGGACTTAGCCCGCCCCACTTCCCATCGTTCATCTGTTCACACACTCTCCCACTACCTAATACCTCCAACCAAACATTACTGGAGCGACAGAAAGGGCGAGCAATATTGGTACTATCCAGCAACACAGTTTTGTGTCAGATGCGTCAGCTCGGTCCAGGAAAACAAAGTCAAACATGGATCTATTGGTCTAAAAGAGAATGTATCAGAAAGGAAGCCTTCATGGCTATATGCTTTTTCCCAATGACATTATGTTATCTCCTTCTCATTCACCAAAATTTGAATAAAGAAAAAGTCAGAAATGGAGTTTTAAGTTTACTAAAACTACTAAAAAACATCAAACACACATTTTCCATGGACTGGGTCTTTAAATGATTTTCACCTGTTAAGTTTTTTTTTTCGTTTTACCTAGAATATCTCCATTTGTCAGCGGTTTGCCTCCTCTCTGGCTGTGCAACGCATGTATCAACAATATTGAAGAACCCCACACACACGGGGTAGACTTGTGAAAATGCGTGTGTGTACGTATGTGTCCAAGCTTCCGTTTTTGTCTCTATGCCAGCCACTTCTCCAGCTAACTTTGCAGTCTGCTCACACCACCACAGCCCTCTCCTTTTGGACAAACACAGCAGTCTCCTTTGTGATGGATGTGGAGTCTAAGTGCCACCACTGTTTTTATCCTTCGAAATATTTCTTCTCCTGCACAAATGCTTCCATGTGCATTACACTGGTGTCTCTGTTTGACCTGTTTGTGAGCAATATTTGCGCTTTCTCTATCCTTTTCTTGACCCGTCGTGTGTCTTTTTGTAAGTGTTTTATTTTCTCTTTTGCCTCAGTTTCCTCTGGAAATCCACTGTGGCAGCTATGCAAATGTACCTGACATTCGTGTGGGTCAGGAAAACGTATTGCCCCTTTATAGAGGGAGCTACAGAACACTGTTCCTATGCTCTTCGGAATGAACCCCCCCATGTTATGAATATGTTCCTCCTCGTCCCACTCTGTATGTAAATATTCCAGTATCTAATCCTAGATCAGCAGACTTTGAGTTTATTAGAACTCATGCGATGCAGCATTACTGAGGGACCATCAGGCCTGTGGTGCCAGATATTGTGCTCTCAGCAGCACTCTTCCTCAAATGTGGCAGAATTCAGACGAGATATGCTGCAGCTAGCTAGGCAGCTTAAGGAAAGGTGGGTAAATAGAGAAAGGAATGTGCCAGGCTAAAGAAGTATTTCAGTGCAAAAGTAAAACTTTAAATTTACCAAATGTAGTAAACATGTAAGCATTTTAATAGTGGGTTTTAATATACAACTGTATGTTTACTGTTGCTGTAGGCCCTCCAGTAAGTTTAATTAAAGAAGGTACTTACCAAATATGTTTACTTCATATAAATATAAATAAATCATTTTACTGGATGTGCCTACAATGTTCCTCCACTCGGTTTCGCATATTCGCAGATTTTTTTTTCTTAAGTCAATTCACTGTTCCGGTTTGTCACAATAACTCAGACAACTCAAAGTGCTTGTATGAAACTATTGTGTGTGAAAGAGCTGCTGCGGTGCTGAGGTGCATCTCCGCTGCCGGATGGGAGCAGAGATGAAGAGGACGCCGGCCCGTCAGCTCCCCCCTTCTTTCTATACCTCTGCTGAAAAAGAAGCAGCCAAAAAAAAATCCTGATATGCTGTTTAAGATAATGTGGAGGATAATTATCATCCAGAACAGGTGTTTCTTATGGATTTTGTCAGCCGTGGGGGGTGGGGGGTGAGAGGGGTATGGCAGGTTCTCTGTATTCTATAATTGTTGGCATGTTACAACTGCAGGAAGGTTTGTTCTAAATTTTATCAAGGGAGGTATTTACATTTTTTCATCTAATCTGTCTTTTCATGTGTCCTTTATGTGGTGTCAGCATGAAAGTCTGGAGCATAGCTTTATTCCACAGGAGTCACTGATTTAATGATGTTATTCAGAAGTCATTTCAAACCAGTCTCACTGAGAAACATGAAAACAAGCACACAGCTAAAATCAATATATTTCTTGCATATAAACATTGAGCAAACTGCCAAGTTCATGCATTGAGGTTGCAGGGGCACTTTCATGCTGCATTCTGAATGTTGTGCTTGGGAGTGATCATTGCATGAGAGAAGCTGAGATAAATTTGGTGGAGGTTTGTTTATAATATTCACACACATTTGTTTTAAAGGTCTTGATATAATAAAAACACTGTATAAAGTGTTCATAAACACAAACATTTTTTATATTAATAAGGGAGATATTACTTTTTTAAAATATAATCAAACCTAAAAATGTCTTAAAATTTTGTATTTAAGATTTGATCCTCAAGCTATTAGTTAGATTTAGATTTATAGAAATTGGGCATTTTGAATAAGACATGACAAATAAAAGTTTATGCTGATTAAATTAAAATCTATAGTCGTTTTTTGGGAGACATTGTGTCAGAATATACTTATTCAATGAAAATGTTAATATATTAGCTTGTCTATGTTTTTGGTTAGCTTCTAAAAGCATGTGACCTAAATGTTTTGATTTTTTTGAGCAGTAGTTCACTGTCTGTAACATTAGGGCCTTTTTATTATCTTAGTTTGGAGTTCGGATTAGGTTTTGGTAGATTTCAAAGTTTTGTTCTGATGGTTTCTATTAAAATCCTTATTTTTTTTTTTATTTACATCTGGTTTTATTGTTACATCAGCTTGATTACTTTTTTTTTTTCTTTATGACAGGTGTTTTGTTATGCGTGATTTCAGTTTTTCCCAAAACAGTGAATGGAGAAAAGAAGTTTTAGTTTCATAAAAGTGCTTATTTTTCTAAATATAAGTTGTAGTTTTTTTGCTTTTTTTTTTTTTTTGCATAGTTTGTCCAGTGTGCGACTGTTATCCAGGTGCAATTTTCATGTGAGTTTTTATATTAAATTATAGACCTACTAGTGGGCGTTATATGTGTATGTATTAGTTTTTGCTATGGACTGCAACACACAAGAAGTGCTGCTCAGTAGGCCAGGCTTGGGGGAATTGTTCTAAAGTGACACAGAGTATGAGGAATTCAACAGATTTATTTATTATTTGATCTTCTGTGACCTTGACTCTAGAGCAACATATATTCCAGAAAATACAGTAATTAAGGTTTTAAAACATTGTCATTTCAAAAGTCTTTTTTACTTTGACTTTAGTAGGAAAGGATCATTTTTTACATTAGGGATTAAAGAGATGACAAACACATTGTATATCCCATTACTTTTGAGATCTTCTCCATTTTACTTAAGGGAGGACTCAGCGCTAGACAAACTCATTATAGCAAACACAAGCTAACAAAGAAGGGCAGACATCACGACAGAGCCGCTTCCCTCCTCTTAAGGGAAGACTGAATCAGAGTCAAAGAAGCACTGAAGGATGTCAACATAGGACCAAATTAAATTAAAGTGTAATTAGGAGAATTGTTAAGTCACACTTTTTGCAGTTAGGGATTTGGTTAATTTACTGAACGGCCCTTTAGAGAATGGACTCTTTCTCAGAAGATGCATCCATGAAGGGTTGGTGTCTGAAAGTGGAGCAGGATGAGTGCATCGAACAATAACACACAGATTCAGTGCAGTCTGATTCAAATGGAAATTGTGCTAAATCCGCCTAAAGGAAAACACTTTTATTGACAATGTCTTAAAACATAAAATGTCTTAAAACATAAGATGCTTGAGTACGTTTAACATCCTGCCTGACTTGCTAACTTACTAAATACTGTTTTTAATATAGTCTACATCTGGTCAAATCTCAACTCTAAATTTTATATTTGGAATTACAAATACAAACACAATTCCAATACATCATGGAATAAAAGCAGAAATTATTCAATAGTGTTGAATTAATTTGGATCTTTAAAAATTGTTTTAGCCCATTGTGTTCTCACTGGAGAAGCATCCACCTCATGTCCACCACCTACGGTTGGAAGAGGTTTGGGGTCAAATGTTGAAGCAGTACAAATCTCGGGGGCCAAATATGGATTACCAATACGAGTCCCTAGATTGGTCAAAGTATGACCTGGTTTGACTTTCAATGCCCATTCAATGACTGCACATTTTGTACATAGAGCCTGAAAATGGTCTTAAAAAGGCACGTAGCTACACATGAACAAGGAATTTTTAATTGCAGAAGCCCAAATCATGGATATAAGCATGTTTTACAAAGACTTTTCATTGAAAGTGGTTGTTTGAGGAAGTTTTGTCAAGGGCAGGGTGAACGGGAACATAAGAAATGAGAACTGAGAGAATGCAATCCTGCTCTAAAAAACACAAAACTAAACACGGCACACTATGGCTGTCAGCACAATAGAGGCAGTGACAATTTTTTTCTCACAACTCAATAATTAGGCAGTTTTACAAAGGGAGCACTTATAGTGCAGAACATACGGTGCATGACACAAAAAAAGGATTCGATGCAAGAGAGGGGCCTTTCAGAAACCAAATGCTCAGCTCCCTAAATGTTTTCAGATTTTATCTATAGATACTTAAAAAAAAGTGTCACTTCTATTTTTGAGGGAACCAAAGTGCATTGGTATTGGTGTGTTTTTGTCATTTCATTCAGCAGTTAAACAGAAATAAACAGTTTTTTCTGTGAATACTCAAAAAAAAAAAAAAAAAAATTCTCAAAAACAAAAAGCCTCCCTGCAATTTCTGAAAATTTAGAGAGCTTGGTTTTCAAAATAAATTCTATACTTGAAGAGGTTGTAATCAATAATTACCTTTTTTTTTCTCGTCCTTAGATCAGATAAAGCATTGCCTGACTCTTGAAACACAAAACTTTGAGCCCATGTCCTGGATTCTTCTCATTGTGGTTGTTGTTGAAGCTTTTACTCGTACAACCCCAACTTTTTGAATGTGCTGTCTGTCAAAAGCCTCTCCAGTTGTTTGTGCAACTCTTTGTACAATTTCCTGGTTTGATACAGCTCTTAGCCAGTTACTATATAACAGCATCATCCCCTCCGCATGTCAATAATTATTTTGGTGATGACCATCAAATCTGAAGTATTTCTGGGACTTTGTTCCCTACTGCTCTATTGTGTTTTTATATTATTTATAATGCTAAAACTTATATCTAACTTCATTTTAAAAACAAAAAGAAACAAATGAGTGGAGAAAAAAAGATTAATATTTTTATTCACTTAGTAGCTCTAAATGCTTTGCTGACAGCTCAACAGGCAATTATTTTAGTTTTTATTTAGTTTCCTAATGTGTTTTTACATATGCTTAGATCCAAACATACTCTTAAATCTTTTTTTTTTTAAACCAAAATATATGTAAATAATATCTGAGTAGTCGAATGACTGGTTGTTTTGCAAAAATCCGGTTGACCATCTGTTAATAGAGATGCCAGTAGTTACCCAAATAATTCCCTGCTTAACCAAACTGGAAATATATATATTTATTATAATCATGATAAATAAAAAAAAAAAAGTAAAATTTGTAGCACTACACTAAAATGAATTCTGACTGTACCACTGACTTGAAGTCCACGAAATATATTCTAATGTACTAATTATTTTTCAACTAATAGACTCTCAGGCAGTTTTTTTCTTTTTAAAAAACAACTTCTACTCTGCATTAATTCAAAAATGTTGCAAACTTTTTTAGGTTTGGTTTTGGAAAAGAACAGCTGACTTACTCCCAGCACAGACCCAGCTCCTTCATCATTTCCTTTGAGTCTCAGCGGCTCTGAGGTTTCTGCCCCTGAAAGATGTCTGCACTTTGTTCTGGAGATGCAAAGACGTACATTTCCCTTAGAACTGCAGCTCGTCGAGCTGAGAATCCAAGTGTCCTTCCGCTCCATTTGTTTTTTTTCCAGGATGCAAAAATGCTACTTGTCCCCTGCAACACCTGAATTTTTCTTATTAAGTTGGACCAGACAGTACTTATGTTGTGCTGGATGTTCCTGCCCTTATTCCCTTTTTTTCAGCTTTGTCTTGTAAGCTCTAACATCTACAATCTGCCTTGTGGGCTAAACCTGACTTTTGTTGAACAAAATAAGCCAAAAACTTTTGCTGGTTTACTAAAGCAGCACAAAGCGTTTGAGAATTCCCCCCATGTTTTGCCTTCAACTGCTGGAGATGGAAAGAAGGCAGACTAAACACTGAATTTTAGCTCTGAGGTACTGAAGAGGCAGATTCTCCTGTGACAAATGCATTAGCCCTTACACCAACTTGTACATTTAATGGCTGATGCCTGTGGACAAATGAGGAAGCTGTGCTGTTGACATGTTATGCACTGTTTTTTTTTTTTTTTTTTTTTTCCTGGCTAAACAACATGGTTACACACAAGTAACATGACCGCAATTAGAAACAGTAGATCCCTCAGGGAAAGAGATTTATGAGCAGGTGCGTGTATGTGATCTTGAAAGTGCTGCAGTGGGGTAAAAGCAGTACGCTCTGGTTTGATTCCACCAAACTGGGCTTGTTGGTTCTTTACAAGTGGTTAATTTATTCATGACCGTTAAAATAAAAAGCCAAGAGAGGACCCTTGTGAGAATATCAAGCCAAGCGCATGTAGCTGGATGGTTGTCAAAACATCTGTTGGTCTTATTGGAAAGTGGGAGGATTCCAAAAAAAAGAGAAAAATATCAACATTTTCCTTCAATTCTTTAGGTGCTTGTGGGACATTTTGTTCCGGATCTATTTATTTGCCAGCAGAACGGCATAAGTGCAAAGAAAATACAAGCTGAATCCTTATTATTGAGGCCTGCCAGATATACTCCTGATTCTTACTGTGGACAAAAAAAAATCTCTCAACCCCCCCAAAAAAAAAAAAAAAAAAACAGTTTTTTTAAAAATATCAATATGAAAATGGTTTAAAAAATACTAATAATTGTTATTCTGCCCTGCTGGATCACTGGTTTGTCACATTTTAAATGCACATTTAAACAAGACGGCTGTCAGGGAGAGGATTCAGCCGGTGATGGGTCTGTAATGATGCAACTAAAAAATATTTGTGGTAAACACAACTAACCTTCGGTCATTGACCCATAGAGTCTACTCTTGCAAAATTATGGCAATGCATGTGATAGTCTGGAAGTATGTTTGTAATAATGTGTATAATGTTGCAAAACAAAACAATGATCCCTCTGCAATCTTCTATCAGTCAGGCCTGAGTTTTGACAGCTGGGGTCCCTGCATCATTTTTGGTTTAAAGGATTCCATTTATTTGTTAAGTGTTTGCGATTACATCCAATTTGGTTTTCTCCCACTGTCATTGTGTTGGTGGCAGCTGATGAGGTCTGAGAGATCCAAGCCTTTTTATTCTCCTGAGATCATGTCCCAAAACAGCATCTGGCGGTGTCTCACAGCCAGACGCAGTTTACCACAAAAACAGGACACACACACACACTTAGAACTATCTTTAAACACGGTTCACTCCTGGTTCAGCTTTATTCTGCTCTCATCGCTTCCTTCTGCTACAGAAAATCTTGATGCAAAGGGATTTTAGTATCACACCGAGTTTTGATGTCTGTTAAAAAAAAAAGAAGAAGAAGAAATCAGAAGCAAATTTCCTAATTCATGAATATCTGTCTGCCGGGATTTTTTTATTCGAAACACACAGATTGTACATCTTATGAAGCCTCAATGCCAGATATCTGAAGACTTAACAGAAGAAATCCAGGTGCATTTGAACTTGAGCATCATTTAAACTCGACTCCACCCACTTGAAATGTTGTGGGGGAGATGTGAGACAGAAGAAATCGGTCCTTGCTGAACTGTTCGAATATTCAACAAAAAACACACTTCAAAAGCCTAAAGCAGAATAGGAATGATGCTTAAGGTTCGGTAAAATCTAGCAAGAAAAACTAGCCTGCTAAATCAGTTAAACATTTTCTTTTTACAAAACACCTTGGTAGTTTAAATTGAACATGCTTAGTACAGAACATACATTCACTTTTCTAAATTGCAAACTGGGTATTTATTTTGAGATAAAAATCTTTGAGGCATTTAAATAAAATATTGAACTGTATATAGTTTATTGTTATCTTCAAAATAACTAGATGTCAAATTGTGCTGAAGTTTCACTTATTTTTTCAGGGCACCCCTCAAATCACTTTTTGTCTGAGTTGACTTTTTTTTCTAAAATTGAATTGGATGGACAAGCAGTCTATGAATTCACAAAAAAGACTACTTATTGTGTATGGGAAAAATAGGTAACCTGAGTATATAAATAATCCTTCCATTGATAATACAATTGTCCTTTATTTTTCAATCAATCTCATTAAAGATTCTGATTTATTTAGTTTTTGGCAGTTAAAAGGATGGATGGATGGATGGATGGATGGATGGATGGATTTCCATCAACAATATTGAAAGAAAATCCACAAAATAACACAGAAAATAAATATAATGTAATAATATATCATAGCTTAAAGAGGTTAGGAGGACTTGCTTATATAACTAAAAAAAGAAGACATGAGAACCTTTAAAGCTTTTTGCTCCGATTCAGTTTGCACACCCAAATGAAGTTTGCAGGTCATTATAGCATAATGAGTTATCTGGTGCAGCTTCTTCCCCAAAACAACGGCGACCTTAACAAGGTTATTTATAATGTGTGCAAACAATGAGAGGAAAAATTACTGCAAACATCTTGTGCAGAATAATTCCACTATTCAAAAAGTCTAATATTTACCTCATTATGTCTTCTCCACTCACAGCATCCATTGCCCTGAAGCATATCAAGACGGTTCGTTTCTATGCATAAAGTTCCCTGTTAGGAAAAAAATGGTTAGCACAAAACGTTTTAATCATGGTAGAAGTTAAATGAAGCATGTTAAAAGAGCAGTTCATGGTATCATCTCCGCTCTTTTCTTGGCAGTGTTAAGGGCATTGATAGCATCTTTGGATCAAGGACTTTTTAAAGTTCTTTCAGCCAAGAGGAACCCTGTATGTCCTTGAAAACTGGTTAAAAACAAGAAGTGAGAAATGTGGTTAGATGCTCTTTCTCTTACACAAATTTATGTTCATTCAGCCATCCATCCATTACTCTCCTCTTCTTCCTTTTAACTGGCCATGATCATGATTGTAGTTTAACACCAGTTAGAAATTGGCAGTAACTAAAGCCAGATCAGGACACCGAGCATCCCCTAGGTGTCTCATTAAAGAGTTTCCACTGAATCTTAACCCTTTAAAACCAGAGATGTCACAGACGACATGTATTTAACACACATTCACTGATGTACTGTAACTCTTCAACCATTTACATGATCAAAGTGAATCCCAGTTTAAATTTTGGTTTTGCACCTTTACTTACGTAAAGTGTTGCATATCAGCACAAGGATACTTTCCTAAGTTTCAGAATGTTCTGGAATGACAAATTGTATGAACTGTTGAAGAGTTATGGTAGTTGAAAAATGTCAACAGTGAAGCTATTGAGTAAAATGAGTTGAAAACTTCACATCATTTTTTTTTGTATTACTTTGTTTGAAGAAAACCTCATTTTTTAGTCCATTTAATACTCAAGAAAAGTCTTCTGGTGTGAATTTCACTATTTTGTTTTCTTTTTAGGCTCAAAATGGACCTTCACCTAGTGTTTTTCAATAACAGGCATGGCTGTGTGCAACCTTTTTACTTACATTTGGATCAGCAGGTTTTATGACTTCACATGCGGTTAGTATGCCAACAACTACTGATCTTAAAAAACTGCCTTTAAAAACTCCCACTACAAACCAATAGGGAGCATCACAGTCCCCTTTGTCCATTATATCCAGTCTGTAGCTGCATTCACCAGAAAAGTTCAAGCTGCTTGAAAACATGCAGCTAAAGCAAACATTTTTATCTGAATTTTATATTTTTAGCTTATTCTTTACATGAGTGAAAAGCCACTTGCTAGAAGTGGAAAGTGCACAACCTGGACATGATAACTGCATGAGTCTTCATTACCCTTAGAGGAAAATATTTGAACAATAGGGCAACACCTAATTTCTTAAGCTGCCAAATCAAAATAAAAAAAATAAAATAAATCAGAAAGTAGACTAAAGCCTTGTTTCCACTGAGCGGTCTGGTGCGGCAAGGAGTAGTATGGTACGGTCCAATTAATTCTGGCCAGTGCTTCCACTCAGTTAAGCCTCACTTTCACTGAGTGGTTTGTTTTCACGACTCGTGTGGGGTTGACCGCTAGCATGTCATTGCGTCATTGTAGTGCGACAACAAGAAAACAACAACTATGGATGACACGCAGCAGCTTTTCTTTTTCTTGCTTTACTTTTTGTACATCGTGCATAACAGGAATCTAATGTTTGAACGAAGACTGTGGGCAGAAGGAAAACGTTGGAAATGCTACCTTAGAGCCATATTAGTGCTTGTAACGTCATCATCACTTTCTGCCAATCAGCAGGTGGCAACAGCGGGTCAGCTTCAACTGCCCCGTTCCATTTTTCTATGAACCAACAACGAATGGGGGCCCTTAAGAGGTATGGTTCGGTGCTGTTTAATGGCTCCATTTTACAATGGAAGCACTCAAAATACCGGGCCGAACCGTGCTGGACCGCTCAGTGGAAATTAAACTGAAGAGGTTTTTTTCTTGATATTAGTTAGAGAAAAAAAAAAAAAAACCTCTTCTAATGGAACAAGCTGCATTTGTCATGGTAAAATGTCTTAAAAACACATGTAATGTCCTGCTCTTTAAGGCAAAATTAAACTTTGAAATTAGCTATTAACAATCAAAATTACATATTTTGCTAGTTGCATATTGCTCAAAAAAAGTTGTATATCTTTACAGTCTGTATATACATATTTATACTTTTTAAGTTAAAAAAATAAGACATTTAACCTACACCAGGGACCATTTGCATTCAAATAAAATGACACATTTAATGACAAATTTGTCTAAAAAGTGAGTCAAATAAAACTTTCCAGTTTTATTCAATAAACCCTCTTCTTAAAATTATTAGGTAAATTAAGCAAAAATCATTAGATATATTGCTTAAAATAAAATATTTTCAAGATCAAATGACAACATCTCGCTGAAAAGTTCCTACTTAGTTTTGTCTCAAATCAAGAGCATAAAAAAACATTTAAACTAGAACTATGACAAAATTACTTGGTGATATTTTGAGTTTTGGCAGAGCACCATGATGAAAATGTCAAATTGGTAGATTGCCAATTACCAGCAGGCTTCTGCTTTCCTATTGGTTACTTTCATCAACAGCGACCTTCCTGATTTTATCTACTTCACTGTCCATCCTCTTTTATTTATACTCAGATATAAGTCCCAGCATCACTGCTGTTAGCTTTGTTTCTTTATTACTTTAGCAGAAACGTGTTTCCAGAGTTGAGTGTAAAATCTTCTGGGCATGAAACTTGATGGAAAGTTAAGCTTGAGCAAATCAAAGATGCATTCAATTTTGAACTGAATCTTTTTTAAAATGTATTTACTTTATTTTACAAAACGAGACTCTGGCCTTGGCACAGCATGTGTTCTCTGGGGGCCTTCTAGCCTCGATGATTTAAAAATGACAGCTGTCGGATGTTGAGGGACTAGTTTGTTGGTTAGAATATGCATCTAATGGAAAGCCTTGTGGAATTTATTATTTCTTGTCGGTGTCAGGACACAGTTAAACTAAGCCCTTTGGGCAATTTTCACACTCTGGTGACAGTTACAGTCACAGTGGATGAGCAATCGAGCGTTTCAACAATATGAATGACGCATGTATATGGTCATAGCCAAGCCTGGGTGTTTTGGCTGAGCACTGCAGCTTGAGGACTGTTGAAGTCATTTATCAGTAGCCATGGCCTGGACAGTTTCTATCCCTTGACCTATGTTCCCTGTAATCCGAGCCAATGTCATTCCACCACTGGTTTTAAATCTGCGGAAAAGTCTCTCAATCTTTTCTCAATCTGTTTGCCTCTCTGTTTCTACTTGAAAAAAAAACTTTCCTCCCTATAAGATTAAGACAAAGTAGCTCTAAATAAGTAGCCAAAGGCTGAAAATGAAGGGCGCACACAGCTTAAAAAAAGTTTGTGCACTCCAGGGTGATGCAGTAGATATGTGAATTGTTGACTAGATTTGTAAAGTTTTCTCATTTTCTTTTTCTCTTCTATAGTTCTATAGAATCAAAATCTTAGTCTGCTTCGTTGGCAGTTAGACAATTCGATTTTTTAAAAAATCAAGAAAATCTCAAGCTTAATCAGCACTCCTTCACATTTCCTATTCACTTTGAATGTGACTTCATCTAAAAATTACGAATACTTTTTATGTTTTAAATAAACTCAATTCTCTGTCAGGAATCACTATGATTCACTTTATTTCTAAAGAAAACCATATTAGTTTTCTGTGTGGTTTCTGTACTTGTATCCCCAATTTAGATCTCATTGTCTTAAACTTTTTGTCAGGATTGAACTTTGGTTTGAGTTTTTGTTATTAGTTAGAAGTTTTTGGTCATGTTCTGTTTGAAAGGTCCCTCGGGTCACATCTGTTTCATGTTCATGATCTATAGATTTCTTCATTTCTGATCATCTCCCTCAGCCTATTTAAGTGTCAGATTTTCCGTTCACCCTTGTCAGGTCATATGCTCTGTTCTGTTTGGTCACTGGTTTTGTTTCTCCATGGGTTTCTGGTCATGTTTCAGTTAATTAAATATTTTAAGTTACCTCCATGCCCGATCTCCTGCGTTTGGATCCACTCCCACCACCTCTTCCTGACACTTTCAATCCATCTTTCTGTCAAATCAGCCAATATTCTAATCATTTACCTTCTGTTCTTTAAGTTGATGCAAACCAATCACTATTACTTACACACTAAAATAAAATGATTACAAAAAAAAAAAATCACAGTTTGGAAAATTCTATCTTCAGTTACCAAAACAGCTCCAGATTTGCACATGACACACAATGTATATTTCACCCTAACAGACAGCAATTTGTAAAACTCTAAACACATTTTGACATCTTTAACACAAATAAGGATTGTAAGGCATCTTCCTCATCATTACTAAGCTCTTGATTGTCAATTTTCACAATAATGAGCAAATTGGATAAGCACATCCACCAGGTGTAAAAGCACATAGATGCTAATTTGAACGCTAATTTGCTATCAAAAGACAGTAGATGAGTTTGGGTAAAAATGGAAGGAGCAAGAAAAATAGTGAGAATGAGCTCAAAGAAGAGATGACGAAGGAGGGAGAGGTAGAGATGAAAGAGGTTTAGGAGGTAGCCCTGGAAGAAGAAGAACTACAGGAGGAGTGGATTTATCACACAAGGCGATTCTTCCATCAATGTTGCAAATGAAAACAAAGCCTGAAATGAAATTTTATAGTTTCCAGCCTAATAGAGAGATGACTAGTTGCAATATGTTTTTTTCTTTAGAACCGCTAAGTAAGTACTCCATGCAGTCATCTGTTTTTGTCTACATTTTTTTCTTTCGTTTTAATTGACTTCATTTTTTGTTGATTGCAGTAAGAAATGCTGTATATACTGAAATAAAATACTTGCAGTTTTCACTGTAGCAGCATCAGTGTTGTCCAGTGCTTAGTGAATGTATACCAGGGCCATTAAATATTAATGATCTCATGGGTATTTGGCTTTCAAAAAAATTATACCAACTTACTCTATTAATGTCTGGCCAAAAAACTAGAACCTCTCCTAAAATTATTTTTATACATGTGTATTTAACTTTCTACTGCTGTATGTAACTAGATGCAATATTGTCTGATCGTTATGTGATGGTTTAATAAAAACTAGTAGTTTTCAACAAATTTGTGAATGTGTTTTTACTAATATGTGTATGTTCTGAGAAAAGTGTCATTTTTGTAATTGTTATCAAATTACATTGCTTTGGTGTTTGGATAACTGTAATTATGTATTGAAAGAAAAAAAAAATGTGGTTTTAAAAATTGGATGTAAACAACAGTGGAAAACTGTAATGAGCAATGTAATGTTCATTAACGAAAACTGTAGTGAATAGTGGAATTCTTTGTTAATTAAACATATTTGTCTTCAGAATATTTTTCAAGTCTTATAAACAATCATTTTTTTCTAAAAGTGCTAACAGACATATAGTTACAAAAAAATATACAGTATTCTAGTTTTCTGACACAAATAAATGTGTTTTGGTTGTTTGGTCACCAGAGGTGTCCAGATTTTTCTGAAGAGGGCCACATTTGGTGTTCTTTGAGAGGTAACTTATCAGCCTGACATTCTTTGAACTATTTTAATTAGCTTTAAATGCAATTTAACTATTTAGTGAACACTTTATTGCAATGGTAGTCTTCATATAGAAAACAAATACATTTTATTATGTTTTTACCACAATTTCTGTTAATTTGTCAGTTTTTCACATAGTTTATTCCCAGTTGGCTTGTTATAGATAATTTATCATGTCTTAATTTCTCTTTGGGTATTAGGTAGACACAGTTGTTTCATTTCACCATATAAATATACATATAATTTTCCACTTGCCCTCAAAGAAGAGGGTCTCACTTGCTGGGTTTCCATTACATTATGTGCACAAAACTCATTGAAATTCTTAAAAAAAAAAAAAAAAAAACTCAAGTTTGCAATTACATAACTTCCATTAAATCATAATTATCTGAATAAATACAAATACTAAATAATAAATACTTTTCTGTGAATATTATGTAAGTCTTGAGAATTAAAATTAAATACATGCTTGTTTTGACATATTCCAGACAGCTACAGTGTTTCTTTTTGCATGCAATGATATTCGTGTGTGTGTGGTGATGGTGGTGGGGGATTGAGGAAAACAGTCATTCATGCGATTACGGAGATTAACACGTTATATTATCGACATATCAAAAAAACATTCCTTACTTAACATGTGACAAAATTACATTCCTGACATTAGTTAGTTCTTATCCTGAATTGAAATGAATCAAATGTAGATGTTAACTCTGGCAGATATTTTTTCTCTGTTTTACCGCTTCAGCTGCGTTGCTTTTCTTGATGAAAATGTGCTCATAGTCGGCATATGCTTGTAGGAAGACATCAATTTATGTTGCGGAAGAATGAAACCCTAAAGGTGTTGATTCCTGTTGCCATGGTGAATCATGCTGTCTTTGTCAGGGCTTTTCAATGGTCGCGATGCTCGCCACCTGATTCTGGTTCCAACAACTTAAAGTTGATTGAATCAACTCTTTCAGCTCTTCTGAAACTGAAAACTAAGTTTGCAAATTTTGAGTCTGTGAACTCTGAGTTCAGGTTTGAGCTCTAAATTTGTTTAACCTGCTTCTTGAAACGGGCCCCTGGTAGATATAAGACTAAAAAAAAAAAAAAAAAAAAAAAAAATTAAGAAAACATATGCTGCTTTTTTTTGAAGACAAACTGTTTTTAGAAAATTATGTAAAAAAAATGTCCAAAGCCGTACATAAAAAAAAAAGACGAAAAAAATCGCATGCCTAAATACTTCTTTTTTTGTTTCACAAGGACAAATTGGTTCTGCAGAAGCACACAATTTTTTTTGCAACAGCCTTTCTCATAGACATACACAATTTGATTGCAGATGCAAGACTTTTAAAAACAGAGATTTTTTAACAGCAAAATTGTGATGAAAATAACACAATTCCATGTCAAATTCCTAAACAAGTATTCTTCTGTTATTACGGTGAGTGACATAGGATAATGCGCCCAAGAATGACTTAAAGTCCCACTCGAATTTAGTATTTTCTATTGTAAGATTGTTCCCAGTGTTTTTTTTTTAATTATGTTTATGCAACTTTTAGCCACAATCAAAACGCCTAGTTTGTTTTTAAGACAATTTTTTTACTGCAGCTCGTTAGAAATACAGTTCTGGGTGTTGGGCAGGGGTGTTAGCACAGAAGTTAGCTCCACTCACATCCCATCAAGCCTTTGTTTACATGTTCATGCTAGTTTAAAGCTCCTCACAACCCCAAGCTAACATTAGCATAGCAAAACAACCGTATGCAATAAAAGAGCTATCCAGCCATACAGTTCTGAGCGACAGGAGCACTATCTATTTGTTTGCAAGTGGATGCTTCAGAGCTGGAGCATAAAAGGTAGTCTTTGACACGCCCATTTCATTAGCTGCATCATTAGTCTGAGCATTTTTCAACCACAAGGTTTTCATCTCCTGATCCAAAGTGATTTGATTTTAGAAATACTCAGAAACACAGTTTAAATCACAAATTATTTTAAATGGACCCTCTATTAAAAAAAAAAAAAATTCTACAAGAAGATGTTAAAAAAAAAGTTTTCATTGGAGTGGGGACTTTAAGAGAAAATGCCAGCTCCTTACGTAGTTGGAACCTTTTTCATTAACACTATAAATACTCATAATACAAATATCATCAATTAGAAATACGTGCAAAGGTTTAATTTATATTAGTCAAAGACATCTGAAGTAACAGGTGGGCGATTTTCAGATGAGAGTCAGCTGAGTGCCATCTGGGGAGTGAACGCTGGGGCAGCTGGGAGATGTAGTATTTTAGTACTCTGGAGACAGCTCCTGCCGGTGGCCAGAGGGCTGGACAGAACTCTGGCTCCTGACACAGAAGAACTTTCAGACCCTCCATCTGATTGGTTGTTGACCCAAATGGGTTAAAGCTGAAATTGTAAGAAGTCATTAAAAAGAAAGCTGACATATACAACATTAAATTATTACGTTCATTCAGATGCAGTGCTGAATAACTTGTTTTTATTTCATCTCTTTGCTGTGCCTGAATAATTGCTGCTAATTATCATCAGTGAATATGTTAAGCAGTGTAGTTAAAAGTTTATTCAATTATTTATTTTTTTAATTTTTTTTACTTTTCATCATCTCATCACAAATTAAACTTTACCAGGAAGTCATCCCACAAGAATAGTGTAATGAGGATCCATCCATTCCATTCAGATTCTTTCCATTTCAGCTGGGGCTTTCTTTTAAAGGAGAGTGCCACAAAGACTTCTTTCATCCAGAACAGTAGTGGGACAAAGGTGATACTCCGAGGCTGTCTGAAATAGGTACCTTTCTTCCAGGTTGTATAAAGCCTTTTTTGACATGGCGCCACTTTTTTTTTTTTTTTTTTTGAAAAAAATCTTACCAATCAGCATTATAACCACCAACAGAAAGATCCAGCTTTATAACCAAGCTGTTTTTACCTCTCGATAAAAGTTGTTCTTCATTGCTCCACATGTCTATTAGCAAAAGACTTTTTTTTAATGTGAGTTATCCATCGATATTGAAGTGTATGAAGTGATTGCAAATAATGTGACATAACTTTACATTAACTTACCTGAAGTGACATTGGGGAGCCAAGTCCCTATTTCTGACTTTGAAAGCCAATACATTTCACAAAAGTAGGTGACCAAAAGTTTTTTTTTTTTTTTAACTTTGCTTTTATTTATTCAAGTAAGACTAATTCAGAGCAATATTCTTATTTTCACCTGTGACCTGGCAAAAAGCAGAGGACAACATTGTGAAACATTAAAAATCCACTCTGAATTCCAGTACAATCAAAAACAAGAAACCTAAGAATCTTTTTTTTTTCTTTACTTGATTTTAGTCAGTCATTGTCTTCCCTTATTTTCAGCTGCAGACAAACCCTTTTCTGCAAGTGAGGGTCTTGATTTAATAAAGGGTGTGGCAAAGTTAGGAAATAAAGTGCAAAAATTAAAGGATGTATGGGCTGTAAAACGAAAATTGCAAAGCCTACAAAAATGGATTGACATAACTAAAGCTTTTGTCACAACTGCCCATACAGTTAAGTACAGGCTGTTTGTGGGTGAAAAAAATGGTAAATCTGTATCAGGCTAACAGGTAGACCACCAGCTGAATGTGAAATGTTTATGAACATTTTGCTATACCGTACATCCCAGGCTTCAGGTACTAGTGCACACTTAAGCAACATGCATGGGTAAGTAAGGGTGAAGTAGATGAGCTGCAGGTGTGTCTTTTTTTTTTTTTTTACCCCACAGAAGCCTGCACTCTTTTAGCCCATTAGTGTTGCTCAACTGAAAGGTCCGTGCTACTTGGCCATGCTTTGTGTGCAGCTTGGCTGTTAGAACTGAGGAAATGACAGAATCAGAGTGTAGTTTATGTGGGCATCTTATGGGCACTTATCAACTGCACACCTCATACAGAAAACATTTGCGCACGTTTGTAAAGTAGCCAGTTCTTGCACCTTACTAATTGCTAGTGTGCTGCATAATTTACAACAGCCTACTCAGTAAATCATAAGAGTTTATAAGTTACACATACTTTACAATACACTTACCACACGTACAAAAATCTCATAACGTCCCTGTAGGTGGCCGCACAAACCTCAATGGAACAGCAAGACACTCCTGCGGTCCATTAAAGATGCGTCCGCAACTTACTACGACCCTCCACTGGCCCAGGCAACCCAAAAACTTGTAGAACCCGTACAGGCCAACCCCCACGTATTGGTGCATGTGACTAAGGCTTTAAAATGAGTAGATGCAGTATCAGGAGAAAATGTTGCCCCTTATTACTATGTAATAACCAAAGGGATATTGAGACTAGCCATTTTATTGTTTGTGCTTGTTTCCCAGTCTTGGTCATGGTATATCTCCTCCTAATGGGCAAAGTTTGGAACTACATGGTTTTTCCTTGAAATTTGACCCGAATGGAAATTGAAACTGAAGAAGCGGGGCTCAGAAAAAAAAGAAAAGTAAAATCTCAATCATAATGTCTAACAGACTAATTTGATTTATGAAAAGATCAGAAGATTAGTAGGACTAGCATTTTTTTTCTCCGTTCTAGTTTTTCTCTCGTCTTTCTTGGTTAATATCGCCTCCAAGTGAGCAACGTGTGGTACTGCATGATTATTCCAGGCAGGTTCGGTTCGCTTCAGTCTCTGGTTTGTGTCTGGGAGTTTGGGATTATCAAACCAAACTAGGCAAAAGAGTAAAATTATTTGTTTTAGGACTATCATAATGGGAAAGGAACCTTAATCATTTTACTCCATGAAGCTTCATGTCCCAGCAATACTTTGTAACTACCAGCAGACAATTGTTTTTGCAAAGAAATGTTTCCATAAGCGAAGTTGACACACCCTAACCCAGCATCAAAACTCTCTGTTTCTCAGTTCCTTTCATCCTACATGTTCTCTCAGTCTCTATTACACTCAATGTCACTGGCAAGAAAACAGTAATATGTTATAATTACTGTAAGCACAACATCTTGAAAGTTATATCTGCCTGAGTTTGCCAGCTGCTCGTTAGGCCAGCATTTTCCCAACCAATAAAAATGCAATAATGTTTACTCTTTACTATGCAACACAGTATATATTTCAATCTCTGGAGTTAATGGTTTCTCGAATGAAGTGGCCGCACTTGCAGATAACAATTTTGCACCCGTAAATGAACTCAACTCCCTGATGAGGTGAAAAGTCTACCAGCCTTGACAGTGGTGAATGGTTTCACACAGACTCCTTATCATATTATATACACACACACGTACAAGCACACACGAACACACCGGCTGTCACTGCACTGGTGACTGAATATATAAATGTCTGAATCAATCAGAGGGGAAACACAACGAGAAAGAAATGCTGAGCATCTGGGGACTCAGTAGGGAGATGAATCGCGCCGGTCAAAGCCCGCATGGAGGAGAGACTCATGCCTGGAGTCTCGGAAACAGAAGCAAGTATCAAAACATAATGATAAATAGTTGTGTCTGCTTTGATGCAAGCAACATTAAGCTAAATGTTATGCTTGTGAACTGATGTGAAGAAGCACAAACAGAAAAGGAAAAGAGTTACAGTCACAAAATGGCAGTAAACAGTTTTTTTTTTTTTTACTTCAGATATTCAAACCTAAGAAATAAAGAATACCTACATACACCTTATTAAGACAAGTGAATCCAAAAGTCAACATAAGACTTCTCTTCTTTTTATGTTGGACTGCTACAGTAAATAAGTTACATGCTACACACCAGGAATTCAAAAACACGCAGAAGACCCTTTTAGCATACAATGTTCACACTGGACTATCACTATCTGGTTAGCTATACTAAATGTCAAAGTGGTGCAAATATCGCAAATCTTGCTCAAGGCATTTTTCCTTTTTTGTACACGGCTCTATTCCCATATGAAAGACCATGGGCCAATCCAAATTCTTCCCTTCCCCTTCATTTGAAGGAGAAATTTAAGTGTAAGTGTGTCCAGGGTATATATTTATTTTAATTTCACCCTCCAAGAGAAGGGATACAAACTCCTCCATCACGAGGGTAAACCGCTTCTCGCTGGGAAGCACTTTTCTTCACGTGGGTGTGTTCTGAAGCACAGAAGTTAACATTTAAATCTAAGTAATAACTTTTTAGTGTAACGTAACCTTTGAAAGTTAGAAAACTGCTGTTGTTATGTATATTTCAGCGCTGGAAGTTCCGTGCTAACGCTAGCGTACCAGCAATTATTGATGATGTCATAGAGTAAAAGTGACGTCTAAAATATGAGACATTATTTTTTGATAACTCTCCATTTGGAGGGATAAATGAAGGGGAAGGGAGAAGGGAATAATTCGAATTGGACCTTTTTGTCCTATAATTCTGACTAACCACAAACCACAAATATGAATTTCAGCTTCGTGGTAAATTTTTGAATGGTTGGAACTTGCATATATTGAAAATGATGCTGACTTAACATCACTATTAAAGCCAAATCCCTGACTGGTCAAAGTCATTGACATATACAGAGATGATAAGCACCTATGACGTCACCCATTGAAAATCCCTTATGTCAATTCAGCCATTTCAGCAATTTCCGCAGTACGGAGTTTGCCATTTTGGAACCAAATTACATCACTAGTAAGTAATTGGTCAGAGTCATTTCTATGGAAATCACTCTTGCTAATCAGGAGTAAGCTTATTGGAAAACCACACCCCTTTCCACTGAAAGCAGGTTAAAGGAGAATCTGTCAAACATTTCAAACGTTTGAGGTTGGGCCAACAGGCACCACATGCTTCTAACTGAGGCATCTGATTGGCCATTTTTAAACTTGAATAACCAGTGATTAAAGAAAATATATCATGAAAAAACATTAGGGTTAGCAAGAAAATGTTAAAAAGACACAGCATAACATGAATGGTTATTCTCACATAAATAATGACTATGTTATAGCTATTTATCTATTAATTAAAGTTTATGGGATTTTAGCTTTCTGGGACCAGTGGGTACTAACTATTTGGAGCATGAGCGGGGAAGGCATAATGTGTCCCTTTCTCATAGACTATCAATGGACAAAATCAAACTGTTTTAACATTTAATGCACGTAGAGCCTGAAATTTGGCTTAAAAAACTTGTAGTGATGCGTAACCACGAGAGTTCTGAATGTGGAAGGCTGAAATGTGGATTTACGCACGTCTGCATAAACTTTTTGTTAGAAGTAGTCGCTTGAACACACGTTACCAAGCCCAGAATGAATGTAACATTAATATATTTCCCAAGTCAGAAGAAATATTATAAGATCAAGATATTTTTATTCCATTCCTCCCTGTTGATTGTGTAGCTCTCCGCTAGAGACTATCCCTCATCTTGAACTTTTTTGTACCTCTACCACAGAGTCCTTCAAAAAGCAACAACAAAGTCATTAATGTAATGTTTTTTGCCAGCTTGTGACAAATCTACTACCAACTTCTGTAAATGTTTGTCTCTGGTGGGATTTTTCTGCTGTTGTTTCCTCTTGTTTAGGGATTTGTTCTGGTTGCAATTGTTCTCTCCTCTCTCTGTGTCAACTTGTAAGTTTGCCATCATACAACAATTAAAAAAAAAATTAAAATAAACATGAGGTTGGGTTTTGTTCAATTTTTTTTTACCACATGTTAAGATTACTTATAAATTTACACTTTTTAGGTGTTAAGTATTTCTTAAATCAGATTGCTCCTATAACAAGCCCCCTAGTGGTTACTCTGTGAATTGACCTGGCTTGGTTTTTTATTTTTACTTTTTACTTTTCAACTTTTCCTAAGCAAACAGAAAGTGCTCCCTCTTTTTTATGTCAGATAGAAGCACATTGTTGCAGTGACTGGCTGATGCACTGTTCTTAGCTTTACATTTTAATTCAGCCTCCAGGAGGAAATGAAAGTGTTGTCTTTTGACTAAAACAAAGATGGATTCACTATGGGGACATGCTCCAGCAGATGGGCCTTTAGTCAAAGAACATGCCACTTTCTGAGAAGACCAATGTACAAAGAAAAGATGAGCTTTTGCATGATTAAAAAAAAAGATAAAAAATATATAAGTATTCAGTATATCGTGTTGAAACACACAACTATAATATGCAAAACATAAATGTTAAGATCAACTAAAATGACTTTTTTTATACTTGTGACAATTTTAGTGAATGTTATAGACCAAAGGAATAAATAGGACATGTGGTTCAGCTAAAACTAGAATCGTACTAAACTTGTCCGCAACACGTTTGAGGCACAAAAATATGGACTTTACTTCCAGTGCTCAATTTTTTTCTGCCAAACATAAATTGTAAATACATTTTTTTTTTTATTATTTATTTTCTAACTTGTCCTGTCCAACAGCTGAGCAAACAGATACGGGCTGAGAGCCTCTTGCGTTGGACAGAAAATATTTTTATAAAGGTCCCTAAAATTTGACAGTGTCTTCTAATTCATACAAGCAGCTCTTGTTTATACCCACACAGTGTGCCTTGCTTTCATGGTAAGCATATGCTGTGCAGCATGCTGGTTCAGAAAATTGCCCAAGGAGATTCTACAGATTCTAACAGTTTCTTTTGCTTGTAGTTGTTGTTTCCTTCATGACCAAAATAGTTTGATATGTGTTAGAGCTGTGTTATACCAAACAATCAACATTCAGTAGTAGTTCAGTAGACAAACGTCACAGTATTTACTTAAAAAAAGTCAACCTTTCTTCTCCGCATAAAAAAATACGAGTTAGTGGATTTCTGTAGTTGGAAACTAGAGGATTTTTTTTCTATATGTATAAATACATATGCAATTAAGTAAACAGGTTTAGAAGTCAATGATTCTGCAAGTTTACCAGAGAGATAAAAATGCATGACATTTCAGTGAATTGTATTATTAGGAGCTTAACTGTATAATGGGGCAGAAAATAAGTCTTAAATTCAACAACATTCAAGGATTCTCCCTCACAGACCTGCTACTTTTCCTTTAAGGAGCTCTTCTACCTTCAATTCATTACCTGTGTTAATGACTCCCATTCAAACTGGCATGAAGGACTCCTGTCTATTAAGGACATATGTTATGCAATTTTTTAGCCTTTTAGAGTGAACTATATCCATATACAGTATTAGATAATATATTACCTTTAAAAACTATTTTTTTTTAATCAAATGAGTTATTTTCAGCTTTTTATGTGTCATCCATTTCATGACGTCAACCTAGAGCCGGCCTCGGCAGCGTGTCTGCCTTTGTCCACAAAAACAAACAAACATCCAAACTTTTGCAGAGATGGATGGTATACACAATGACTGTCATTGCTGGCTCCACTGAGATAGTGGGTGTGTTAGCCTAGAGGTTATGGAACCAGCACAGATTTTTCCTGGAAGTGGCTCTTCCCCACTTCCTTACCTCACAATGTGAGGACATTTCACGGAGTAGGAGGGGCTCATGTTCAGAGACTAGGGTTTTAGAAGATATGCACGAGTACCGCTTTAAGTCGATTTTGCAAAGTGTAGGCCCTTTAAACAGTCAGACTGCAATCTCCTCACCAAGACCAAAGAGCTGTCAAAGGACAATGGGGAGAAAATTGTTCACCTTAGCAAACTGGGAGCAGTTGAAAGCAGCGTGGAGATCACCTGACATAGCAATTATTAGAAAATAGGAGAAATACAAGATCATTGACAGTTTACCTCCACCTGGCCCTCAATGCAAGATCTCATCCTGTGGGGAACAAATTATCTCAGGAAAAAGTGAGGAAACTATCCAGAAAGACACAGGGAAAGGGGTCAATGACCTGAAGAGAGCTGGGACCTCAGTAATAACATTTCTAATAGTAACACATTCGTCATGGATTCAAATCCTGCAATGCTCCAAATGTTTCCAAGTTTTTGCTAGCACATTAGAAACCTTTTATAGATTTTGCCAGAGATTGTCTTGGTGATAAAGAGGTGGGAAAATGATCAGATGAGACCAAAATAGAACTCTGTATAAACGCCACTCATCGTGTTTGGAGAGGAAGAATGCTGAGTTGTATCAGAAGGACACCAAACCAACTCTGAAACTTGAAGGTGAAAATATCATGCTTTGTGGCTGTTTTTCTGTAAAGGAGACAGAACAACTGATCCACATCAGGGGAAGGATAAAAGAGGCTATGTATGGTGAGATATTGGGCAAAAATCTGCTTCCATCAGTGGCAGCATCGAGGATGAAATGCAGCTTGATCAATCAACATAACAGTGGCGCCCAAACATCACCCAGGTATCAAAAGAGTAGCCACATAAAATGTGTCTCAAGATTTTGCACTTGTGCAAAGACAGTCTCTGAACCTCTATCCAATCAAAAATTTGCAGAGAAAGTTGACACTGTGCTTTTGAGCAACAGCCCTAAAACATCACAGTTCTTGAGGAGCTCTGCATGGAAGAATGGACCAAAATAGCAACTACAGGGAGCTCAAATTTGGTGAAGATCTTCAAAAAAGGTGTGATTCTGAATGCAAAACCCGGGACTGATTAACACATTCTCATTCCCGAGTTGTCACATATTGACGTTTGGTTAAGGAACCCATCGTGTCACTTCTTAACTCATTTTTGATGTGCTAATAACCGAATTTAAACAAACAAAAAAAAAATCAACCACAGTCATATTTCATGTCGACCACATGAAATATATATTAAAAAAAGGGAAAAAAAAGAACTATGCAAGCAAAATAAATAGTTTAAATACATTTATAATTTTCTTTAAGATCAAACAATTTCAGACAGAAATATAAACAAAGATAGGTACCAATTTACAGTAGAAGAGGTGCTGCAAAACACTCAATATAATGTTGACAAAGATAGTTAATGGATGTGTTAAGCTTGTAAGCAGTTTATTAAAATGGCCTTTGTAGACCATGGTACTACTTTAGATGTGATTGAATTTCACTAAGTATGTTAATAAACCTTATATGTCTTTTTTCCTAATAAAAGTCTTACTAACATCCTATAAACACAATAATAATGCTTGTCAATGTGTTAATAAAGCTTGTGAAGGATTCTGTCATACAGTGTTCTCCAAAGATGTATAAAAATCTTGTAATTAGTTTATTTTTCTGTCTATTTTTACTTTATCTTCTGTACCATGTGCTGTGACGTGTCTCACACAATTTAAGAAGAGCACAACACATCCAGAATCAACAGCTCAACTCAGGCTACTAATCCCAACCTCCTTTAGGTCTGTTTGTTCAAATAGAAACTAACACAGACATGACGACGTTTCAGCCAGACAACCAGAGAAGAGGAACAGCATTTCTCACTTTGATTAATGGTGTAACCGATGATCCAAACGAGCAATAACTAATCAGCATTCTGATTAAAGTCGGTCAGGCTGCCGGCTCCTTTAATCTCAGTGTTAAGTGTGCTTCTGACCCCACTGGGTTTCCCTTTCTTCACAAGTGTCTGCTCGCAATTAATACCCTGGACAAAGCAGCGTTTAACTGGAGTGCTGTGTGATTTAGAGCTACTTATCCCAACAGTAAAGATCCCTTGTCCTCATCATCAGATTTCACTGACAGAGATAACTTGAAGGATTAATCTGTCAGAACATAATCTGATCTCTTTGGGAGTGCATGAGGTGGGTACTGCCTGAGTCATGGATGGTTTAGCTGTTTCTGCGCAGGAAAAACAACAATGTTGAAGTCAACAATGCCGTGACAAAGCATCACCACAAGCTAATTAAAACCTCTACCGTATTTTTCTCCTCCTGACCACTTCTTACATACTCTCCTGAGTGGCATCAATGAGCACATTCAGGCTTAAGTGAATATTTCCTACCCTCGCTCTGTAATGACAGTCTCTAACTTTACAGAATTTGTTGAGATTTGGTCGACTCAAACAAAGCTCAGCATGAAGTGCTCGCCAGCTGTCTGCTTTGCAGGTCGTGGTTGTTTTCTGTTGCGAGTGATCTGGTGCGGTTCCATGATGTGCAGCGTGCTCATTTCTCCACGTCTTTCGCCCCTTTCATGGGCAAAACTCTGATTAAGGAATCTGATCACAAGTGAAGTGAATATTTCTCCACCCTCATGTTCATGGAAAAATGCAAATTATGAAAAACTGAAAGGTCTGGATGGGCTGAAAGACATGAGCTGTTAAGAGAAGCTGACAGTCATTTGTTACTTGAGTCACAGCAAAGGGGGCATTTTGGCATGTATTTGGCACACATAACAATAAATGCTTTAAAAGAAAGTGAAAATTTTGAATTGCAAAGCAGCAATCTTTATTCAAGTATATCAGTTTATGGAGTTACCCCCCTCAAAAAAAAACAAAAAAACCTTCTACTGTCAAAATGTTATAACGCTGAACATGTTTTAAATGTCAAACTTCTGTTTTGATGTGCATCAAATTTGCTGCTCGACACTTGTCCAAAACTGACGTGTGTGGGAGGAGCTACTGTCAAAAGTTTTTACCCTCATTGCTACATACAAGCATTGATTGTGTATCTGTATATCTCACATGCAGTCAATGCACAGAGAGATCAGATTTATTTATTTTAAAGAGTTCTATGAAAACATTGGTAATCACATATCTATTCTCTGACTCTCCCTGTTCAGTGAGGGAGCTGCATGTGAATGACGGCTGCTTTCAGTGGTACTTTTGTCTCTCTGTCACTCAGTTTGAAGACTTGTTGTCCCGCATTAGTCCAAGGAGGAAAAAATAAAAAAACAAGAATGGAGTTTGACAACCTTTTTACTATTATCTTGATGCGGATTAGAAAAAAAATGTAAATCATTCATTTCAGGCGGACAATGATCAGACTTAAATCTGTGTTGATTTTGGTCTCCAGTGCTGATCAGATCATCAACTACTGAATCCCTTTCCTGATTGGTTGACCCAACTCAAAGCTTTGCCAAAAGTTCAGATATTGGAGCTCTAGAAACAAAACTCAAAACTTTCATTGCATTAACTTTTCATTGAAACTGGACACCCCTTCAGTGCAAATCACATTTGTTGTGAACATAGCTTTAAAGAGACCATACCATGGTTTTCTTCAGCCTTTCAGAGTAAATTACATCCATAGACTGTTTATAATCATATATTACCTTTGGAACACTAAAAAACAAATTATTTATGAAATATGAGTCTCTTTTTTGGACTCTTTCAAACCTGGAAGTAAAACGACTCAATCTCTGAGGCACCACCTTTCTCCACTTGTTGGTCCAGCCCGTTTTACTACGCATGCACGTGTCTACACATGCAAACAAAGAACCTCCAAACTTTGGATTTGGGTATTTTGGAACCTTACACCCACATTCCGACCCGCAATTTGAAGTACACAAGGAACCCCAGTCAGAAGAAAGTTTCTGACGGGTAAATGAAAAGCTGAGAGAAGTTTCTTGCTGCTACTGTCCGTGTGCATGTGCATGAAATGTAGCATTAGCTCTGGTGTTACATGCTTATACTGCATAACTTCAGCTAGTTGCATGATTTATTTACGTGTCTGCATCAGGTTTGGTTGTAGGAATGGCGCCAGCGCTGAGTTATAATCCACTTTGATACAGACCAAGGTTAACAAAACAGTCCCCTGTGAAGTAGTGATCACAGACAAAAAGTTTCTGGCTGGTCTGTTGCACGCTCCCAAAGAAAAACTCCAACAACTTCTGACGAACAAGCTCTTCTTTTGAACAAACTCCTAAATCTCCCGCTGCGTTAAAAAAACATTTTCTCCATTTGAACGACATTGTCTTACAGAGACTTTTCTCTCCAAATTAAATACAAAAGAGCCACTTGGTCTCAGACTAGATGCTAAAATACTCAAACACTTTGTTGATGATCACCTTAAGCTCTGCGGAGAAAGTGGGTGTGAGTTTTATTTAGACTGGGGGCGGAGCTGGCAGCACAGACTCTGATAGGGGCTGTCCTAACTCTGTGAGATCAAGACGTGAGGACCCACTCATTTTATGGGTGGATTGGATTTATTGGTCACAGCAATGTCAATAATTATTAGATCATTTGAGAAAAAAGAGATAATCAGCATGTGCTAGCATAAAATCAGTTATGAGCCCCAGATAGTGCTGCTCGCTGGTGCAATGCAGCCTAAATTGTCATGTTTTATTTTATTTTTATTTTTCCATGGGCTTTTCAAAGTGTGTGTCTTGCTAGCATGTCTGGGGGGATAAGGGGCGGGGTTACACAGCTCAACACCACGCCCACACAGAGGGATTTTTGGAAACGAAGTCTTCAGATCAACAGGAAATGGCTTTTTTGTTAAAAACTTCACAGTCCTAATTAAAAAAAACCCTGGGAATGTTCAAAGAAAAAAAAAAAAAAAATGTTTGTGGACTTTAAACATATCCAAAAAGTTCTATCTCTACAAAATATTACCTGCAGAAAATCAGGGTTTGATTCCCAGGGGCACGAGGAGATTCATCCAGTGTGGGCAATAACCTTTGCGCTCCTGCCAAACTATGACAGTTGAACTAAGTCCGAGTCTCTCTGTTCCAGTTCCCAGCCCACATGAAATTCAGAGTCGTGTCAGGAAGAGCATCCGGCGTTAAAAAAAAAACTCTGCCAAACCTCCTGTGCGAATTAGTGAAAGCTGTGGCGACCCCTGAAGGGACATGCTGAAAGGTAAACAAACAAGTGTCATACTTTAATTAAATTCAAACTTTAATTATAAAGCATTTTTCATACAGTAGTAATGCCAAGAGCCTTACAGGTTTAAAACAATAAAAATGAAATTTTAAAACACACAGAAAACTCTGGCATCTATCCGTCTTCCTCCGCTCATCCGGGACCAGGTCGCGGTCTCGGATGAGCGGAGGAAGATGGATGGATGCTATCAACCCTACAAACCACTCGCACCCAACAAAGTGGTACACTCCTTGATTCAGTTTAGAGTAATTCTTAGTTTATAACATATTTATTGGCATCTACTTTGTAAAATAAAATACAGTCACATTTGTATAAAGCACTAAACCAAAGTATTTGAACTTTTCTCTAACTGTGTGAACCCAACCACAAAGCAGCACTTTAAGGTCTATCAAGTTCACTTTAAGTTTATTTTGCAACAATGCCTGCTGAAAAGCAAAATCTTTCTCAGGATGTATGATATCTAAGGTCACTTCCGCAGATTATACACAGACGTGCATGCTGCAAAATAACAGGCAACATTTCAAAACTCAGCTGTCTCCCTGAATGTGGATTCCAAGGTTCCGCTATTGCAATCTTCTCTCAGCGGGTCCTCAAAGAGCACAAGGATGACTCTTTGTTATAGTTCACTGCTCAGCCACTGCGACCTGCACACAGAACACACCTTTCCGGAGCTTTAATGAGCGCTTTGCTGTGACTTTATCTTTGATCTTTTCCCTTTTTTTTTTTTTTATTTCCTTCGCTCTGCACTTGGTTCATATGCACACATTCCACTGGGAAAAATCGTATGCTCTGTCAATTGGCAATCAATTCTGGTGGCTAGCCTGTCTCCGCTGAAGTGAAAAAAACAAGCGGCCAAGACTACAACACAAATGGAAAAAAAAAAAAAAAAAGATATATATGAATTTGTACATATGAGCTGTGAGACTTTGTTTCTGCACACTTCATAAGATTCTTACAGCTCTGAACCTGAGTAGTTATATCTCTTAGTGTCTCATTCTATAAAAAACTGGAGCTGCGACTTCCATTTCAAAGTAAACTTTTAAACTTTGAGTGGTCAGCAACAATGCAGCTCAAAGACCATTAAAAAATCCCATCAGTCAGAAACAAAACTGAAGACCAAAGACTGTCTGTTCCGATTAGGTAGTTGTCCTTCACAAGTCCTCATCACTGGAAGACAGGGATGGAGGAAAGAGGCACCCAATAGAAGGAGTGATGATGAAACCATGACAAATCAACTCATTCTTTCACTTCAAATTCTGCAAGTCTGCGCCACGGGATTTCTGCTTCTCTTTGAGTTTGGGAGCAAGTGAATCTCGAGACTCAATGGTGTTCATTTCTCTAATCCAATCCCTGTATAAAACCTCCCTTTGAACGTCGGCAGAAAAGCTGAGAGGCAGCACATATCCACCGACCCTCCTCTGTTCGCCTGCTCTCTGCCTCCCTGATCCACGCTCAGTGTCCGACGCACAAGCGCCTGGATGGAGCAGATCTAATTAAGTTTGCTGATGGTGGAAGTGATGATTATTGTGCAGGAAAGGAGGGAGCGAGAGGAAGAGGGGGCTAAAGAAGATAACGAGAATAACTCCAGGGGGCTGAGTGCACAGACTCCCCTTCTTTTCCTCCTCTTCTGTACGCCTGATCATCTTGCCACCATCATTAAAGTCATTCTTCAAAAAACTTCTCTGCTGGTTTCAAAGTAATTTACAATTTAGCAGCCTCTTCCATCCGGTTTAGTCCCAGAATGCAGATTTTAATAAACAAAATCACATTTTAATATTTACTTTGACGCATCTTTTAATAAAGTGTTGAATTTGCTAATAAAAGCCAGAGCAGGAGATTTATTGAAGTCATTTTGTCTTTTTTTTTTCTTCCTTTGCGCACTGAATTGAATTTGCATCCATTTGAACGACAGGTGCCTTCAGTCATAGGCGTCTAACATCTTTGACCATCCCCTCATCTTCCAGCCCTCCCTTCCCGAACACCTCCTACTCACACTTCCTCCAGCCAACCGGAAGTATCCTCGCTTTCTCGCTGCTGGAATAAATTAAATTGGAAGTAGAGGCACAGAACAGAGTGAGAGAGAGAAAGAGAGAGAGAGCGCCCCGAATGTCATTCACGCGCCCCGTGCGCAGCGAGTCCAGTCACCGCCTGCATCATCCACGGCGGCTCTCCGTGCGCTCTTGCGTGCGTCAGGAGCCGGGATGAGTTAGGAGGGACAGCAGTCCCTGCACCGCTTCTCCACGCGCGCGCGCCTGACTCTCCTCCATCCTCTGAAGTGGATGCTCCCCTCATCCTGCTGCGCACCTCCGGATGCTCTCAGCTGGAAATACAACACAGTGAAAGTGAGGAGTTCGCTCTGGGGACGCGGATGTCTACTTCTGTGTAGTTTAACTTGCACAGGCGCAAATCGGGTCCGTTTGCGCCACACCAGAGAGGGGGGGGAAATCCTTTCAATGCTGCGCAGTCCGTGCGCTCAGCTGAGCCCAACTTCCAGGCTGAACACGTTGAGGACTTTTTTTTTTCTTCTGGAAATTAATTTCTATCATTCCCGGACTGATAGACTTGCAGAATAAGGTAAACTAAGGCTTAATGAGTGTCCTTGCTGTTGCGCAAAAAATGAATTTCTAAATTGATTTGTATGTTGGAATGCAGGCAGGATGCTCTGACAGTAGTGATTTATGATCATTTGACGCTCCCTGTTGCTTTACCTTTATCACTCCGATGTGCTTTAGTTTCCTCTCACTCCTCCTCCTCTTCCTCCTCCTCTTTCCAATCCAGCAAGACTCATCGGGAGTGCAGTGAGAATGAGGAGTCACCGGGGCCGGGGGAAGCAGCATGAGTGGCCCGTGCATCTCCATTAGACTGTCGGCCCTCATGTTTCCATGGACGTGGTTAACACTGAGCCTGCTCCAGAGCTGGTTGATCGCAGGGGCCGCGGCGGCGGACTCTGCCGGGACCGGCTTCAGCGGCTCCGCCGGGCCCCTGGGCTGGCTGCTGTCAGAAAAGGGTCCCTTTCACAACTCCCAGGAGTTTGTTGATTTCTCAGAGCGCTACCAGCAGGGATTCACCACCAAGTACAAGATATACAGGTGAGAGGTGTCTAAAGTTTTCTGTACATCTGTGTTTATCAGTTAAGAGAAGGGGTAATTTTGCCATATTCTCATTTATCGGATGACATATTTGTACATAAAACAACACAAAGTGCTTAGATCTAAGCTTCTCTGTGTGCAGGTTGCACGTGATTGCTGTTTGTGTGAGCAGAGCACAGACATGTGGTACAAGTGTGATACAAAACTGTGCTTTTTCAGTATAAACTCAGTGGAGGTACCAAAGGAAGGTTTGGGGGAAAGCAGTGGTACATCACAGATCCCTGACTGAGCCTGCTGATGTGTGACAGTGAGTGGCTACAGAAATATGTGGCATGGAGCTCTGTGGGTGTGTGCTTAAAAGCAGCAGGCTCTTGTTTGAAAGCATTCTGTGATGTATGATGTCAGTTTTGTTTTTTTTTTCCCTTAACTTTTGTTTGTAGATGAGACAAAGCTGCATATCAAGGTGAAAACTTGCACGAGGCAAAATTATGCAACTGCTTTTTTTTGTTTGAGTGCATAAGATTACCAAAATAATATCAACTCCAGATTCCAGATTTTATTAAACGATTTAGTCTTTTTACACATTTCTGCAGAACGTAAGAGTGGATATTTTCCTGTTGATGTGCTCATAAGTTTTTTTAGGACTGAAGCACATTGGGAGCATTAGAGCTCCTTGTTGAAAAACTGATGAAATCCTTTTCAGGAGCACAATATGTGTGCAAGGCAGCGTGACCTACACACACTGTATAATGGAACTGAAAGGGCAAGGAACTCGGCGTGCATGCACGTGTTTGTGTGATGGATGTATCATCTTATGTGGTTTAAGAGTTCCTAGACCTAGTGGGTTTTTGTGCACTGGTTAGGTTTTTACCTATAGAATTAAACAACCCTGCATGCGGCTCCAAAACCTATTTTTCCTTCAAACAAAACACAGATTTCCTGGGTTTAAAACAAACAAAAAAAAATAATTCTTTAGTGGGTGAATTTAGTTAGAAATATCAGAGCACGCCTCGGCGCGTACAAAAGCAGCTGTTTTTGTACGGACGGATGTTGGAGTGTCGGCCACTGTGCAGAGCAAGGGCTGCTGCCAGCCCAACAGAGGGTTGAGTGACACTGGCATTTAGCAGCTGACAGGGGTGACAATGCCAGGCAAAGACAGAGAATGTAGCGCTGTTTGCTTCTCTACATCCATCATCTCCTCCTTCGCTATCTCCCAGTTGGCATCCTCTTTTTCTCCTTCTTGAACTGATACCTTTGTCTCTCGCTTCTTGTTTTCTTCCCCTCCCAAAGCAGATGAATTTGAAAGGTATTAGCATAAATCAGCATAGACACAGGATTAACACTTAAGCTTCTCTTTTGTTTCCTTAAAAAAATAAAATAAAAATGAAGCTCTGAGTTTTGGAAATCATCCTGTGTGGGGCATTGTGTGACTTTTATTGACCTTTTTCAACAAATATCTGGAAACTTAAATAGCCCATGAGCACCCCCCCTCTACCCCCTCTCCCCTCGGACTACGCTGGCCTTTTCAGTTTTGTATAAAAAGTAGGAGCAGAAGTCGGCTAATTGGAGAAAAATTCAATAAAGCAAGGTGAAAAAAGTTAAAGTTTCTACAATGACATTTGCTTTAAAAACAAGTATTTTTTGGCTTTAAATACCTTGCACTATTCACACTGCCATCCATCACTGAGCAGTCATGGATGCTGGGCGCAGAAGACATCAGAGGTGCCTTCAAGCTGCGGCGTGCTGTGCTTTTACTTTTGTCTCTCTCTTCTTTTTTTTTTGTCTAAAGCAGACCCATGCAATTTTAAAAGAAAAAAAAGTGATTTAGTCAGGTTTTAGTACTTTCTGATGATCACAGACACTTTTTTTTTTTTCCTTTTCAGCATTTTATGAGACAATTAAAGTTCTGTTATTGCCTCTTGAACCTTCACCGCTGTGCATCTTAACCTGAGTGGAAAGCCAACACAGGACTCGTTGAGCAGCCAAAATGAGCTCAACCTGGACAGCTTCCTGAAGTGTTCATGCAAATTCGTCACTTCCTCGGAATAGAAATGCGGCACCACTTGGGCGTGCGGCGGAGAACTGGAAATAAGAAGTTCTCTGTTAATTACCCGTGGGGAGTGAAAGAAGGTTAAGTAAAGAAAAAAAAAAAAAAAACACTCAAACGTAACCTCTGGCTATGCCTTTGTCTATGCGTCTATCTCACACTTTCACTGTTTTCTAAGCCTCGGCTTCCCCCCTCTGTGTCTCTCCCGCCCTCATCGAATGATCTCGAACCAATTGCTCTCCTCTGCTCATAAATATTCCCCGGAGCTCAGTTGGCCTTTCCCGTCAGGGGGCAGGGAAGAGGGAGAGAAGTGGTGGTGGGGGGGATGGAGGGGAAGCACAGCTTTATCCCCCTCTGCTGGTTCGTCACTGCACCGGAACGATGCACGGCGCTAAACATGTTTGCAAGTGAGATGTTTAAAGAAAAAAACATATCCAGGATTGTTATGTAGAAGTTACTCAATGTATTTTTTACTTTGCCCCAAAAGTCGTCATCTGCTGCCCTCTTGACATTGGGGCTGGTTTAAGCAGCTTAGAGAGTTAAAGCGGTCCAGCAGACTTGAGTAACTGCTTGAAAAATGTGATTTCCTGATAGCAAATCTTAGACATGAAAGACGTACCCCCCCTTTTTCTTTACAAGGTCTTATCAAATGTAATAATAGCATGATGGATTAATGGATTCAGCAAATTCAAAAGCAGCAAAAAAAGAAAAAAACTTGAGGCACAGAAGCACTTAACGATATTATTTTCACCATAAATGCAGAAAAATGCACCTGTATGTCAGGGATAATGGAGGTTTTAAAACAGCCATTCATTTTACTCATTCCTCCTTTTCTCCAAGCGAAGATTACAAACCTCACAAAAGCTTTGTTGCTTTTATTTTACACTAAAAGCAGGCATCTGGTTCCAGGTGTCCTTGGGTTTCCGGCGGCACTCGAAAGACAAGACTCCTTGAGTTCGCTCTCACGACGTGAGGCTAAATTGGCCCTACTTCAGTGGACATGATGCCGACGCTTGCATCAGACCTGGAAAGGAGCCTACTAGGACCAAAAAAAAAAAAAGGATGTTTCCTTGAACTATTTAGGAGCTTCTAGAGTTGTGAAATCATCTCGGCCAACGTGAGAAACTCTCATCTCTGTAAGCAGTCAGGCTGCTTCCAGACAAAGTAGCATATTTGTCAAAATGTCATCACCTCCTTTCTTCTTCTTCATGGGCCATAACTTTTACATCATGCCTCATCTCCCGTGTTTTTTCTATTCCACTGTCAGCCCACTGGCTATTAGGTTGACTTTATCTAATGCAACGAGTCGCCGCTTGTAATTACGGGATGATTAGTGTTTCAATTACATGCAGAGGTGTTTGAGGAGGGAACGGCTGTCACTTAGCTCAGCCTGTTGTGCCTTATCTTCCCGTGTTTATGACTCTTCTATTGTGTTGTGGGCGCTTTAGATGAGAAAGACCATTTAAATGACAATAATGAAACCAAAAAGAATAAATACAACGGCTATGAACGGAGGAGGAGAGAGATTGATGAATGGAACATCTTATCAAGCTGCAGTGCAACACATTAAACTGTGAAGCCTGAACATATTTTTTGATATTTATTGTTTAATTCAAAAAGACTTGCAACATTTTATTAATTTGAAATTTAGATATTACTTGGCTGCCACAGAGGGTTTGAAACTATTTTATAAAAAAAAAACACACCCCTATGTTTGAGTTCAAATATCTCAGATATATTAAAAGGACCCAAAGAATAAACAGTAGTTGATATTAAAGTACTATAGGCATTTATTATGTTTCAAACCAATGATAAAACAATGTATTTATGTTGTAAAAAGTTTTAAAATTTACATTGAGGGAATGGGAGCTAATTTGCTTCGATAAAATGTCACCTAGAGGTTGTCTGGTGAACTGCTCCGGTTGCAGTTACCATTGATTTTAAACCATCCTCGAAAAAAAAAAAAAAAGAAAGAAAAAAAGACTTGATTTGATCACAAAACAAAAGTAGTTATTTGTTTTTCTTGTCTTATTGAACTTTTTTTTAAGTTGATATTAATAGAACATAAACTGCTAATGTTTTATATACTGTCCATAAGAAATTGATTAGAAGATTGTCATGAAGGAAAATTATAATTAATTTATTTAGTTTGTTCTTTTTTCTTTCCAATCTTTAGGAAGTGTGGTACTTTCTTACGGGCTTTCATATGTCTCAGCAAATTAACTTATTCTGGCTTAAACATGTTTAAAAACCCACTCCAATGAAAATTGTGTTTTTGGAGTTTAACTTTTTCTTGTAGCGTTTATTATTAAATTAGAGATTAAAGTAGCCTTTTTGAGTAAATCGTCATTCAAATTGATGTGAATCAGGAGCAGACAAAAAATGCTGTTTGAAAGAGCTTGAAAATGAGACTTACACACTACAACCAGCAGGCCACAAGCTCCCTACTCTCCTCCATTCCAATGTGCTCACTTGTAGACGAATAGATCCATGTACGTATTTGTTTTCAACTCAAAAGTGATTTTTTTAATATGAACAACTATCCCTCTATAGAAAAATTATGTCACAGAAAATAACTCAGTTTTTTTATGTTGGCAAAAAATTTATATAGTCAAAATTAAAAGACCGTATGAAACAATTTACAAAAATAAGAGTAAAATAATAAAAAAAATGGTCTTAGCGGGACTAAATGGTAATTACTTATTCCTAGAATTGCTCATTTAGAACAATCTTTAAAACTTGAATGTGAAAGTATTGAGAAATACAGTATAGTACATACAGTAAATACAGTAATCCCAGTGTTTTGCACCAGATTCTATACAATTTATTAACAATACAAGTAAAAGTGTATCCTTTTGTTAAATTAAAAAAGCTAAAAAAATGTTTTTAAAAGGCTTACCTAAAATTCTTTTGAAATTATGACATTAGTTTACTCCATACCTTTAATGCTTTAAATTATAAAGATGATTCCACAAATACTGTTTGAGGAATGAGACCAGCACATATTGTTACCCACATATTGACCTTGTTACAGTACTTGTTGACTATTGTTGATTTCTGTGTGATATTTGCAGGATCACACTGTAACTGTATATGTGCAGCAGTTATAATTTACACTGAAGGTAAATTAAAACTGACATGTCAGTCATAATAAAAAGGCCGAACTTGATTGTGTGGCTTCTCTAGCGTCGCCAAGGCACCAACTTTTAATTATTATTTCCCAAGCCTACTCTCATTCTGGTTATTTATTTTTTCAATAAAAATGCAACAAATAGAGAAATTATACAGCAGAGGAGTTGATGTAGTTTCTCTCTGTCTGGTTTTATTAAGTCAATGATGTCCTGATCACTGTTCTCCTTCTCCACTTATTCATTTTTCACAACTTCAGATACAAATGTTGTGTGTGTTTAGTCATTATGTGTGTGGAGAAATACAAGACATTAGCTTAATGTTTATAGTTTTTAAACTGTAGGTCATTATTTATTAGAAGACTTGTTTACCACTTTTGTTATGAATTAGATTTCTGAATCTCATACGATCGGGTTAAAAGTTATTGTTGGAAAACAATACTATGAAAACACTTTTCACTGCAAACAGTCTTATGAGTTTTTAAAAAACATTTTAAACCTAAAAATAAAAAAAAAAAAAACTGTAAAAATAATAGTAATATTAATAAAGAAGCTTTATTTTGCATTTGCGTCTATACCGTTAGTAGACTGTATCAACCAAAATGAAGAAGTCCAACAACTTCCTTGTTAAGACATCAGCATTTTCCCATTTCTTTTTTTTTTTTTAATACCATTATGTATGTTACAGAAACGTGCATTTTATCTCACTCTGTTTTTAATCAGTAAAAATACAAACAGTATTTGCAAAGTACTCAGAAAAAACTTTTGCAAGTACTTGTCAGAACTTATGGTGGATGACCCAAACGCAGGAGACCAGGCTGAGTGCAGAAATGTGAAACATTTAATAAATAAACTGAAAAATAACAAGAACCCATGGAGAACCAAAACAGTGACAGAACAGAGTAGGGCATGTGACCTGACGAGGAAAACTGAAAACCAGACACTTAAATAGACTGAGGTGAAATAACAGAAATAAAGACAGCGATGAATCATGACAAACCTGAAACTGATGTGACTGAGGGACAATCCAAAAAAAATAACTAAAACCTACGTAGCTGACAAAAAGTCACACAGCTCAGTGTGCTACAAAGTCTTCTATAAGTCAGTTCAGAATTATAAAATATTAAATGTTACAGACATTTATGAACGCCTTACTTAAAGGTAAAATGCCAATTCTTTCCTGCCTAAATTGTTTACTTAAGCCGTTAAACATTGTAATTGTATTTTTGCATTTTTTTTTTTTTTCGAGAGCACTGATTAAGTAAGAGTGGTTGACTGTTGCTAACAGCCGTTAGCATTTCCCAGGAGCGGTGTTGATAGGCAGAGCACTCTTGAAGCAACAGCAGAATACTGATAGACGCTTCATACATTTCATATGCAGTTTAGTGCGTCGCAGACATTAAGCAAATAGAAACATAACTGCGTTTTAAAAAAGAACTTGAATTCCTGAAGAGATTTTATTCAAATGTATTCCATTACTGGATCTGTTTGACATGCAAACTTGATAAAGAGACGACAGCAACCACTCTACTATTGTGCTCTGTAATTAGCAAAACAACTTTTACTTTATTTAAAATTAGAGCTATTTGAAAGTAATTGTTTGTGTAAAATCCTTTTCCCCCTGTCATTTTCATTTAATTCTAAGATTTCTATTGTTGTCGGTAAATCAAGTGGCATTGTCATTCTAGTGAAAAAGCCACTACATTAAGATTTTTAGATATTCTTCTTTCATGTGGAATAAATGGTCAAAAGATGATTTATTATTTACAGATTTTCAAAACGAAACATTGATTCTATTTCATTGAGATAGCATATTAAATATTGACATTTTATTAAAATTTAATCTTTTATCCTATTTTGTCAAATGGAGATCAGTCAGATTTCATGGTAATTCAATTTCAGGTCTCAGTTCTTGCAGCTTTTATTGCCTAAACTTAAGAGCCAGGTAATATAAATGGATTTTTAATTACTGGCAGTGAGTGGATTTTAATTCAATCAACCAAAAAGTAAAAAACATCTGGAGATAACTCTTATTAACTTGCTTTATATAATTTTGTTATAACATTTACAGATAATAACATGTATATTCTTTATTTAAAATGAACATATGAACAGATTGCAGATAATTGTATCTATATTGTTTATTGAATATTTTCACACAGGAAAGTCTATTATTGCAAAAATTGAAATGTATACCTGATATAATGTCTGACCAGTAGATAAAAACTGACTTCTACTAACCGCACACACTTAGTATTTCTTTGTTTGCTTTTTATTTTTTATTTTATTATTTTCTCCTTCCATTATTATTAACCACATGTACAATGTTTACCATTGACTTATATGAGAACTGGACTGAGTGACCCCACCCCCATCACGCTCCAAATAGAAAGTACCTGCCAGCTTAAAAAAACTGAATATTAATAGACTTCTGTTGAGAAAAGCAGGATGTTGCTTGTATGTTGAAAGAACACTGTCCCATTTTACTCACTCCACTAACCAACATCATAAATCTTTCTATATCGGAGCATCATTTCCAAATAAGTGGAAAACATCAGCTGTTATCCCAATACATAAAAATGGAGATGTTTTGTCCCTTTCTAATTACAGACCAATAAGTATAGTACCAATAGTGTCTAAAGTTGCTGAGAAACTTGTGGCTCAACAAATCATAACACATCTTAATAACTCACCATTTTCACTACATCCCATGCAGTTGGATTCAGGGCTCGGCACTCTACGGAAACAGCCAATTGTTTTTTTAACAGAGAACATCAAGCTTTCATTGGATAGAGGGGTGTAGTTGGTGCTGTGTTTCTGGAATTTAAAGAAAGCTTTTGACACATCAAAATCATGATATACTGCTGGCTAAACTAACCAAATTCAACTTCTCACCTCAAGCAATAAAATGGATAGAATCATATCTGTCTAATAGAGTGCAGTCAGTGAGTTGAATGAGTATCTCTCCCCTCCTCTCCGTTTGTGTACTGGTGTCCGCAAGGATCCACTCTTGGACCTCTGCTCTTTTCCCTTTTTATATAAATGATCTGCCTTCAGTTTGTTCAAATATCTCTATTCAAATGTATGCTGATGATACAGTGATTTATATACATGGAGAAAACATGACACAAGTTGCGGAAGAAACTTACACAAGCAATGTCAAAAATCACACGGTGGTTAAATCAGTCGATTAGAATAAATGTCAATAAAACAGTTGCAATGTTTTCAAATCTATAATCAAAAAAAACCTGAAGCGGATTGTATTTGTGGTCTGAAACAAAATAAGTTTTGTCAGAATACAAAATATCTGGGATCCTGATGATTCAA